>OX377201.1:90142844-90810844 GCA_947396885.1 Heligmosomoides polygyrus polygyrus
CACCTGTTATGAATGGTTCGAAAATTTTTTAAAGGGAGATTATTCAGTCGAGGACAAAGCAAGGTCAGGAAGGCCAACTGAGTTGGACGACACTGAACTACTCCATCTTCTTCGTACCGATAGTAGGCAGACGACACGTCAATGGCAGAGAAGCTCGAAGTGTCTCATAGAATAGTGGGAATCCATCTGGAGGGTCTTGGCTTTGCATGGAAATTTAGAGCTTGGATTCCACACGCCCTGTCAGACACTTAGAGCAAAACCACATGTTGCAAGACTCACAAGAAAACAGTAGAGGAGCTGGGCTGGGAGGTAATGCCACTTCGACCGTATGGCCCTGACCTCGCCCCTACCGGCTACCATCTCTTGAATGCTCTCAAGCAAGAAATTGGAGAAAAATATCTTGAAACGGACAAAGACCTCGACGATTGGATTCAGCAATGGAACGACTCCAGAACTGCAGTTCTTAAAGCGAGAGGAATTAGAAAAGTACCCAATCTTTGGAGAAGTGTGGTGGAACAAAATGGAGTTTATATCAATTGATTTGACATTGTAGTTGTGAAGTAATAAATCCTTGAAAAAAATGAAAAGACTTTTTTCCAACCTAATATATAGGCCAAATAATTCTGGAGAAATTGCATAGGCGAAACGCGCACCAAACCGCCTCCAAGAAATCCCTTAGAAGTAGAATAAGTCCCAAAAGGGATTGGTTAACTCTGACCTCTATCCTTTTCGCCGTCAAAGTGTTGAAGTATGAACAGGTGTGACTCGAACTCTCATTCTCCAGTTCTCAGGTCGTGCTACCGTTCACTACGCAACTGATACATGTTTGCTTTCTGGTGCTCCTTCTGTTATTTTGGTCTTACACAGCGTGGCTATTCAACTGCGTTGTAAGGCAAAAACTACGCCTGCCTTCATTCGAACGGTTTAGGTTTATCTCACCTGATCTACTATATTCTTGCGTTTCTCAATTTTCAAAGTATTCACAAAAATCTCCTGTTTCAGGTGTGGTATTATAGCGAGAAGCTGTCTCGAAGCTGTTAAACCCAATCCACGGGTAAGCAAGGTCCCGATAGCTAGGGAGGATGTTAATTCGGGGGGGGGGGTGCCTGTGTGGGGTGGAACTCAAGTTCATATAAGATGTGAGATCAACTGAAATTTGCCGGATCTTCAAGATACCACATTCACTAGAGGGCCGTAGCTCGTTGGTGATCAACAGACCCTTACGACAATTTCCTGTCTAATTTCCGCTGTCCTAGCCAACTGCCCGTTGGTCCCCGGCTCATCCGAAGGTTGGTGGTCGATATGAGGGCTCATGCGGAAGAATTGATTGCGGTTGCATCTGGACCCAGCTGGCCAGGAGCGCTGACTTGACGGCCGAGCTGGCTCAGTGACAGCTCATTGCTATCGCCAAGTAAATATTAATGTGTGACGAGCCGACGCCTTCACCGAGCATGAGTGACCCGACGTGCCTGCTTATTTGGAGCCAGGCTGACAATCGTCATCAGCAGAATTGAAAAGGTTCCGCATACTGTGCGAATGTACGAAATGGGGTTACAGAAGCCCATTCTATTAGGTCGTTGCATATGAAGTGGCCGATTTTGATACCTCAATTTCTGGTCGATTTTCGTCGCTACGTATATTTTCGTTTCAGGCATTGTATCTAATAAAGGTTTCAGAAGGCGCGGAATCCCCGGTTTTTTACCATTTATAGATTTTGTGAAACGATTGCTTCTTGACGAGTTTTGGTGTCGTTTCTACAGCATGAGTCAACGTGATGTTCGAGTGCTCCACCTATATGAATGGAAAAGTGGACATAGTGGCGTGACCGCAGCTTGTAACATCAACGCCGCATTTTGGAACGATTTTGCTACAGAATGCATAATGAAAAGTTTCGATCTGGAGGTGAAAGTCTCGAAGGTGAAGACCGAGGAAGGCCGTCATCACTCCTTAACGACAATGAACTCAAAGCCTGCATTTCGGCATTAACGCTAGCACTGCCATTCGCCACTTAAATGCGATCGAAAAGTAAAGAAATTGGACAAATGGATCCCTCACGATCTGACCGCCGGGCAGATGCTGAAGCGTAGCGAGACCTGTGTTTCGTTAAGGCTGCGCAGCTAGGGAGCCTTTTTTGGGAAGTGATCGTGACATGCGATGAAAAATGAATCCTTTCTGACAATTGTCGACGCCTTGCACGATGGCTGGACAAGACTGAGAGTCCCAAGGAGATGCCAAAACCAAGTATCCACCCAAAGAAGACCACGGTGACCTTATGGTGGACAATGGCTGGTTCAGTTCATTACAAGCTCTTGAAGACTGGAGAGGCTATCACAGCGGAGAAGTACTGTGCCGAAATTGAAGTGATGCTTCCAGCCCATCTCATCCTGAAACCTCGGTATTTGAAGTTAGTGCTAATCAGTGTACATTGTTCCACGCGAGGTTTCTTGACGATTTTTATTCAACAATGGCTGACGCTTCGACTTCTCCTCGACTTCACAGACCAACGGATCTACAGCAATCTACGGCAAATAGACTTGCCCATTTTACAGGGTGCGTAAAAAGTATTGACGCACTAAACGTAAACGTTAGAAATAACAACACATTACAAAATTTAACAAGTTTATATACAAGATGTCAACAATGATCTAGCGAACAGAATAGCATCACTTGTGTTTTATATGGGCTTTTTTGCTGCGAATGTAGGGGCGAAGACACCGAGCAAAGGCATCGACGGTGCGCCGCATGTAGTCCACGTCATTTCGTTCCATGGTTTGACCAGATCATTATAGAGTAATTCAGCGGATTCAAATCCGGTCCAGACAGAGGTCATTCCTCTGCCGAAATGAAGTCCTTCAAGTTGGCGTGGCAGTAGTCCTTAACAATCCTCGACTCTGCGCAGGAGTATAATCCTGCTGGAAGACATACGGCTTACTCTCGAGGTGAAATTTGAGCCAAGGAGCCAGCTGATTCATTAGAACGTCAATACAGATAGTTCTACTGATTTATCTTCACTTCTGCATCCTTGAAAACGAGAGGCGCTTGTGATGAATGCACAAACCATGCTGCTGACCGGATGCGCCTCCCTTGCAGCGAGCCTTCCGCCAGAATTAGCACTTTGGAGGTCCTTGAAGAGTATATAATACTTCTACGGGTTGAATGCACAAAAGAATCAAGTCACTGAAGGTCGAAGCATAGAACGAACTGGACTACTTGACTACTTGACTACGCACCGTCGATGCGTTTCCTCGGCGTCTTCGCCCCTCCATTCGCAGCAAAAAAGCCCATATAAAATACAAGTGATGCTATTCTGTTCGCGAAATCATTGTTGACACTCTGTATATAAGCTTATTAAATTTAATGATGTGCTGTTATTTCTAACGTTTACGTTTAGTGCGTCAATACTTTTTACGCACCCTGTAGTTGACCTGCAAGGGCCGGTAATGTGTCACCAGAGCTATAGAGACGAATTCAATCTTTTTTCATGGAAAAAATACATAAAGGAGCCTCAGGCAAACTGTTCGAAATAAACTTCTTTTGATCAGCGGTATGGACTGATGCAAAGTATCGAAATTGAAAAAATAACTCCTCTGGTCGAAGTTTTCGCGAAATTTTTTTCGACTTCTCCTCGACCTCTGGGGTCGTACAATAATGCCGAAGTGTTAAATGTGAAACTTTGAAACTATGGGTCAACTGCAGGTGAACCTGCGGTGATGATGGTTCAATATGACTGCATAACAGCTACTTCCTAATTAGAGCTTTAACTCTCCTACTTTTTACCGCTTATCTTCTTTGGTAGAGAAAGCGGTTTTTCTCTTTCTGGGTAGTCTTGCAGGCAATAGGCAGAGTCGCAGTGTAGACCTCTCTGTCTTTTTCACATATTAGTATATTGGAATTAGCATAACGAAAATACTAATCTCAAAAACAACATCTTTTTCGACGTACAAGTTCCATGAGATATCTCAGGAACGCGTGTAGCGCAGTCGGAGGAGGTGCCAACTATCGCGTGCAAACGATGAAAGGTTCCTGGTTCAGATTTCCTGCCGAGGACTACCAAGCCTTTCATCCCTCCGTGGTCCGATAATTGGTACTAGATTTGTCTGGGAAGGATAGAGCGCTGATTTGTTCATCAGCAGGCCACCGCCAGGCATTGTATAGCCGAATACGCATTCACATCGCCTCCGTGATTTGCCGTAGAAGTAGAATGCGTAGCGCATCCCAAAAGGGATCTAGTAACACTGTCCTTTATCCTTCTCATTTGTTTGTTTCAGGAGAACTAATATCAAGAATATTAATACTAGAGTTGTCCAACAGTATTTCTCTCAAAAACTATACGAAGGAGAACTTTTTAATTGATGAACCGATTGTGTTCAATAGAATACTAGTGTTGCACAGTGTCCATTTTCGTTTCCGCCTTCTGGTCCAAAAACAAGCGGAACAAGGAACGGAAGAGCTCAAAACGGCCGGAAACCGAAACTCGAACACGGAAACGGAAAATCCGCACATCCCTGGTATAGAAGTTAGCACATATGTTGCCTTCTATATCTCAGCCTATGTTATAGGAAAAGCATCAGGCTTGATATTAATCTACCACATAGAACTCTGCACCAGGAAAAGATCTCCCTAATGGCTTGAAGGAAGTGTAGGCGTCACGCCTGCTGCAGCAGATGTTCTTGTAGTGCATAATTTTAATTGTAAGCTCAAACTCTGCAGAAACGACGCAGTTGAGTGGCAGTATGCCTTTGAGAAGTCCAAAGTAGTCGCCGAATATTCTCGGGCATTAAGTGACGTGTGTGTAATCAGATTCAATGCGACAATGTAATTCAGATTGCGGCAGGCCGTCAGCAAGCGCGGCAGGCGAATAGACCTTAGCGATTGCGCAGAACTTCTAAATGCACAGGAAAGGACGAATCTGTAGCACGATTAACCACTACTGTGCTGTGACACGGTAGAGGTACGTAGTGAAGAGCGCTGCATGAGACGCGGATACACACCCAGGCGGATTTCTAAGCCTGTGAGAATAGTGTTTAGAGTGGCATGCACAATGTTAGAAGGACGAAGCTCGCATTCGACGGCACGGTCACGTTCTGCGTGGTAAAGAATACAGCTTGCGCGAGATAAGCATTTAGTTCGAAGTGACTGGAAAGCGGCCTAGAGGACACCCGAAGCAGCGCTGGTATGCTGCGTTACCCAAGGGCTTTAAAGTAGCTGAGGTCCACATGATCTAGTCCTGGATCGGGAAAACTGACATCATTTGCCAAAAAGCGGCTGCTTCTGCTACGAAGCGGGACAGGCAGGATGAAGAAGAAGAAAAGAGAAAAAGAAGCAAGAGATAAAGGATGCAGGTAGACATAGATCAATACCTTTCTGGAATGCCCCACGCTTCCTGCCCGGATTTCGCGGTAACAATGTGAAAGAATACTTTTACTAACCGATACAGCAGGATTGCCTTGCTCGGAAATGAACTGAATGTAAAGTGGGTCTAGCGCCTAGTGTCAACTGCACCATATGCGCTCTCAATATTCAGATGTCATATTAACGATTGATTGAATAAACTTCTGACTATAAATGGCTGTCTGTAAGTATAAGGGTAAGTATAAATAACGTCGTTGCTCAATTCCTCCTGGGATGCGCCACGCATTCTACTTCTATGGGCACTTGTAGCCAGAAGTTTATTCAATCAGTCGACAACATGAAGGTGATCTGAATGCGTATTTGGCCATAGAATGCGGTGGCCAGCCGATGAACAAGTCAGTGCTTTATCCCTCCCAGACAAGTCTGGTACCAATTCACCGCCCCGGAGAGATGAATGCTCGGTTGTCCTTGGTGGGAAATCGGAACCAGAAACCTGGTATCGGGTGTGCGCGACAGTCGGCACCTCATCCGACTGCGTTACACGTGCCCATCTGTCAGAATAGGAGCTGTAAATAGGCCTTCGGAGACAACCAAACTCCATCCATGTAGCAAAGACTCCGTTCCTAATGGTGTGTATGTAGGCGTGAGCTTGAGGTGCAGTCATTTTAAACTGATAAGTACAGTGACTGGCTTTTTTCAATTCCACGCTCCGTTATAAGCTTATCTTGGTAAACATGTTCAACGGAAGGAAATAGTGGAACGGCTTCCGAACCTATGATTAGATCTTTAAGCGTGTCAAAATTCGGCGAGTGTGAGTCCCCCGTGGGGTTGTACGAATCCTCCCACCGGCGTTTCTTCGTTCATATTCCATTCGCGACAGAGCGCAGAGTGTCTAGCACAGCGAACAGCTGAAAACAAGTTATTTTCCGCCCCAGCAAGCAACCCTGTCATACTACGACTCGATGATACGACCACTGCAACGAACAAACGCTCGAACAGAGGCTGCTTCGTGGGTGTTGCTGAGCTACTCACCGCTCAGTGTCAAAAATGACCACGTCTGAACGCATAAACCTACAAACCCATGGAGAGGTAGCTTCGTTTCCAGACTCACACGAAAAATCCCTAACTTAAGCCCATCTACCAACACATTTCCCCCGGACTGCGCGTGGTGTTACGAGAGCATTGCATTGGAGTCCACTAGACTCGAGCATTCGCAGTGTTCAGTGGCGATTTACTAACTTTACACTGGCTATTGATATTTGCAGCCTGTCACCGCATCTGTCTCATCAATAGGCAAGGGCTGCGCGGAGAATCACAGCCCGCAACACGCTGGTGAAGAGGTGTAAATCTGACCTGTAGAAGAACAAAGAGTCCTTATAGTTCATCATAGGCGAACCACGTCGTTGGAAGTTCGCCGCCACTCAATATCACAGAACGCGCCAGATCTCCGATTTTCTTCAGAATATTCGTGAAGGCGCTTCAAGTGGGCTTTGTAGTGCCTTTACGAATGCAAAGCAAATGACTGAATTGGGACAGAAATTCGATTTATGCAGGTCTCTTCGTTTAGTGTTTTGGGGACCCAATGAAGTCCTGCTGCCGTTAGGTGGACATGCTAGAGCCTACTCTCCACGGGGATAACCATGTATCGAATTTATTTCTATTTAAAAGTTTGTATTTTTGTCTTGTATCGGATGTAGCGAAGATTCGATTGTGTAGCACTCACGAGTGAGATCGTTGGGCGCGTGTGGTGCAGCCGGAGGAGGCGCCGGCTGTCACGTGCACCCAATACCAGGTTCCTGGTTCAAATTTCCTTCTAGACCAATCAGCCTTCCATCCTTCCGGGGTAGGTGAATTGGTAGCAGTTGTTTGGGAAGGATAGAGCGCTGACTTGTTCATCGGCTGGCCACCGCAAGTCATTCTATGGCCATATACGCATGCAAATCACCTCCATGATATCCCATAGAAGTAGAATGAGTGGCACATCCCAAAAGGGACTGAGTAACGCCGCCCTTTATCCTATCGGATGTCACACTGTCGGACTACACAGTTTAGCGTTCTCCTTTTGTTGCTAAAAAAAAACCATTCCCCCAATCCCTCCGTGGTCGGCGAACAGATGCCACACTTCATAGCAATGAATGAGGTAGCTACTTGTTCAATGACGGGCCACCGCAAGACACTCTATGATTCCATTCAATTTAGAAAAATCATTAAGCTTGCCCCTCGATAGCGCACAGAATTCATGTGCGTGGCGCATCCCACAACAAGGCCTTATCCTTTCTTTCGCTCTTTTAATGGTGACTCTTTGGAAGGTGCTGAGGAGACCTTCGTGTCGTTTCTTTCAGGCTAGTTAATGATTCATATCCTAGGTAGGGACTCAATAGTTCATAAATAAAGTAGCTTTATAAACTAAAAAGTTGTTAATTCCTTTGAACAAGTTTCCAGCCAATTTTCTCTCTCTCTTGCAAATAGTACATTACGCTTCATTTGATTAATTGAGGCTGCTTTTTTGTTGAACATGTTGCGTTACCCATCATTCTGAGCTCATGAATTCCCGCTATCTTAGAATTAGGCAAAATTACGTGCAAATAAATAAATGAATAAAATAAATTAATACGAATGTTCCTATTCTAAGCGCACGGTATTGCAGCCGGAGGAGGCGGAAACTGTCGTGTAAACCCCCGATTCAGACTGCTGGTTCGTGTCCCGCTCAAGTCATTCAAACCTTCCAAGCCTTCGAGCTCATAGAATCGGTGCTGCATCTGTCCAGAAAGGGTAAAATGCCGAACTGTTTATCGCACATGCCACCGCAAGTCATCGTAATTGCCGTACACACATTTGAATTGCTTCCAGGATATCCCTCAGAAATAGAATGTGTGGCGCACCCCAAACAGTGAAAGATTAACTCCATCCTTTTTACGCTCATTCTGGAGTCTTAGTAAAGAACTGCCTACATATCGGAGAAATCATTGCCCAGGAAGTGCTCGGCTCGGCAAATAGAAGGAAGTGCAGCCAAGAGGGTTGTTGACCGAGTGAAGAGCAGAGAGCAAGCACCATGAACAGCGAAAAAGTAGGATGAGGAAGAGAGAGAAAGAGAACGAAAAACGACAAGCGATGCTTATTGACCGTTGAAAACAAGCTGAAGAAATGCTTTGATAAATGACCACTTAGCTACTCATCTGGATACGTGGTTGCTCGGAAATATGAGCGTTCGGCACAAGAACAGACCCAAAGACTAATGAAGAGCATATTCTGATGGGTTGCGAATTTGGACGTCTGTTCAACAGTACTGTGCCCCAGCAGAACATTTCCGAGACTAGCAGCAATTCAGCACTCTCCCTTGTCAGCGGCATTCCAATTGAATTTCAGTGGCAGTGTTACTCTTTAATATGTTATTGAATTCAATTCCTTGTTAAATTTACACTCCACGTTTGTCATAGGATAACGGGATTCTCCAGTTTAGTGATTTCTGACCAGCTTTAGGTTTTAGGGTTAATAGTTGAAATAATGACACTGGTTCCTCTTAGGAAAGTAAAGTCAAACGAGCAAAATTTTAACTGAAACCGCCGCAAATTTTCTCAACCTATAGTACATACGAGGCGACTGGTTTCATGCTCAAAATATGATTCATAGTGGAGAATAGGACTATATAGGAAGTGTGTAAAAGATTTATGTAAAATACAAAAAGCAGTGAATAAGAAACTAACAAAAAACGTCATGAACGCAAAGCAACTAAAGCAATGAAGACCTCAAGGTTCGTTTCGACACAACCTTCCTAAGAACTTTTTTTGTTATAGCATCTCCCCTGTGGCTCATCAATGAAACGGGGGATGCTATTACATTTGATGTTCTAGTATGTTAATAAAAATTACAACTAAACTCCCGCATCCCTATTTCTCGACCGTACATATCTAAGAAGTAGACGCTAAGACGTGTACTTCCTCTATTCAATGTATCATAATCGTTATCAAAACTAACAACTTCAAGTTATTAGTAAAGGGTCTTAGCGGCTCTTCTGGAAGTCCATTTGAGTAGACCGAAACGAAGAATGGGTTGCTCTTGCCTTCGCCCAGTTGTTTTCATTTAAATTTTGTCGACAGCTTTATTCAGAGTGGCTGCGGGAAGCTGTCATTTTATAGGGCTCTATTAACTCGCTGAAGAAGTCTCAGGGTGTGCGGTCATTTTTCATGTGCCGGCCGACCATTGGTTGGCAAGAGACGCAAGATTTATGGCTATCTGACAACTTGATTGAAAGGAATATGCGAATAATGGCATTTTCGAAAGGCCCCGGATTCTCAGTATAATTCGAATATGCGTAGCTTTAACAGCAAGGATTTTTGAATGATTCAAATAACTGATCTTTCTTTGGATCTGACACGCGATATCCAAAACGAATAGAACATCAGATTTCTTATCTAAACCAGCTATCTGAAAATCCTATCTGATGAAAATCACCCCTATTATATATGGACCTCTCTAAGATCCGGCGTTAAGTCTGATTATTCACACAGTCATTTTAACAAGATTTTTTTTAGAAAAAATGGAGGACCCGAATTGTTCTAATCGGCATCGGATCCAATGTTTACTGTTCACTAATCCCATGGCAAATGGCCAAATGGCAGAAAGGCTTCAGTGTTGCCGGGAAAGTCTGAGGCCTTTCGAGAAGCTACATGCCGAACGTTAACACTGTAGACGAAAGACCTTTGATACTTGGTTATGTCCAAAGTGAGCGCATCCGGCCATATCAGTCTGAACCACCTCGTCGGTTAAGTGAGCGAACTAAACGCTGACGACGTCACCGGACTATGCAGAGTATCGATCTGGTGTCGTTGAATAGCCCCGTCGGCAGTGTACCACCCACCATTGTTGGCCGCGAATTTTCAAGACTCTCCTGGGGTTTTTGTTGCCAACGGAATCGCTAACACCCGTCGTCCGGGCGTCGCTGCGGCCGCCGTCGACGCAGTTCTCGTTAAACAAAGGGCCGCAAAAACGAGACGAAAATGGAAGGGCAGGGAAGATGGGAGACGGCGAACGGAAACGAACGGAAGAGTGCAACTCACGATGGACATGAGAAACGAGCCCGACAGGCACAGCGAGACGAAGCCGAACGCGTTCAGGCAGAAGAGGCAGCACGCATACGAGGCGACCAGCGCGATCGTGATTATGTACTGAAATCGGCGACTAAAATCACAAAATTCCCAGAAAAGAGAAATGCTACCTTTCTATAACTTTTACACAACTCTTACAAAACTTTTTCTTTTTATTTTTTTCGGAAAAAAGAAAAACATATTGATTAAAATGCAAGAGGTTGTAATGTTCCAAAAGATTGTAATAACGCTCGAGTGAGGCGCACAAAGCCGCTCAAAACGGAAATTTTGCAAGCACAGGAGTGTTAGCTGAGATAACACAAGCTGAAATAACGTTTCTATTCAAACTCCGATGCATAATACTATCATTTAATTTGATTTATTATTGTCATTTCGTTTTTATTACTTAAGATTATCCTTTTCATTGTTTTTCTCTCATTGCATTCTCTAGTTTTCCAGAATTATTAGAATTATTAGAATTATGTAAAGTTTGATTCCTTATAGCACACCTCTCGTAGTGTACTAAGTACATGAATAAATGAATTAAAGTACAATTTATAAGAACCTAAACACCTAAAATACATTGTTGAAAAAAGTTAAAACTATTGAAAACAGTTGGGAAAACAATTAGATTCTGATATAAAGAATAACTTTCTGATTTAGTGAATCTCTGTGGTATCTATGGTATGCGCCAAGCGTCCTACCTCCTTACTTCTTTCTTACTGCTGCTAAGCATTCCATCGCTTCTGCTGCCTTGGCATCAGACTTTTTTCAGAAGGACAAAGCGCGGACTTGTTCATCTTTTGGCTAATGTTAGCTTAATAGTTTTCACGTTTTTGACCCAACGTTAAATATAAACTATCAAATTACATATAAACTATATACATACATTAAATTGTAAAGCGTAAAATACAAAATTTAATATAAAATTAATGTTTTTAAACACCTTACGTTTAAAAAACATTGAAGGTCGCTGAATTAAAATTAGCAATCTTACACATAAACGTGTACAAAAACGTAATAACACCACCCTCTTTATTCTTGAGCCACCCGGAAGATGTTATAACAAAAAGGTTCGTCTGGAGATAGGTGTCGAAACGAAACTCTTTGGAGAAAGAGAATTTTGTTATTTGCGTTCCTCGCTTTCACCTTTCTTTATTATAATATAAGTCACTGAGTAGGTCAAATATGCATCTTAATTGCTTCCATTCCGTTAAAACAGGGGTTGGAATAAACTGCACAAGACGTTGCACACCTGTCAAGGGGGTTGATTAACTCCTGTATTTATCCTTATCCGTAACAAGTCATTAATAGGTCAGATATTCAGTTGAGGAAAAGCCACCGCCGAAAGCTCTGATAGCTGACAGCGTCCATAGGGTTCAAATTCCAGTTAGCAACAGGGCAACCAATTCCTCTACACCGCACCTCCCCCCCTGGCGTTAGGTAAAGCCAGATTGTAAGCGAGGCCTTAAAATTGTCATTGTATAACTGGCTTTCGAAGGTCGTTGCATTTTCCAAACAGACAATCGTATGGCAGCATCGATACCACGAAGAAGTATTAGTAAAAGGCGTGGCGCATTACTAGAGACTGGTTAGCGATAAGTTTTCCCCCTTTCTATTCATTTTGATGGACTGATTCAATAGATACTAGTGTACTATCACATTCATAGCAGCTTACCAATAATTTCAAGAGACGGGATGCGTGATTCTTCCTGAAGTAAAGACTGTCTTACAAACAGTGACGAGTCCGAGTTCAGAAATAGGCGATACCAGACGAAACACTGGGTTTAGCTTGTTCAATAGGAATTGTTATTGCTCATTCTGTAAAATTCCGAAGTTCATCATCCCCACATCACTTACGGATGGTTCTATCGTCCTGATGGTAGCTGCGGATCTCAACCTACCCGCTTAAATCTAGTGCGCTGATTGTGGGTAAATGCTGCCACTGTCATACATAGTAGCGTCATAATAGGTATATTATTGGCATATATTAAAGGTATATAAGTAAAGATAAAAAGATAAAGGACGGCGTTACTCAATCCCTTCTGGGATGCGCCAGCGCATTCTACTTCTACGGGATGTCGTGGAGGCGACATGAATGCGTATTTGGCCATACAATGACTTGCGGTGGCCAGCCGATGAACAAGTCAGCGCTTTATCCTTCCCAGACAAGTCTGGTACCAATTCACCGACCCCGGAGGGATGGAAGGCTTGGTTGGCCTGGGCGGGAAATCCGAACCAGGAACCTGGTATCGGGTGCACGCGACAGTCGCGCCTCCTCCGACTGCGCTACACGCGCCCCGGTATATAAGTAATAATATATAATATATTAAAATAAATTATATTATAGTAGCTATATAAGTAATCGGCATCTTAAAAGATATATTAATAATTAAGACGTTCATATAGCCTTCAGGCGCCTTTGTCTTGATGACGGCCTGCTACCGACCAACTGGCTTCCCCTAAGGTTCTGAAGAAGACGATACCGTCGAAAGGTTAGCCAGTAAAGATCTGTAAAGGCTCGTGTGGAACTCAATGAAACGCCGCTAAGTCTTCATATCGCTCGCGCGAGGATGCTCCGCTGGGCCACTTTGGCACACGACATGGACGAATGGAAGCACTGATAACGTCAGCTAGTGTGGATCGATGACTAACGAGACAACAGGTGCTACAGATGATCACCGGAGGAATTTGCTGTCTAACTCAAATCTAAACCCTTTCGTGCTGAGTTAGGAAGCGGCTGGCAAGAAAGTGTCAGATTAGACCGCACTTATGATGCGGCAGCAGCAGTGACCGTCTAACCGTGAAGACTAATTGTGAGGGTCGCCTGCTCCAAATCTCGTCGGGAGAAGATCTTCGCGATTCGAACCCTAGCGTCCTAACCCGAAATCGTCGGTGGGCTATGTAATCCGAACCACCGTACCGCCGCTATAGGCATCAATTCTCCGTGACGCATTTAGCGACGGTTTTTGGGCGATCGACGAGCCCGACGCACTCCTAATAGATTCGTCTGTCGCCCGTTTAATGAGGGCACACGACGAGACGATGGGAAGAGAGACTGACTCGAAAAAGCCGACTTCGTCGCCGTCAGTCGAGGCTGACTGCGCTAATTTCCATTCATACGAGCCGTCAAGAGCTCACGAATATCTTTTGAAACTCCTTAGAAAAAGAACTGAAAGAACGGAGAACAGAGTGAAGGATAGGAATGAAGAATGCAGCATTAGGTTGGCCCAAAAAAGTCGCATCTCTCTTTACACTTTTACCCACGGCTTTATAGGGGATGTGGGTACCATTACCAAGAAAAAAAAGCGGTACTTTTGACTGCATATGAGCGACATAAAAATATAATTTAACATCACATTTGTTTTTTTATTTTTTTTTTCATGCTGCCTATCCTAACACTAAGTGTGGACAGTGAGGGATACAGATTCCTAGAGCAACATTTACTGCGGGCAGCTTTTTTCACCTACCATGCTGGCGCTGAATTCTTGAGCTTCTTCAGGAGGAATACTTTACCGTAAACGATAAGGCAATTCTGAACACTAGAAGAGTTAATGCCACCCTTCGCGACAGCCGAAAGGCGTAATTTTCGTGTCATGTTGCTTCATGGCTTAAATTTCGGAAATGCTAGGCCAGAATAAGATCGTGTTTCGGGCGATGGGAGAAACGAGTCGCCTAAAAAACTACTAGTGAGGCGCTGACGTAAGACGCCTAGAAATATGGGGAAAAGAACATCAAAATAAGAGAGAGCTTGCTCGGTCCACAGGGTAGACGATCATCAAGATCATCAAAAGGTAAGAGCGAAATCGAAAAGAATTTTCCATAATTTAGCACAAGGTTTTACGTATCAAATTGTGTAGAACCACCTCCTTACAGAGGGATAAGAATGAAGCCTGTCCTTTACGGTTTTGCACATGAATAAATTAACAAATATAAAATAAATAAATAAATAAATTAAAAAATAAATTGCCTTTGGGAACTTCTGGCTTCCACCATCCTTATTGGAAATTAAACAAATGTTTTTCAGAATGCGTCATGAAAATTGCCATCATGCATTCTGATCATGTCCAATAACATAAAATGGTTTACTACCCCCCCCCCACCGAACCATCGATATTCTGCGAGTGCAAATTTTGAATGATTGCCATTTTTGGAGGTGCCAAAATTCAGCAATAGCAAAGGGTAAAGGGTAATAGCAGATGACTAAGAGAACTTGAAAAATTGGGAATGGATTTTTAATAAATGTACGGTTCTCGAAAGGTGTCATGGTTAGCGCACATGTAAATAAAGGCTAAAGGACAGCGTTAGTAAATTCTTTTTCGGGTGCGCCACGCTTTCTACTTCCATGGATGTAGTGGGGGCATTTTGAATGCGTATTTGGCCTATACAATAACCTGTGATGGCCAGCCGATGAAGAAATCAGTGCCTTATCCTTTCAAGACAAGTCTGGTACCAATTCACGGACCACGGAGGAATGGGGGAGTATGTACCACACGTTAAATGTAAAACTGAAAGATAATCGTGATATTGTGAAATCGCAGCTGTGAACAAAAATAGCGGAAAACAAGGAATTGTAAAAGCAAAGAATGGACAATGCTTTGGTTCTTCGAATATCGCTCCTTGACGGGTCATTTGTTTCATATAATTTCCACTAAATAAGTGCCGCTTCGTTTTAACGCTATGTGGCATGCATAGTCATTCATTAATTGAATCGTAGTTTTTTGATTAAAAAGATAAAGAATGAGCTCGTCGTTAATCTCCTCGATGGGTGCGCTGTACACCTCATTACGTGGACCAAAGTTTTCCTCCGTTTTCGAGTTCCAATTTCAAATGAGTTTCGAGGTCAAGAATTTCGAAAAGCCATTTTGTTTGTTACGTATGAACCGATGAACCGCGTTTTTATAAAGGACAGATACTTTTTCGAAAAATATCCGTTATCTCTCAAAAAAGAAGCTTGCCGTTTATTCCCTATTTTTAAGGCACTATATCAGATTAAGTGAATTTCTTTTGAGGAAGGATTCGTCTCTCAGTACCCTTTTTGATACCTCGGCCCCTGGTATAAGCTAGGTTTAACGTATTTCTGCTTTCCTTCTACCTAATCCTCTCGACGAACGTTGATTCTGAGCAGGGCCTGCTATTATTTTAAGATTCGCTCTCTTTTTCAAAGTGTTCTAATGTCAGTACTTCTCCGTTGGGTTCTTAGACAACTTCGTCCTAATCAAGTTGCCAGATTTCATTTTAGTGCTGTTTTAGTGTTTGCGAGATTCACTCGGGTGCTCAATGACAACACATTCGGTTATCTCGGGTGAAAAATACAAAAAACCTATTTAGGCACCCTTATTTTCGCAAGACATATCTAACATATCTGCTTCATTTCCCACAAATCCGTTTCTATATAGAATGGATAGAGTTTTGGATTTTTTCTTTGGATTTTGATCACAATGGATAGAATTTTGAATGTAGATGAAAAGTAGAAGCGAGTGTAATATTAAGTTAATCAAGTGGGGTGAAGTGTGTTGCGTATACAAACCAATCCATAGTTTTACTTCGAATCCCTTCAAAGCATGACCAATAGTGTAAAAATAAGAGGATAAAGGAGGTGCTTCCCAATCCTTTTTGGGATGCGCCACGCATTCTACTTCTACGGGATGTCGTGGAGACGATTTGAATGCGTATTTGGCCTATACAATGACTTGCGGTGGCCAGCCGATGAACAAGTCAGCGCTTTATCCTTCCCAGACAAGTCTGGTACCAATTCACCAACCCCAGAGGGATGGAAGGCTTGGCTGGCCAGGGCGATAAATCCGAACCATGAACCTGGTATCGGGTCAGGCGACAGTCGGCGCCTCCTCCCACTGCGTTACATGCGCCCGATATGCAAAAAAGGTGCAAGTGCAAAAATAAACAAAGCGAATGAACTATTATACAATTATATGAAATATAATAAACTGATAAAACTAATTAATGAAAACCTCCTATACATAACTAAAAAGATTTCATTTTTGCACAGCTGCCCATGTTAAAACTAAGAATTAAGTGCCAGACCTGAGCAAGAGGTGTTATTTCGGTGTCGCCTTCAAGCTCACTTCTGTGCTATGGTCAAGTCAAGGTTTTGAACCCTTTGGGACTGTTGAGATGGTGGTCTAGCGTTTCGGAAAAATTCCAAATTTCCATGAGTATCTTCATACTTTGTTTAACTGTAAAAGTGTGTAATTCTGTCATTGTGTAATGCGGAGTGTGTTTTTGTGAAATGAACATCAAAACCTTTTGGGGTCTCGTGTAGAATGTTTGCTGACGATGTAAAGATTTTTACCACTATCTCAACGCCCTCTTCTCGTGAGCAGATGCAGAAAGCTCTTGATGCCCTCTTAACTTGGTCCAAAACTTGGGAACTTCCCATCTCTCAAACCAAAACCAAGGTAATGCACCTGGAGCCCTATCCTGACCGGCCAGCGTACTATCTCGATGGGCATGAACTATCGGTTGTTGCTTAGGTGATTTGGGATTCTCATACAATAGAAGGCTTGAGTTTGATAGCCGCTGTAATAACATTGTTAACAAGCCTGCGCGCAATTGTACAAGCTCTTTCGCTGCTTATACACCAAAAATACCAAGGTCCTGCTCAAGGCGTACACAACGTATATTAGACCTATCCTGGAATATGGTACCACCATATTTAATCCAAGGAAGAACAGCCTGATTAATCAGTTGGAAGGAGTACAATTTAGTTTCACAAGGAAAGCGCTTTTAAGAACCGGCAATTTTGACTACAGAAGCATACCCGGTGGTACTCAACGTAATGTTGTTCTAGGACTACCAACTCTGGAATGCAGAAGGAAAATCTTTGATGTAGCAATGGCTCGAAAAATTCTGACTGGTCGTATTCGTCTCAGTGGCTCCTTCTTCATCATGCGTAATTCCTCTACTAGAGGCGAGATTAAAAGACCTTCCTACCCCTGGCTAAGACTTCAGTGAGAAAGGCTTTCTTCATTTACAAAGCGGGAGCAAAATACCAAAAGCTGTGCAAGCGGGGTTCTCTTCGCATTTCGTCTATTCATGAGATTCCGCATATCTAGCTCTTGTTTTCGTCCTAACACTGTTTTATTTTAATTATAATGCTATAGTTAATGCTGTTGCTGTTCAGTTTTCTTCCATGGTTCCGTGTTACGCAATTTTTCTCCTTGTTAGTCACACATGTGCTTGTAACATGTAATAAATATCAATATCAATATCAACATCCCCAGCCGAAAGCCAAGGCGCGAACATCAATGTTTGAGCGTCGTGCTCTATGAAGAGCTTAGTGATGCGGTAAATATTATTAATTATTACGTTGACGTCTGCTAAACGGCCCAACAACAATAACACGCAGACAGCCTTATCAGTCAGTAGTCGGGCCTAAATGAACATGTGCGTGGTGACGTCTAGAGTGAGAAGTGTCAACAAATGATTCAGAAGTGATACGCGGCTTATCGTCTCTTTAGGCGGAAGCGACCCACAAAAATATTTGCTTTTCAACAGATTTGCCTGTTCTGAAGAAAAATGAAGGTTGTGAGCTGGGCTACGAAACCGAAAAAAAAACTGGGTAAATAAACACAAGGTTAGGATTCGGAATGGAAGGTAGTCCCTATCCGTGCGCTGGAACTTCTGTGAAAGAGACTCTTCAGGAGCTATCCTAGTTGAGTGGGGGCAAATGTAAAGTGTCAATTATCTACTTCATTTCATGTCATGCAACCACACAGCTGAATTTAGATGAAAGCCCTCGCATCGTGGGACAGCAGCTGAAGCTCACGTAGAAACTCAAGGAAAGAATGTAGACTAAAATCGCCATGTGCCTCCTACGGGATAGATCCGGCTTTTCATTTCGCGCGTGTTTGATGTAGGCACTAGCTGTTTAAATCGGGTTAGATATTCAATGCATGGAAGCGCTTGAACGGATTTTTTGATTGGGCTAGGAACGGAATTGAACCGAGAACGATTTTGCCCTCGTCCGTCGCACCGGACCACATATGTACCTTCACGAAACGGATTCTTAAATCTACACACGCTTTAATGTCGTAAGAGAAGATATGATTTGATTACGATACATGTATGAGATGATAGGCGGTTTTACTCGTATTCCCCTTCAGGAGATCTATACCCTTTCTTCATCGAACAGAAGGGGTGGTCAGTGGAAAACCCAGTCTCCCAGACCAGAAAGCAGTAGAGTTTCAATTTTTCACTTGCCGTGTTGGCTCTGAATTTTGAATTCTTGAAATTTTCTAAGAAACACACCATACCAAATTCCAGCAATATATAAAAAACGTCTTGTAGGGTATCTTCAGGATGCAGCTTAGTGGTTTTACTATTTACTAGGTTAATTTTTGTTGCTTGGTTTGTTTGTTCCCGCTTACAATGACTTTAACATATGTTCCTTTGCTTTGTATTACTTTTGCATGGCAAGCGATGCACAAAATCAATAAATAAATAAATAAGCAAACAAATAAATAAATACACCAGGTGTGAAATGCATACAATCACAGCAAAGCCCACTCTAAATCTATCAAAGACAGAATGAAGCTGGAACGTCTACTAGAGGAATATTCGAACCACCTTCGAACCACAGCATTCTAACCCTTTATCCTAGAACATTGAAAGGTTTTTCTCTGTCTCTTTCTCTTTTTAGTTCCTTTTTGTGCCCTCACCAACCCATGGTGTCCAGTTTCTTGATGGATGGACTTCACCTTCCTAGTTCTGTCATTTGGTGCCACACTCATTCAGGGAAGACTAAAACGGCGCAGCAGCTGTACTGGAAAAGGCGTTCTAGATATCCGTCAGATGTGGAAGGCATGGCACAATCCTGCCTAGCTCGATTGTTTTATCTACACAGTCGAGCGGTCTTATACTCCCATTCACATGAGTGCCTAATCAGCTAAGACGAAGTGGCTAGAACAGGCGGCTTGCGAGATAAACCCGATGTAATCTTCGATCTGGCCTTTCGTGTCTGAGGAGGAGATAATCTGCCTTAACTCCTGAGACCGGACTGATTGTAGAAGTACTGATTTGTACGGAAGAGGAGAATTAGAACGTGAAAAAAGGCACATTGGAGTGAGTCCCTAGAAAGTGGGCATCTTGGTGCTCTTGCATTGAGGAAGTTGGCTTCTTCTTTTGAAATGGGAATTTAATCCATGGCTGAACTGCTTCAAAACTACTGAACTTTAGAAAGTTCAACTTGCACGGGATTAGTCTGAATTCAATAGACATCAGGAACACTGTGAAAGGAGCGTGTGAAATGTCACATAAAAACATAATGTTGTCCATTACGATCGCTGCGAAAAGGGAACGCCGACAGATAAGTGGTTAGTGCCTTTGTGTCTTATGTTTTTATTTAGTGTGATAAATATTTGATTTAGTTTCTTCGTAAAGTGCCAAATTGTTCGAATAATTAGAACAACGTGCGAGTCATCAAGTCATTTAATTCTCATGCGGGCTAAGTCAAAAATTTTCGAAGAAATTGGACATAAAACTGATTTGTTGTTTAAGAATTGCAAGGAAATGGTAAATAAAATAAAGTGATAAAAAGCGGACAAAATACATTAGAAAAGCGACCCTAGCCGGTTTACGAATCCGATAACTATCATGTAAAGAAGAGAAAAGCTACGTAGACAGCAGATTTTTCCAGAAGAGCACAGCTGTATAACTAATAAATTTCTAAGAAAAGTTGATAAAAATCACAGAAAGAAAATTAGCGCTCTATACAATATAAACATCGGAATCAGTGCTTCGGGAAGACTATCAATCAACACGTCTGAAGAAATATGACCACAGAATGATGCAGAATAATGTGAATAATCAGGCAAACCATCGTGTAAATATGTGGCTGTATACGAGAAAATAACGTAGAACATATGCTGGAGAACATTTGAGTTTAAAGCATTTTCAACGGAAGGTGCAGCGTTTTTAGAAAAACCATCAATATTGAAAATTTACGTGTTAATGTTGTGTTCCGCAACTTTAATTAAATATCAAATACTTCATTTATTATAAAGTGGCCCTAAAAAGACGTAGGTGAATAAAAATTGAGGTCCCGGGTTGGAGTAGATCAAATTTGATGTAAAATAAAAAAGAAAATATTTTATCTTATTTTTAAATTATATTTTTGGTACCTGGCGGTGGCTTAGCCCGCCAAGTACCAAAAATATAATCTAAAAATAAGTTTGGCGGCCAGACCCCGGAGTTCCTTCCCTTGTCGTAATGTGGGGTTGTTCTAGGGCGTCAGCCCGTTAAGAACCTTATGTTTTTATCAAAACAATTCTTATCAGTTCTAATTCTAAATGTCCTTTTTCTAAAGCTTAATTCTAATGCATTTACCAAGATGTTTTTTATCGCCCATTTTGTTTTATTTGCATGCCTTAGTCTTTACATTTTTCTCACATATTTCACACACGATGTTGACTTGTTGATGTTTCTACAAACAAAAGTAAGCTGTCTGGCCTGCCTATTTACTTCGTCCTAATCTTTAGTCCCCCTTTGGGGTGCGCCACGCATTCTAATTCCGCGGAGGCAGTTTAACAATAATTTGCTGTGGCCAGTCGACAGAGAAATTGGTGTTTTATCCTTTCAGATCGATCCGTGGTGTAACGCGCATAGACCTCTCCTATTGACTGCACCTTCCCTAAATCCGCTCTAGGAGAAAGAAAATATCGCCTATCACGATGTCGCATAAAAGAAAAATGCGTGGCGCATCCCTATATGGTCGATAAATATTCATCACTCGTCACTTGAAGATAATGAAAAAAAATGAAAATGAAAATAATAAATGCCACTTAATTGAGCACTAAAAGAATATTGAACTCTGTCACATTTGAAGGGAAAATATCAGGAAATGGAAGGAAATAAATAATTAGAATGTAAATAAAAAGCTGAGCCAAAACAAAGAATGAGATCTAAAATGGTAACGCTCTTGACTGCGTAATAAACAGCGTAAACAAATAAAAACCATGTATACATTCACCCAAGCATAAAATAGCAAGCTTAGCTAAATTAAAACAAATAAATTTAAATAATTAATTTGGAAATTTAATTACCTGAGGGTAGGCGTTGAGAGGCTGCGGGGAGATGTCTGGCTTAGGCGCATTTATCGCCGCCAAGCAGACGAAGGCAATTAGGAAGATCGACAGCAACTGCAACAAAGCACGTCAATAACGAGACCAGCAGGTGCAGCTGGGGCGTAGTACTATGTGGGTCATCTTCAAGAAGCAGAAACGTCGGTCGCGCCGTGAACTCTTCACTAGTGTTTTGTGCGGAGTCACTTGGACTACACCAGCGTTTTGAGATCGATAAATAGTGTTCAGCTGATCATGTAACTGTTGCTGAAAAACCAGTTTCCCCGTGCCGCGGTGAGCAGTCTTCCAATGGGGCATTACAACCCCATCGAGGCGGGATTACGGCCCAGTTTTTACCCTGAAGAGACCGTAGAGGCACTCAGCGGTGAAATATCTTTTCTAGGGGATGGACATGGTTCCCCGGGGATTTCAGCGGGGTGGAGACGCGGCAAACTCGTCCGAATGGAACTCACGAAGAACACGGAGTTGAGGGCGAGGCAGAGTGCGCGTGCAGTGCGCTCAAGGCGCTGCGGCATCGCAGACACACACACAGCACTCACACACTGCCGCCGCCGCCGCTGCTGCTGAATCCAGCCCCGCCAGCTCACGCCCCTTCACGCGCCACCCGGCCCCATCTGTCTGGCAGCCAGCCGAGCCGGAGACACACCGGCCGCCCCACGGGTGGGAGGCGATTCTGACGACACACGGACGAACGTGTGTGGCTCATGAAGCGGCTGTGTGTCGACGGGACCAGGTACACGCTGTGGTAATTCTCGGGAGCTGAGAAAAATTAGATTTTTTTAATGAAAATTGAAAAAATTAAAACAAAAAGGATAAAGGACGGCGTTATTCAATCCCTTTGGGATGCGCCACGCATTCTACTTCTATGGGATGTCGTGGGGGCGAGTTGAATGCGTATTTGGCCACACAATAACTTGCGGTGGCCAGGCGATGAACAAGTCAGCACTTTATCCTTCCCAGACACGTGTGGTACCAATTCACCGACCCCGGAGGAACGGAAGACTTGGTTGGCCTGGGCGGGAAATCCGAACCAGGAACCTGATATCGGGTGCAGGCGACAGCCGGCGCCTCCTCCGACTGCGCTCCACGCGCCCATTGAAAATTGAAAAAATTAGTTTTGTTTAATCATGAAAAATAGGCGTAATTAAAACAGGCCGTAACCTTATTAAGGTTTCCTTCCATGAAGAATGACACGGAAAACTGAAAGAGCAAAGCTCTGCGCAACTGTTGGCAGCGGTGCAACCATCTCTATCCCCTCTCGTCTCGCTGACCATCGAGTTGCTCGAGCAGACGCCAGCAACGTCTACATTCGTCTCTGTCGTGTGCCAGAGTGCTCCAATGGACCCTCCTCGCTCATATAAATATCAGGAAAAGCGTCATATATGACAATGTCTTCACAGTTTGGTTAGAACTTAAAGAACTCCAGATTAAATTTTTATTGTGGATTGTTTTCACATTATAATTATTTAGTTTATTTAGCTTATTTACTTTCATTTTTATTTTATTTATGGGCGGTCAGAGGAGGTACCGGCTGTCGAGTGCAGCCGATATTTCTGGTTCAGATTTCTCGACCGAGCCATCCAAGCCTTCCATCCTTCCGGACTCGGTGAATTGGTAACATACTTGTCCGGGAAGGATAAAGCGTTGACTTGTTCAGCGGCTGTCCACCGCAATTCGCGGCGTTGCCAAATACGCATTCAGATCGTCTCCATGGCATCCCATAGAAGTAGAGAGCGTGACGCAAGCGGTTGGGTAACGCCGTTCTTTATCCCTTGCTCTTTTCCTTACTTTTATATTATTTTTATTTCATTTTCAAAAGGTTATTTATTTTATACTTTTTCTAGAGCAAAAATGAAGGCAGACTTGCGGATGCAAATGTTTGAATTTCTGTGAAATACTAAAGCGTATAATTGAACAGTCCGGAGAACCGTAAGTCTTAAAGTGCTCTAATATATGCTCCTCAGCTTCTATGTCAAGTTGTCAGCTTCACCTTCATCAATGTAAGTCATGATGTAAGACGGTACCACAATAAGCGAATAAATTAAATAATAACACACTTTAAAAATCAAGTTGTGTACAATGCAAAAATAGATGGCAAATCTACAGATGAATATTTTATTAACTAAAGGATGATATACTACATAAATCCACAATGTTCTTGCGAAACTATACCAGCTATACCAATCAATTTTCGAGGATACGAGGGTTAGAGCTCTTTGTGTACCTCGAGACAGAGGTTTTAGTGGTATAGTGGACTACTTTGGCACGCGACAAGCACGCTTGGGTCGCGTTGCCTCGAAAGCAGTGGAGGTTTTTGTCAAGTGTACAAATCCTCAGTATATTCAGGGCTGTGAAAGAATTAGTAAATAGTATTGGTGGTAGGGTATAGTAATAGTATACTATTGGTGGCTATGTAGGAATGCGCCACACATTCCTCTATTTATTTCTATCAAATTTCAGAATTACTAGGCTAATGCCCTGCCTAGAACTGCGTTGTTGTGATGCCTATTTCTAGTGCAGCCATGCTTCAAAACACTTTGATGTAAATATGAAGTGCATTCAAAGATATTAAAGTGTGCTTCTCTACCTTCTCAAACAATTCTTTAGGATGTGAAGCAGAAATAGCAGAAGTAATCTCCATGTGACGGCAATGGAATGCGCCCACAAAAAATCTGGTGTGATTTGCGGGATTTTATTGCAGCCACACTGATTTTTGCGCAATCATTTCATTTTGCTCAAGTTGGGTTCAGGTCTAACGTTGTTCTTTATGTTTGCTCTGTGTATTAGTGCACCCTGAGTGCAAGTAATTAAATAAGTAATCATGTGAAGACGAAGCACTAGCCGAATGCATTATTCGCAAGCTTGTTTATTAGGCCGGGATTACGGCTCAAGGCAGCAAAACGTGCCTCAGCGAAATTCCAGGACGTGAGACTTCAGCTGTTCTCAGAGAATTGGGAGGAAAAAAGCTCGCCAAGGATCTCCTATCGAATTTCGCCTCCGTGCTACGTGCCCGGTAATGTTTCTGTTAAGATGCTCTGCGGTAAAGCACTTACAGAAGACGACTCGTTCCGCTACACGTCGATTTTTCAGATTTTTCTTGGTATTGCTTGACCATACAGGAAGAGTAGCGAAGTTGAATGCCATTGCTCTTGGGAAAAATTTGGAATCTTTTGTCAGACAAAACAGCACATCATTATTTGAAAAAGTGGAATTTTTGGTCACTGTGTGGATCCAGAACACTTCTATGTCGCCGCACATATCACTACACTAAAGATCGCCAAGATAAATGTTTTGGGAGCAATTACGTTGTCAGAAGCTCAACAAATGTCGTCGACGTTCGAAGATCAGAGACGATGTTGCATGGGCCAAACCATCGAAAATTAGGTGCGACGGCCAGGCAATGCGCTTCACAGACACCCGTTGAACGAGAACCATCGACTGGATTCCTCGGGATGTCAAGAGAACATCAGGACGCTCTCTAGCGCGATGGTCGGCCTACTTCGTAGAAGCCCTGAACAAACGAAATGATGCTCTTCGTATCCCATGAGCAAGGAGGATCAATTGGAGCACTCTGGCACGCGACAGGGACGAATGGAGACGCTGCTGGCGCTCCGCTCGAGCAACTCGATGATGAACAGGACAAAAGGTGACAATTGACGAATGAGAACTTTGCTAACAATAGAGATTATGAAAATTGGAGTATTGCTCCTGAAAATAGCACTCCTTACTGGCTCTCCCGAACGATTAACCGCCAGGGCTATTCTCGATGAGACTCTAGGAGCTTATGTAAACGAAATCTTTTCTAAAATCTGGATTGAATTATGTAGGTCTCCGAGTTTTCTAACAAGAGCAACTTAACAACTTGTAAGATCTATCAGACTCCTTTTTTCAACTTTCGCATACACCGAATGAGGCCGTTTGTGTCAAACTGGGGTAATTATTTTGTGCGGGTGAAGGTCCACATAAAGGTCAGGAGGGCTGTGGATCCGCCGTGAAATTGCCCGTCTGCCCTTGAATCCCATAGAATTCTAGGGCCTCGTTGATTAGGCGACGCCGTCAAATATATGCGGACCAGAGAGGGGTGCTCGAAATTAAGTACGCTTGGCGAAGCGTGGGATGGCTCCCGTAACTGGATCCCACAATGACCCTCTTCGGCTTAATCTCAGATCTGCAGCGCATTCTTGCGCAACAGATTGGTGATCGAATGACATCAGAAGCGCGCCGTGGAATGGATGGCTTCATAGCTTCAGCATCAAGGTGTTGCAACGTTTTACGATAGGAGAGCCAGAAGGAATCGAATTCAAGGTTATTACCTGGGGATGCGCCGTGCATTTTACTTCTATGTGATGTGTAGACACTTCTACTGCGCATTTGGAGGAAGTCTTATGTTTCGTACAGTCTATGGATGGGTTCTTGGCCTAACGGATTTTGAAACGAAACTGTAGCAAGTACCACCAGGAGGACCAGCAATACTGCTCAAAGGAGGCACAATGGATCTATTATAATCGGAGGGACATATTGTGATTTGCGTCTCCAATCTTTACTTAAGCTTCTACGACAGCCTCAGCTGCTGTCTCATTATGTGAAACTTTTATAAAAAAATGTGGGATGTGGTTGTGTGCTATGGGATGACGAACGCTATTTACAGATTATGGTTGCCCCCTCCCGACTAGGATAGATCCATAATAAAAGGTGGTAGCTCTATGTAGTTCCCACTATTAACAAAATGCCATGGTGCTCAAAATCAAACTAACGGCGAATTTTGTTCTCGGGTCGCACTTCACCACTTCCTAAGGAGCCAGCATCAATGAATCGGTTTGGATACTGGAATGCGGCTCTGCCGTATTGAGCATCATGCGAAACTTGGAGCTGCAGGGGTAGACCTCAACTTCAGCTATGCTTCGCATGCCTCTGTCTAATTGGAAGGCTTCCTCTCGAATGAGTTTCCAAGTGGTTTGTTTTGAACATGGAGAACGGCTCTTAGGACTGCAACACAACTTCAACTCGCTGAAGATCGCTTTGGAATAGGCTTGGGGTGAAAAAAGTGAATTGCTCGTGAATCACTGCAAATCCAATCAGGCTTTCAAGACGGTAAGAGTCTAATTGAAATTATCCCATTTTCTTATGTGTATACTTTTTACTAGTTACTATTTACTATATTTTTGCTATAAATCTGTCTGTATACATATATGCATGATGCAAATTGATCTAAAAAACCAAGTTAGATGGCAAACGGTGCACAAAATCTAATTTTTTATGGAAAATCGCGAAAAATGTGTTTTGCCAATACATCAACAACAGGATAATTGTGATCAAAGCCATGGTTATAATTTCTGCTTTAGAAAAATATTGTAGCGCTCATATTAGGTTGTAAGGAAAGTTTCCCGCAACTCCCTTTTCCGTCCCACCAAATTTTTAAAAGTGCTCTGGAACCTTGTCTCAATAACACATACATAGGATGACCTATAAGTCACATTTACCACGACTCTCGTCATATTCAGGTACGACTATGGCAGAGGAAATCGTTCTCGACCGCGAGCACGTTCACTATTTGTGCTATGAGTTCATAAAGCAAAGCAGTGCAAGAGTCGTGGTGGATAACATATGTGGAGCAACGGTTCCGCTACCGCTGTCCCCTACGACACAGCGAAAGTATGGTTCCGGAAGTTCAAGAACAGAGAGTTTTGCTTGGAGGCCCATCCACCATCTGGAAGGCCAGTTGCAGTGAATAAGAAGCGTCTTTTGGAGCTGGTTCAAGAGGATCCCGGGCGCTGCACCCGCGAACTGGCAGAGGAACTCGAGTGCAGTCACACCACCATAGCTCAACACCTGCATGACCTTGGGAAGATATGTAGATAAGGTGAATGTATACCGCATTAACTTAGCAGCCGCCTGCTAAAGGTGCGCCAGGATGCGTGCCTGAACTTCTTAACTTTATCGCAGAATTTTTCTTGGCTCGAGAACCTGGTCACTGGCGAAAAGTGAGTAGTCTACGTTAATCATACGCAAAAGCGTCAGTGGCTGATTGGCGGCAAAGCAGGTATTCCCAGGCAAGGCCCGTAACTTCACCCAAAAAGGTAATGCTCAGTGTTTGGTGGAATTGCAAAGGAGTCATTCACTAGGAGCTCCCATCTGCAAACACTACTGCCACTAGCGATGTCTACTTCAGGCGGTTGGATCGCGTTGAAGCAGCTCATCGTGGGAAACAAGACATGATTTTCTTCCTTCACTATCACGTCCGTCTGCAAGGGAGACTCAGAAAAAGTGTTCCAGATGACATCTTCTAGCCCATCCACCGTGTTCACCGTACCTTGCTGCAACCGACAACCCTCTGTTTCTTTCGTTGTTGAACAATTTGCAGGAGGCACAATTTGACGACTGGGTGCAACTTGAGAAGTGCCTCGCTGAGCTTTTTTTCGTCAAAACTCCAAGAATTCTTTAGAAGCGGGGTCTACAAATTACCTGACCAACGGCAATATAGCAACGATGCATATGCTCGTTATTTGTTTTATGTATGGCACGAGAGAAATGAATTTGAAAAAAATTGCACAAGAGGTGGGATACTTTCTTTACAACCTGATAGGTTGAGTGCAAACACATCCTGACGGTAGAGAGCACAGCGGCTAGTTCCGAGAAACGGGAGATATTCAAGAAAGGATCACAAGCAGCGTTGCTCGCCGTACTTAAATAAGGAAAATAGAATGTCTTCGTTAAATATGCTTTTGTGGGGTATATCCTCACCACTCCTTTTCTAATGGTGATATAGAGGCCATATTGTTGCGTAATTGCTCTTTAAGATGACGATGGGAGCTGCACCTCACTCCTGGTTCTTACAGAATTTTGTTGCAGAGTTATTCAATGTGCATCCAGAAGCAATTCAAGTTTTGGCTCCCGCCTCGGATAACCTTTGGAGCTGGAGGATTAGTACGTCTTTCCTGGGAAGGACAATAACTTGTTTTAGTCTAGTGATCACAGCAGTTTATTGTGTAGAGCAAATGCGCAAGCGAATCACTTCCACGACATCCATTTGAAGTCGAATACGTGGCACATTCCTAGAAAAGATTGATCAACAACAATGGTAATTATCCTTTGCAAATAAACTTGATCTATTTCAAAAAAAATCTAATTCTGAAATCGGTATTCAAATGCGGCGACATAGAATATGTATGTGTTGGAATTACTGGAGACATTTTTATGTGCGAGCTCGTGTTGTCTGCTAACTTTACATCTTACGATTTTCACAGACCCATAGTTTTCGCCTGGAGTACCTTCAGGCAGCATTGTCGTCCATCAGCTGATTGTCATTTATAATGACTCATTCTCTTCCAAAGTGATGAGTCGCCTACAGTGGAATGGTGATGTGAAGTCGTTTAGAGCAAATGTTCGATCGCAGTGTTACGACAGTTCCACTCCGTCGGAGATAGGGTATGGTTCGATGGGAGCATTGGTAGTGATTGCTACCGCGTGGAGACTATATATAAAGGGCGATGTGGTTGTGTGGAATGGGATTGCGAACGCTACTGCAACTCTACGGTCGCCCCTCCCGACTAGGATAGATCCAATTTTTCCTATGTGTTAGCTGGTCTATAAAAGGAGCGAAAAAGTTTTGCCATGTCGAGTGAAAATGGTAATGGAGACGTTAGCAGTTTAAGTTTATTAGATTTGAAGCTTTTTATGAACAACATATGTGATCCAATTTTTTTAAAAAACGACTTCCACGGCTGTGCTTGTTAGGAACGCCTTGCGTTGAAATAGTCCAGTCCAGTGTAAATATAGGGTAAGATTTAAGCTCCGGTTAATCCTGTTTTCTCAAACTCCCCATCGGTTAAACGCAATGTATACTTTGTTCCATGCTGCCGAGCTCTTCAGATCTTCCTTCAATCCATGTAGGAACCTCATAAACGTCACCATAATTCGCTCCTTTTGAGAAATTCTCCACGCCTTCATTATATGGTGGAACCAGTCCGAGTGGATATTTCCTTCTACACAACGACTTCCTGTGGCTAGCCGATGGGCATTTGAGAGCGTTATCGTTTTCAGACAAGTGTGGAACCAATTGGCCAACTCCGGAGAGATGGAAGGTTTGACTAGCCTGAGCCGAATCTGAATAGTCGATGTGCGCGGCAGCACTGTCCCTACTACGCGCCTCATCTTGGAGCCAAAAATGGTGTCTCCGCTACTACGCGCCTCATCTTGGAGCCAAAAATGGTGTTTTATAGGGGTGCCTCTGTACGGGTAGGAATAGGAGCATCGATAAGGTGATATAAAGGGGTTTGCAGCAGTTTGATGGAAATTCGCGATCGCACCCTGCCAGCAATTCTTTCCCACAAGCAGCCGAGGGCCATTTGTGCGCCGTCTGTTTGCATTTTCGACCGAGCGAGCGCATATATTGCGTGGCGATAATTCAGAAGAAACCGGCAATGGCGCTTCTGCTGAAAAAGCCTGGTTTTTCAGCACTTCAGCTTAGTATTACGGGATATTGTACCCTTCGCTACTCAGAAAGCATTCCATTCTGTCAGATGAGGGCTGCTGAATCGATGCTAAGCAAAAGCTTGCAATAGTAAGGTCATTCTCCAACATCAGACATAAAATATTCTGTCTTTGTTCTCTAACTGTCTCCAATCCCATTTCTAATGTTTTGTAATGTGTACTGATGTGCAGTGTTTAATAAATAAATAAATAAATAAATAAATAAATAAATAAATAAATAAATAAATAAATAAATATCCTTTCACTATTTTTTAGAAAGAAAACTAAATAGTATGTCGCTTTTGGACTTTTCAGTGAGCAAAAGAAGGATACCGGAGACCAGATCTTTCACACGCTTTAAGACTTACCGGAAAGCCATGAAACTCCGAAAGAATCAATAAACATTCACTGGTTCTTCTTATACCTAGAAAACAGTTTTTCTGGGCTAAAGGATAGGTTAAAATAATACAATGTCTTCTGAAGCACTGCTTTCCCGGAATGCGATGGAGGAATTGTCTTTGCAGCGACTCCCGGCCGATTTCTGCTTCGCCGACTTGGTGGGGAACCACTGTAAAGAAAAAAGGGTTCTAGTCGAGTACGAGAGCAGCATTGGGAGATTTGATGGCTTCAGCCGTTCAGGCAGCATAGAATACCCATACCAATAAGAGAGAGCCAACACGTGTTCGGTTGGTGCACTCATTGGTTATGATTAGCTGGTGCGGTCCACCTTCCAATCTTCTTCTTCTTCAGCGCTTGTCCAGCTTAGTTGCGGGGTCCACTTTAATGTAATGTTGGCGCCACTTTTCCCAATCAAATGCCTGATCAGGGTGCGACCTAGCCGTCTTCAAGTCCTGATGCAGCGTATCAAGCCACCACTGCTTTGGTCGCTCTCGTGGCCGCCTACCGGGCACATAAAGGTTAAGTCCAGCCTTTCGGACGGTGTCATCTTTTGCGCGAAGGACGTGGCCGTACCGTCGCAGACGAGTTTCGCGCATCTTCTCAAATATCGGGGTGACACCGAACCTCTGCCGAATGACATCGTTTCGGATGCGGTCCATGCGCGTGACTCCAGCCGTCCACCGCAGCGTCTTCTGTTCAATATCTTCTTGTCACTCCCGTCAGAGAGCGCCATTTGGACCACTCTGCACTCACGCGTGAGTTCACTTCAACGAGAGAGTGCATTACCATCAGACGCATCCAAAACGATGTCATTCGGCAGAGGTTCGGTGTCATCCCGATATTTGAGAAGATGCTCAGCTACTTGAAAGCAGAAGTAGCCAGCTTCCAATGCTGCGCACATTTGCGACATGAACGGGGAAAAACCACTGAAGGACGACAGCGACATCACTCATTTGAGTGACCTCAAAGGAAACCTCCTGCACTTAGGGTGAAAACTCTTATTCTCACGGGAAATCAACAGTTTGTCAGACGCAATAAATTATAAACAACGACGCCAATCAAGCTCTTCCGTGGGATGCGCCACGCATTTTACGGGCTATTTGACCGTCTCCATTCGAACTTTTCGATTCGGCAATAAATGCCCTGATCTGCTGGAAATTAGTCATATAATTGATGGATGCGAAAGCGGCGAGCAGGCGATTTATGCTGGCGATGCCATTATAAGGTTCTCTAGGGATTGATGTACGAAGGCTGGCTACTTACGCCTCGGTGATTGTCAGTCGAGATAACTGCTATCGCTCTCCTTCTGAATGTAAGGGGTTAAAGAATGAACTGGCAGTTTTCTTATTGTTAATTTTTATTGGGAATGACAGCTATAAAAATGGTATACCAATCAAGTATATATTCTCTGCCGTTGTTCTTGACGTGCTCCTAGGTATCAATGAGCTTCTTAATGTTGAATTAATGTAGTAGTTCTTCCTAGAACTCTAGACGAGGTTGGTAACCGCGTTTATTAGACTTACGTTTCGGCGGCATCGCCTTCTTCAGAGCCTGAAAGAAAAAACCTAAGTGTGACCACTCGACCAAAGGTCTCCTCAACCCTACTGGATTTTGAGACCAATTAGACGTATACAAGATGAGAAGGAGATAACAATCGACCTCACCTAACCAAGGATCGTGAGGCGATCAGGCAGTATTGCTCGTGAGACCGTACCCTGACTAGAATGCTAACTGGAGCTATGGCCTGAGCTCCCGGGTTATATATATATAGGCATTCCCGTTCCGGTTGATTTTTGGGCCAGTAGCCTGTATCCAAAATGCCTCACGGGCTTTCCGCCCCGACGTTTGGGGCTCACGCGCTAAAATTTCAAATGTGACCCCAAAGTCCTCAATGCAGTGGAAACCCACAACCTTTGCTTGCCCTCTGCTCTTGGTGTTCTTTGGCGCGTGTATGGAGAGGGTGAGAAGTTTCACCGATATAAATGAAGAACTCAAAATCATGCTTATATTCATAGAAAGTCGGACATGGTAACCTCTTAATGTTGTTCGCCAAAAGTCGACAGCGTCGAGGTGATTTCCGCCTTCTGAATATTGCTTTTCTAACACAAAAAAGAACATAAAAATAAATTATGGGAGGAGAGGAATCCTACAATTTTGTAGAGTAGAAAAACCTTTCCAGTACACCCAGTTCACCCCACATGCTAATTAATGGGGATGTTGCTACTTAAACAAAAACAAAAACAAGACCACGCATTTGTTTTTGCCAACCCAGATGTATAGTAGCATTATTCAGGTTCTAACTGTAAAATCTGAAAGAATTCTGTCGTTGACAATACGAATAACACGTATATTACACGTATATTAATAATAATACATATATTTATTACAGTATATGCGCACCAAAGGACAAATATTTCCATGTGCACTTCAAAAATAGAAACCGTTTTAATCCTTTGCAGCCGCGGAATGGACCGAACCGAGCTTGAATTTGAATCTGAAGCACTGACCTGACCGTCGCCTTGTGCCTACAAGGCGTTTTAGTCTGGACGAGTACCTACACTCACATCCATGACTTCAGAAGGAGGATGAAAATGGAGTTGTGAGAGAGGTTCAGAAGGGGTGTGAGATGGAGTTTCAAATATTCCGTCCTATCCTACTACTTATAAAAGAATAGCACACCCTCCGTCCTGTCCGCCTGTCTCTATGTTCGTCTGTGTATCTGTCCGTCCGCATGTCCTTAAGTTTTCCGACCAACCGTCAGGCTATTACATACCTCTCAGCTGGCTATTACATACCTCTTACGGTACGAAAAGAAGAAGTCGTCAATGTCGATCAAAATGCTATCAACTGAGAGGTAATAGCCTGATGGTTAGTCGGAAAACTGAACGGCAGACGCACGGACAGATAGACAGACAAACATGCAGACAGACAGATGGTGTGCTCTTTTATTAGTTGGATAGGACAGAATATTTGAAACTCCATCCCGCAGCCCCTTCCGGACCTCTGTCAGAACTCCATCTTCAACGTCCTTCTGAAGTGATGGGTGTGAATGTAGGTATGTATTCAAATCGAAACGACTTGTAGAAAGAACGCGGCGGTCATGACAGTGCTTGAGATTCATATTCAAGCTCGCACCGGCTGCAAGGCTTCAAAGGATTTTCATTTTTGGAGTACATATGGAAATATTCGTTTTTTGGTGTACATACATATACTGTAATATATGCATTATTCGTAGTTCGGGCTAGACGAAAGAATGATGAGTTTACCATTATTTTAATTCTTTTCAGCTAGAGAACACAAGAGTGCTCGTTAGAGGAACGTATCACCATTTTATGATTAGTCACTTAGAATCAGACATCAAGTGAATCATAAAGTGTCGTCACGATAAGTGTTACGTGCACGGTTTCGGCCCATTGGGTAAACCTGTGAGTCAGCTGCCTTTGCCTTTGAATAGTCACGCAGTTTGGAGGCATCCAATTCTAAATTCATCGAAGGGCCTGAAAGGAGTCATCGATGACATTCATTCGATTTCAAACATCGTCCCCACTTACAATTCCTTCCAAAAACGGGGCAAGGCCATGGTTTCCATCCGAACTCCATTCCCAACCTCTTTCCCTTAAAAGCACCACAACTAAAGGTTGTGAAAAAGCCAGTCCTTGAAAAAGCCAAAAAGCCAGTCCTCCCTCCATACGTCTTGCATAGGAGGGCACAATGATATTCAATGATAACGATAAAGGCAACAAATCTGCTTTCAGAAGTTTATTAGAACCTCAGAAAACAGATTAGCGAGGAAGAGGGAGGAAGGACTTGCAGATCTTTTCCCGTGGGAAACCCTTCGCCAATCAAGACCAAGCAAAAACAGTCTTTGAGAGTTTCTCGCATCTCGACCACCCAGCCTTTCGCTGATAAAATTTTTCAACTATAATCCCGTTGGTTTCTTGGTGAATTGAATTATGCTTATTTCGACTGAATACGGTTAGCATGCAGACAGTCATGTTCGTTTGAAGTGGACCAGTCAAAACCGTCAGAGCTTTCCGGCCAAACTAATAGTAATCGTCTAGCTGAACAGAATAAAGAAATATTAGGTTGCTGCAAAATAATTGCAGGTGTTTTGCTTCATTGAGTTCAACACTTTGAAAAAAAACTTAGACTTTTAACATCTGTAAGCTATTATAAATTGTTGAAAAGCTTATTATGTGCGATTTCTAAGAATGTAATGGAATTTAACTAAAGTCGCTTATTAAAAATAATTTAATTTTTATTTTCAAATGTTTAAAAGCGATTTTCGTGAAATTTTCCGACTTTGGATGATGTCGATGAGCTACTTTTCGGTTCAGTAGCTAGACAAACGTGGCCTGTTACCATGAAGTATCCATTTCTCATCGCAAGTCGCAATCCTTTCGAGAAATGGATCGTTGGCATTGCGCAAAAGATGGGCGACGATATCTCAGAACGACGGTTTTTATGACTTTCGGTCAATTTAGCTTCTTGGTCTTCCAATTTGATTCAGATGGCGAACAACTGTAGTGTGATCGACGCTGAGGTCCTCGGCAACACCTCGCGTGGATTTGTCCCAATCGGCTTCGACTGACGCCTTCAATGGATCATCATTATCAACAGCCGCCATGTGGTTCGTCTTCAAGGCCGGTGTTGCCGGCACGAAACTTTTGGAGCCAACGTTGTACTGGATATTTCGAGCGGTTTGAGCGGAAGTACGACCCGGTTTCAACTCGTAGAAGTGACCTGACGAAAATCGCGTTTATATGTCTAAAAATAAATACCAAATTATTTTTTTTAAATAAGTGATTTGAACTAATACTTTCGTGGAATTAAATTTTATATATAGATTTAAAAAGCTTATATAATAAGCTTTCCAACAATGTATAGCGCCTCATGTTACGAGTAGTAGTTTATTTTTGAAAAAGTGTTGCAACTAATGATGGAAAAATCTCCTTTTTATTAATTTTTGTTAATTTTATTTTTATTTTCACCAATTTATTTTGCATCGACTTAATAGATCCGTCTCCATCGTTCCTTCGTATAATGCTCCTAACAATAAGTATTCCAGCCGAAAAAAATCAAAGCTGCAATGCTCCCTGTATCATTCCTGCCGAAAGAATCTTTAATGTAGTAGCTGGTCCCATGGTCATACTCAAAGAAAGGTCTTCTAAATACGTCGTCATGTATAGAAATCTTCATTATTCTGAAGACAATAAAGTCAGTTGAAAAAAAAACGCAGAAACAGTGAGAAAAGCCTCGACGAAAAATAACAATAGCTTATTAAATGAAGGCAGATGTATTGCACGTCACCGCTGTATGTACAACAAAGCCTAATCGACTAAATGTTCATACTCGTTCCTGATCGCGTCTGACGAGGAAGCCGTCCTCCTGTCGAATTGCGTTCTCCGCGAACGTTTCGGCCGAGCGCTGCATCGTCGAGTCGACCACCTCGTCTTCGATGCCGTCGCGGAAGAAGAACGAGCGCATGCCGAACGGGTTCTGCGGCATGGCGTTGTGGATCACCACCGTCACCTTAAAACAACCACTTAGCTGAGCACCGCCAGATGATGGAAACTGGTTTGGCGACAGTTAGAAAGTGGCTGCGTGGAAATTCTTCAGGGTTCTGATGGGCGATTGGCCTAGGTGGACAAGATGGAGAAGGGCACCAGGGTTAGCGGCACTGATGGATAGGCCTATAGAGAAGCAAGCAGTAACCAAGCGTGGTGCGAGAAGACGCATACCGCTGTATGAAGCATTTTGAACCCAATGTGTCCGAGAATTTATTTTTCATTTTGAAATTATACAAAACATTTTTGCTCCAAATTGGACTTTTCTAGACGAACTTGATGCTTCTGAAGTCAAAGTGAACGTCTTCGAAATCGAATCAGGTTCTGTGCATGTAGGTTTGAAGTTCATTCGACATTCGAATAAAATTATTCGATTTTCTTCGGTTATCGAATAAAAAATAAAGTTAAAATATTCGATTTTCGAACAATGTTCAAATATGGCTCCCTTTCAATGTTCGAATTCGAACGAATATTCAAAATCTAGAAATATCAAATATTCGTCTATTTGAATAAATATTCGAAGAAATTATTCGAACATATTCGTTCGAGCACAACAATAATACATGCATAGCTAGGTGCGCGGAATGTCAAACAGAGGTTCAGGGTTTGGACCACTTTATTGTCCCTTTTTGTATGCCTGTGGAAAAGCCTACGACTGAAACATCATTGCACATTGACCCGTGATTTCCATGTTTAGACGAGCAAGCTAGTTTCAATGCGTTTATACTCCATACTCTATGTGTCGCTCAAGTAAAGTCAGGAATGCGTTTTCGGAGTTAGGCACATTGTTCAGGATGTTCAGGAGCTTGCACAGAGTTATAGGATCCGAGTAGGTCAACCGGTGACATCCCGACGTAGCGACTTAGGGGCGTATGATGCACTAAGGGTGAACGAATGACTCTAGAAACTCACGCAGGTATGTCGGGCATCAATCCTCGCATTAGTTGGGACTCTGGGCTGTAGGACAAAAGCCCTACAGCCTAGAGCCCCATCCAATGCAAAGCTTTGATGGAGGCAAGGACGTAGTCCCTTCTTTTCATCCTCTTGAGCGTTTAGCCTCGTACAGTTGAAGATCATCTGTTCTTGTGATTCGTTTCACCGACTCCATCAAGAAGGCCATCTGTCATAGCGCTGACTTCGGTGAAGTCTCTTTTAATGACTCGTCATTCCATCTTGTGGTCTTTAGAGGACCTTCAAGTGTTGCACACTCATCTTCAACTAGACTGGAGCTGTGTTCATCACTCCTCTGATACTCACGTGTAGCTTACTTCAATGATGGGTTCCATTCACATATTCATCTGAACATCCTCATTTCAGCAGCATGCAGTGGAGCAGCCCTAGCTCAGCATCTAGTGCTGTAGAGGACAATAGGCCTACTTCATTCTATAGAGCTTGCCTTCAAGTGCTCTGGAGCATCTACGGTTTAATAGGATTTCTGTGGATTTACCCCAGTTCAGCCACGCGTCTTTTTCTGCTAGATGCCGGATTGCACCTAAGAGTGGGAGTACCATTCCCCTCAGCTTCGAGTCCACCCCAGTCGTTCATCCCATAAGAACTAACTGAGTGAGGCTTCTTACTCTTCCTTGCATTGAAATGAAGGAAAGGTACACAATGGCGAATAATCCTTAAGCGTTAATGAAGGCATGCAAAAGAAGGAGCAGTAGTTGGATGTAAACCCTGGACCTCTTGCTTAACATCCAGAGCTAGCCCTTATATGGCGTGCACTGGCCAGTTTTCTGGGAACAAAACTCTCTGGGAACGGAAAAACTTGTTCATGTTTACGTTTCCTGGTTCAGATGTCCGATAACCTTGCTGAAACAAGCAGCATATGTTAACACCATCGCTTCTCTTCTTTAAATTCCTTCTGCTTGCTTCTTACATCAAGTCCACACTTTACATTGCTCTCTAAAGAGCGTTAAAGGGCACTTCCTGTGTACGAGGCTTTTCAATGGACTTACGCTTCTAGCAGTCATAAGAAGTAAAGGATAAGGATAAAGGACGGCGTTACTCAATCTCTTTTGGGATGGGTCACGTTTCTACTTCTAGGGGATGTCGTGGAGACGATATAAATGTGTGGTCATACAATAACTTGCGATGGCTAGCCGATGAACAAGTCAGCGCTATGTCCTTTCCAGACAAGTCTAGCACCAATTCATGGACCCCGGAGGGAGGGAGATTTGGTTGACCTGGGCCGGAAATCCCAACCGGGGACCGCATTCATCAATGACTAACTCACGGGTGTAGGGGTAGAGATACCCATGATGAAGCCTGCGTCTCTGTCTCTTGCTTTATCTCTACCTGACTCTTATCTCTACCCCACCCCGCATACCCACGGGTTTAACTGTTGATGAATCCGGCCCCAGGAAACTGGTACCGGGTTCACGCGACAGCGGCAATTCCTCCGACTGAGCAACAAGCGCATCACAAATAATGTGGACGATAAAGAAGACTACAGCTAAACACGGCAAAAAACTCACATGTTGGTAGTCAGGACACTCCGCCGCTGTTGTATCCAAGCAACAGAAGTAGTCGACTTGATTGTTGTAGCAGCAGACGGTCGTTGCGTTGTGCTAAAGTACATAGAGCTCTCAAAAAACTATGCATATCTAAATTGAAGCGATGAAGAAACCAAAACTTTGAGAGTTTTCAAATTTCCTTTAGAAATGTTTAAAAATCGATGACACTTTTTAAACTAGCGCTTCTGTTAGGTGGTTTTCGACTCTCAATTTCAAGCGAGATAGCTTCGCTAAATTTTTGCCATCTTAATTAGGGTAAAAACGCCAACATAGCGTTGCTCGAGACTGGTTCGAAATTAATCGACTTCATACAAACCACGCTATAAATTGGCTAGTTTTCCAAAATCGCTCACTCTGTGCCGTGCTTTGACGAAGTGCTCTTACTTTCACTAAGTTCGGGCACAGTCAAATTTTAGTTAGGCTAAGTATGGGTAAGAAAGATGCTGTTTAAAATCTCTACGTGGAAAATATTTCAGTGCGTTGACAATGGTGAGGTTTTTTCAATGTATGCGCAGTGGGCAATGTTGAATAAATGAAATTAATACTGTGAGAAAGATATTTCGTTGGGATCAAAACTATTGCGCCAGCAGGGACTCGAACCCTCACCTTCTGCTTCCCGTGCAAGGATGCTACGCCTTGCACTACCAGCGCTCTTTGATCCTATAGAACATCCACGGTATCTTCCACGCAACTACCTGTCAGCACTCACCCATGACATCGGGATGCACTGCTGCCCGGAAGCAGAAGGTGAGGGCTCGAGTCCCGCCTGATGCAAGAGTTTTGATCGCAACTGAACAACCTTCTAGCAGCAGCTAAACTAAACAATCTTCTATGCCAGCAGCTCCAGGCTTAAGCAAAAAGAAAACAGTTCTTGTAAGCAAAGTCATAGGGTAGCCAGAGGTGCGTACCAGTTCAAAAAATACCCCTAAATAAAAGGACTGACTGGAATTGGTTGGTCAATTCCAGACTACAAGACCGCATGACATGGTAGGACAATAGAGCATGATTGGGAGCTGTGCTGGTAAATCTGAATTTACATAAATCATGGTATCTTCTCAGCTTACTGAAGATTTGTCTCTGTATTTCTCTATAAAATGTTCTCGTTCCTCGTCTTATAGCCAGCTAGGGTTGTTGTTTTTTTCGGTCGTTGACATTGTGGACTGTTATTGGCTTAAATAAGCATAAGAATAAACATAAATATAAAAACTTTTCACTTGAAGAATTTCCGCCAAATGCAGACACTAGTAGCAATTTTCAAATTGTGAACGTTGAGCAGTTTGTTTTGGCATTCCCTTGTACACGGTGGGATGTTCCTCTGAAATCTTCATGATAGATGGAAAAAAGTAACGCAGAGAAAGCACGACATCGCAAAATTGCACGAAGCCAGCTAGAATTTCAACTCCCTACGGCACAATTTCTGTACGGATAAACTTAATGCCGTGTTAGTTAGAGATGCCGCTCGTGAAGCTAGGAACACTTTATTTGCCAGAGCAGGACATAAATGATAAAAAAGGATAAAGGACGGCGTTACTCAATCCCTTCTGGGATGCGCCAGCGCATTCTACTACTACGAGATGTCGTGGAGGCGACTTGAATGCGTATTTGCGGTGGCCAGCCGATGAACAAGTCAGCGTTCTATCCTTCTCAGACAAGTCTGGTAGCAATTCGCCGACCCCGGAGGGATGGAAGGCTTGGTTGGCCTGGGCGGGAAGTCCGAACCAGGAACCTGGTATCGGGTGCACGCGACAGTCGCGCCTCCTCCGGCTACGCTACACGCGCCCAGGACAGAGCGGGACATAGCTTTAATTATTTGGCTTGCTAGTTGAATTCCTGAACAAATTGTACCACCAATAGATCACCAAAAACCAAAAATTATCATTTCAGAGGGACATATATAGAAGTTTTGCGAAAGCTATAGGAGACTTGTTCTGTTCTTCCCTTAAATTTCCGTAAACCATTCTTATTATAGTCCACTACATACTTGCTATTTATTCTACACAGCTATACCTTTGCCGCTTTTCCCTAGTTTGAAGTAGCTTATGCCAGTATTTTACTGCTCAGTTTTCAGAAAATTCCTTCATAACACATCTGAAATAAGAAATAAACGGACTTATTCGAAATTGAAGCAAAATAAATTTTGCTTTCGTTTAGCCTCGGTTCTTCAAGCCTTAAAGCTTAGCTCTAAAACCGATTAAAAGCCAAAGCCTAAAAGCTCCCACGAACAATGGACTAAGCTTCTTAAAATTTGGAAGACATTTAATGCATTTTATGGCAAGTTTTTCTCTGGTGCTAAAGTGTCCTATGAGGTTGGCAAAGCTTGTTTCATTCTTTGAAAGGCTTCATCGCGAAAGTTTAAAAATGTTGCTAAGTAGTAATCGACCCAGAAATCCTCTTACATGGTTAATCTAGAGCCAGTTTTCTGTAACCCTTTGGGCAACATATCACAAGTGAAACAAAAAGACCACTTCATTAGAAAAGGAAAACATAAAATAGAAACATACCCTGTCCGGCAGTGCATTTACGCAGAGGCTGTTCTGATGTGGAAGGCATTTCCGAGGCTCACCGTCTGGTCGAAGGAGCGGCCGTGAACCGGTAGGGCACGGAGGAATCAGCTGAGGAAGCTCGACAGACTTGGACAGCACAAGAGGAACTGAAATGGTTTTCTTTCTATAGTCAATTATTCTTTTACTTGTCAGGAAGCTGTTCTTAAATATACTGTGTTTAGAACACAAAGAGTCGTTGTATTAGAATCCGCCATAGTCAGTTCATAATAGGTAACGCTGTTCCCGAAACTTTTTTTTGCAAAAGGGGAACTATACAGGGTGCGTAAAAAGTATTGACGCACTAAACGTAAACGTTAGAAATAACAACACTCTATAAAATTTACCGAGTTCATATACAAAATGTCGACAATGATCTAGCGAACGGAATAGCATCACTTGTATTTTATATGGGCTTTTTGATGCGAATGCGAGGGAGAAGACGACGAGGAAAGGCATCGACGGTGCGTCGCAAGTGGTCCACGCCGATTTCGTTCCATGCTTTAACCAAATCATCCTTCATTGACTTCATACTTTTGTGGGAAGTAGCGCAAGCCTTGTTCTCCCAAACTTCCCATAGAGAGTAATTCAGCGGATTCGAATCCGGTCTATACAGAGGTCATTCCTCTGCCGAAATGAAGTCCTTCAAGTTGGCGCGACACCAGTCTTGAACAATCCTCGACTCTGCGCAGGAGTCTAGTCCTGCTGGAAGATATACGTCTTACTCTCGAGGTGGGATTTGAGCCAAGAAACCAGTTGCTTCTTTAGGACATCAATACAGATAGATCTCTGATTTATCTTCACTCCTGTATCCGCGAAAACGAGAGGCGCTTGCGATGAATGCACAAACCATGATACTGGCCCGATGCGCCTCCCTTGCAGCGAGCCTTCCGCCAGAATTAGCACTTTGGAGGTCCTTGAAGAGTACGTAACACTTTTACAAGTTGAACGCACAAAAGTATCAAGCCACTGAAGGTCAAAGCATAGAACGAAATCGACGTGGACAACTTGCGCAGCACCGTCGATGCCTTCCCTCGGCGTCTTCGCCCCTGCATTCGCAGCAAAGAAGCCCATATAAAATTCGTAAAAAGTATTGACGCACCCTGTAGGACCCAATAAGAAGTTGTTCTTAGCACCGCGAGCCTCCATGGTACTAGCTGTTCCGATGCTGTTCTGTTCGCTAGATCATTGTTGACATTTTGAATATAAACTTGTTAAAATTTATAATGTGTTGTTACTTCTAACGTTTACGTTTGGTGCGTCAATACTTTTTACGCACCCTGTAGGACCCAATAAGAAGTTGTTCTTAGCACCGCGAGCCCCCATGGTACTAGCTGTTCCGTTGCTAGCCTGTAGACGAAGTCTGCCTGCTGTGGTTTGAGGGTCTCCCTTCATTTTTCCTAAGGGTGGAAAGCACTTATAACCAGCAGGAAACCATACGCTTCCTGTTCCTGCTGCTGATCCTTGATTGATGTTTATCGCTGTTTATCGCTTACGACCGGTGTACTTCGAAAGCTAAGGCAATTAGGAGCTGCAAATTGTACTCTTATACCAAGAAAGGAAAACACTGGCGGGTCCGAAAATTACTTCTCTTGTACAGTTGAAAAGCTTTTGCAGTGGATCTTTATTAAAGTGAGACCAGTTTCCAGCGAATGATCATAAGCTGCCCCCGAAATGGCCCAAAGAAATAGGTGAATTAAAAATAATTTCAAAATGAGATGCAGGCAGCCTACAGAAGAAAAGAAGGATGATCAAAGAAATGCCCACGCCGTATCCTGTGCAGCAAGTGGAGTTGTACTCCCTACGAAACTACGATACAATGAAAATTTGTTCATTTAAATGAAACAGTAGCGCTAGTAAACGCTGTGTAGAGTGTGTAGCAGCGCAATAAGAGACAGGCTTTCTCGTGTATCCTGAATCGAGGTTCTTAGAGTGGATCTCGTTCACACCAACTAAGCCTTCCATCCCTCCAGGGTCGGTAAATTGGTGTCGGACTTGACTGGGAAGGAAGAAACACTGAATTCTTTATCGCCTTGATTCCGAGAGTCATTGTATAGACCAAATACGCATTCAATTTGTTTCTAGGACATCCACATGAAGGTGCGCAGCATCTCACAAAGGAGTTGATTAACGTCACCTTTATCCTTCATCGTTATCCTTAATGCCGCAAGCAAGCGGAAAGCGGGCTTGATGGGCTTCTTTTCGTTAGAAGATATCTGCTCGCATGACCTTTGGAAACTTCAAGATAAATACTCACAGAATGTGTACACCACTGTTAATATATTGGCCGGTGGAAATGGAGCTAAGGGTGAAGGAAGGCGTTATTTGGTTCCCTTCTGTGACGAGCCACGGACTCCTGTTATTCGAGATATCTCCGGGACTGCTTCGTCTCTCGTTCAGCCCATGTAGTGGTGAACTGCAGCCGCTAGCCGCAGGGCAAGTCAGTGCAGAATCCCCGAAAAACGATCCCCGTACCAGCACGTAGACCCCTGCGACACGTGAAAGGCATGGATGGCTTGGTAAATGTTGGATCAGCATGAAACGCAAGTTTGAGAGATTTTTTTTTGAAACTTTTCTAACAAAACGGTGTCTTCAATCAGAGTGAAGTGCACATACATACTAGCTACCGCTACTGAAAAAGACCGGAATGCTCTGAGTAACAGAATCATTTCTAGAATTCGGGAGACTTGGCGCAATGAGAGGCCATTCAAATCCAGTGTTGAGTGCTAAATTAGATCGCTTGTTCAAACAGCGCCGATGGTGTAATGGCGATCAGCATTCCCATTCGATCAGCAGGAGATGCGAGTTCGAGTCCCGCCAGGCGCTAAAATTTTGATCGCAGCAAGACATCGTTGTAGCAGCCTACAGACTCGATACCAGCCACTTGAGGCTTCAGGAAGGGAAGAATAAATCAGATCAACACTCTTCAAAGTATGCGTTGTAGGAAGACTGTTTTCGACCGTGAACTATGTATTATTCAAGGGAGCTCGTTCATCAAGTATGCTCAGCATTACCAATTCCTACCTAGCACTGTAAACATGTTGGTGGCAAAGGAGACACCGAGAGAAAGTTCCTAAGGAAAAGCTTATAGATTTTCCTCTGAAGGTTGGAACCGACCCTTTTAACTATTATATACCTATGCGAATAATCAGCACAACCACCTTCTCATCGCCAGTGAGTATTCTCGTTCAGAGTTTCCCTTGGAATAGTAATGAAGCTGAGCCTGCAACCATATTCCTGTGGCTATGTGATGGTGAATGAATCTTCTGTGAATGTCTTCGCAAGCGTTGACCATCGCGGAAGAGTTGGCCCAGGCAAGAACCCACGTCATCTAATCAGCATACATATAGGCGTTGGTTAGATGACATTATTCAAGTGGCTGTTGAAACACGTACACAGGGCAGCGACTTCTTACAGCTTCTTGTTGAAGACACGCTTGACTTCAGAGAATTCAAAAAGTTTTTTGCAGTTTCAGCTCTCATTTCGTGAGCAAATGTAGTACACAAGGGTTGATATGGTTGTAGGCTATAATTCAACATAATGGCCTTCATGGTAGCAAGAGAGGGATCTCAGCCGCATAGCTGAATGATCGAAATTAACACACAGCGAGAATCACCTCTTTTCGAGCAGTAGAAAAGTATTTCCTATTTTTGCAACCTCCTCAAACCTACCGACTTACTGGGTTCAACAGTTTACTACAAAATTGCACAGACGCAAAGGGCAAACCTTTTAAACATTGAATACAAAAGAAGCAAGGAATCGAACACTTTACGCCGCTCCTGTGAAACAGGCAGCAAGATTTGTTTTGTCTCTTGCATATTCGACGTTTAGAAACTATTGCGCTTTGAGACTGTGCGATTCCATAGCAAATTCCAGCTCTAATGCGGTAGATTCATGGAGTCTGCAGAGAAGAAACATAATATTTTTTACATTATTCTAAGTGCGGGGATTCTCACAGCGGGGTTCATTTTCGTCCTTCAGGCATACGTCTGATGGTGAGATCCTTTCCTGGTAAGGTAGGCCTGGCGAAAGCCAAAGCTTAATAGCCAAAGGAAACAGATTTCGAGGAACCTATACAGTTCCCGTTCGGAATTCTGGTGAAGTCCGAACAGGACCTATTCAAATTTTGACGAATTATTTTTCACCCAGAACCGTCCTAATAAGGAATTGCAGATCAATAAATCAATAGGTGTAGGCAGTGTCAAGTGGCACCACTGTTGCCGTGAGCGAAGAAAAAGCCAACGAATCTCTCACCGATAGCCAGAATTAGGATAGAGTGCATGTCGGCGTCGAGAGTGTACAATGGAAAGTGGGGCAGCGGGCTGGGCGAAAGCGAAATCGGCTGTGATGTCCGTGACTTTGGCGGAGATCGCTAGGAATCTCACACCCGAATCAGCGAGATGAGACCCGTGAGCAAACGGGAAATGTCGACAGTTGCCTGTAATCCCAGCGGCTGGAAGAAACTTGTCGCGCTCTTCGAAGGCTCTACATGATCCGGCGCAGTCCTCCGCTGAGACACCTCACTACAGGATCCATCACTTTTCTAGAGCCTGACTGACGAAGTGTGTGCATGGATGACTTCTACCGTTCCACATCGCGACGACTAAGCGGCGCCGAAAATCGTTTATCATAAATCGCGAGATGTTTCGAGAACACCAGCAGGGCCGTCGGCGCGCTTGCGAAGTTTTTCTGCGGTTGGATTAGTTCGGAACACTACAAAACCGTGGTATGTAGAGCTGTAACATGTAGCATGTACAGATCGGACTGAAGGTTTCCGCCGTTTTGGTGCTCATTCAAGTTTTAGTATACAACTGGATTGGAGATTTTGGAACACTAAACCTGTAAAATGACTTGCAAAAAAAAGTTTTTTTTTATGCGGAAAGTCCGATTTTTCTTTTTACATCTTCATGGCCCCGATCTCGGAAATGCTGGAGCAGAATCAAAATTCGTACGCTAAATTAGGACGACGATGGTAGAAACCTACATACATAGTTTTAAAGTGCAGGCATAGGAGACTTCGGTAGACAACATTAAAATAATGATAAGCCTTGATCAGAATTTACCGATCCTTCAAGGAGTATCAGAGATCCTCAAACAGCTTCCCAATATTTGGGCCCATGTTATGAGGAAGCAAAAAAAGTCCTAATAGGTCGCTTCTTGGCAAAAGAATAAGAAAGGGGTTCAGTTAGTTTGTACTCCGTGGTCTATTTCGCACTTCCACCAGAAATGTGCTACAACAGCAGGCTTTAGATCTTTTTTAGTGAAAAACCAACGGTCATATTTTCAAGAAACTACTTATATTTTGTAGAATGCGGTTCATCGGCGACATCATAATGACTTGCAAATATGAATTAGAATTCTGAAATCATCGTGAAGCTTTCAGATCGCCTTCAGAGGATCATTTTTGCTATTTGATAATCTGATGTTGGCATAGTTCGAAAAGAAATGCAATCAGCTAGCTGGAAGATTGGAGCGAAATCCGCTGACAAAAGTCTAATAACAAAGAATGAAAATCAGGCGGAAATGGGTTCTGTTCTGTTTGACGGTTTACTGCAAAAGTGATACTCGTACCACCTTCAGAAGTTCTATACCTTTTCTTCATCGAAGACAAGAGTTGGCCAGTGGAAGATCAGGTTTCCCAGACCAAGAATCAGTTTAAGGACTCAGTATCAGTTTTTCACTTGTCCCGGTTCTGAATTTTTGAAGCTATCTAATAAACAGATCTCACCAAACTCTATGAGACGCAATATAAAAAACTTCTTGACCGGTACCTTCAGGGTGCAACTTAGTACTTTCTCCCTCTTTTAGGTTGATTCTCTTTACTTGTTTTGTCTTTCCTGCTTGCAATGCCTTTAACTTAAGTTCTCTGACCTGTTTTGCTTTTGCATAGTTGTAAAGGTACAGACTAAATAAAGAAATAAAGAGTTGCTTCCAAACTGCAAATAAGATGTTGGTAAATTCATTCGTACGCAGAATGTGGAGTTGAACATCTTCCTTGGATTCCGCTCAGTCTCCGACTGCATCGTTTGCTTTTTTAGTGATCACATGGTGACAACTATTATACACTTCGACGAGGTATTTGCGAACACGAGAAGCTCAAACTGAAGGAAGTCAAAAACCAGTGAAGTATACGAGCGCTGTCTTATATGTCTTTGCACAAATTACGCTTCTCCTCTGTGGCCGGTGATGAAGCAGTTTTGAACAGACTCCACTTGCCATTTCCAAGGTCGAAAGATGCCTGAGATGCCCTCTTCTGATATGTGGTTGTCAAAGGGGCACCAAACTCTCATTTGGGTCAATGGAAAGTCTTTCTGTCAGAACTTTGAACAACTAAAGGCTAAAGAAACTGATCTCAAACAAGAAGGCTAGACAAAACTAAGAATCTTACCATCTGGTTAGCCCTTTCAGACTCACTCGGCCTTACTGTCATATTTGAGACCCCAACATCTCAGAAAAACAGGCGAAGTTATTCTGTACACTTTCAGAATAACTTCGCCCGTTTGTCCATCAAGGAGTTTTTGTCCATCTTTTGACAGGGACTGAAAACTGAAACACCACATTCTTCAATGGGTCTTAAGATTTGAAGGCTCTCACAAGAGAAGATTGGTTTTTGGCTTTCAGTACCTCAAAACAATTGTAAACTGGTAGTTAAACTTCTTTACAAGTGCTTTATAATGGCGTTCAAAGATTAGGTTACTAGAAACAGAAGACAATGCGATTTTCAGCCGAAAGCAGTAGTTCTTAGGTGTTTGCCTATTTCTCTACGAAATTTATAGCTGCTTGGACATCAGAGAAGGCTCAGAGAAGGCATCTTGGTTCTCGATCTCTTTGTAGAGCATTATATCGTCCACGTACATTTTACAAGAAACTCCAAACCTTTGAACTTGATGTCATATACATGCAGAAGAAAAGTAATAATGAGAACACTTGACACTGTGGACCTCCACTGTTGGCAAAATATTAGGTTGGTGCATAAGTTCGCGGACATTTGATCCCTCCTGAATTGAAAGCGCATTTTCCCGCCAAATTTCTCACATGTATCAACGCGTAAACGATCGATCGATAGAGAAAGGAAAGGGTTACAAAAATGTTCCCAACATTTACTTCTGCGTCCTTAACGTCAGCTATTATGGCTAAGTAATTCATCCCAACTGAGGCGCATATTCGGCACGTCATGTTATTCCTGCATCAATCTGGCCTCAATGCCAACGAATCGAATCGTCGCCTAAAGGATGTTTACAACGAGAGTGCTCCTGCTCGAAGTACTGTGTACCAGTGGTTCTCGAAGTTTGCAGTTGGTGAATTCTCCATTGAAGATAATGAGCGAGAAGGGCGCCCGATGACACTGGATTTGGATGGACTCCGAAGTAGAGTGGAAGCGGACCCATACCAAACCACTCGCGAACTATCAAGCACTCTTGGTGTTAGTCACTCAACAGTCGTTCGAGGATTGAAGTCGATTGGCAAGGTGCAAAAATTGGGTCGCTGGGTACCTCACGACTTGACACAACATGACATGGATGGCAGAGCCGACGTCGCTCGGTCTCTCCTTACCCTCAGACGTACCCGCGGACGGCTGGACAACCTTGTCACCGGGGATGAGAAGTGGATACTCTACCCTAATTATCACCGGCGTGCACAGTGGGTTGACGCAACTGGAGAGGCAGAGGACGTTCCGAAACCCCACCTTCACGTGAAAAAGGTGATGCTATGCATTTGGTGGAGCGTTCTTGGCGTAGAATACTGGGAGCTGCTGGACAAAGGCATAGCACTGACGGCAGAGGTTTACGTCAACCAACTGAGGAAGTTGAGGGCCCACCTTCAAACCACACGAGGAGAACAAATGAAGGTGTATTTTCAACACGACAACGCTAGACCGCATATTGCTAGAGCGACGGCGGCTGAGTTGGCGGACTACGGATGGACCGTTCTTCCACATCCACCTTACTCACCAGATCTCGCTCCTTCTGATTGTCATTTGTTTTCAAGCCTTCAACGCTATTTGTACGGCCAGCAATTTAGGAACCGAGAGGATGTCAAGGAGGCACTGCTCACATTTTTCGAATCACAACCGGCCACGTTTTGGAGAAAAGGCATCCATGACTTACCAGCACGTTGGCGAAAGACAATTGATGTAAAGGTTGGTTACTTCAAATAATTTGATATTGTTGTTCGTATGTTGTGATAATAAATAGTTCACGCCCCAAATGTACGAGAACTTATGCACCAACCTAATACATCGACGAGTACACCCTTCTAACTTTAGCTTGGTAAGTCCCGCCCGAAAGAAAACTCCTTGTCCAATCTACAATCATAGGTTATATACCAACCATTCCCATCTAAAGAATAATTTAAGCTACATTTCTGTAATCACCATCCCATTCAAAATTCTATGGGAAATTAGAACAACATTCTGGTGTGGCTCTGATTGTAGCTCTGATTGTAACAACATCATGGCTGCGGCTTCTGCACTGGGGTAGGATCCAGTGTAAGCTTTTACTTTAACTTCCATTGATTCAGCGAGGTTGCGAGTTGTTGTTCCAGAGACAGACTATGCTTCAAATCCTTTCAGGACGCCACTTCTTTTTCAATTCAACTTCGTGTCTCGATGTTTGCTAGAAGACCTGCCTCGATTCCACATTGATGAACACCAAATAGTTCCTGTAGCAACGACGAAATGCTCATGATATTTTTCTCGACAATGGAGCACCTGTACAGTTGACGAACATGAGCAGATATTTAAGCAACACATGTGGATTTCTGTTTGAATTAGACGGCATCACCGGTGTTTTCAGACAATTGTACTCTGAACAGCGGGATAATAAAAGGCCTTTGCGTGCATGAAATCACCATCATCTAGTATTCGGTCATTTGAACGGGGTCGCTGCAGCAAAATCGGAGCTCATTCTAAAAGAATGCCCGTTTTCTCGGCTTACTCTTCTGATGTCTCTTCTCTTCCTCTCCTGTATCCAGCTTGTTCCCAGAAAGCACGAAGACTTAGGTTGAGCTCCAGAATTGTGTCTCCATTTCATCCTCTGAATCTCATTACAGGATCATGATGTTTCTTCCCCTCCTTTCTCTCTTTGCCGTTGACGTGGCTGCATACGGCGTAATGCAAGCTCGCACCACTTGTAAACCACTGGAGGCTAGCGATACCACGACGTACCACTACTCCCAAGGCACTATAGATGGCCAGTACGGGAAGCAGGAGTACGACGACGGTGTGAAGGTGACCGTCTCCTGCAAAGACAACTCGCAGGAGCTTCTAGGCGAGTTTTTGTTTCTGATTTAGTCAACTGAAGGAGGCCGACGTCTTGACGTTGCCCAAACGGTATTCAGACGCATTTTGCCACCGATGGCTAACGTAACACCATTTTAGGCACCAGCGAAGCAACATGCAAGAAGGGGCGCTGGACACCAGAACCTGGCAGCTGTTCTCCCAGTAAGTGAATGGCGCTCTTCAAGAACTATTCTAGTGCACATCTTCGGGTTCATGTAGTTGGAGTCCACAGCTATGGGGGGGGCCTCAGAATCTGATCAAAAAACATGGCTTGTAAAGATAGAGTAGTTAATCGATGTTAATGGGTACACCGATATTGCTCTGTCAATGGCTCCCATCGGCCAACAATTTCGCTCATTTCCCGTCTTGAACGAATAAAGCTGCACAAAAAAAAAGATTTTTTGGTCGGCGATGTTCACTTGATGTGGAACCTCACCACCGGCATTACCGCGCCATACAGCTTTCAAACGACCAATACACTTGCCGACCAATAATTTCGGACAATTTTTAGGCCGATCGATTGTTTGGTCGTATTAGAGTCAGTCGATAACGATCGATCGTTTCTGTGTGAGCCGCTGTGCCTCCACTAGCCATTAACTCTGCACGGAATTGGAAAATGGACGGACTAGGTCTAATTTAGAGGGCAGGATATAATAATGAGGCTTCCTTTACCAGAAAAAACTCCAAACTCAAATTCCATAAGGTCTCCTTAATTAGCAGCAACATTTCTTGAGCTACACATGTAGCTAAGTAGTTGCTTTTGGCGAAAGCAGAAACCCCGACTAATCTGCGGAAGATGGGTGCCAAATTCAAAACTCTTTCGTTGTACGCGGACATGTATCAGAAAAGAGCCGATTTCAGAGAGATGTCTGGAGTCTGATCTTCTCGCACAGCAGGTGTACACGAGAATCAGCGGGGGAGAACGACACAGCGCCGGAAAAGTACCACACGGAGAGAAGGTTATTGCACACCACAGTGGTGGATCCGGTAGGCACTCAAAACACTCGAGAATCGTCTTCATTTTGTGTTTATTATTTGAGTACCTTAATGTTTTCCCTAAGCGATCTCTAGTCTGCAGTAATGGAAAATTCAGAAAGTCGATAAAGACTGACGTCGATCGAAGCCGACGAACAGACTTCCGTTTTCAGATGTGGTCGTCTGCTGCGTCGGCTTCTGGATGAAGGGCGACAGCTGTCCAACCAACATCAACACAAGCTACCTTCATTGAATGTTGGAAGAGAATCAAAACGTGGTTGAATAAATTATGTCAAGAACTTTCGCAAGTAAAAGGGCATTCTTGAGGAATAAGGAGTTACGATGAAGTAGTGATACAGTGGTCTCACAATGGGCTCCGACTCTGTACCTCGAATCGATTTGAAGTTCGATTCCGTATGGACCAATCAAATCTCCGGGATCGATAAATCGGTAGCTGTCAGCAGTCAATCAACTCGTAGACGCCGGAAGGATGAAAGGCATGAGAGGCCTTGGTGGAACCTCTTCCTCTTCCGTCTGCGCTACCACGTGTCTCCTGCATGCTAGAATGGCCTACAAACCGCTTCACGATGTATTATAACATTTTAGCAGATGTGCAACCCACGGAAGGATTGGCTACGCTATGCGAACTTTATCCTTCATCCTGGTGTTATAACGAGTTGGTGACGCATGGAGCGTCGGGACGGCAAGGTGAAAAGTTCGCCACTCCAAATTTCTCTGCACGACAAGAAAGCCGTGAAGGAATTTCAGAATGACGTCGGGAAGCGGCGGCGTTTAAGAACTTCGAGAAAACTCTGTTAAGATCTGAAACTTTGAAACTGCCGCTTACGTTTTCGATTCCTACCCATGTGTTCGGAGTTGCAGAAGAGCTGTACAAGAATATACAGTGACCACCCTACAGGAAACTGAAGTTCCAGGAGAGGTGATGGAAAACTTAGGTAGCGCTGGGTGCAAAGGGAGCGAGGAAAATACTACCCGACTTGAACTGATTGATAGACGTCCATGTTCGTCGTTCAGTGAATCTTCGCCAACCATCAGTAGACGCCAGACTAGTCGTATTCTGCAAGATCTTCTTCCCCGGGGTCGGTGAATTGGTACCAGATTTGTCCGGGAAGGATAAAGCGCTGAGTTTTCATTGGCTGGCTACCGCAAGCTGTTCTATAACTAAATGCGCATTCAAGTCACCTCCACGACATACCGTAGAAGAAGAATGCGTCGCACACCCCAAAGCACATTGATTAACGGCGTTCTTTATCCATATACTTATTCTTACAATTTTTAATTGTGCATTATTTTATTATTAGTTTAATACACTCATCGATCCGGAAATACTTGAAGCATCTCATTAAGGAGTACCGCAACCTGTATAAGACTCCTCAGTTAATCTGTCTGTAAATACAATCTTTCCGGGTAGTCTGTATAAAAAGCTGTCCATCAATAGATTATCGACATGCTGCTTAGGTGTCGACCGAGATCTGCGTACTAGGTTGTCCGGAAAGTTTTCAGCGATTTGTTTTATATTGTTTTTCATCCGTCTATTATTAAGTAGAATCAGCGGCGGAGAACGACACAGCGCCGGAAGAGTACCGCACGGAGAGACGGTTATTGCACACCACAGTGGTGGATCCGGTAGGCACTCAAAACACTCGAGAATCGTCTTCATTTTGAGTTTATTATTCGAGTACCTTAATGTTTTCCCTAAGCGATCTCTAGTCTGCAGTAATGGAAAATTCAGAAAGTCGATAAAGACTGACGTCGATCGAAGCCGACGAACAGACTTCCGTTTTCAGATGTGGTCGTCTGCTGCGTCGGCTTCTGGATGAAGGGCGACAGCTGTCCAACCAACATCAACACAAGCTACCTTCATTGAATTTTGGAAGAGAATCAAAATGTGGTTGAATAAATTATGTCAAGAACTTTCGCAAGTAAAGGGGCATTCTTGAGGAATAAGGAGTTACGATGAAGTAGTGATACAGAGATCTCACAATGGGCTCCGACTCTGTACCGCGAATCGATTTGAAGTTCGATTCTGTATGGACCAATCAAATCTCCGGGATCGATAAATCGGCAGTAGTCAGCAGTCAATCAAGCCATAGACGCCGGAGGGATGGAAGGCATGAGAGGCTTTCCTCTCCCGTCTGCGCTAGCACGCGTCTCCTGCATGCTAGAATGGCCTAAAAACCGCTTCACGATGTAGTTCCATCTGCTGCTGCGAGTGTGATAGACGAAACTGTGCCTGCGATTGTTCCTGCGGCAGTTGGAGCATCTGTAGCTGGAGCTGCGGCGATACGTTCGAAATTGGCTGAAATTGTGGACGAATTCATATATATGTTGCTTGCACTGGATGTTTTGAAGTACCTGCGAGTTTATTGTAGATGATGCTCGCTAGGATGATGGTGAGTTGGTTTCGGTTTTTGCGTAGAATAATGATTGATGTCGTAACATTTATGAGAACGATTGTAGTGATTTTATCTGCTGCTTGATTTGATGTACCGAGCTCGCTCGATTTTTTGCAGTTTAGCTGTGGGGCGTTCGATGTCGTCGCTTGGGGTCCTGCGTTTTTTCGGTTGTCGAGTATTGCGCCATTTGCAATCTTCTCCGTAAGATGTTCTACAGATTTCTCCAGTCCTTTGACGGATTGTACGAGTTTAAGAGCATGCGAGGTTAGGTCTGGAGGCTGGTAATATGGGTAGTACATCGGTTGGTATGGCTGACCTGCGTAGCCAGCGTAGTTGGGCTGCTGCGGAGGCGGTTGTATCTGTTCTTGCTGCGGCTGGAAGAACTCTTGGAGGTCGATGTAGAATATCGGCGAGAGCTGCGGGTTTGATGACGTTGTACCAAGAAACATAGAACATCATTGTTCGCTAACAGCGGCTTACTAACAACAGAAGATGAAACCTGTTTGGAGCTAGAAGCAATGGACTGTCTGTGCTGTCTAAGAGCACGTAAGCGATCCCTTTCCGACTTCGGGAGCGACGGGCAAATAAATATTCCCGAAATAGAGAGGAACCTCAGCTTAGGTGCCCTTTTTAGAATAAAAAACCTAAAAAGGAGCTAGGAAGAACGACCTTCATCAGCCTAGGGTAAGCTGAATTAGGTCGTCCCATCCTATAACAAGTCACAGGCGCACATTCTAGAGCTAAGTAGTTAAAAATGTTCTTAAGACATTCGAAGTCGTTAGCAACGCGAACGGTAGTATTGGTGTCACTAAATTCGGCAATACCAGAAATAACAATAGATCTTTTCTTCAATTGAGATTTCGAATCAGTCATAGAGGCAGGTGCAGAACTAAGATGAACTTTACTAATAGACGAGAGAGCTTTCTTTATGAAGGCCGTTGTTTTCAGCAATCTCGACTTCCAGTCGCTCCTCCAACTTACTGATCCTTTGAATGAGCTTATGGGCTACCGTGGCTCGCTCTAGCAGATGTCCGATAATCGTTTTCAAATGCACGGGTAGACCATCGTCACTGCTGAATAGAGCAATAGCATCGACCAGAGACTTCTTCTCGTCAGACGGTGAAGTGAGCTGCAACCTTTTGGCTGGATGATTCTGAAGCATCGGCGGACACAGAGGTGTATTCATGACAAGCGTAAGTGGATGACAACCGTTTAGGGTGGCTAATACTGAGTGCTCTACTGCCCCACGCCACAAGGAGCACCGCTGAGCAGAAAGAAAAAATCGATGGCCACCTGAGCGATCGCACCAGACAACTTGAAAAACCGAAGGCAGAGAACCTTATTTGCTGGCGTAGAAGACGGTTTATGACCCTAGCCACTAGGGTCCTTGCTTAGTCGATGAAGATGGAAAAATCAGCGAATGCAGAAGTAGAACAGTTAGATGACTGACGACAGAATAATACGAGCGGACCAAGAACCGACAGCACGCGGCGAGCAGACGTATTGGCAGTCGAGCCTCGTAGGGCACCCCCCCCCCCCCAAAACCCTTTTGGGATACTGCTCACTGTACTTGGGTTGGACCACCCAGGTACTTTGATTTAAGGTCCAAAAACACAAACGGCAAAAGTACTGCAAGCTATCATACACTAACAACATTCTTCGAATACAAAAATGGAAGCAATCAATATATGTTAAAAATTTTGGTAGCTCTAATAAATGGGTCTAACTGCAACACTAATTGCAAATACTGCAGAGTAATTAATTTTAAATATCAAATAATTTCTCATTAATATTTGTATAAATAAATATAAAAATAATGATTTTGCTAACTGTAACACTCGATCACTAGTTTTATGCATTACATTTGACACCTGCGATCTACAATATGTCGGTTACGTCTACAGCTTTTAAAGAAGGAATTCGCAAACACAACTATTTCTTTAATAATTAAAAAGACACCACCTCTCTATCAGCACTTTTAAGAATGTTGCTGAAGCATTCCTCTGCTATTCATGGTTCACTAGACGACAATTTTGACAGAAATATATTAATAAGCAAAAAAGTGTTTTGGATTAAGTTGCTTAATAGCGCATTTCCCTTCGGTCTAAACGATAACATCAAAGGTTATGTTAATGTTTCCAATCTAATTAATCCACTTAATTGCAAAACGAATCACCCATACTACTCTTTAAAAGTAATTAAAGATCGAGCAAACAAGGGCAATAGAAAGAAAACTAAAGGTATTACACATTACAACGTAGAAATGTTCTTGGAATACATCAATGATAACGAAGCTAATTTAAAAGTTACTAAAGTACCTAACAAGATTGAAATGCTCAAAAAACAAAGCTTGAAATAACTTATCAATCTCAGCCTCAATCCTGATACGTTTTTATAGACACAAAACCAAATAAGTTGTATTATGTTTACTCGCGCATACTAAATTTAATTTATACAAAACAGATATAGATGACACAATTGAGACTCTTCCGATATTTTTTATCGGCAAGCTTTCACTGCTCAGCAGCTTCCTCAGGCCTTTAATAACATCACATATAGTAAATACCATCAAAACATAGAATAATAATGGTAAATACTAACCAAAAAGGGTCTCTCTAGCAGAGCCTCACCAGAGCGATGCTCTTTACAAATAAAGTTACTGTAAATAACACTTCCGCTGATCTTCTTAATCACTACGTGATAAGCCTCAGCGCATCGGTCTGTTCATCCCTACTGTTAATCGGTCTGTCCATCCCTACTTTCGGGGTTCAGCCTCTCTATTGCAAGGGCCTTGAACAGTTTTCTTTCTAGCGGGGGTATAACCGTAAAATGTTATCACTGGCAATCTAGACATTATTAGACATCAAAAACCTAAAAAAGTTCTAGAAAAAGGTGCAAAGTATAGGCCTTGTAAGGGATATGGTGAACAACCTATCCAAGAAACATACAAGAATACAGTAGAAAAAGTAATCACAATTATAAAAAACACCTATAATATCCCATCAGACTACCTAGAAGAACTCAACACCTTTTTCAATACACAATTTAGAAGTTAAGTCACTTCTAAACAAACACCTACATTGACAATTCCGTAGAAACTTTGAGCAGCAGTAACGGGATTAATATTTACACTGACCTAGATACTTCTGACAAACTCCCCATTATTCTAAAACATAATTTTTTCCGAGTTAGACACAAACTCGGCTTTAATGTCGAAGGAGATTTACCTATGATTTACTCTATTCCAAAACTACACAAATCTCCAGTTACTTTTTGCTTAATTACTGGGCATGCGATAGTAGCGTTAAGTCTCTCTTTAAAACTTTGTAAAAAATTTTCACATGTTAAGCAAGCAATACTCTGCAGATTTTACTGATATGTTTACTAACATACCACATAATATTATAATTGCTAAAATTAAAGATCTCATTAATTTATGTTTCAAAAACTCGGGTAAACAATTTGTTGCTAACAATGGGGTTAAAACATTTGTACAGATTATATAATCAATAAATATATGTTGACTACTTAAAAATAGCTATTGTAAGTGTGCCGACATTATTTGTAAACAAAATATGGGAGTTCCACAAGGTAGCAATTTCAGTCCGCTTTTAGCAGATCTTACTATGTCCATTTTCGAATTTGAATAATCTAAAAATATTTGAGCTTGCAAAAACCAGGTTTTTATACCATTCAGATACATGGCTGATCTACTTATAATTCACAGTTATGATGATAGCTATTAGGTTGTCCCATAAATTCCCGCCGTTTTTTTCAACGATACACTGCAGATTTCGCCGGCGGTATCTTGCATAGCGCTGCACAGCTTTCGAAAGAGAATGATTTGCTCTATCAGAATATGTATTGCATTTCTTTTTTCATCATGGATTTTGTTAATTTTTAGGTCGTTGAAGTGAAAAGTGAAAAAGTGAAAAAGTAGCCATTTGCGCAGTTGTTCTCTCCGCTTAGGTTTGTAATTTTTTGCGCAGTTTTTTTATAGCGTTTGGAAGACAATGTTCTATACTACAAGAATATGCGTTAGTACTATTTGCTCATTCGTGGTTTATTGATTTTAGGTCATCAAATTGGGACGTCCGAAGGAGGGTGGTTATTTTTGCCGACAGCTTCTGCTCTGTGGTTGGACTTTTTGGGTTGGTGTTATATGTCATTCGAAAGAGAATGTCTTGCTCTATAAGAATATGTGTCGCGTTTATTGATATCTATTGAATATCAACAAAATGCCAAAAAGAGAAAAATCGTCTTCACCAACAATTCCTTCTCCTTCTTCAGTTGTTGATATTCGACAGAAATCAGCGTGAGCCAGTAAACGCGACACAAATTCTTACAGAACAAGACATCCTCTTCCAAACGACATTTAACACCAAGCAAAAAAGTTCAACCACAGAACCGGAGTTTTGGTAAAAATTCGGACGGAAAAGTCGGAATTCCCAATTTGATGGCCTAAAAATCAATAACGGGCAAGTGATAAATTATGACCAACACATATTCTTGTAGCGCAGAACATTTTCTTTCAAGCGCTATAAAAAGCTGTGCGAAAAATTACAAACCTAAGCGGAGAGAACAAGTGCGCAAATGGCTACTTTTTCACTTTTTCACTTTTCACTTCAACGACCTAAAAATTGACAAAATCCATGACGTAAAAAGAAAAGCAATATATATTCTGATAGAGCAAATCATTCTCTTTCGAAAGCTATGCAGCGCTATGCAAGAGACCGCCGGCGAAATCTGCAGTGAATCGTTGAAAAAACGGCGGGATCTTATGGGACAACGTAATACATCGATCGCCTTCTAGTGTCTGTTTACAATAATACTATCCTACTAAAGAAAACCAACATTAATAAACACAAATGCAACTACTTCGACATTTCCTTGGAAGTAATAGATAACGTAATAGAAACTAACCTACAACTAACCTGCAACAAAACTGACTATTTTAGTTTAAAATAAACAGGTCCTTCACAAAGATTCAGATATCTCAATTAAAGTTAAAGGTAATGTTATTTACACTGAAACGCTTAGAATATCTAATGCCTGCTCTAAATAAAATTTTTCCTCCTCTAAAATTAATGAACTGCACGATACACTTACTAGTAACGGTTACCACACAGATTTGTCATTACTAATGTACTCAAATGTTTATACCATAATAAAAAGATTTTCTATGAACAATATTAACGATAACCGCAATAGTATAAAACGTATTGCTAAGACACTATGTAATAACTGTTAGAGTCCCTTTCCTATTTGGTTGCCTTCAGTTTGTTTACTCTTCTAGTTCTTTTTTTACTAACCCTTTCCACCTTCATTTAAGTTTGTCTTCAATGTGATTGCCTGACCACTGCTCTACTTCACTGTTTTTCTTCCATTTCCCTTTTATAATTGCGGGGTAACAGATTATGGGCACGCTCCTGTTCCGCATTAGTGCGTGCGATGGCTAAGTATCAAACCTCAGTCTTTCGCATTTCTTTGGCCTAAATTGCTTTGATTTTCCCTTCATTTGGGTGTCTTCTTTCTTATTTTAGCTATATTATTCTGCACTCTCATCTTGCTTTCCTATCCAGCCCTTTGTTTTGTCTTTCTTGGCCTTGCATTTAGTTTCTCATTGCTCTTAGTTGCAAGAGTCTCCATCGTCTATTCTACCGTGCGGGAGTTCCTTCCTTTCACTTTCTTTTGTCTTTATTTTTCATATTGTTTTTGTTCTGATTTCTTTGTTACATAGCATCTCCCCCTTCACTGATAACTGGGGAGATGCTATGACATAGGTTCGTCTGAACTAGTAAGGAAACGAACCTATCTTACTTAATATAGTTTTGTTTACATGAATTCTCGGTCTAGATGGAGTTTAATGCGATCGATGGACGATGGTCGCCAACGTTCGTGGCTCTTTGGCTTCAGTTCGATCAGTGGTATTGCGTCGTCATGGTGGTCGAGCGAGTCGCCGGACGCATCATAGTGTCGGCGCACAGCTGACCGGGCGCAGCGTGTGGAGCAGCGGAGTGCGCGAGTCGTGCAATGCAGTGTTTTTCGGATGCATATTAGGGTTACCGCTATGTTCATGATTGTGATGCAGAGAAGAATGGATACTACTACGATGACCGCTTTTGGCCAGCAATGGGGTTGGAAATCATTGTGGAACAAAAATTGCATGCTATCTGTTCGCAAAAGGGAATGGGTTGGCAACTGATCTGAAATGTGTTTGTTTTGTTCCTTAAACGTCGTTTTGTGGTGACCGAATGCTGACGGAGGGTGACCGCAGCTAGGAACTGAAGGTTCAAGTTAGTTGTTGGATATGCAACCTCCATGCAGTACTAATTTCCACAAATTTCGATTTTGTCTGCAGATTCCGAGTCTATTACGTTGATCCCTTTGCGGACGCAGCGGGAGGAGAGGCTTTGGTCAACGAGAGCGCCCGAGGCGGACATGACAATCGTGAGGAGAAGGGGTTTGCTGGAGTCTGCGAGAAGGGTCCGCCGAAAAGTGAGGAAGTGTGCCCGTTGAAGGCGTGCGAGAGGGGAAGGAAGAATACCGTCATCGTGGCAGCGAGCCAGTGGTGCCATGCCATTGGGAGGTAACCGCTTCGCTTATTCTGGATTTCTTTCTGAGAGGCTGTAAAGAAGGAGTAATGGACGTTTTCCTTTGCTTTGCGTAGTAATCGCACCCGATTTGTGTGCTCATGCATTGAGACGGCTTCTTTCTGGTAATTTTATCGGGGAGGGCGTCGGATTTCTCATTTCTGCAGTGGTTGTTGTCCGAGCGTCCATCAATTGGCGATAGGGCGCGAGATGAGTCGTCGTGCGCTGTAGCTTCGTTGTCCGCACTTAGGGATGGTGAGTCATCGTCGTCCAGTTCAAGAGGTATGAGCTTATTGATTGATCGATGAAGCGTTTGTTGTTGGGCTGTTGCGTGACTTCTCGGACTCCTCCACCTGGATCGTGTTTGAGTTCTGCAACTATGCGTAGAGGCCATTGGCCGCGATCGATGTTGTTGTTCATTATGAGTACGACTTCGCCTAAACGCGGTTTGGTTCGTGTAAAGAAATTCTTGTTTTATTCGTTTTTGGTGAAGGTTGCGTAGTTCCAGGAGATATTGGTCTGTTCAAATTTTCCATAATTTAACTAAATATTTGACTGTTTCGTTTAATCGAGAGATCGCTTCGGTTCTCGTTGAATTAGTTGGTAGGTAACCAGATCATCTTCGATTTCGTTTGGCAATGGGAAAAAAGGGGAGTTCGGCGTTTGGGCTTAGGAAGTCAATTGGACGAATGATCAAGGAATCTTCAAGTGAACTTCCGAAGTAGGCTAATAGTCTCGAATTGACCATGGCCTCGGTTTCAGTAACAAGGGTATAGAATTCTTCTGATGTTAATAGCTTTCTTCCGATGATTTCCTTGGGACACGACTTGAATGAACCGATGAGTGTTTCGTAGAATGCGCCTTTCCATGGTGATGATGGGGTGATGGAATTCCATACGATGGATTCATTCGTAAGGAATCTGTCTAGGAGATTTGTTTCGAATATGTTTTGTAGACTGTTTGAATTGTACTAACTTATATGCTGTTGACTCATTGTAAAATCGGTAGCGTTGTCTGATATTGTTTTCGGTTGTCCTCGTCGTGCTGTGAATCGTCGTAAACAATCCGCCGCAGCCGTTGCCGCACACGCCGCAACCACTACCGCAGGGCCCCAGCCACGCTCAACCTCAGGTGGGACACCGCAGCCGCCGCAGCTATTGCCGCACACGCCCCAGCCGCCGCAGCTACTCCAACTAGCGTTGCAGCCAGCCTCAGATGCAAACATTTCAACCACCATCTGGTTGCGTTTTTTGCGGCGTCCGTCATTGAGCTAATTCGTGCACTGTCTATACCACTCTTGGTGCCCGCAACGAGGGTCTAAAAGAAAAGGATCGAAGAGAAAGTTGCCTAGGACCAGCAAATCATCTTGTCACCTCTTGTCAGCCGAAGCACGGCTGCTTCTTTTGTAGGATGGCCAATCGTTGGGGAGCAAAAATCACATCATTCGTGCCTCTGAGCATACAAACTCCGTATGTGAATGAAGCACGATTTCACCAAAAAGTAATCAGTTCGACGAATCCACTTTCGCGAATCCACGAATCACATATCTACATGTCTACGTTCCACTATACACATTCCACGAAACCACGCAATTTCGAATCAACATATCTGCGTAATACCGTACCAAGGTCATGACGATAGCACTTATCCACGAATCCCGAAACTACAAACGAACTGATATGCACTTTTGAGCAATTTTTGTGAGGAAAGTATATTTTACGTTTGATTTTCTAGAAAGGAACACTCCCCAATACGGTCAGCAGGAACTATCACAGTCTTCGCCATCTGCGTTACTCAACAGTTGTATCCCCTCTTGTGAGCCACACTTATTTATTAGCTGTTGCACTTTCCGTAGATGTCTGTAGCATCCGTAGCATTGTGCATTTAATCATTCCGGTCGATTGTAGTGCCTTTTTTGTCTAGAAAATGCTTTAGATGTAGCACTAGCGAAGATTCTAACGTCGTTTGTAACTTTACTTCTCAGCCAGCCGTTGCAAGACCACCAAAGTTACAATATCTCCCGCAGCGGGTGCATGCTTTAACAGTTCTCGGCTATAGCAATCTGGCGTGGCTCAACTATGCCCCCCCCCCCTAGTGTCGCGACTGCGCATACTAGCGGGGTCTTGGAGTGGAGCCGCTAGCGCCACCTGCGCGCTGAACCCGTGTCGGCTCTATAAAAGTTGCCAGCCAGCGCCTCCGGGACACTTGCTCGGCAGTCGTCTCCTTCGGGCTCTTCACCATCTCAGTACGCAGTTGTCTCCTCCAACTCTACACCGCTTCGAGGACGATCCCTCAGAATCCAACTCACGTACCGGCTCTACAATGTCTGGCACTCGCGATTAAGGAACGCATAACGTTGATGTAGTTGTAGCCAAATAAATATGGTTCCAGCAATGATGTACTCGCACACACATACACTCATACACATGCACACATTCACATACTCAGCAACTATCACAGCTAGAATCTGTCTAAAAGAACTGTGTGAACTGATGACCTCTCAGATGATGTTTCTCGCAACATCAAAGCAGAAAACTCAACAGGATCGAAAGCCGATCAGAGAAACTGTGGAACTATGAAGATGCCAGTGATCGAGGAAGACGCTGAATGCAAAACTAGTAGCCAGCCCGAAGGCCCAGTCTACTGCTTGGAAGGGAGATATGCAGGGCTATGTGGATGTGATTGAATCCATTGTGCAAGCGTTTATCCGCAGAGGTTGGGGTGGGAAAGTTTCTGCTGTCGGAGTTGCTCGAACATCCCCTGGAACAGCCATTGGGTATGGCTCGGTGATGACAACTGATCTTTCAGCTTAGCTGTTGTTTGTGTGGACTGTCAGGATGGTATCTAAAGTTCCTAAGATAGTAGGATCGGTAGCTGTGATGACTGTTCCTGGACCAGTTTACAAGAAAATTCCGAAGTGGTCTGTGAAGAGTCAGGCATCCGATTTCTCGTCGTTTGGAATTCGTCTATATCGGATTTTCGATGAAAATGTACGATTTTCGACTCGTTGACTAAGAAACAGGATGCATGCGACTGAAGCACACTTTATCCCGACCAGAATTTGAAGCTATCCAAAAACAGTTAGATCATGTCCCGCCTTAGGTCATTCGTCCTGCCTTAAGTCATTCGCCCGCCCCGCCTTAGGTAACCTCGGACGGTTGCTCTGTGCATCATCGACATGACAAAACGATCAACAAGGAATGATCAGGTAGGCAATGCCGATCTAGGTGACTTCCTTCTCTGGGCAGCTAAACTCATTGAGAGGTTTGACAGCTTTTCTACGACACTTGAAAGATCCCCTAATCGCTCATTTAATAGCATATTGAATGTGATGTCGGATATTCGGGAAGGTTAGAAACTTAGGTACATGTCGCGTAGGTGAGCAGCATTGGTAGGCGGGAGCGCTCCAGTCAATGATAACCAAACAGAGCACAGACCAAACACAAACCAGCCCATCAGGGAATCAACTGTACATGCTCTCTCTGAATTGCATGCCCATTCAATGCGGTCTGATTGATTTAGTCGTTCCCACCTATCTATGCTGCTCACCTACGCGACATATACCGAAACTTATACATAACCGCATGGCTGAGCTAATCGAAGTGTGGCTTTTCTCACACAGAAAACCAACAACGACTCTGATCTGCTCTACTCCACGATGGTTAAAGTTCGGGCAGATAGCGACAAGACCGACGAGAAAGCAAGGCGCTTCGCTTGGATAGGAATAGGTGAGATAGCTAATGAGAGGGAGACCTGCCTGTTTGATCAGGAGATTTTAAAGGATTTTAAAGGTCACACCTCCGGTGATAAGGTGCTTCGAGGAGGGAAGTATAACCTCCCACAGATTCCCTGCAGTTAGATCCAAAAGTGCTGGTACCCTCGGAAGACTGCTGAAAATAGCTCTACCAACAAAAGCTTTATCGCCTGATGGAGCATATGCGCTCAGGAAGGCAAGATGTCTACGATTGTCAACTCGTCTGCCGCATGTTCGGCCTTGGATCGTGGATTTTTGAAATGATTTAATTGCACTAACTTATTCTAAAATTCTGGGAACACTTTTAGGTCGTTTTGCAGTTGTTGATGTTCAAACATTTCCCCATGAAAACATGTTTTCAGCATAAATAGCCTAAATAAAGACCATCAGGCATAGCGATTTCCAAACGCCGGAACATCACTGCAATACAATTTTATAAAATCTATGAATCTTTTGTCATAAAAAAGTAATTACAGTGAAATGTTGTAAGTCGTATATTTTAAAGGAAAAATACCGGTTTCTCTTATTTCAAACCGCGCGAAATCAACATTTTCAGTTCATTACAAAAACAGATATCTTCGCGCACTTCTCTGCGGTTTTCACTTGATTTAAAGTCTCAACATCCTCATGATCCTGACCGTAATGTCTCCGGAGCAACTGCATTTTATATTTGCCAAAGCGAATTTTGAGAGGTCGTAAATCAATTAGGGGCCCTACAAACAAAAATGCTCCATAACTAAGTCATGGGTTGTCGAGATGAGCTCTGCTTGAAAGAAGCGAATGCGCAGTGAAGAGGGGATTCGAATGGTGTTACCTGGTATCGGCAGAAGTAAATTTCAAGGAAGTTATGGCAAAGCGACACTTAGTGATTGATTAATCCGTCACAAAGCGTCTTTCTTTAAAAGAATTTGAGCGATATGGTACTTGGCAAAACAGTTTATACAAATAATCGGTGTCTAGATATCCGTCAAATACCGACGACGAGTTATTAGAACTGAAGTAACGTGAGCTACATGAAAGGTGAGGTGCGGTGGAAACATGTGCTAATCACACCGATTCTCAAGAAACCGCCTATTCACGATGTCAAAGACTATATGCCCATAAGTATCACCTCTGTGTTTGCAAGAGTATTCGAGAAAGTTGTTTAGAAACATATTATTTCAACATCGATATCTACGATCGGATGTGCTCCACTCCATCTTGCGTAGTTTGCCCCAATGGTAAGGAGGGAGACTGCATGACATCAGGGGTAGTATACCTCATGTCATATAGAATGTGCCGGCAAGAGTACATGGGGCAAACGGGCAGACCGTTGTATATAAGAGTCAAGGAGCATTTGGACGGCCTTAGAAAGCCCAATGTGTTAACTCCTTGGGGAGAGCACGGTGTCCGATGCCACTATGGCGCCCTGTTCCATGTGTCCGTCTCCATCCTAGCGAGAGAAAGCGACATCTCAGCACGCAGAACACTTGGATAGCGGCCAGGAACCCACAAGATAAATGCATAGCGATAACCCAAGAACTGGCACCCTTTGTCGAGCTCTGTGGGTTTTGATCAATCAGATCTGACGTCCAGGGTACTTAAGTCGGGTGACATCCGGGGCTAAACTCATTCACCCACGTCTATCTCTACCTGCGGGTGACTAATGGTGCTCGTCGGCACTCACCTGGAAAGTTAGTTGATACGCTGTACCTGGGACACCGGTTCTTTACTCTAGCTGCCTTGAGAATGCTATTCTTTATGAAGAAATGGCGTTTGGGGAAATAGTTTCACTAATGTTCTTGACTTTTCCAGGCTCCGAAGAAGGCGAAGACGCCGAAACGTTAGCCGAAGTAAAGCCTGTTTAACAATCTTGGTAAACAGCTTAAACAAGAAACACGCTGAAGTATGGCAACATATTTTGGACAACGGTGTCATTTCAGAGAACCAGTACGGTTTCGTGAAGAGGAGGTCTGTAGAAACCTCTGTACTTACTGCCTCAAAAGACTGGTCTTGAGCAGTAGAGGCTAAGTGTCGCACAGATGTGGTCTTCTTTGACTTTACGAAGGTCTTTGGCAAGGTCCCGATATCCAAGTTACTCTTCAAAATGGAGATGGTATGCATACACTTCAGAATTATAAGATGGGTCAAGGATTTCCTCTCAGGTAGAACCTACCAAGTACGTGTTAAAAATGAGTTCTCACCTTCATATTTTAGGTGCAGTGGTGTGCCACAAGGCGGAGTCTTATCGTCTCTGCTATTTGTTATATATACGTGCGAGTTACCTACGCCCATTTCGCGTTTTGGTGTGGTATGCAAGATGTACGCAGACGACATACAGATTTACAAGTCTATCAAAGAGATGGATGATGTTAGTGAATTGCAAGCAGCAATTCAGTATGTCGACCAACGGTCACCACAGTAGGAACTCCCATTGTCAGCGGAGAAAACCAAGTGCATGCTAATTGGTGCGAAGGGTGAGACATCGGTTCCATAGAAACTACAATCCACAGGTCTCATCCCTGTAGGGAAACTTCGAGACCTAGGTTTCTTGATTAGTACTAACCTGGACTTCAGCAGTTACTACCGAACAATTGCGGGGAAAGCAAACTACCATCTACACTCTGTTCAGGCTTATACGATCGAAGGATCCCCAAGTATGTTTAAGGGCTTATAAATCGTATGTTCGACCGATATTGGAGTTTGGAATAACTGTTTGGAATACTTGCACAAAGAAGGATATCGATTTCTTGGAAAGCGTTCAAAACAATATCACCCGAAAACTATATTTGAGATGTTATGGTGTCAACTGTTTGAAGCTGCCCAATGACCTAGAAAGGGCAAAAGCACTTGACCTTCCAACGCTGGCTAGTTGAAGAAGAAAGACTGATCTCACCATGATGTTCAAAATTCTAACTCAGAGGCTCCCCATAGATCCACTCTTGTTTTTCGGTGTACCGTTGACTAGATCTATGATAGGTAAACTACGGCTTAGCGTCGCGGTTGAAAAGACAAAGATTAGGACAAATTTCTTCGCCTATAGGAAGCTCAGCCATTTCAACACGTTACTAAATGATGACAAAATGTCGTTGGGGTTGTCTGTCGAAGCCTTCCGTAAACTTATTGAGAAGTAACCTCTTATTGTCAATTCTTAGACTTTTTTCTGGAACGTTCCCTGATTGTACTGTTTTTATTACATTTAGCAGACATCACTTTGCAGTTATTTGTTCATTGTTAATCCAGACGTTACTGTGTAGTTATTTGTTTATGTTTAATTTCATTCGGTTTTCTTGATTTTACACGTGTGATCACATTCCACGTCTTTAAATGAATAAATATAAATAAAATAATATAATAATAATATAATAATAATGAATAAATAAATATAATTTTAAGGCAGAAAAATTTGCCTTATTAAAATTCATGAGAGGCAGTTCTCGTTGCTTGAGCAATAGCATATGGATTCCAAAGAAAACTATATTGTGGACAGATGAAGCAAATGGGGGAAAGACGGAAATATTACCTAACATGGGTGCTGAGGTAAGAATTATCTCAAGAATTGAACCATCTCGAGTAGGTTGCACTATCTACTGACTCAAATTACAGCACTGAAAAAATTCAACAAATTTAGAAAGATGTGGATTTTTAGGCCTACTGTAGTGAAGCCAATCGATCTCTAGGTTCAATTCACCAAGTATGGCTAAATGACCATTTGAAAGGCACAGTTCTAACATAGTTTCCATAAGAGTATCGTCTTCATGAACAGTTGAGTTCGGAAAACGATAAATTGAAACAACTCTGAATGGCGACAGGCATGATGAGTCAAAGACATCTACACAGAGGACGTCAGAGTTGAGGCAGGAAAATTGTCTGGTAAGGATGATCGTTGACACAGCCGGTATCGACGCAATACATGAGGAAGGGTCGTGTTGATCCGCTCATCGACACCGGACAAATGGAAGGCTTCGCAGGCCTCTCTGGGACCTGAGCCAAACAAATGACAACCGGCTCCCGTTCCGACTACACTATCACGCGGATCCGCCGCAACGTGGGCCAAAACGGCATGCAAGGTGTAGTACGCTACGCATTCCACAGATGGAATATCTAGGAATCTAAAATGGTCGCCGGGGGTTGGTAGATCTTCAGAAGCCTGAAGAAACCATGTTTAGATCTAAAATTCCGCAACTCTCGCTTAAGACTCTAATTCCTTGTAATCTTTATGGAAGTGAGCAAGAGCTGACGAAGCGGAATTAGCAGTGACCGCCTTATATCTGAGGATGAAAGCAGTAGAGGACGAAAGTGAAGACAGCGCCGGATGTACAGAGTACGAGGGGTATATTAATCGAATGACACGCATTGACAACTGTCCATGCCAGGTTTTTAGCGAATCTTCCTCAACCACCTGTAAGGTAAGTCATTCATTGTAATCTTCAGATCTGCTTTTGTATCCAGCCTGCTGCAGAAGGGCGCGTGCTAGTATAGTCGGAGAAGAATCGGCTGTTCGGATTCTCGCCTCTTCCAACTAAATCTTCAATCGCTCTGGCGTCGGTGAATTGGCATCGGATTTGTCTGGGAAAAATAAAACACTTACTAACACTTATTTATCGGTCTTATTGTATATATCAGGTACGCATCCAAATTACCCCACCGCATTCCGTTGAAGAAGAATGCGCAGCCCATCCCACAAAACGATCGCATAATGCTGACCTCTGTACTTTACTCTTCATACATGAGAGGAAGTACATCATGCCGACCGGCTGCCATAGGCTCTTGCGGCTGTGCTCAGCAGGTGACTTTTAATGTAGTTGATACGCAAGGGTCAGTAGATCCTTCGCAAAAGCTCGGCTATTCTGGTTCTGGACTAAATTGAAGTGATTAAGGATCCATATGCGGGCTCTATTTGCTCTCAAACTAGACGTAAGCCTGAGGCAGTCGACCGCTCATTGCGGTCTCAACGAACCGATCATGCTCGTTGCACTACATTTTGATATCCGGCATTGCGGAACTTTGTACCGTATAAAATTGTGTTCGCCGCTGAAATTTAGTAGACCAACACAAGGCATTCAGGCCCTAAGGCTTATAGTAATCTTCGCACAAAGCCAACTTGATTCTGCTATTCCACGAGATTCTTGCTCATCTATTTCCTCTCTGCATGGCTCACATCGAAGGAGAAAGGTTGTAGTTCCCTTGCTTACAATTAGTTCGTGGTCGCCATTTGTTCCTGCAACTAGCATGATCCTTTTCAGTGGTCAAAATCAGCTCTTCATTTTGCCTTTCGAAGTGACACACTGTCTCTAACGTTTTACCAACGTTTTGATGCAAGTGATTTTCTCCTCATGATATAGTAGTTCAGACAGACAATCAGGCAACTGCAATAAAAGCTAAGGCACCTTGAAACGCACGAAGTTGCTACAATTTTAGTTTTCTTTAAACCTTGCTGACGAGGGTTAGTATTCAGGAAACCCAAACATTTTTAGCTTTTAAAAACACAGCTTTTAAAGCAAAGCATTCTAAAGGAATCTGCCTATGTCTACCTAATATGAATATAAATAATATAATATATATTTATATTTATATTATATCTAAGTCTTCTGTATTACTTGTATTATTATGACTCATGGCTGCCGTCTGTCGCGTGCACCCGACACCAGGTTCCTGGTTTTGATTTCCCGCCCAGGCCAACCAAGCCTTCCATCCCTCTGGGTCGGCGACCTAGTGCCAAACTTGCCTGGAAAGGATAAAGCGCTGTCTTGTTCATCAGCTGGCCACCGTAAGTTATTGCATGGCCAAATACGCATTCAAATCGCCTCCACGACATCCAGTAAAGGCGGAATGCGTGGCGCATCCCATGAAGGATTAAGCACCTCCATTCCTTAACATTTATCCTTATTAATGCAAAAATGTATTTGAAATTTATTTCCATCTCTCTTCCCCCCCCCCCCCCGCCATGCTTCTGACGGTAACAGGTACTAAAGGCAGAGTAGAAAGGGTAGGATGAGTGGATGAAGCGCTTGCTAACTCAGTCGCCCCTCCACGATTCACGATTCAGGGGAAGGTGGGGTGAGGCTTCGTATTAGGAATACAACTGCAGCTTCCTGCTAGCTTGCTACGCTAGAATGATGCTACCTATGCTTCTATTTGGGCTCTCATTAATTTAGCGAGGTTGTCAGGAGCTGCCCGCGAGATCGGCCATGTTTCGCATCCCTTCAGAACATCAAAGTTCCCTTGCACTCCATCTTCGAGGTAAACTGTTGGCTGCAAGGCGAACCTCGAAATTATATTTTATGTCGGACGCCAAATGCATCTGGAACTACCATGGAGAGCTTGATGCGATTTCCTCGACAGTGGAACACTTGTGCAGTTGCTGGCCATGACGGACATGCAGATGTTTAAGCAACATATGTGCATTTCTGTTTGAATTAGACGGTGTTGCAAGTCGGCGGCCCCTGTGCAGCGGCTGTGCCGTCAACACGTGGGACACCAACCTACCCCATGGGGCAACCGAAGCTGCCAAGGCCCAGCGCCCCGGGGAGGTGAAGGGTCCCATGCCCTGAAGTGCCACTCCCGTAGTGGGGATTCCCCGGGTCCATCCCTTCACTCCCCACTGAACTGTATCCCTTCAGCCCCAGGGTTGCAACCAGCACGAGACCGAGGGGGGAATACTACACTAGCCCTGGGTTGCCAGCCTGACTCCCAACAACACTGCCCTCGCGACGTCCAGGCAGGGGGCCAGAGTCTGCCCCCCTGCCCGGACCCCGCGAGGGGCTTGACAGACTTTATCCCCGGCAACCCAGCAACAACAATGACATGAATAATAACAGCAATACCAGATACACTGTGCAACGGACTCACCACATTCCCTCGCTTGCACACCGTACACCATCATAGGTTTATCTCAATACCAGCGCCGACATAGTAGGACACGGAATAGGCCGGACACGTACATGATGAAATCACAGCCGGCAGAGCAAGGAGATCGGGACTAGAATCGGGCCGGGCGCTTAACTGTGCAGAGGGCACTCCGCGCCCTCAGCCCTGGCGACCCTTCTAGGAAGGGTCGCCTTCCATCCGACCGGCAGTCGATGCCGAGTAGTGCGGGGACGACACGATGACCAGACACCCGGCGGCTGAAGTGAAGCTGGCAGGCGAGCGCGGCCGCTCGCGATTGATGAAGGCGTCGAATGGAATGGGCGGCTTGCGCGGGAAGCGGGTTATACCCGTTCCGGAGCGCGCGCCCCGCCCGCCGATCAATCCGGCGGAGGCGGGGGCAGGCCGCGCGAGAGGTCGCTCGCTGACGCGCCGCGCGCCCGCAGGAGGATGGAGGGGAACGCCGTGGTCGCGAGACGCGACACTCCCGCCCAGAAAGAAAGCCTCCCGCGGGGGATGAGCTGCAAGGCTGCCTGGTCACCATTGGGCTTAGAGCCCGTTTTGAATTGTTTAGGGGACATCGACTGCGGATCACATGGAAGAACGACCGCCCCCAATAGAACCGACCAGGACCTCGGAACGCCGTGAAGTAAAGATGTGAGCGGAGCACCCGACCGACTAGGGATGAAATGGCAAGGGAGATCTCTGCCGGCTGACAGGAAAACACACATAAACTTCATACATGGAATGACTACCACTGCGGCCGGCCCTATCTGAAATGCCTCGACTCCACACATATCGGAGGAGGCTTGCACGGGATGGGGACACTAGGCTAGGAGTTGCAGAAATGGGATGAAATGCATGAGAGAGAGTGTCTGAACTAAACTATGACACTAAGCCACTGATGAATGATCAACTACAGCCTAATATGTCCAAGAAGGAATGGATTGACTGAGCAAGGCCTCCTCGAAGGGGAGTATGAACAACAAAACCTATATAATGCGGCGGAATATGAGAGCGATCATGAACTGACGACATAAGAATATGAACAACATATAAAAATAGCAAAATACATAAAAATATGAACTGCCAGATACACAACAATAATTTCAATACATACAAAATATTTGACCATACAAACATACTGAACTGCCGTCGAAGGGGCTGGGTTCGGCCACGAAGGACCTACTGCCATCGCTTTGGTCTGTCCGCCTGACTCGGTGTAGCTCGACCCGTCCATGGGTCGGAATACAGGCCACGTCCCGGATGTCGACTTCCGTGCGAACCATACGACCGACACCAGAACTGTAATGTCAAAATCACGTATGTTCAAAATGGTCTTAATAATGATTCTAAAAATGAAATGTGATGAATAAAGAAATATAAAACTGACAATTTGGTTTGAAGTGCCTTAAATAAAATCTTAGCCCGGTTGAAGTTCCAACGCGAGCAGATTGTTGTTGATCGGAGGTACGGCGCGATCCTAAACATCCATTAACCATTAACTACACTCTAAACCCACGTTTCCGGTTCGGATCGCTGACGATGTTGACTCGGACTCGTTGACGACCTGCTTAAACGCTAGTCTGGAACAACTAAAAAGGCTAGGTGAACTAAGCACATCTAAGGCTATTACCGCCAAGTACGCTGAAGCGCTGAACTGACTGAAGCCTTAGAGCGGTGCTAGACTGAATTGAACCCTGATTGAACTGTACAAACGCTTCCTGGCCTACGGGGAGCATATTGAGGCTGGCCATGGGGGCACAAGGAGCCTGTGAATTGTCCCTATGCAGTGCCAGCTGCTCCACATGTGAGCCAGAGCGTGGCTGTGCCGGGTCTCGATCAGTGGGTCGCGCCTGGAAGGCTGACGGCCGTCCATACCGATCGATTCGGCACTGTAGTGACCCCTGCTGACCGACGCAGACTTAACTGCGGGGGCGCTGGATGGAATTTGCCCCGTAGCAGCTTCTCGGCCTCTTCCATTGAGGCCCTCAGCGCCTTCGCCGCCTTGGTGACCTGGGCCTTGATGGAACCAACGTAGTCCTAGTCACGATACGACGACTGTGAATTGCCCGAATGCGCGTGAGTGACGACTCACAGGCCCGCGGACACCCGTGGAACGCGATTACGAGGCAACAAGCGGATGGACATAGAGATGGAATGGAGGGGCTGAGAGCACTTCGCGTCCCGAATACAGTGCAGCGCCAGGGGGAGGAAATGAAGAAGAAGAGAAAGATGGGAATATTAAGAGAGGAAAGTGATGGGAGCTAAAGGAAAGAGGGAACTACGATAAAGTAAGCAGCTACTGAAAAAGGGAAAAAGCTAACTTGGGGATGAAGAAAGGACTGAGGGAGATAGAGGAAGGAAATGACTGAAGAACAGAGGAGAATGGGTAGAGAGGCAAAAGAATGAAGGGGGAGTGAAATGAATTGGCAAGGTTTGAGATAAACCCACGCTAGGTGCAGGGAATGCGATGAGTTACCTGTTGCTATGGGATGTACTACGAAAAGGGGGGGGGGGTGGCTGCAACCCATCACTTGCTGAATTGACACCTGAAGTTGTGAAGGGGGACCCAGTTCGTCCATCCTACAGTCGGAACCCAAGAGAGCTATGGGGGCGAACTGTAGGTGTATAGGGTGCTAAGGAAGGAGGGGGCGAAGGGGCATGGATAACCCAAGGAACCCAGGGAGCTAAACGAGAGGGGGGACTAAGGACCGTACGACGGGGTTACCAACCGACACCTTTACCAAGCTACCTAACCGGGTGGCCAGCCCGTATGGTAGTGGATGGAAGCGCTTCCCCTTAGGTGCGACCAGGACTTACCCATACCTGGTACTAATTGAGACTAGGCCATGGCCCCACCCGTCGCAGACGCCCCGCGCGTCGCCGTACCCCCATGAAAAGCCCCTGGCCCTGGAGAATCCCGAAGGACTGCACGCCCGGGGACGGCGCACAAGTTGGCTGGTTGCCACAGTCCAGCCTGGACCCCTGCGCCGTTGCCTTCCCGGCCCTGGCCCTCTGCTGCCCACTTTTGGCCCCAATCCCTGCAAAAGACCCCTTAGCCTACAGGCCCCGAGGGCAACACAGCCCCTGCACCGGGCGTGGCAGGGCCGTTTTTACAGCCAGCCGGCTGTCTCCAGACCGACTGGCCAACGGGTCCGCTTGCCAACGTCCGATGCACCATGTTGCAAGTCGGCGGCCCCTGTGCAGCGGCTGTGCCGTCAACACGTGGGACACCAACCTACCCCATGGGGCAACCGAAGCTGCCAAGGCCCAGCGCCCCGGGGAGGTGAAGGGTCCCATGCCCTGAAGTACCACTCCCGTAGTGGGGATTCCCCGGGTCCATCCCTTCACTCCCCACTGAACTGTATCCCTTCAGCCCCAGGGTTGCAACCAGCACGAGACCGAGGGGGGAATACTACACTAGCCCTGGGTTGCCAGCCTGACTCCCAACAACACTGCCCTCGCGACGTCCAGGCAGGGGGCCAGAGTCTGCCCCCCTGCCCGGACCCCGCGATCGATGAAGGCGTCGAATGGAATGGGCGGCTTGCGCGGGAAGCGGGTTATACCCGTTCCGGAGCGCGCGCCCCGCCCGCCGAACAATCCGGCGGAGGCGGGGGCAGGCCGCGCGAGAGGCCGCTCGCTGACGCGCCGCACGCCCGCAGGAGGATGGAGGGGAACGCCGTGGTCGCGAGACGCGACAGACGGCATCAGCTATGTTTTCAGGCAAATGCACTCTGACCAGCAGGATAATAAAAGGAGGCTATCAGCGCCTGAAATCACGTTCACCTAGCAGTCGGTCAGCAGACGGGCCACCTCGACATCGTCGTTTCTCATTCATGATGATCGTCGGACCTCTCAGCTTATTCTTATGATGTATCGCTCTTCCCATGCATGAATCTTGTTCCTAGGTAGCTCGTACAAGTCCAGTAGGGCTCAGAAAAACTTCAGAATAGTGACTACACTTCACCCTCTGAACCTCGTTACAGGATCGTGATGTTCCTTCCCCTCCTTGCTTTCCTCGCCGTTGACGCTGCCGCATACGGCGTCATGCAGGCTCGTACCACCTGCAAACCACTGGAGGCCAGCGATTCGATGATGTACCACTACTCCCAAGGCACTGTGAATGGCCAGTACGGGAAGCAGGAGTACGACGAAGGCGTGAAGGTGACCGTCTCCTGCAAAGACAACTCGCAGGAGCTACTAGGCGAGTTTGTGCTCGGAATTTCTGAACTGGCCATCTGAACGGGAGCACATCTCGACGATGCCCAGATGATATTCCGACGCCTTTTGCTACCGATGGCCAACATTTCAGCAACTTAGGCACCAGCGAAGCAACATGCAAGAAGGGACGCTGGACGCCAGAACCTGACAGCTGTTCTCCCAGTAAGTGAATGTCGTTCTTCAAGAAGGACTCTAGTGCGCATCTTCATTGCTGCAGGTTCATGTACATAATTGGAGTTCACTTCTATTAAATAAGAACTGCCATAGCGGATGGGGCCTCAGAAAACAAGAGTGGATGATCGATATCACAGACTCTGTCTATGACTTTGACCGGCTAACAACGTTCAATGAGGCTTGTTCACCGGTCATTCCGATTGCGCAGTACTCATTCTGAATGGGTAAAAGTAAAAAAGTCGGTAGCCCCGACAGGATCGGTTTCGGTCGATTTCGCTCCCCTTCGGGAGACATCATTTTCATTAGCGTAAATCGATAACAATCGATCGCTGCGCTTCCACTGACCATTAGTTTTGTGCGTAAAGCGGATATGGATGGGCTAGGTTTCTTTCTCACAGCATGATACTTACATGATTTCCCCTTCTTTATTTACCAGAGTAAGGCTATACAGCTCAATTTAACTATAGCATAACTATAACTAACTAGAAAAAAAAGAAAATTAAAAGCGGAAAAAAATGAGATAACACATTTTATTTTCCAAAATGCTTCCTTTCACCACCTATGTATCTCCAGACAAACCTTTTTGTTTTAACACCTTCCCGATAGCTCATAAGTGAAGAGGAAGATGTTATAACGGTTCTGAATGTGTAAGATTGCAACTACAACTCTGATAACTTTAACGTTTTATTTGTAAAATGTTTAAAACTTAAGTTTTTTATTTTATTTTATTTTTGTATTTTCCGTTTTACATTTCACATAAATATAGTTTATATATGCGTTTAAACACAAATTAAATAATTTATATTAAAAAATTGGTTACAATAATGAATGAAAAATTTGAAACTTACGAAACGTCGATCAGTTGACCCTTGTTCACGTTACAAGTTCAGTGATAGAGATCTTCCAGTAGGGGCAACGTTTCACGCCTCAATCCTAGTTAGAGCTTTTTTCGTGAAAGCGGATAACTCGACAAGAATAAGAGTTGTTCCAAATTCCTTTTTTCTTCTGCTAATAATAAAAATTAAAAAATTACTCCAATTCCTACTAGTGCTGGCCATGACATGTAGCGGAAAAGAGCCGATTTCAGAGAGATGTCTGGAGTCTGATCTTCTCGCACAGCAGGTGTACACGAGAATCAGCGGCGGAGAACGACACAGCGCTGGGAAAGTACCGCACGGAGAGAAGGTTATTGCACACCACAGTGGTGGAACCGGTGGGCGCTCAAAACACTCGAGAATCGTCGTCATTTTGATTGTATTATTCGAGTACCTTAATGCTGCTCCTCAAGGGTTCTCCAGTTTACAGAAATAGAAAATTCAGAAAGTCGATAAAGACTGAAGGTCGATCGAAGCCGATGAACAGAATTTCGTTTTCAGATGTGGTCGTCTGCTGCGTCGGCTTCTGGATGAAGGGCGACAGCTGTCCAACCAACATCAACACAAGCTACCTTCATTGAATGTTGGAAGAGAATCAAAGTGTGGTTGAATAAATTATGTCAAGAACTTCCGCAAGTCAAAGGGCATTCTTGAGGAATAAGGAGTTACGATGAAGTAGTGATACAGTGGTCTAACAATGGGCTCCGACTCTGTTCCTCGAATCGATTTGAAGTTCGATTCCGTATGAACCAAACAAATCTCCGGGGTAAATTGGTAGCAATCAGCAGCCAATCAACTCATACTCGCCGGAGGGATGGAAGGCGTGAGAGGCCTTGGTGGATCCTCTCCCACTTTCGACTACGCTACCACGCGTCTCCTGCATGCTAGAATGACCTACAAACCGCTTCACGATGTACTATAGCATTTTAGCCAAATGTGCAGCCCACGGAAGGATTGGCTAAAGGCCCCCACAGAGTTCTGCAGCAGCGCCGCGGCCCTATGCTTAACCATAGGACAGAGACGCAGAGCTCGCCGTCGGCGGCGTCCCTGCCCTATCCTTAACCATAGCGGCGAGCGGCGTTGCCGCAGAACTCTGTGGGGCCTTAATGCGACCTTCGCTCTTGGCCCTGGTGTTATAACGAGCATGGTGACGATTGGGGAGTCTTGACGGCAGGATGAAATGTTCGCCACTCCAAGTTCCTCTGCACGACAATATGGCCGTGAAGGAATTTCAGAATGATGTCGGGAAGCGGCGGCGTTTCAGAACTTTGAGGAAACTCTGTTAAGATCTAAAACTTTCTACCAGCTGCTTACGTTTTCGATTCCTACCCATGTGTTCGGAGTTACAGAAGCTCAGTGACCCCTGGCCAACCATCACCAGACGCCAGACTAGTCGCCTTCTGCAAGCTTCCCTTTGATCTCGTCCGTGTCTCCTACTGAAAAATATCTTTTAAGATGAAACGGCATTTGAGGGAGTTGTGTCTTTTTCCTCTTCTGAAGAAGACAAAGAGGCCGAAACGTCAGCCTTAATCAAGACAATATATAGGGTTGTCCGGAAAATTCCCATTATTTTGAGTGCTTCACTTTTGAACTACCATAATATTCTCAAATCTCATCATCATCATTTTCATTAGCGTCTGTCCCGCTTCGTGGCGGGGTCCGCTCTTCTGGTGTGGTGACGCCAGTTCTTCCGATCAAATGCTTGATCAGGGTGCACACCAGCCATCTTTAAGCCCAAGTGCAGGTATCTAGCGTAGAATATTCTCAAATCTAAAACTAAAAACAATAATTTATCTTTCAACGTTGTTCCGAACGACATCTTATGTCGTTCACAACAACAACGTTGAAACATAAATTATTTAGTCAGATAGAGCGAAAAATTCTGTACTGAAAGTAGCTTGTGCGATGCAAGTTGAGTTTCTACTTAATAATAGACGGATGAAAAACAATATAAAACAAACTGCTGAAAACTTTCCGGACAACCTAGTACGTAGATCTCGGTCGACATCTAAGCAAGATGTCGATAATCTATTGATGGACAGCTTTTTATTCAGACCACCCGGAAAGATTGTATTTACAGACAGATTAACTGAGGAGTCTTATACCAGTTGCGGTACTCCTTAATGACATGTTACAAGTATTTCCGGATCGATGAGTGTATTTTACTAATAATAAAATAATGCACAATTACAAATTGTAAGAATAAGTATATGGATAAAGAACGCCGTTAATCAATGTGCTTTGGGGTGTGCGACGCATTCTTCTTCTACGGTATGTCGTGGAGGTGACTTGAATGCGCATGTAGTTATATAACAGCTTGCGGTAGCCAGCGAATGAAAAGTCAGCGCTTTATCCTTCCCGGACAAATCTGGTACCAATTCACCGACCCCGGGGAAGAAGATCTTGCAGAAGACGACTAGTCTGGCGTCTACTGATGGTTTGACGTCTATCAATAAGTCCAAGTCGAGTAGTATTTTCCTCGCTCCCTTTGCACCCAGCGCTACCTAAGTTTTCCATCACCTCTCCTGGAACTTCAGTTTCCTGTAGGGTGGTCACTGTATATTCTTTTACAGCTCTTCTTTAACTCCGAACACATGGGTAAGAATCGAAAACGTAAGCGGCACTTTCAAAGTTTCAGATCTTAACAGTTTTCTCGAAGTTCTTAAACGCCGCCGCTTCCAGACGTCATTCTGAAATTCCTTCACGGCTTTCTTGTCGTGCAGAGAAATTTGGAGTGGCGAACTTTTCAATTTGCCGTCCCGACGCACCATGCGTCACCAACTCGTTATAACACCAGGATGAAGGATAAAGTTCGCATAGCGTAGCCAATCCTTCCGTGGGTTGCACATCTGCTAAAATGTTATAATACATCATGAAGCGGTTTGTAGGCCATTCTAGCATGAAGGAGACACGTGGTAGCGCAGACGGAAGAGGAAGAGGTTCCACCAAGGCCTCTCATGCCTTCCATCCTTCCGGCGTCTACGAGTTGATTGACTGCTGACAGCTACCGATTTATCGATCCCGGAGATTTGATTGGTCCATACGGAATCGAACTTCAAATCGATTCGAGGTACAGAGTCGGAGCCCATTGTGAGACCACTGTATCACTACTTCATCGTAACTCCTTATTCCTCAAGAATACCCTTTTACTTGCGAAAGTTCTTGACATAATTTATTCAACCACGTTTTGATTCTCTTCCAACATTCATTGAAGGTAGCTTGTGTTGATGTTGGTTGGACAGCTGTCGCCCTTCATCCAGAAGCCGACGCAGCAGACGACCACATCTGAAAACGGAAGTCTGTTCATCGGCTTCGATCGACCTTGTGATCGATTCAGTCTTTATCTCTTCTGATCGATTCAGTCTTTATCGACTTTCTAAATTTTCTATTTCTGTAGACTGGAGAACCCTTAAGGAGCAGCATTAAGGTACTCGAATAATAAACTCAAATGAAGGCGATTCTCGAGTGTTTTGAGCGCCTACCGGTTCCACCACTGTGGTGTGCAATAACCTTCTCTCCGTGCGGTACTTTTCCGGCGCTGTGTCGTTCTCCACCGCTGATTCTCGTGTACACCTTCTGTGCGAGAAGATCAGACTCCAGACATCTCTCTGAAATCGGTTCTTTTCCGCTATATGTCGTGGCCAGCACTAGTAGGAATTGAAGTAATTTTTTAATTTTTATTATTAGCAGAAGAAAAAAGGAATTTGGAATAACTCTTGTCGAGCTATCCGCTTTCATGAAAACAGCTTGCTAACTAGGATTGAAGCATGATACGTTGTCGCTACTGGAGGATCTCTATCACTAAATTTACAACGAGAACAAAAGTAAACTGATCAACGTTCCTTAACTTTCTAATTCTTTATTCATAATTGTAACCCAATTTTTAATACATATAAATTATAAAATAGTTAAATCATGTTTAAACACATATATAAACTACATATGGGCGCATGTAAAGCAGTGGGAGGAGGCGCCGACTGTCGCCTGACCCGATACCAGGTTCCTGGTTCGGATTTATCGCCCAGGCCAACCAAGCCTTCCATCCCTTCGGGGTCGGTGAATTGGTACCAGAGTTGTCTGGGAAGGATAAAGCGCTGATTTGTTCATCGGCTGGCCACCGCAAGTCATTGTATGGCCAAATACGCATTCATGTCGCCTCCACGACATCCCGTAGAAGTAGAATGCGCTGGCGCATCCCAGAAGGGATTGAGGAACGCCGTCCTTTATCCTTTATTTTTTATAAACTACATATACGCTAAACTGTAAAACGGATAATGCAAAAATAAACATGAAATATGAAATTTAATTTTTTTAAACATTCTACAGTTAAAAATGTTAAGGTTATCATAGTTGTAATTGTAATCTTACACATTGATAATCGTTATAACACCTTCCCTTTCACTGATGACCCACCGGGAAGGTGTTATAACAAACACGGTTCGTCTGGAGATGGGTGGGGAAAAGAAGGATTTTATAAAAAAAAGTGTGCAATCTTATTTTTTCCTCTTTTAATTTTCTTTATTGTAGTTAGTTGTAGTTATGCTATAGTTATACTAAGTTGTATAGTTTTTTTTCTAGTAAAGAAAGAAGAAAAAATCATGTAAGTATCATGATGTGAGAAAAAAAAACTTAGCCAAACCTACATCCGTTCTCCTTTACACACGAAACTAATGGCCATTGCAGGCGCAGCCAATGATCGATTGTTATCGATTTACGCTAATGAAAATGATGACTCCCGAAGGGAGCGAAATCGACCGAAACCGATCCTATCAGGGTTATTGACTTTTTTAGCTTTACCCTTACAGAATGGATATTGCGCAATCGGAACGCCCGGTGAACAAGCTTCATTGAGTTAGCCGGTGAGAGTCATAGACAGCGTCTATGACATCGATCAACCACTGTTGTTTTCTGAGGCCCCATCCGCCATGGCAGTTCTTATTTAATAGCTTTGAACTCCAACTACATGAACCTGCGGCAATGAAGATGTGCACTAGAATCGTTCTTGAAGAACGACATTCACTTACTGGGAGAACAGCTGCCAGGTTCCGGCGTCCAGCGCCCCTTCTTGCATGTTGCTTCGCTGGTGCCTAAATTGGTGCAATGTTGGCCATCGGTAGAAAAAGGCGTCGGAATACCATCTGGGCAACGTCAAGACGTCACCTCCTTCAGTTGATCAGATTCGAGACAAAAACTCGCCTAGTAGCTCCTGCGAGTTGTCTTTGCAGGAGACGGTCACCTTCACGCCTTCGTCGTACTCCTGCTTCCCGTACTGGCCGTTCACAGTGCCTTGCGAGTAGTGGTATGTCATCGAATCGCTGGCCTCCAGTGGTTTACATGTGGTGCGAGCCTGCATGACGCCATATGCGGCCGCGTCAACGGCGAAGAGAGCAAGGAGGGGAAGGAACATCACGATCCTGTAACGAGATTCAGCGCGTGAAATGGTGACACTACTCTGGAGTTCAACCTGAGTCCTCCGTAATTCTCTACTGGACTTTATAAGCTTCCTAAGAACAAGCTCCATACATGGGAAGCGCAATACATCATAAGAATAAGCTGAGAGGTCCGACGATCTTCATGAAGGAGAACCGACGATGTCGAGATGGCCCGCCTGCTGACCGACTATTAGGAGGAAGTGATTCCAAGCGCTGATGGCCTCCTTTTATTATCTCGCTGGCCAGAGTGCATTCGCCTGAAAACATCGCTGATGCCGTCTAATTCAAACAGAAATCCACACATGTTGCTTGAACATCTGCATGTCCGTCATGGCCAGCAACTGCACAAGTGTTCCACTGTCGAGGAAATCGCATCAAGCTCTCCATGGTTGTTCCAGGTGCCTTTTGGCGTCCGTCATAAAATATAAGTTCGCGGTTGGCCTTGAAGCCAACAGTTCACCTTTAAGATGGAGTTCGAGGAAGGTTTGACGTCCTGAGGGGATGCGAAACGTGGTCTATCTCGCGGGCAGCCCCTGACAACCTCGCTAAATTAATGAGTTCCCAAATAGAAGCATATGCAGGATCATTCTAGTGTAGCAAGGTAGCAGGAAGCTGCAGTTGTATTCCTAATACGAAGCCTCACTCCACCCTTCCCTAAATCTTGGAAGGGCGACTGATTTGACAGGCGCTTCGTCCACTCATCCTACCCTTTCTACTCTGCTTACTTCTTGGTTCCCATCCCTCAGAAATCGCCAACATGATTGATACTCCAGTGGTTTGTACGACATCTGTAACTTAATTTTTTCTAGAACTAACTCATGAGATTTAGTCGAAAAAATTGTTCAAGCTTTTCTACGAAAGTGGACAACGGTCATGAGCTACACTGTGAAAATATTGACCACCTTTTAAAAATTTTATCACCATTCCTAATCTACACATCATTACTGGCTGATGCATTTTAATCTACGAAGCTAGACCTACGTAACTTAGCAACTAAACCGTGTCGCAGATGCGACCAAAACTTTTGCGCAATGGGGAGTGAAACCCGCACCTTCCGCTTCGTGGTTTGTGCACTATGCCATTATACCGCATTATTTGACGCAACTTCCACGATATCATCGTTAAAATGACGCAGCAGCACCTATCGCTATCTCACCGCAACAAAATGTCATTTTAACACTTCGTTTTGACATCTGCAGTCGCTTCTCATTATAACGCGTTTGAAGGGGCCGAAGGAAATCCGCTTTATAACGGGAGTCACGTCCTTAAGGGAGTTGAAATTTTTACATCATTTTACACACAGATTTATCTAAAATCACATATAATGACTAAATATGGCTATATTGATAGAAATCGTGGCCATGAAAAGAGTGTGAAGGCAAAGCACAACTTCAGATTATTTTTAGATTATTATTAATGAAACCCTATCTTTAGAGATACTCTCTGTTATATGCATAGGTACGCAAAGTGTGAGTGAGGAAGAACGGAGTACCAAGGGCAGTTAGACGTCATCATCAGCACAATTGTGCAACCCAATGTTGCAGGATCTTTTGTTGTGATCAAAACTGTCGCGCCAGGCGGGAATCGAACCAGCACTCCCAGCCTGCGGGAAAGATTTTAGCCCACTACGCTACCAGCGCAGGCACAAGCCCAACGTGGTGCGAAAGTTCTGGTCGCAACAAAACATCCTATAGCGTTATGTAGCATCCATGCTAGCAGCTTCAGCCTTGAAGCATAAGTGTAGGGCATTGTTTTGAATAACCAGAGTTTGTTTCCACATCCGCTCTCGGTCACGATAGGGGAATCTCCCAATGTTTGAAAGCTTCTAACGACTACCAGGAGCCTTCCACTGTGCTCGACACGTTACTGATTATGAACACTTTTGGTCACCGCGCATGCGAGGAAAACATCCATATGCATCCAATACGTTGCCATCCGGGTGCTGGACGTAACTGTGAACGAAGCAATCGAAAGGTAGGTATCATCACAGATACCATCATCATCTTGCTGGTCTTAATTTTTTGTGTAGGACCGGAGCTGAGCCGTGGTCGCGTTATAACGGGGGTCACTTTGAAGGGAGAGTTTGTCTCAGATCCGTGCTATAACGGGAGTAGCGTTATACGCGACGACTCCTAAGCAGAGTTGATTTGTATTTGCGTAAAGCTAAGCTGGCCGGGACCAGAAAAAATCTGCGTTATATCGAGAGTCGGGTCTTATGCGGAGGCGTTATAACGGGAGGGCACTGTATAAATCTGCTCTGATCTTAAACGAACATGCAAATCACAGTATGATCGAACAGGCATAACTTTGCTTAGAAGCAATTTTATTATCAAAATAAACACATTGCAATTAAATCACTTTTCCCAACGTAAAGATAGATTAGACATTCCAACTTTATAAAAATCAGAACTACGAGAATTAATAAAACATAAGAAGTCATTTTAGACATCATCTTGGTTGATGGATTTTTTATCCTTCACATGGCGATCTAAATGCTTAAAAAATGACAGGCCCTAAGGGACAGATCTGTGAACATGCTAAAAGTGGCAGAGCTTCGTATCCCAATTCATCCAGTTTCGGACAACAATTTGTGAAACGTGCGGATGCGCGTTGTCATGCAGTAGGATTGGGCCTCTTCCATGACAAAGGCCTGCTGCTTTTCAATGAACTTCTGGTGCACCACTTTAATTTCGGCACAGCACTTCTCCGCTGTGATAGTCTCTCCAGTCTTCAAGAATTTGTAATGGACCAACCAGCCACTGTCCACCATACGGTCACCATGGTCTTCTTTGGATGAAGTCTTGGTTTAGGAATCTTCTTGGAATTCTCATTCTTGTCCAGTCATTGTGCAGAGCGACGACGATTGTCACAAAGGATTCATTTTTCGTCGCATTTCACGAACCTGTCCGAAAAGGCTCCCTTAGATTGCGCAGCCTTAACTAAACACAGGTGTCGTGGCACTTCAGAATCTGCCAGGCTGTCAGTTCGTGCGTGATCCGTTTATCCAATTTCTTTACTTTTCCGGCCGCATTTAAGTGGCGACAGATAGTGCTGCCGTGGGGGGGGGGGCGAAACGCTGTGCTAGCCCTCCCACAGTTTGATGTGGTTCCGCTTCTACCATGGCTTTGAGTGATGGCGGCCTCTAATTCCAATCTCCATCTTCGAGACTTTCATATTCAGATCGAAACCTGTGGCGAATTGTGCGTTCCTTAGCGAAATCCTCCCCAAATGCAGCGCTGATGTTACGAGCTGCGGCCGCGGCACTGTGTCCACTTCTCCATTCATGTAAGTAGAGCACCCGAATATCACGTCGATTCAAATTGTAAAAACGGCGTCAAAAACTCGGCAAAAATCAAATGTGTCACAAAGCTAAAAACGGTAAGAAAGCGGAGATTCTGCGCTTTTAAAAACCATTTAAAGAAAATTCGTAACCACAAAAAATCGGCTAGAAATTGTGGCAGCAAAATCGGCCATGTCATATGCAACAGCCAAATATTTTCGCGCTATCTCTCACCATTCAAAGTTTGAGTCTCTCCTTGTTCATGACCACCTTCTCTTCTTCCGGGGGGGGGGGGCGAGTTAGCAACGGACAACTGTTTTGACTTATGTTTATAGCCCTGTTCTTTAAATAAACCCCTGCTAGCCTGCTTTGCAACGCACTTCAGATCTAGTTTTACTCTTCTCGCTGCTTTCTTAAACAACTATTTATATACGTGTAGTTGCGTTTGGCGTCGTGGGACGAGTTGTTCTAATAGTGTATTTTACTCCGTTGTAGATACGTTTTTCTCTTTCTTCATAGTCGTATGGTCTGCCTTCATTACTGAGTGGTTCCACCGGAGTTTCATCCTTATGGTTATCTTGTACCATTGTCCGTTTAATGGTAAGAAGGAAATGGACAATATTCTGTTTCCTCCAGTGTGAGATCTGCTAAAAAGCAGGATAGGATTCTGACTTATTGATCATCTACCCTCCATCATTGAACAGTCAAATACGATTAAAATTGTCCCCTGATATCCAGTAGAAGTACAATACGTGGCGCATCCCTGAAAAGAATTAATTTTTGGCCAATAATTTTTAATTGGCTATGTTGTTTAGCATATGCATGTGTTTCGTTTATTAGAAAGAGACAAATAACGTATCTGGAGTCTATATCAGATTTTTCATGGCTCCATAACCTGTACACCAACTCATTGTTGAGAGAAGTCATGCAATGTGGGTCTCATCAAATGCCGTTTCATTAAACTTCGTGAAACAATGTACGTCCTTTCTCCTGTGGTTTGCGTGGAGCACGAATCGATTAGCTAATCGCTTGATTTGATTTGAAGGCGCTGCGCAATCCACTTGTTTCCCTAAGCATCATTGATTGAAGCCGCCACAACATACCGTGATGAACATCATTTTCCAACTGTCTGCCACACGTTTGTGTCTGATTCCATTCTTTTCCGTGATCCTATGAAGCAGGACACTTACCGCGTTACTGCTACTGCTACACCCAGATTACTATAGAAATACCGATTCTGGCACATACTGGGTGCGTTCAACGTTCTTGGACTCTTTTGTTTCAGGCTCATTATATGGGAAGATGCGCTTCGCTCAACCAAACCTTTAGGTGATACTGTTGTCCTACTCTTATCCTCTCATATACCAAAGTTTCATGCCTGAATGTTCTTTTGTTCAAGATGGCTGATTCAAGTGGTTTGCGCACTGTAATGGAGGAACTGCATCTCGAAGAAAAAAACTGACTATAATCCTACCTAGAGGACATCCTGAAGGAAGACATTCTTCCTTGGGAATCTGTGCCTTAAAAAAGCGACTGGACTTATCATCAAGATTCTGCGCCCGCTCAAAAGGCTAAAGTGGTACAAAAGTTTTGCGCTTAACAACGTTTCGGATTTCATCTCAGCCGAAGAATGGCCCCCGCCTTCAAAGAGCCCTGAAGAAAGCCTGGGGAGCGATTTATGAAGATCCCCTGCGTGCCGCCGTGGATGCGTTCCCCGAGCGGTTGAAGGCGTGTATTCGTGCAAAAAGGAGGTCATTTCAAAATTTAACTGCTTCTTTATATGTGCCTGTTCAATAGTAATAAATTTTATGATTATCATCTGATTTGGGCGCGTGTAGCGCAGTCGGAGGAGGCGCCGACGGTCGCGTGCACCCGATACCAGGTTCCTGGTTCGGATTTTCCGCCCAGGCCAACCAAGCCTTCCATCACTCCGGGGTCAGTGAATTGGTACCAGACCTTTTTGGAAAGGATAAAGCGCTGACTTTTTCACCGGCTTGCCACCCCAAGTCATTGTATGGCCAAATACGCATTCATATCGCCTCCACGACACACTGTAGAAGAAGAATGCACTGGCGCATCTCAAAAGGGTTGAGTAACGCCGTCCTTTATCCTTTATCATCTGATTTGCTTTAAAACAGCGGTTTGGGCGTTCAATTAGATGTGTCGAAGAACTTTTGACGAATCCTCCGTTTTTTTTTGAGAGCTTTCAATGAGTGCCAAAATTTCGAACCTTTATATTTTCTCCGCATTTGAGCGCAATGAAAAGTAGGTCAACGTGGCATTGATATTAATATCTCGACTCCACATATACCATCTCTTATTCCACCATCATCATGTTCTTAAACTCATCGGACCCATGTATGTATGTTGTGTGCGACCATTTAGCACCGATACAAACAAATTTAACCATTGGGTAGAACTGCAGGTTTCTTCCATTTCGGCGCTCTCAGTTTTCCAGCGCATCCCCTTGTAAACTTTTGCCAGTTTTATTCACAACGGGGAAGCCTAGTCCTTGTCCAGTTGCGATTTATGACATGAAAAGGCAAGCTGAAACTTATGTAGGTCGGACGCTCAATCGTCACTAAGTCAGACATACTTATCTACTTGTGCGTGGATAAGAGCCGGTGAGAAGAAACAAACAGAACAGAAATAACAACAATTGCAGACCGACAAAAGGCATAGAAAATGATGGCATAAGATTCAATACGTCGAACAAGCACAGAAATCAACAAGCCTAAAACGCAGTTAACTGTTAGGAACCCTCTTGGAGATAACTACATTCTGTGTTGCCCTGCTGTCCAAGTTAAAGTGATCTTCTTGGAGAATTATAAGAATTCGCTGCCAGCCCGATTAGTGAAAAAAGCTGCTCTTGCATTACATTTTGCTCTAAGAACTGTTATCTTCCTCTGTCTAGGGTCTGAAGCGTATGTCTGAACGAGGAGAGCGAGTCATATAGAGAGAATACCCACCCCTCGTTGAGTATAAAATGCGTTTATTTTTTGCCAAGTCGTTAAACCCAAGGAGTAGGGGGTGCTTGAAGTTGCAATGGAATCGGCGCCTCATGAATTCGAGGGTCCTGTACGTCCGCGATGCCTCTGTCGTCAAGCGGCTCGGAGCGCAGTGGAGTGGTAGTGACGTTGCCTCACGCGAGGGAGGTATGGGGTTCGACTCTCCTGCGCTGTATTTTTGAATTTCATCCGATTGGTTGAGATTTGAAAGATTCTGACGTCTATACCTTTCAGAAGTTTTTTTGTTTAATTTTCCAGCTGCATGCTGTGGATAGTAACTTTCTTGCCACTTGTTTATTACTGACCGGTTTTTTAACCTAAAGGCAATGAAGAAGCTATCCAACATAATGATGTATAAACGTCCAACAGATACAATTTGATACACGGACACAAAGTGCGTGAAACAGAAGCACTGGTCAGCATATAAAAGCTACAGGCTCTTCATCGTTTGTTTCCTTACATGGACCAATGACATCGGCTCCATAGACGAAATCCGGCTGAAGACTTACCCTTTAATCCAAAAACAACAGTTCCACCCGAAAATCTTATCATGTATCCACTGGATGCTAGCCTTTCCACAACTATCAGTTCATCTTCTTGTTTTTCCACTACTTCCAGCTGTTCGTCCTCGTCAACTTCAAGTTGACGTGCTTCGAAGTCCTTGAGTATGCTGGCCATCCGTTCGGCCACCTCGAAGGCTCCTTGTCTAAAGGTGGGCCACACTTCAGCGTGAGCAGGAGGATCATCACTCGAGCATCGGCGACACTGTTGGTGTTAGGTTTTAGAAAACCTTCAGCAGACCTCTGATTTTTAGGTCCAGGGCAAAGAAGGGGAAATGAGTGTAGTGTCGATGGCCGTTTAGGTCAGTTTTCGAAATTCACAGACCTTGTTTCACATTCTACCTACCTATGACGTGACATTTTACCTTTTTTTGAAAATCCAAGCAGGATGGTTTTTTCCGAGGTCATTGGTCTATGTAGAGAACAACCTATGAGGAGCCTATAGCTTTTATACGCTGCCCGCACTGTGACCAGCTTTGCTTCATGCACTTTGCGCCTGTGTATCACTGGTGTTGAATATTTATACATCATTACATTGATTACCACGGCATGCAGCTGGAAAATCAGACAAAAAAGTTCTGATAATGGTATAGACGTCAGAATCTTTCAAATCTCAATCCATCACATGAAATGCAAAAATACGGCATCGCAGGAGAAACGAACCTGAGACCTCTTCGCATGAAGCAGTGTCGCTATCCACTGCGCTCCAAGCCGCTTGTCTGCAGGGGTATGGCGGGCGTACAAGACCCCTGAACTGGCGAGGCGACGATTCCATTGCATTTAACATCAAGCACCCCCCCCCCCCCCCTACTCGGTGGGTTTAACGGCAAAAATGAAGACATTTTTATATTAATTTAGGGGTGGAATTCTTCCTAGATGACTTGCTCTCTCCGTTCAAACATACACTTTAGACCCTTCTGCTATGAGTCACGTATAGCAGTTGGGCTACCGAGCTGAATCAAATTATAATGATAACTTTTTTTGTTGTCCAAGGTGAAACACTTAAGATTTTTGTCCTGAAAGAGGAAGTTTCCATTCCGCTGACCGATCCGCAATTGTTTTAATCATTGACTTACCGGACTCATAGAGAGTTCATTTTGAATTCTGAGTTGAGATTGAATTTTGAGTTCATTTTTTTGATTCGTTAAGACCTATGGAAGCTTTGTTCAAATCGGTAGAAATTTTCTCTCGTGCTGAACTCGTAGGGCGTTCGACAGTGCAATATGACGTGTTGCTCATTATGCACTGTTTTTTTATGGCTGACTGTCTCATTTACAGGTATGGGGATGAAGAACTCCTGCGCTTTCTCCCTGTTTCTATCATTCTTCGCGCTAGACTCTATCTACACTTGGGTCAACAAATCCCGGGAACTGTACGCTTTCGTCGATTCGAAAATTGATTTTTCTACCGGTGTATTTAATGTAACGAACTATGATAATAATATTTTTTAAAAATATTTTCAACGTGAATGGATAATTCCCCTATATATACCCATATATATAATAATAATTTTACACATAGATTTCCACCTGATTCTATTGAAAGTTGAGTGCTTTTCTGGGGTGAAGGAGAGCGGTCGAAATATTTATGCTAAAGGCTCCGTTTTTATTGAAAAAGGTGCTTAAACATCGTAAAAGCACGATTTCTCATTTCTTACACGCCGATTTTTCTGCGCACCATTGGTTTCTACATCAGAACTTTAGTCGAAAAGTCCTTCGAATGAACTGTGACGCTTGCTTTGCGAACCACTCCTCCCTCAGACTCCTTTCCAGTCATGTCTGGGACCAATTCACCGACCTCAGAAAGACGGAAACGGAAAGTTTGACTGGCCTGAACGGGAAATCAAAGCCAAGGACCATGAATCAAACTGCGAGCGACAGCAGCCGTCGCCTCCTCCGACTGAGCTACCACGCTGCGCTCCCCATGAATGACTTTTGCAAAATGAATTTCTGGACGACTTCAATCATTTGGAAGTAGCTAAATGCGCTTGCGTATTTCTTCTTTGATCTCAACGTTTTGGTGCCTTTAATCGCTAATTTAATCCACTGCAGGATTTTTTTCTTATTGTGAGTGCTGTGTCTAGTCGGAGTCTCACCAAATTATTATGGTGGTCAGTGATTGATGATCTTTCCGTCACCTGACGCGTTGACACAAACGAAACGATTAACATTGGCATCAAGTCTCACTAGCGCACCCTCTATTAGGCTTTCTTCTTCGCCTTGCTTTTGCATGTTTCTCACCTACGCTCCCAACACTATGCAACAACACGGTAAAAAAAAAACGAAGATTGGCCTTGGCCGCTTGGCAGTTAGTCATTAATTTGAACTGATTTCACTAGAATTTTAACAGAGGTGACAGTCACTATATGTTAATTACTATTTACAGTTCACGTATTCCCATGTTTCTCTTAGGCGCGAGTAGCGCAGTAGGAGAAGATGCGGGTTGTAATGTGCACCCGATACCAGGTTCCTGGTTCGGATTTCCCGCCCTGGCCAACGAAGCCTTCCATTACTCCGGGGTCGGTGAATTGGTACCAGACTTGTCTAGGAAGGATAAAGCGCTGATTCGTTCATCGGCTGGCCGCCGCAGGTCATTGTATGGCCAAATACGCATTCAAGTCGCCGCTACCCGTAGAAGTAGAATGCGTGGCGCATCCCAAAGAATAGTGAGTAACGCCGTCCTTTATCCCTTATCATTAATGTTTCTATCCCTTCAGCTTATTCTGCATTGCTGCTTTCTTACAGTTATCGACATTGAACGCGTTACTTTTAAGCAACAACATTCCATAATGGCTTGCACTTGAGCAATTATTTTTTTTCTTTCAGAACAGAGGCGCAACAGGAACGAATGCATCTGGATGAGTTTTGGAAGGTGTTAACAAACAATGCCCCTACTGTAATACCCGTAATCATACTGTGCTTTGAAGTCATCGGTCTTTTCGGCAACATTAATCTCATCACGGGCACTCTACGAAGGAAGGTGCTTCACACTAAACACGGTAGGTTGAAATTCTGAAATGAAAGAATCGCCTAATGTCACTTTTTGAGAGCGCACTCATTTACAACAGGTTTCTTGCATTGGCCATTGTCTCATGGGAGCTCATTTCCTGACTCACAAAAGCTGCTAAACCCTAAGCCTCTCCAAGAACGTGCTGCCTTACTCTAGCATGTAATGCTTTATCTAGGTTATACCATCTATTATGGCCTCACTGAATCAGAAGCATCTTGGCAGTGATATTAAGAAGCTGGATTCAGCCTGGCCTCAAACAGACTGTGAGATATGCGCCATGCATCATACCTTGTTGTTTCTGTCACACCCGATGGAATTCAGAAGCGGAATTGGCTACCCCACATACAAATTTCCAGAAGCAGAGTCGCTGTCTCTCGACCTTGAAACTAGCTTGAATATAAGGACAAGGTAATAAATAACGGCACCCTATCGTTTTTTGGGATGCACCGTGCATTCGATTTTTGTCCTGAGCCATCTGATGCGTATTTGACTCACAGATGATATACGGAGGCCAGTCCACTGACAAGCCATAGTTTTATCCTTCCGCAACAGATCCGGTTTCACCAATTTATCGAGCTCACAAGAATGGAAGGCTTAGTTGGCCTGGGTGGGAGTGGGCTCCACGTGGCAGTCGGCGCTTTCTCCGACTGCGCTACCACGCGCCTGGATGAGCTTCTTTATACGCCCAACGATTTGGATAGAAGAGTGGCTTACTTTAATCTTCCAACCATAGATCAGTGGCGTAGTTGCAACCATGGACTCAAACCGATTTTATTCCATAGGCAAGAAAGTACCCTCCCCCCCCATTCGAACGCCTCGAGATTGAGACGTGGTGGTAAATTTTATTGGGAGACCCATCTTTGACTGATTTGCAAGCCTAGGGAAAGCACGGATCACGTTGGAGTTGAAGAGGAAGAAGGATAACGAAGTTTTCCACCTTCTCTGCCTTGCTTGGCTTCCCACCTCTATTCAAATCACCAAAGCATAGGTAGCCTCGTACTAATTTCTCTTCTTCAGGAGTTCTGCTCGCGCTGACGTCCTTCTACCAGTCCATATGCCTGCTTGGCGAGTTGATCAACGTGGCGGTGGCTTGGAATGGTGGCCATTCAATCCGACGAAACACCTGCTTCGTGATGATGTCACCTTACATTTTCTTCTGGTTAGTAAAGAAGCCTTCTTAGTAGAATTCTGAACACCGGAGGAATTTTTGACAACAATGGGTACACCGACCCCTTCTTTACAGCTGCATGCAGTCAACGATGTTCTTCGTGCTTTCACTGGATACGCTGTTCTCGATAATCTTCCCCATACGGTAAGCAGACAAGAGAAAGCAGGAATTTCCCAAAGTGAAAACCAGACAAGTTCTGTCATACATCCTAGTAAATTATTAGTGCTGTTTACGTCAAAAGTGATAAATAAATGATCCATATTCGGACTTTGCTCCTTGTTCCTTAGACATCCAGCTCCTCGCACTTGTTTTGCGTATCGGTTTGCCTATGAGCTTCGCCAGAGATCACTTTTCGAATTGTGTTTCACTGAACCCTCAGTATTCCCGCCTCTTACCATGCCTAATTCTATTATAATTTCTCCGGCTCCAAGGGTGAAAAGCTTGAGCTTTGTGTGCACTTACAGCCGAGTTTCTCGATAACGCCAACATTTCACCATATCGCCTGTTGATAGCCCGCGTTCATTCGCATTTTTTTCCAGGAATTTCTACTGTAATTTCTCCGTTAAATCTCTATAAGTCGTTGATGAATCCGGCCCCAGTTTCAATCTGGGTGAATAGGTGTCAATTATTCTGAGAAGGATAAGAGGCTCAGTTGTACTATATCAGATGCCTTCTGCGTGTCAGTGTATTACCCAAATTCGCATTCAACTTGCCTCCACGTTGTTATGTAAAAGTGGAACACCCGGCGCCAGGCATGTGCAAAAAATCGAACATGATCCGGGGGATTAGGTCATGGGTCACGCCACGCCCTTGAGTAACGCGATATTTAATTGTTGTGCAAATGTTCGTTATACAAAACTGGTGATAACTCTGCTCACAGTAAAGGTATTGAAGAAGTTAAAAACACATATGAAAGCTTAAGAAAATCGAAACTTTCTGACATATGAGTGGTACGGAATGGGCCATGCACTCTTCTGAAATTTTGCATTTTACACTCGATTGATTGTGATTCGCTTTAATACTTGTTATAATTTCTTCACAAAGTGGACGTATTGGTTGGTTTGTGCTTCTTTTAAGATTTAAAACTTGAAAACAGGCTATGGCTTGCGAAAAGTGTAGGGTGTCCTAAAAAAATTCAGGTGCTATTTGAAAGGTTCTAACATTGCTGCTAATGAAGCTTTTAAAGGTATTTGAGACTCATATGAGAGCACAAGTTAGCGAAATTTCTGCGGAGTGTGAATAGTCGAGATTGCGCCATGCCCCGTCTAAAACCTTGCATTTAAGACTCGAATGATTGTGCATGGGCTGAATGCTTGTTACAATCTCGTGACTACTTGGCCAGATTAGCCTATGCTGCGCTTCTTTTAACGTTTAAAACTTGACAATCATGTGAAAGATAGGTGACACGCGAGTTCATTGATTGCACAATTTAAATGTCCATCAGGAGCCTCATTTTCCAGGACGTATTCTTTGGGCTGATGAAGCAGCATTGATGTTGAATGGAGAGGTTAGTCGGCATCGTTGCAGCTACTGGGCGACGGAAAACGTTCAAATAAGCAAAGCATAGATTAATATGGACAAGCAGTAATAAGATTGTAACAAGCATTCAACCCATACACAATCAATCGAGTTTGAAATGCAAGGTTTCAGAAGTGAGCATAGCGCAATCTTGATTATTTGCACGTCACAGAGATCTCGTTACCCTGTGCCTTCATATGAGTCGCAAGCATCTTCAAAAGCTTCACTAGCAGCAATGTTAGAACCTTTCAAACAATACTTGCATTTCTTAGAGGATACTTTGCACTTTTCGCAAGCATTAGTGTGTTTTTAAGTTTTAAACTTAAAAAGTTCAAATCACTCGATACGACCACTTTGTGGAGAAACTATAACGAGTTTTCAACCGAAAAACAAACAATCGAGTGTATAACGCAGAAGTTCGGACGAGTGGATGGCGCATTCCATCCCGCTCATAAGTGTGAAAATTTCTATTTCCTTAGGTTTCATAAGAGCCCTTAAACTCCTTAATAACTTAACCTTGAGTAAAGTTATCACCTTTCAAACCGTGTATACATTGCTTTAACACATTTGCTTAAGCCTGGAGAGGCTGGTAGAGAGGTGCTGACAGACCTGGAGGATATCGCGGATGTTACGTGCGGTCAAACAGCGCTGGTGGTGTAAGGCGAACATCGCTGCCCGGAAAGCAGAAGATGCGGGTTCGAGTCCCGCCTGGCGCAAGAGTTTTGATCGCAACAAAACATCCTGTAACAGTGTATACATTTTTTGTGACACCGTGTACTCGGCTTTGTAGAAGAGTTCAACGCGAACACTAAAAAAAACGGAGAAACGCATCCCTTAAGAAGAACCGTGTGGAGGTGGATAAATCGCCCCGACGACACAATATGTCACTCCCAGCGTTCCCATACGTGCTAAATGTGCTTAACAAGGACACATATTCTAATCAATCAATCTAATCAATCCAAATGCCTTGTAGGATTACGAAAATCAAAAATCGCTAGCAAAAATATAAGGAAAAGGTTAGTATTGCAGCCACATGGTGTCCTCAATATGGAAGTACGTTTCGATTGCATCCCTGCCCGCGGTTCTATATGCAGCACTGGTGTTGGGACTGAACACCTTTCGAATTCATCACAGCGACGACAATCCGACGTAAGACTTCATTTGATGTAATGTGTTGGGTAGTGCAACAGGATGACGAGGGTGTCGCATGCGCCTGGTGGCTCCAGGTTCATGTTCGGAATACCCCGCATGGGTCTATGAAGCCTTCCATCCTTTCGGGGTCGGAAAATGGTAGCGGGCTTGCCTGAAAAGAAGGAAACACTGACATATTTATCTATTCACTTAAACGAGAATAAGTACTGTTCTCTGCAACCTGTATAACATCCCAAAAAAAGTAATCAAACACAAGTACAAGCTATGCATATTACCTAGGTGAAAAAGTATATGATGGACGACGTCTAAAGCCAGGATTAGGCTATGAATTCAGATGCAAATTCAGATTTTTTGCTTCATAATTCCTAGGAAGGCTCTGTCTTTTGCGAAGCTTGGCATATGAAGGGGGGGGGGTGGGGTTCTATGCAAGAAGAATAAGCGCAAAAAATTCGCTTCGCTCCTCCATCGTCGACTTTATTGTTCATCAGCGAAAAATATTAGGTTGTCACATAAGTTCTGTCCGATCCCGATAGGCGTTACTTTGTGATTGTTTTTTCATGTATAGAAAAAGTAATTGTGTATATGTTGTATAATATTTTGTAGCGCTTGTTTCGCTCTATAAAACTTGGTGTGTTGCTTTTAAAAAGTCGTGAGCATTGCTTCGTTTTAGGTGCTGGACGAAACCATGGAAAAAACGCACTTGCGGGTTATAATTCTTCATGAGTTCAAACTTCGTCACAGTGTTAGCGAGGCAGCTCAAAACATCAAGATGGCATGGGGAGAGCACTCCGCTAACGAATGCATCGTGAGCAGATGGTACCAGAAGACACTCGAAGACAAGGACCGCTCAGAACGACCAGCCAAATGTGATGACGGACGTTTGAAAGAACGAGTGGAAGCCGATTCACAAGAAACTGTGCATGAGATGGGGAGAAAAAATTAGGTCAGTCGTACAACCATTTCGAGGCACCTAGAGATGATAGGAAAGGTGAAAAAGCTGGATAAGTGGGTACCCCACGAACTCACTGAGGAGCAGCAGAGGTGTCGCCTGGAGATCTGTTCTTGCCTTACTATAAGGAACGAAAACGATCCGTTTCTTGACTGGATAATTACCTTTGACAAGGAATGGACTGTGTACGACAATCAAAGAAGATCAGCGCAATGGCTGGATAAGGAAGAACCGCCGAAACACTTTCCCAAACCTAGCCTCCATCGAGGAAGGCCATGCTCACTGTCTGGTGGGCTGCAACCGGTATTATCCTCTACGACTTCTTGAAGCCTGGTGAAACCATTACGGCAGAGAGGTACTGTCGTGAATTAGACGTGGTTCACCAAAAGTTGCTTGAAATGCGTCCTGCACTGGTGAATCGAAGAGGACCGATCCTTCTTCACGACAACGCCCGTCCACAAGTCTCGCATATGAACATCCAAAAATTAAATCAGTCGAGATATGAAGTTCTCCCGCATCCCGCTTATTCACCGGACCTAGCCCCAACGGACTTTCATTTTTTCAAACATGTCGATGGTTTCCTGAAGGATAAAAACTTTACTAATGTAGCAGATATCGAAATTGCCTTCAAGTGTTTCATGGCTTCTAGAAATTCAGATTTCTTCCGAAATGGAATTAGTGCTCTTGTATATCGTTGGCAGAACTGCATTGATTGTAACGGTTCTTACTTTGATTAACAAACTTTATTTCTGCTGAGATATTACACCGCAAAGTTGCAGTCGAGAATCGGACAGAACTTATGTGACAACATAATAGATACTCTCACTGTAACTAGGCCAATGTGCTTTATTCTGTTTTAATTGCTAACAATTTTGTGGAAGTGCAATAGGACATTTCTCCTTTTTCTGACTTTAAGAGTGAATAGCTCGAAATCACGATTCTTGTCTCTGCTTTAAGGAATTTAGTCATATTCAACTCCCAAGCTACGTATCACAAACTTTCTACTGAAACTGTGCTGAACTCGTGCTTTTATTAGGTTGTCTTATAAGTCCCGTCGATTTTGAAGGATTCATTGCGGATTTCGCCAGCGGTCTCTTGCACAGCGCTATACAGCTTTCGAAAGGGAATGCTTTGCTCTATCAGAGCTTCTATTGCATTTTTTTCATCCGGAATTTTGTCAATTTTTAGGTCTTTAAAATGAAAAATTAAAAAGTGAAAAGTGGCCATCTGCGCAGTCGCTTCTCACCGGCTAGGTTTGGAATTTTTATTTTTATTTTATAGCAATTGGAAGAAAATGTACTGTTCTACAAGAATGCATGTTGGCCCTGCTTGCTCATTTGTCCTTTATTGATTTTTAGGACGTCCGACTTTTCCGTCAAAAATTTTGCTCAAACTCCTGCTCTGTGGCAGGACTTTTTGCGCATTATTATATGTCGTTCGAAAGAGAATGTCTTGCTCTATAAGAAATTTTGTAGCGTTTATTGGCTCGTGCTGATTTCTGTCGAATATCAACAAAATGCCAAAAAGAGAAAAACCACCTTCACCAACAACCCCTTCTCCTTGTTCAGTTGTTGATATTCGACAGAAATCAGCATGAGCCAATAAACGCGACACAAATTCTTACTGAGCAAGAAACCTCTTCTGAACGACATATAACGGCAAGCAAAAAAGTCCAACCACAGAGCAGGAGTTTCGGCAAAATTTCGGACGAAAAAGTCGGAATTCTCAATTTGATGGCCTAAAAATCAATAAAGTACAAGTGAGCAAATGGCTCCAACACGTATTCTTGTAGTACAGAACATTGTCTTCCAAATATTTTAAAAGACTGAAAAAATTCCAAACCTAAGCGGAGAGAATCGACTGTGCAGATGGCCACTTTTTCACTTTTCACTTTTCACTTTAACGACCTAAAATGTGACAAAATTCACTATGAAAAAAGAAATACAATGCATGGTCTGATAGAGCAAATCATTCTCTTTCGAAAGCTATGCAGAGACCGCCAACGAAATGGGGGACTTATGGGGCAACCTAATACATTGCTAGCTTCTTGGTTGTAAGCATTAAAAACTGGAGTACCATACCCCAGTATTGGTACGAAAAACCTCATACACTTAGAGAAGAAGGTAACTGTCACTTGAAGACAAGGCTCTAACAGGTTAAACATGACTTTCATAGCTCTGTCGGTTAAAGTTGCACAGTGCATATCGAAATTCATATTGCTGATAACTATAATAGAAACCCAAGATCTTTTATTTCCACAACTTCATGGTCTTACTTAGATCTAACCAGATTCTCCTGATGTCGCGTCATATCGACGTGGCCATTTTCGATATCCACCGATACCATGGTCAGTCGATATCGAGGAGGGTCGTTGAGCGGTCGGTGGCAGATCGCGGCTCTTCCACCGCCGCTACAGGAGAGCACTGGGAGACGGTAGTAGTTCCTGCACTGCACCCTGGAGTCCCTTCCCTAGCCGAGTTGTGCGCTCGAAGAGCGCACAACCCATCTCCGATGTCCCCCTCAGCGACGAAAGCATTCTTGGCACGAGCCGCCTGGATGGCCCACACCCCGGAGTCCCTTCCCTAGCCGAGTTGTGCGCTCGAAGAGCGCACAACCCATCTCCGATGTCCCCCTCAGCGACGAAAGCATTCTTGGCACGAGCCGCCTGGATGGCCCAAACCCCGGAGTCCCTTCCCTAGCCGAGTTGTGCGCTCGTAGAGCGCACAACCCATCTCCGATGTCCCCTCAGGACGAAAGCAGTCTCGGCACGGATTGATGTGCATGTTTGCGTGGTACTCCAGCAGGAGTTGGCATATTGCCAGCGGAGCAAGTGGTTAGTTCTAATTGCTATCCAACTTCATTACGTTGTATACAAATAATAGAGCAGTGAGGCATGTTATCGTTTTTTGTACCAATGTGAAGCACACTAGATTTTTCCCTACGAAAGCGGTGAACTCCATTCGGAGGACCACTTCTGGACGTGATTATTAGCATTTTGAAGAAGTTCTATTAGATCGTTGCATATGATATATCCAGTAGAAGTAGAGTTTTTCACTCAAGGTGGGGTAACTTGTCGTTTCCATTTATACTTTATCTTTTCTTCTTGGTACACTTCAACACGACGAAATTTGGTATATGTCTTCATTCACCCCGTGTTGCGGAAAATGTTGACTTGCAGCTGAACTTTTAATTCGCATAGGAAAGAAGTGGAGAATTGAATCTCTGGTTCTTGCATTACATAATTCATCTTCAGTGTCATTTAAGGTGAATCACAGATCAGAATTTTGCTGTTTGAAGGATTCTACTCTGCAATCCACCACTTTCAATGCATCCGGCTGTGGCGAACTTCTGGATCAACTGGAACGGATTTTCGAACGTCGGCGTGCTGTGCATCTACGCTTGCATTTATACAATCATCTCGAATAGTGGTAAGACAGCTAAAAATTTCCTGTTTCATGTCGCTTTTAAAATAGGGGTAGTGCGGACACCTACGGTGATTGGGAAATGTAGCTCCGTTGTGAGAATTTCGATTCATCAATGCACTATTTAATCCGAGCGTTCGCAGATTTCTATTACTTGTGTTCAAATACATTCGAAAAGGACATGTTCCATGTCCGACTGCCGTTGAATCTTGGCATCTCGTTTAACAGTGGTGTAGGATGTCGTGAAGCTGTTGAGCCAAGATTGTTATCGAAGGTTTATTTGGCTTCGGCGTAACCGCCTACTTCAGGGTCTGGAAAAGGTAAAAAGAGTTTGAGAAATTACTCGTCCAAGGATCATTTCAAGCTACGGGAGTCTCAAAAATTAATGAGAGAATGAAACGAATAGGGAGTAAGGTAAACCGATCGACCTAACGGAAACAGCCGAAAGGCTGGATGGTCACCCTCGCATGGAGAACGGCTGGGTGAATGAACTCTCCCTGCGGGTCAGCCCCTCAGCGGCCCTCCGGCCGGCTTTCTTCTGGAGCAAGCAGGTCGGCAAATGGAGCCGGCTTCTGGGTTACGGCCACTCGCTCCTCTCTCCCATTGATTGCGGGATCCTTGAACGCAATCCACAACGCCTCCAGGGTTTTGCGCGCCGCGATATCGAACTCACGCGCTAGCATTGTCACCGCTATCTCAATCACTGCGTCACTGTGACTTCGCAGTCTGTGTTCCCCCAAAGGCGTGGAGACCTTGCACTTGTAGAGTCCATCCACGTGCTCCTTCACTCTAACCCAAAGTTGCCTGCCCGTCTCACCGATGTATTCCTCGTTGCACTGACTGCAAGATATGAGGTACACCGTTCCCGAGACTCTAGTGTGGGTCCGCGCAAGAGGATAAACAGTATTTATTCGACATTAAGGGAAGCACATTGAGTAGCACCGCAAAAGGCGAACGACAGATGCGGATAGGAGAAGGGAGTCCAAGATGGGAGCAAAGCTGTATCGCGTGAGCTGGAGCCCGAGGCGTTGGGGCGAGCCGACCGTCCTCCAGTGCGTCGTCCGTCTTGAATGCCTTCTCCCCGAGTGCCGCCCCTACGCCGCCTGTAACCAGAGCTTTCATCTAAGAAGTGACTCATCTACAAGACGATCCTATTATCGATTGCTCCAACCCAAGGTTAGGAAACTCAATAGCTCATACACTCTACAGTCGCCTTCCCTACCGTACAGGCAGACCATGCAGGAAGGAGTAGTAGGAGTAGTAGTAGCAGGCGCTGTCATAGACGGTTTCTAACAAGCTACGCCTTAAGGTTGGCGGGGGGGGGGGGGCTATATCAACGACCCTTACGAGGTCGGTTTGAGACTACTGTAGCTCGAAATGATCCTTGGACGAGTAATTTCTCAAACTCTTTTGGCCTTTCCAGGCTCTGAAGAAGGCGGCTACACCGAAACGTAAGCCGAATGAAACTTCGATAACAATCTTGGCTCAACAGCTTCACGACATCCTACACCACAGTTAATCGAAAAGGACAATTTTTGAGTATTCAATAATCAATTCAATAATCTGAATACATTCCCAAAACTGCGATCTTTGGATATGCGAATACGAATACATTCGATAAACGCTATTTCTGAATATTTGAAATCGGGTGAAAATCATTCGAATACCTATTCGAATAAATGTCATCTCGGTATAAAAGCGGTAACATGTATTGCATAATCGACGCTGTTTAGCTGCTAAAGAAGCCTGTGAATTGTCCGGCATGTTCGAATGACGCGCGCATGAAACGGAGCTTGATACGGCCAACCCAAATATGATATTGGCTATTAATTTTGCATGGACAGACCCGTAGAAGGACAGCTGGAAGATAGATGGACCGGCTCTTCAATAAGACATGAATCAGGAACACGCTTTTAATTTGCTATACAGGGTGCGTAAAAAGTATTGACGCACTAAATGACGGTTGTGGAAATAGTATTGCGCAGTAAGTTTTAAAATATTCACTTGAGAAACATTGAAAATGATCTTGCAAACACAATAGAATAACTCGTAATTGACATTGGCTCCTTTACTGTGAATACAGGAACGAAAACGACGGAAAAATTCATGAGCACGCGCCGCAAGCACTTGCTTGCATTTCGTTCCGTGCTTTGAACAGGGTAGCCTTCTGCGACTGGTCACTTCTGTTGAAAGTAGCCCAGGCCTCATTCTCCAAAATCGCCTAAAAAGAGTAATCCAGCGGATTCTTGTTTATGCTGTGTTCGTCTGAGAAGCTGTCCACACCTGCGCGCGTTACCTGTTTGCCGTTATCGGACAGAGATTGAAAATTTTGGATTTGAACGTTAACGTGCATGAACCTCTTGTAATGATCATCTGTTATGACAGAGCCGTGGCTGACGTTTGGGTCGCTGACATCACCTACCGTTTCGAACAGCGCCTAATTCTCTTGTTAAGGAACTACTAAGCTCTTTGGGAAACAGACAAAAAGGGCCACCGTAAGGATGACGATCATGTTTCTTCAGTTTTTTCCTGAGTGTTTTTTGAGCACAATACAGACAACAAAAATAACACACAAAAACCTAGAGGGGTACAAAGAGAAGCTGGAGCTGAATCAAAAAGTAGGTGCGTCAATACTTTTTACGCACCCTGTATATAGTTTTCATGCAAAAATTGGCGCCTTCTAAATAATCAATTTAAAATCAAACTGAGTGACTTCTAGATCAAAACAGACACATCCCGGACTAAAACAAACACCTTTCAAGAAAGTCAAAATATATTCTGTTCCGAGAAAATTTAACACTACTCTGAAGCCTGTACTTCCTCAGCCCAGAAAATGAATATAGTGTTTGACGTTTTATGAAATTTTTATTTTTTGATCAAAAGAGTGGTTTCAAACCTATTTTAAAGGTCATGATGACAACAATTTTTAGATGCAATACAAAAAATAATTTGGTATCCACTCGTTGTTCCTCTGTCTACCTGATTGGTAGAGTAAATGTTGCTTACTTAAAGATTCAAAACGGAGGCATTTTGTGATTTCAGCAAGTATTTCTATTACTCTAATTTTAATTTTTAACTTTTAAAATTTTTCTATTCTGATTTTGCCGTTCCAAGCAGACAGGTTTTTTTGCCATCAATCGATTGAAAGTCGCAATATAATGAAAAGGGCCTGCGCAATCTTTTCCTAGAGCATACTCAGATAACTAAAGCTTTGTTGCGCAATCAAATCGGGTAAATCATTACTTTTACTAAACAATTAGAGCATTTATAAATTTTAAACACAGATTCACTCTTTTCGGACAGTTGAGTCATAATTTCTTAAAGGGAGTAATGGTGAATTTCATTAGAACAAATTATATTTTGACTTTCTCAATGAACGTCTGGTTCTGAACCTGAACGCGTTCGTTTGGTTTCAACGGCGTTCACCTTAATTTCAAAAGTGTCCAATTTGCTCTGAATGGGATCCAATTTTTTACTTAATGTAGTTGAATTTGACCTGAAAAAATTATGTGGGGAAGACATTATTTCAGATAAACGACATCGAAGGCTTGGCAAAATCGTAAAGGAATCGGATGAAAGAAGGGTGAGCGATCTAGTAACCTCAAAATGCTTCCCAACCATTCTACAATACAAACTGCACTTATTCAATTCAGAGCCTCTCCTCACTGATGTGGTTGGTGACGATCTTCGTAGCGACTTGGTGTACCTGCATGTTGTCACAGGTGATCGTTTCTTGGATGGAGCCCTCCGAAGTCACTATTGTGGCTGAAACCTACGCGGTGAGAGCTAATTGACTTCACAGATCTAGACCTTAGTAAGTTCTGGGTGTTATATTTGCTCGCAAATGTAGCAATGCTTGCGAATCTACAGGTACGCGAGTAACGCTTGCAAGAATCTGCGTCCAAATGCAACTTTGCAATGACCGTGCTTCGAATTTCATCATTAGTGAGATCAGATGTCGTTAGTTTAAGGTCATCTTCGCACTGATGTCCTATTCAGCTAACTACTACGTCTACTTCGCCAGAAACCCGACGTATCGGCTCGTGTTTATGGAGCAGATGCAGTGCTTTTTGCCAAAAAGGTAAGCTGCGATTCTCCGGCATCTGAAGTGACAAGTCGTGTTTGCGGAAATCACACTATGAACAGTCGATTCAATGCGCTTGACTGTTCGCCTACGCTTAATTATTCGCCGCTGGTCTGGGCACCACATTTTGAAAACGGAACCATCAGATCATTACATCGATTGCTTCGATTGGTCGATTTTATAGCCAACAGAAATATTTTTCATGGACGGAAAGTATTGATTGACATGGCTTACTATGGCTTGATGCCATCCTTTTTACCCAGCCTTTTGGGTTGAAAGTCATGAAACTAGATAGACACATAGGCTCAAAGATGCACGACTAACTGCTAAAGAACGTGGAGAAAATTCTCCGGGAGTCATAATATACTTTATACAGTGAAGGCGATCGTGCTGTATAGGGAACTCCTTCTCAATATTCTAGTTCGAATATTCAGAACACGCATTTTCCTATTATATTCAAATTTGAATGTTCGAGATTTACGAGCGTTCGAAACCATTCCAGTATTCGAAAATTTCCTCAGAGCATAGCTATACACTAGAGTGGGTGAGCCTGTGATCACTCACTAGATTCGACTCTTCAACCTACTAATCGTATGACCATCTTGATGTTTCTTTACCCTGTTGCACAGCGGCTTTCCGATTTCTTCCAAACTCCTTACAAAAAGGTGCTGTGAGAATCTTGGTGCACAACTTGAAGAAATCGACATTTCAACAGGATACAAGTTTCAAGGATCGTCATGTGTACGTTGAACGAACCCTAGATCAGAGATAATCATTACGCACGACATTCAGAATCCTAGTCCCAATCGTCTCCCATTTATTTATTTATTTATTTGCACTAAAATAGTGCGCTAATACAGTTAACGAAACACACTGGACACGATGTATCAATAATCGAGAATTACTGAATAGAGTAAAATAAAACCTCAACAGATCAACCTATTGCATCCATCTTAACTATGCGATGAGGAAAACCTTCAATCAAGAGTAAAAAGTAGTCACACAACAAATGGAATCAGCTTAAAAAATCCAGGGGTCTGGGGTAGAGGAAATGAATGAAGACGAGCAGTGGGCCGCCAACACTGCAAGTCGCTGGACGAAACGGCTCCGGATACCAGCTTAGTAGGTCCGCCGCCTCCATCAGTGCCCCTTTGACGGTTGTATAGAAAGGGTAAAGTGAAATTAGATTTTGGATTAAACAGAACAGGAACAATAGCAAGGTGTCAAGGAATGCAGAGTCATCAAGAAACAAATACAGATTCGTAGAGACAACATTACATAGCGAGAGTTATTACAAACAGGAATAAACAGAACAACAAAAACTTCACTAAGGTAAGAACGCAAACTTATGGATAGTTAGAAACGGGCAAGAATAGAAAACCCTGAGAAAAAAAGGAAAAAAAACTTTAAAAAAAGAAATGCAAGAGCAGAAATGCAAGAATTTTCGCGTCTTTCATTTCTACGATATATCGACAATGTGCAAAACCGAGAGCAAGTCAATCTTCTTCAAGTTCTTCCGGAAAATGTGAACGTTCGGAGCTTCTAGTAGACTTGCAGGTAACATTTGTAGCCAACGTGCACCCCGAAAGAATATGGAATTGAAGATCTCTTCACGATTTTTTTTCTTGATTTGGGGATAGCGAAAACAGTAGCTATTTCGGTGACCAAGTGTTGGCAAAAATACCCAGTACTTACTCGCTCTAAGAATTGATTCCCCTTTTAGTACCTTAAAACAGAAAACGAGATCATTGAATATGCGCCTGTAGAATAGACTTTTAAGTTTAAAAAGCATAAGCCTTTCCTTATAATTAGGAATTGCACCAGGGTCAGACGAGGATCGTATGCATCTGATAAACAAAAATTTTTGTAAACGTTTTTTGCACCTTTTCAAGCTTGAACTGGAATTTTTTTGTGAAGGGACTCCAAATCTGGCAGCAATATTCCAATAATGGTACGACATACGACTTGTATAAGTTAATTAGGATCGAGCTTTCACTGTTTTTAATATTTCTAAAGATTAAAAACAGAGTAGAAAAAGCTTTTCGTACAATGGTATCTATATGAGTTCCAAAATTTAACTTACGATTCACAACAACTCCTTAATCACGAACCTCAGACACAGAGCTAAAGACGTTGTTGTTGAAATTGTTCTCCACATTCTCTGAAGTACCTATATGCAAGACAGAGGTTTTGGTGATATTGACTGGTATTTGCCAAGCATCAGCCCACTCCATCATAATTTTGACAGATTGAGATAAGGCTTGGCATACCTGATCCTTGTTGCCTCTGTTATATGCACCGTATATTTTTATGTCGTCAGCATACATTTGTACCTTCACTTGGTTGCCAACCGACAATCTTGAAGGAAGATCGTAAGTGTATGCAAGGAATAGTACCGGTGAAAGTACGCCTCCCTGGGGCACTCCGCTTTTGCATTCGAAGGAACTTGAAAAGGAGTTCTTAACCTTAACGCGCATATGCCTTCCACTCAAATACGAGTGAATCCATCTCAAAAGAGAACCTTGAATGCCAAGTTGGTGAAGCTTGATGAGAAGCTTTTCGTGGCAGACCCTATCAAAAGCTTTAGACAAGTCGAAGTAGATGATATCAACTGAGTTTCCATTATTTATAGCAAGATTCCAATCAAAGACAGAATCTGCAAGCTGAGTGGCTGTGGAAGCGCCTACCGTGAAACCAGGAGCTGCTGCTGCTCAGGAGGAATTAACCTGTTTCTATAGAGATGAGCTACTATTCTATCCCGCACAATTTTTTCCAGTATTTTGACTGGAGCAGGTGTTATACTTATAGGCCTAAAGGGAGGAAAGTGAGACGGAATTCGGATTTTTTGGAATAGCCGTGATAATGGACTCCTTCCAGATCTCGGGAACTTCGCTATACATCAAGGAAACATTAAAAATCATTGAGAGGGGCCTATAAAGTGAGTGCGCACATTTTTGAAACACAATTTGTGGGATCCCGTCGAAAGTTGCTGACGTAGAGCTTTTCATCCGCTTCATAATTCTTAACACCTCATTGGGCTGTATCACAAAATCACATACTCCGTGTATATCGGATCTCTCAGCAGTTTCTGATTGCTCAAGTAAACTACTCAATTCACTTGATATCTCTTCCGATCTTGAAGTGTAAACAGAAGCAAAATAACTTGCGAGTGCTTCTGCCTTTTGAGGGTCGTCTTTGTAAAGAACACCGGCGTCATCTTCAAGGACAGGCAACTCTTGGTGAGCTTTCAGCTTATATCGCATTAAGGAAAATAGAGCCTTCTTATTACGTGATTTTGAAGAACATCTTTCACGGTATGCTGCAAACCTACTCAAGTGATGATCCAGTTCCTGACACACCTTTCTGTATTGTGGATGGATAAGAGGATCTTGAATTGTGTTAAAGAGACGTGTTTTTTGGGCCATTAGATTGGATATGTGCTTCGGATAATGTATCATTAAGGACTGTGTTGACTGGAAGGGTACATGCCTGGATAAGCCGGAGTATATGACACGGCAAAACCTCTTATACGGATCGTCAATGTTTCGATAACCTTGAAAGACTGCCCACCAATCCATAGAACCGAAGTAGTTGGCTAAACCCGAATAGTTTGCCTTGATAAAGTTCGGAAGTGGTAAATCCCGCTGCGTCAACAAGGGCATGTGAACTTCAAAGGCGACTACGTTGTGGTCCGCTGTTGCAAAAGGAGGGAGCACAGAAATGTTGCTTACAATAGGAGATGATGTTAGGATTATGTCAAGAATTGCACCACCTCGAGTAGGTTTGTTTACTTGTTGGGTCAGGCTACAACATTCAAAGAATTCTGTAAACTTTGCAAAATTCTGCCTCCTAGGCCTTGCACCATGAGCCCAGTCAATATCAAGATTGAAGTCTCCCAATACTAATAGGTGATTGTTCGAAAGACACAGTTCCACTAATGAGTCGATGAGAGCATCGTCTTCGTTAGTGTTTGAGTTCGGTGGGCGGTACACTAGAACCATTCTAAATGCCACCGAATACGAAGCATCGAAGACGTCAAGGCAGAGAATATCAGAACGGAGGCCGGTAGGGGTGTTAACAGCAGTTAAACTAATCGCATTTTTAGCAAGGCAACACAAACCCCCACCCTTGCGATTCATGCGGTCAATTCTAAAGAGTTTATACGGGAAACCAGAAAGTATTTCAGAATCCAATATTTTGCTTGAGAGCCATGTCTCTGTTATAAACAATAAGTCAGGTTCATAGCTAGACAAAAAGAGATAAAGGTGATGTATCTTATTCACTAGGCTGCGAGAGTTGAAGAGGAAGCACTTCATGGACGAGGGAGGTACATCGTGTCCCGTCAGGCGTGTCCCTGTGTCCTTCGCTTGGGAAGGTCCTCGGCTCGCCTTAACTCTCCACGGCATACCACCCAAATGCGATCGTTAGCCTGCCTGTTCCTATCCCTACACTCCTGCCTTAGCCGATATTCTTGCTGCCGTTCCTCAGAGGTCATGCTACGTCGGACTCTCACCTTGTTGAAGGTGGCAGAGTCTCGAAGCCTCCAAGAATTTTTTTAAAGCAGTAGCCCAGTGAGACTTCGACGGCAATACCACCTTCACCTTGCGGGTATGACCGCGTTGATGCCGACCCATACGATAGACCTCTAAGGGACGGCATTCAAGGTCTAAGACATCAAAGACTTCACTTACCTTGGCCTCGAGATCCCGCTGTTTCTCGAACGGGGGGAGATCCGCGGCAGCCTCAGGAAGCCACTCAATAACGATGCTTCGCTCCTTCTTCTCCATCTCTATTCGCTCTGTCATCTCCTGTGGAAGTTTTGAGATTAGGGCGTACATCATCTGCTCGATGATAGGGTCTTTATTTCTCATCAGAACCGCGTTTATAAGTTCGCTTACTGAGAGCCTGGAAAAGTCTTCAGGAGTGGGGCAACTCACGCTGCTGTTAACTTGCTCTTGACTTGTGACACAGACTTTTGCTGAAGCCTCAGTAGCCTTCTTGCCGGACTTAGTTCTCTGAGACATGTTGACCTATTGACACCTATTGACACCTATTGACACCAGAGATGAATCGACTGAATGCACCGACAACCCAACTTCGTACAGCAAGACGGTGGGCAGGCTACAGTTAGTGAACTAACGAAACTAAACAAGTATTACCAAACTTAATAAATTAGATGCCTTTGAAAAAAAACACGAAAAAAAGATAGATACAGAAGGAAAACACTTAGCTCGGAAAACGATGACAAAAACCGCCGCTCACGGTCGTGAAATGTCGAGGATCTGGATTTGATCAAACATCCGGATGCCATCGTCAGGGAGAGAATGCTTATGAAACAACATGATGTCAAATTCGTTTTCGAAGGCCTAGATGCTATAATTCAGATTTTTAAGAAAATACAATTTCTTCTTGAAATCTTTTTCACTTAAGCAAAGGCGTGGCGCATATAACAGCTTTTCCCTTTGTGGTTTTAGTGGAAAAGTACTTTCTGAGCCCGGTTATGGTTTTATGAATATAGGTATCGGAGACTGACAGAACGTTCCCATCAGCGTGATATTCCTTCTGATGCCTATTACTTGGGTGGTGTTTGAACAGCATTATTCCTCAGATTGATTCTGTCTTCGAAATGATGCAGCCAAATTTTCGAACTTTGGAGGTACGTAGACTCTCAAGTGGAATCGAACACTTAATTGATTCGTGCACGCCTTTGTATGGTAATTAGCACTAGAACAAAATTTAGGCTTCAAAATGAAAGCGGGATTCATAGAAATTCATAAAATTCATAAATAACTGTAAATTGTTATTCTTAAGGGGTTCTCTTTACTGCATCAAATAGAAATTGATAATAGCTTTTAATGGTTTCTAACCAAGGTGTCGAAGAAGAAAAAGCTGAAAAAGGGGGAAAGAAAGGAGAAAAGAGTTAGTGATAGGACACAGTGAGAGAAAAACATGGAAGGAAGCATTCTAGAAATGAGGGAGGCGGATGATAAAATAGAGGTAGACCTGCACGATCTGAAGAATGTAAATGAAAGATAAATCACAACGTTGAACATGCATTCTAGCGAATGTGGTGAAGGCAACTTGACAATTGATCCATACAATGCCCACATGCCAGCCGATTTACTTATCCCTTGCAAAGAAGTGTTGCATCAATTAACCGATTGCGGAGAAAATGACTCCGTTTTGGCCAGCACCAAATCAGAAATCCATAAGTGGGCGCAAGAGAGGGAGCCTCCTTAGGTTGCACATTGGTGCTGCGATCCAACTGAATTCGCACTCTGTCGCCTCTTCGAATATCAGCTCGCCACACGCCACGCGGGACTTGACACTCGACAGACGGAATTCTTTATTCCAGACCTCAAACTTGGGTAATTAAACCCAGCGTTAGTGTAATCGCATAATGTATTACCGCGACAAGAGAATACATTTGAAAAGCATTTTTATTATGTTAAAAAAGTTCCTAAAATCTAAAAAAATAGAGAACAAAAATGATGGCCTCAGCGGCCTGACGTGACGAGTCCCGACTGCCTCGCCACAGCCTGACATTTTCTCTTACGCCAACATCTTCCATCTGATAAGCACGAGAAGCCTACAGAATGTCAACAGACACCTAATCTGCCATCGCCATATACTGCTACCCTGGGAATCAGCCACAAAGCATTTTTTTAATAAAATAAGCATAGTTACAAATACAGACAATCCTAATGCGTCTAAGTTGTCTTAAGTTGTACGACACTCCCCTCGCGGGAATGTTTCTTCTTCTTTTTTGAGTTCTCGAAGACGTTCCTTCAATCGGTGGATCCTTCCTTTCATCAGTCCTTTCTTTTCCGGCACAGGGCATATCGCACGATGATGCCCTTCGTCGTCGGGGATTTCGTCTTGGAATACCGTTCCAAGCAGGTGTTTACAATAAAAACAGAGCTTGTCCTTAGACCTGCAATTTTGACCCCCACAGGAATCCAAACACCAGAAACAAAGACCCTTCTGAATCAAAACAAGACTTCTCTGCAGACTGGTGACAACGGTAGGGCAAGCGTCAGAGAAGTGTTTCGCTTCTAACTCACAGAACCTGCACTGCATTTCTGGGCTTATCCCCCTACTGATTAAGGCAATAGTACGATAGGGATAACTGCTCATATCCCGTTCTATCGCAGCTGCTTGGGTCTCCAGTCTCTGAATCTCCGCTCGCAATTCTTCGTGAGAACTCTGAACTCTGCAGCTCGACCATCTGGGCTCGACAAACGGTTGCTCTTATATCTGCAAAGAGTCCTCACTATCGCCTTGAACTTCTTCTAACATTTTACTAAAATACTCATCATCCGTCAATTCTTTTACCTGTAATACTGAACTTGAAGCAGCTGGATCTTCCGTTTTCTTAGGAGCAGGATTTTCCGCTGGAGAGGGTGGATCGACAGCCGCATCTGTTTCCATTGCTTCGATTCTTGCGGACAAATTTCTGATAATATCCTGCTGCTTCTCCAGCATTTCGGTCACTCTGCTCACGGCCATGGACTCTGCTCGCTCTGACTTGTGTAGAGATCCACGGAAGCAGGAAAACATAGATTCTTGTTCTCTTAGCTCCTTCTCCGCAACTGCTAGGAGCTCAGACGTCAGTTCTATCGTGCTCGACCATTTTTCCATTTCTGTGTTCAAGGCACGCATCACCCAACTGACGCTGAACTCTCCTTTTCTGTATCGGAGCCACTGGTCTCGACGGTCCCTGCCAATGCATCCGGAGAACACCTGCTGATCGTACATCCTATCTGTTAGCGCGTACATAGCACCGAGTCTCAGGAACGATTCCTTAGCGGAATTAGCCGTGCTTAGGATTCTGTTTAATAGGAGAGTCCTCTCTCCTGCTCCGGCCGTGGACCAGGACTCATCAGTCGTTTCATGTTGGAGCTGGTTTCGAACTGTTGCTGCTATGTTGCTCTGGACTTGCATGTCGTTCCAGATATCGCATAGGTCGTGCTCTAGTTGATTAGCCGTTGGCACTGAGTTGACGATGCGGCGAATGATTTCCATTCTGAAACACGACTCATTTTGAACTGTTGAGCCCTGAATTTGACGACATCGCTCTGCTGGTTCACGAGGTTTGGGTTCAATGATTATTATTTTGATCCTTTGAATTGTATTGGCTCGAAAAACTAAAGAAATACGAACGTTGGGTGAATTACAGTAATTTGTAATGTCGATTTTCTGAACCTTGTGCAACTGAGAAGCGCTCTGATTGGAGAAAGCCATGGAAAAGCCATTTGATTGGAAGAAAAAATATAAGGAGGGCATAACGAAAAAGCCCAATCTGCAGTCGAAAAAACGACAGCATTATTCTAAGCCCACATGTAGGCAGGACTACATATGTGATTCCTAGTCCGAGTATTAAAAGAAATCCACTCATTAGTAGCGTTTTATACCACTGCATGAAAACCTGTCCGATATGGAAAAAGTCAGGCCAACGTATGTCCGAAATTGTCACACTTTCTCCGGAAAGCCATTTATTTACTAGATCTTGTGCTGTGTAAGGGTATTTGAGCACCCCTGTGCTTTTTAGAACAGTATCAACTCTTCCACATGAGACTGAATAGAGTTCCTGAACGCTGGCAACGTTAAAATTGAAACGCAATGAGGAGATAGATCCATTAGTGCATGGTATTGTAAAAGCTCCACTCGAGCAGATAATTTCTGCTTGAGAATCCCTGTCACTGGTGCAGGTAACTTTAACAGACGCCCCTTGTGCTCATTTATAGCAGCCAATCAGCGAACCTGCCTTTGCCGTGCAAACGGAGTCGTCCATTATAACCTCAGTTTTAAATTTGTCCTGAAGACTGACTACGATCTCTGTTGTGATCATGGAGGGAATCACTCAACCTGTCCGCTGTAAGACCTGCGGAATGTCAATGATGGTAGAACCACTGGAAATCTGTTCCGAATACTGTTAAACCATTCGCCGATTCCTATCTCCCTACACTGACAGTTAGCTTTATTTTCTGCTGGTGAGCAGGAACAATCATCTACCACTAGACAATTAAGAGACACCGCATCTTAATGTGTTTCACAGCGAAGAGGTGGAGTCTGCCTGGAACTCCAGGTAGCGGTGTTATTTCCATCAGTATTAAATGAGGACTGCAGAAGTGGAATAGGAGGTATCGATAGACTATAGATCGATGTGAAGGTCAGCAAGACCCATTTTACGGGAATGTTAGGTTTCAGCAAGTGAATTAGGGTCTTAGCGGTCTTCTCTATCCTATTCACATGAACGAATTTAATTTTCACTGCCTCTTCCCATCGATTACAATGGAAGATTTCGAACACTTGTTCTATTTTCGGCTTGACGTATATTCTATAAAAAAGACAACCTGAGCTTAAAAGAAACAGTCGCACCCTGGCCCTCAACAGGACTCAACACATCTAGTGTTGCCTGGATATGCATTTCCCTCCTCTAGCTCTGGTACCAAACTGGAGCAGTTGATGGACGCGCTTTTTTCACCTATTCATGATCCTGCTTCCGGACACCGTTTACTGTCTATGACGTGATATTCCGTATCCCTGGTGTACACTGCAGTCTCTTGATCACAGGTGAGAATCAAAGATTTCCACGAAGCGCGTATTTCATGAATGGTGCTGCCATTTTTTATCAACCGGAAACAAGATTCTCGCTGCAAAGGGTTGTTTTTAAAATCTCTGACATCTTTAGTTCGCAGGTTTCTCTTTCGTTAGATCTCGAGCACATCGTGGTAGAATGTGAAAAGATCTCCACTAGTTGGCAACCTAGTGCACTGTTTACGAATAGGCCTAACGTAACAGCAACTGAAAGAATCTCTGCTAGGTCGCGGGGCCGCGTACACGGCTTACGAAACCACTTCTTCCAAGCTCCTTGTACTATTTTTCGCAAAGTGCTCTGACTATCATACGTATAGGCCTTCCTACAACTAGAGGAACGTACAAGAACACCCTGTTATTATAAAATACAAGATAAGCGCTGAAACTGCTATCGCTCCCATCGGCCAACATTCTAGGTTGAACAGAACTGTTGAACAGATAGTGCAGTCAATATGCTCACAAAAAGGCGCTGGCTCATACACTGTTTCGATTATGTGAACCGAGTCATTTTCCTTATATTTCCACTGTACGTTATGTTCATGAAGTAACACCTGTGGAGGAAACTTGACAGTTTCCTTGAATCTCGGAGTTTCAAAGGTGGTGCAAAACCCCTCAGCACAAATTTCGTATGGTGAGCTTATGTTAGAGTAAAGCTCTACGCCTCCTTTTATGCAGTGAATTGCTAGAGAATTAACCACCTCTTGCAGTATGGCCCCCGATACTTGACCTACTAAGCCAATGGTCAGGAAAAGAGGCACCGATAGCGCCATTAACGTGGAAACATCGTGAAGGTTTATTCCACTTCTTTTTGTGCGAGGACGTAAATTATACCCACGTTTTGATAGCGCATTGGGTTTTTCTGACTCCTTTCCATTATTCTGACTCTCTGATTTGTGCTCTTTTGCTTCAGCTTCCGCATCTGGATTTTCTGTGGTGCCTTCTAACTCCAATGGTATAAGCAGATTTATTGGCCTCCTTACACGCTTATGAGAGGGTAAAACTACTACTGCCTCTCTTACAATACCTTGGTCGTTGGATGGAAGGTCCTCAATTCTTCCCATTCGCCAGGAACTCCTAGGTTGAGTTTCATCAGACATCAATACCAAAGCTCCTTTTTTAGGAATCGCTACTCCAGACCACCTTTTTCCTACCTCCAGCTGGTGTTTTTCCCGGAGACTAGTCAGATACTGAGATTGCCAAGCAATCCAGAACTTCTCTGTCAACTTATAGGAACTTTGCAGGGCTTGTATAGCCTGTATCTTGGTTCTTAACAATGGGATCTCTACAGGTGGGACATAGTCTGGTTCCTCTGTCTGATCGCTGAGGCATCCGAAGGGAAAGCGAACCTCAAGATCTTTTTGAAGGAAATCTATCGGCCTTAGAATGCTCTGATCGAAGCTAGAATCACAGTATAGAAGAGGTCGGGTGTTTAGTAGCGCTTCAATCTCAGTGAGCGTTGTGGACAGTTCCTCAAAGGTTAGAATTTTCCTTCCCACTGCCTTATAAAGCGACGATTTTACAGATTTAATTAATCTTTCGTAAAACCCCCTTGCCATGGGGCATATGGGGTAATGTGACGCCACTCTATCTCTCTATCACTGATCTCTCGCGCTACCTCTGGATCCACACGAGCTGCTTCTAAACATTCGTTAACGATATTTTCTCCCAGTAAGAATGTTGGTGCGTTATCACTGATGATTACCTTTGGAATTTCCCTTCTCGCGAAGAATCTTCGCAACATGTGAAGGAATGCCAGGGTTGTCATATCGGAGACTAGATCTAGGTGAATAAGGCGTGTCACCATACAGGTAATTATAGCTCCATAGCATTTACTTTGCTCTGATGACTCTCCCGCAATTGATAAAGGACCAAAGTAATCTAACCCAACGTGAGCGAATGGCCTTGATCTTACAACTCTGTCCGAGGGAAGATCACTTTGGTTGGGATACTTAAACGGAAGGTTGTTTAATCTCTGGCAAATAATGCACCTTTTCAGGAGAGAGATAACCTGCCGTAGTAATTGTGGAATCCAGAATCTCTGTCTAATGATAGCTATTGTATGGTTTACACCAGGATGACCTTGACTGTAAGCGTCAGTGATGATGAGTTGAGCTAGTATCGTCTTTTGAAGGAATAGGATGGGGAATCTAGAGTCGCTGTTTATTTGACTTTTGCCTAGGCGGCCTGTGCACCTCAATATTCCTTCCTTGTCTTTCTGAACGTTCAGATCTCTCAGTTGCTTCCGAATTTCTGGAGTAATCGAGGTTTCCTGGTGATGTCGTATCAGGACCTTCTCTGCGTACACGACTTCCTTCCCCGACAACATGATAGAGGAAAGATCACATGTTTCACACTCACTAAGAGGCTGCTTATCTCCCGAGCTAGAACCTTTCAGGTGGAGACGATGTTTTATAACTCTTACAAACCGGATGACATATCCTAAGATTCTCTTAGCCTTTCTTAGTGACTTTTCCTGAGTTTCTGAAATTAACACGAGGTCCTCTTTGCTAGTCCTCGTGCCTTGTGCTGCACAGCGGCGACCTCTGAAGTGCGGTTTTCTTCCCCCTTTTCCACAGGTATATCACCTCCAACATTGAAAAGGTGGAGATTTTTCGACCATTGGGATAGAGGAGCTTGGAGGAGTGACGGACCTGACCACCACATGTGGTTTGAAAACTTTTCCTTTGACAACCCTCTGGTGGCACAATCAGCAGGGTTTTCTTCTGAAGCAATGTGGCCGAAATGATCTGCACATCCGTATGATTCTAAATTGTTGACAATCTTTTTAATTTCTTTAACTCTGTTTCCGATCATTGCTCCCTTTTCACGTGTTAGCAGTCCCTTTGCCCAGCTGAGGGCGATCTCGGAATCTGAGAATAAGTAGATCGCCTCTAAATGAAGGACTGTTCGAAGTTGCTCTGTAGCTGAATTTACTAGTCTTGCGGCTAGTGTTATTGCATTGAGCTCCATTTTGGGCATAGTCATAGTAGATCTCAAAGACGGTAGTTTTTCTCGAGCCATTAAGAGGTTAGCCTTCTTATCCGAGTAGAGATAAATAGACGCTGCCATGGACTCTGCACTCGCATCTGAGAATCCTACTAGAACCTGGTTGGCCGATTTCATAGAGATAAATCGTGGCAATTTTTTCTGAAATCCACTAATCTCTGAAACAATTTTAGCCCATTCTGATACTTTTACTTCAGGTAGTTTTTGATCCCAGTCGTACCCTTCTTTCCATAATACTTACTTACTTTGATACTTTGATGGTCCTTTGTCGGCTGGAGGTCTTCTCAGCGGGGACCACAACTCTTCAGACCGCTTGATCTCTGGCTGCTTGCATCCAGTGAGGCAGACTCCGCTCTCTGAAAGATCTTGAGAATGAGTTTGCCCATCGCGTTGGCGATCGTCCCAGTGGTCTCTTATGGTCCCTCGGGAGCCATTCTGTGACGCGGAGACTCCATCTATCGTCCTCTTGTCGAAGCAGGTGTCCGGCCCAGCGATATTTGGAGTTCTTCATGTACTGCAGCGGGTCTGCTAATTGCGACTTCTCCCGTAGCTCCGAGCTTCGTAGGCCTTCTTGCCATTGCTGACGAAGGCTTGTCCTTGGAAGACATCTCTCCAGTGCACGATACGTAGTTTGCATCGCTCTGGCGATTGTCTTGTTGTCGTGCCAGGTTTCCGTCGCGTAGCACATCGCAGGCAGTACAGAGGCGTTGAATATCGAGGCCCTGAGGCCGGGATCTTTGACCTGATCGGTGACTTCGCGAATCGAACTGAAGGCTGCCCATGCTGCGCGTCTCCTGCGGGCTATTTCAGGAGCGAGGTCGTTATCCATGTTCAGCTCTCTTCCCAGATAGACGTAGGAGTCGACCTGTTGCAGAGCGACTCCATTTAACCTTACGAGTCCCGTGTCACACCACTGGTTGACCATAAATTGTGTCTTGGACATATTCATGTCCAATCCAATCTTCATACCTGCCACATTGAGCTCGTTCAGCATTTCCTTGGCTTCTGCCGTGCTGGTAGCGATGAGAACAATATCGTCGGCGAAGCGAAGGTTGCTGATCCGTTTACCGTCGACAAGGTAGCCTTTATCGTCCCAGTTCAAGTCTTTCATGGCATCCTGGAGTGCCGCTGTGAATAGCTTGGGAGAAATCGTGTCTCCCTGCCGTACTCCTTTCCCGATAGGAATTTTAAGCTTTCGATCGAACAGCTGGATGGTAGTCGATGTATTCGAGAAGCATTCGTCGAGAAGTCGGATGTAGGGCGATGGTATACCAGCGTGCACAAGGGCGTTCAGAATGGCGTTGAATTCCACAGAGTCGAACGCTTTCCGATAATCCACGAAGACAAGGACAAGTGGGAGGTGGTATTCGCGGCTTCTTTCGATGAGCTGTGAGACAGTCTGAATATGGTCCATGCAGGAGAAATCCTTGCGAAACCTGCTTGCTCCACTTGCTGATATTCATCCAAGCAACGCTCCATGCGGTTAAGCAGTATCTTGGTGAAGATCTTGTACACAACCGAGAGAAGACTGATGGGTCGATAGTTGTTGATATCCTCCTGCTGACCTTTTTTGAAGATTAAAACTGTTTTCGACTCCTTCCATGAGTCCGGAATCCTACCAAGTCGAAGGTAGTGGTTGAAGTGCTTGGCAAGAAGTGAACAAACGGCACTGCCACCCGCACGAAGGAGATCAGCAGAAATGCCGTCCGGTCCGGGAGCAGTGCACTGCTTCATCCTTCTGATAGCATGAGCAACTTCTGATTCCAGAATGGGAGGTACTTCCTCAGCTGGTGGCATCAAGCATTTCGGGACAGTGATGGAAGAACGGAACAGATCTGTGTAGAATTCCTGAACGATGGCCTCCATCGCTCTTCGAGACGTTTGCGTTGTTCCATCCTTATCCACAAGGGCTGACATTATTGCCTTCTGATCGCAGAGATCTCGTTTGCAGCGCTTTATGCTTGAACCTTTCCCAGCCGCTTCTAACAGCTTCAATCTTCTGTAGGCTTGAATGGACTCCTTCACTGCAATTCGACAGGCCTTCGAGATGGTGACTTTTTCCAGATGGGAAGCATTAGGATCCAGTTCAACAGCTCTTCTTTGCTCCAAGAGTTTAATCGCATGTGCGTTGAGTCTTGAAGCAGACGGCGATGTGGCTTCGCAAGAGCTGCTAGCACATTTCAACAGTCCTTTGGAGAGACAGTCCGATGGATCTTCAAGAAGATTCCAATCATACGACTTTATCGCATATTCCAACTCCTCAGACTTGAATGTGGGGATCCTCACCGGTGCCGGTTTATGGGTGTCACGCTTGAACATCCTCTTTTTGAGAGTCAGCTTCGCACGGACAAGACGGTGATCCGAGCCGGTGTCAAATGAAGGCAGCACGGAGACGTCGAACAGACTCCAGCGTGTGTTCGTAAGAACATGGTCGATCTCCGAACGTGTTTCTCCATTTGGGCTTTCCCAGGTCCATCGTCGGTTTGAAGGCTTCTTAAACATAGAATTTCCATGGTAGAGACGGCACGCGGATAGGAAGTCTATCAGGCGCTCTCCGTTTTCGCTCCTTGAGGAAGTTCCATGTGGCCCTAGCCTCCATTCGTCGTGATCGTTCGTACCGACGATAACGTTAAAGTCACCAACGACAACTTTGTAGTAGCTCTTCTCGTCGTTGACAGTCCTTTCAAACAGCTTGTAGAATTCCTCCTTTTCTTCATCTGTGGCCGCATGTTAGAGCATATCAATTTATGATGGAGATGGTTCCTTGATCTTTGGTTTCCAGACGAAGAACAGCTACTCGCGGACTGATGATCCTGTAAGAGTCTACTAAGAGTCTGAACATCACTTTGTGATGGCTAACGGCACAAACGGTCACGCAGTACGCGACGCTTTGTCGTGAATGGGCGGCTCTCCTGTATCCCTGGCCAGGAACATGTGAGTAACCAGACCACCGCAACGGCTCAAACAACTAAACCCGCGCCCCAGTCCTCCGCGCGCCGGAGGTGGACTTCTACGACGTCGGTTGCATCCACCTCCGGCGAGGGGCCATCTAATCTCGGAGTTGAACTATCAGGACGTCATTGGAATCGGACTACCGGAAACTCCCTCCCACCACGACACGGAAACTGCCTATTCGTCTGCACTTATAACTGTCGTTCGATCGCATCTGAGCAGGATCTTCGGGCACTGCTTTATAGAAGCCGAAACATCAAATACGACGTTATCGCCCTGCAGGAAACGAAAGGCAGAACGGAAACCATAAGAAGGACCGACCACAACGAGCTTCTCATTATCGGAGCAAAGGTGGATAGAAAGAATATTGGCGGAGTTGGATTTCTCGTCAATTCGACAGTGCACCACTTAGTAGACTCTTAGTAGACTCTTTCCATAATGACTGGAGAAAAATCTTCGGTCTATGGGATAATGGGCACATCCAACCCAGTGGGTCGTAAATTCCTGCCAATGAACTTGCAGCACTCCGTTTTGTAACCTCGGACTTTGATTCCTGTAGGCATTCAATTAAAAATTCGTCAGAATTTGAATTCCACCTGATTCCTAGGACTTTGGGCTGTTTATCGCAAGACTTATCCTGACCACTGACAAAAGGCATTAATGAAGTACTGTTGGAGATGAACTCGCGAAGGTTTATGGAAATATTTCTGAACATTTGCTTGCTTTTCGTGTACCTCTGCTTTGCTTCCTCTACTGTATCAGTAGTGAGAAGGACATTGTCTACATAAAGATTGTCTTTTATTTCTTTCACAAGCTCAGCGTCCTCCCCGTAGGAGTCCAGATGGTAATATGTCGCTGCCGCTAGCAGAAAGGGTGAGGAAATTAGACCAAAAGTTACCCTCGTGAAGCGGAAAGTCCGTATATTGTCAGACGTAGGTGGTAAATGGTGCTCATGCAACCATAAACACCTTGTCGCGTCTCTTTCTTTTTCCTTTAATCCAATTTGCAGGAAAGCTTTTTCTACATCCGCTATTATTCCAATTTTTCCTATGCGGAATCTCAGAAGGATTCCAAATAAGGAGGGAAGAATGACTGGACCACGATGGAGTACATCGTTAAGTGATGGGCACCCCTTGTAGTGAGCAGATGCATCGAAAACGATGCGTACTTTGGTGGTCGACTTATGAGGTGTCGCTACGGCTTGGTGTGGTAGATAATGAATCACTGATTATAATCACTGAATCTTTGCTCGGTTGTGCCTCTGTTACATCCTCAATGATGTTTAGACGTAACTGCTCCATGAAGACGCTGTTGTACGCCTCTAATAGCTCAGGCGTTTGTTGCAAAGATTTCCATCCACTAATTAAGCGACGCATTGCTATGGCCCTATTTATTATCGGGTAGCGGAGGATGGTTTTCCTTCCATGGTAGGCTAACATAGTACCCATCTTCTCTGCGTTCCATGGTCTTATTAAATGCATCCCACACTTGTTTGTCAATGAGAGCCTTCTCTTCCTTCTCTGATCCCCCAAATTCTTGGGTTGCTTCATTTTCCATAGTCCAATATTTTTCCCACAATTCTTCCCCTTGTGGATCGCTGGTTGATAGGGTGGTTACCTGAAATTCTAGAGACCAATATTCGTCCCACTTTTCAAGTTTACTCTCGCTGCAATAAAACACCGGATTCGGGCGTGATATCTGACCCGTGAATATATTTCCTAATCGAGTAGGTACCATTTGAAGTCCTGATGGCAACGGAATGGGACGGGAATCGGCCTTCCAGAACCGCCAGACGCAATCGCATCCCAACAGTAATTCTGGCTTGACCTGCGCACCCGTGTCGTTAAAGGGTTGAGAATCGTTATACGATCTAACAACTTGAAGATCGCCTTCTGGAAGCCGTGGAGTCGTAAGAGACTTAGTAAGGACTTCATGGGTGACTAGCTCCAGCATGTGGGTCAGGGATGAGCGAATAATGAAATTTTGAAACCCGGATCAGGGATGGGCGGAAATTTTGAAAATTTTCCCAGAAAACAGAAAACAGAAAATCGCTTTCGTCAGAAAACAGAAATCAGAAAACAGAAAAGCCAAAAACGCCAGAAAATCAGAAAACAGAAATCAGAAAACAGAAAATTTGGAAATTATCACACGATCTAATTATTTTACCCAAAGATTCATTTTTCCAGTAGCAAATGCTTTTGTATGACTAGAGATGTAGTCGTAGACCAGCGTTTTATTTTGTAAGCGTTTATAAAAATTTCTACTACATTCCATCTACTGCAATCAGCAAGTTGTAACTCTGGACTGATAGATCCTAGGAATCTCGACACGTGAAGTACACAACATTGCTCATCAGCCCCGTTTCACCGCGAACGCCTCAATCAGATAATGGTCCCACTAGTAAGAAACTTATAGAGTACCGAACACGATGAATCAGTGATCACTGTTTCCATATTTCAACTCAATTGCTTGAGTTTGTAGACCCACTCTCGCAACATACTCTAAAGCTGTGCAGAGATTCGTTGAGTATTACTAGCTCCGCTAGAATCTGTATTCCTAGTTCGTTTCGTTCTTGGTCATACCTTTCCTTGTAGTAGCCTAGCTTCCGCGTAACTGAAAGTTCTCAGGCCAACTTACCAATGCTCTTTACAGCATCTAGTTACTTCTTAGCCGACTAAAGATGATGTGCACTGGCTTGGTGCCTTACAGTACAGTACGAGATTTTGACTGAAGGGGCTGTCAGCACAACAGATCTTAGGTGAAGGTGTTTTTTTGAATGCGTAGACACCATATAATGAAGACCGAGCATATACCCTCTTTATCACATTATTATTTCATCTCATATCTATATATCATATTAAATCTCAATGGAAGACCAGTAGAACCGCCTTGCTGTACAGAGGAGTGCACGACATTAGCAACAATCGCCTGGTCTGCCTGATGTACGTAGTCTATTAGCTGTTAACTCGAGTCCTCCTGAATAGGATCGGCAGAACGCTAGATGAAGTACAGTCATGCGAACAAGCAGGATTTCAGAAAGGATTCAGTACGATCGACCACATACACTCATTACGAAGCTTATCGAAGTGTCGCGAGAGTACAAGCTGCCGCTGCACGTTCACCTGAAGAAGGCATTCGACTCTGTCGAAACTGAAGCGGTCGTCGAAGTCCTGCTCGTTCAGGGCATTCCTACTGTGTACATCAGAGTCCTTCGAGAGCTGCAGAGTGGATTCACGACAAAGATCTCGCCATTCTACAACAATGTCGTTGCCAAAGTGAACAGAGAGGTTCGATGAGAGGGTACTGTATCCCCGGTTCTCTTCTGCGCCACCCTTCAAAACGTCACTCGACAACTACAATGGGAAGACATGAGAGTGACAGACGACAGACGGCACCAACACCATCTAACACCGAGCGCTAGCCAGGCAGAGCAAATGCTTGCTGGCTTCGATCGTGTATGTGGAACATTGGACTGCAGCTGCATCTTACGAAGACGATGTTCATGAGGAACGGACAAGTTTCTGACGCCCCACTCTCACTCAATGGAACGAACATCTTCGAATGCTCCAGATACGTGTATCTGGATCGTGAAGTCAACATGACCAACTAACTAGCGCCGGAGCTGGGAAGGAGGATGCGAGTGGCTTGAGGAGCTGTCAAGAGAGTCGTGGAGAAGACGCAGAACGTCGGGTTCCGTACCCATCTTTTCGACTTCACTGTTCTTCCTGCCCTAAAAGGCGCATCAGAGACCTGGGCTCTACGAAAGCAGGATGAACAAGCGATCAATGTCGCGTAGCGGGGAATCGAGAGGACAATGCTCGGAGTGATACGACTCACGCAAGTGAGAGAAGGCCTCGAGACTTCCGAGCTTCGCCGACGTTCGAAGACCAGGGACGCTGTCGCATAGGCCAAGTCGTCGAAAATTAGGCGGGCCACGTAATGCGCTTCGCAAACACCGAGTGGACGAGAGCCATCACCGACTAGACTCCACGGGATGTCAAGAGAACACCAGGATGCCCACCTACGCGTTGGTCGGACTTCGTCAAAGCCCTAAATAAACAATATGACGCTCTTCGTGTCCCTCGTGCGAAAATGATTCTTTAGATACCCTGGCACGTGGCATGGACGTGTTAAGACGCTGCTGGTGCCCACTTGAACAACTCGATGATCAATGGGACGACAGGTGATATAAGTGATAAATGATTTCGTGTATCAGTACTGTATCATTACAGCAGCGAGATCGAAGGTAACTAAAACTTTTCTGTCTTTTACTAATTTGTGACACCAAGGAGGAATCTTCATAGTTAGAAAAGCAGCTTCGACGAAGGCTCCGCAGAAAGCGATATTGGGGATGACCGACTAACAGTGATCAATTTTTAAACCGGAGATGAAGAATAACCCCCTACCCACAGTAACTCTAGGACAAGTGGTTAGTTAGTACATAACTTAATGCCCTCAGAATACTAGTTTTAAAGTTTTAATATAAAAATTTTAGTGATAGTTCATGAGTATGCGGCGCAATTACTACACGAGCACATCCAAAAACGCCACATGCTTTCCATTTAAGATGCTCTAGAAATACTATTGTGGAATGAAGCTCACTATTCTATAATACTTTTTGGATTCCTTTCATTAGATTTCTGTGATAACATTTTGTTCGTAACTCTATTTTCTGTTTTCTGGCCAATTTTTGGCCATTTTCCCAGAAAACAGAAAACAGAAAAAATTTGTCAAAAATGGCCAGAAAATCAGAAAACAGAAAACAGAAAACAGAAATTCCGCCCATCCCTGACCCGGATAACGGATAACGGATAATTTTGCTCGAAAATGGCCGGATAACGGAAAAACGGATAACGAACAAACAACAAAAATTAAAACTCGTTTTAAGTTGCTCGGATTTCAACGGCAGATCAGGAGTTGAAGCACTGTTAATTTATAAGCCATTCCTAGACATTTTGATAGTGTCTGTCTGTAGAGTTGCTGAGCTCTTCACGAGGTTGGTAAACGGCTTTATTGGTGGCTAACGTTTCGGCTGGATCGCCTTCTTCAGAGCCTGAAAGGGGTCAAGTCAATTAGGAGTTACCCCACCAAACATCTCTTCAACCTTACAAAATTCAATGTCAAATTTTTGGAAGCTTGAACAAAGGAGAGAATCCGAGTATCGTACCTCACCACAGTCCACTAAAGGACCAAAGGAAGCCGCACAGGGTAAGCAGGGGTACGGGACAGCACCTACCCCAGGTTAGAATGCGAGACTGAGGTAGGGCTTGAGTTCGCGCGTTATATACAGGCATTCCCCCTTCCGGTTGACCTTGGGACCTCTGGAATAGATCCAGAACGCCTCAAGGGCTTTGCGCGCCGACGTTTGAACCTCGTGTCCCAGAATCCTCACCTCAACTCCAAAATCCTCCCCTCCATGAGAATTGATCCTGTGGTAGCCTAGGGCAGTGGATGCCCTAAGCTTCTCCTTGCCATCCAGATGCTCCTTTATCCTCACGTGCAGAGGACGGCCAGTTTCGCCGATGTACTCCTCGCCACACGCTTGACAGGAGATCAGGTAGACTACACCCGATACGGTGCAGTCGCCTTCCTTTCCTCCTGGGCAAACCACACAATTGGGGGTCCCACAAATGCGGTCATATAGTCGATTGCGGACCAACCTGGTCTTAAGGTTGTCAGGTGGAAGATCAATGACCGCAACCAAATTTTCTAACCCAGATCTCCTCAGACACTTCCGTATAGAAGTGCTCACTTCATCGGAGACGAACGGCACCAGAAAGGGAATTTTCGTTGTTGGGGTAGTGCCGTTTTCCTGAACCGCCCTCCCCCTCGGTCTGAACGAGGGTTTACGGAGAGAATAGCCGTTGAGAACGGCTATCTCCCGAGCCACTTCCAGGGATTCCTTCCGCTCACCTTCTCCTGTACACACACTAGTTGCCGTTCGGAACATGTTCCTTACTACCGCTTCCTTTGTCCGATGAGGGTGTGCCGATCGACTATGGACAATTATGTTTTTGCAGCTGGGCTTTCGATACCACTTGGTGATATAGTTATTCCCTGCCAGCTGAACTTGGACATTGAGGAAAGGGAGCCAGCTTCCACAAGGCTTTTCCCTTGTAAGTTTGATGTATTCGGACTGGCTGTTCATAACCTCAAAGCACTTGTCCATTTCATGTTGCGTGGTGGTGACGATGAAGCAATCATCCACATATCGGCAGTATAACAAAGGAAGCCGTGACACCACCGGTGCCTCGATCTTTGACATGAAGGCAACGGCTAGTGTGGGTGCTAGTCGTTGTCCCATAGCCAATCCCCTTATTTGCGCAAAATACCTCCCGGACCACCTGAAGATATTGCACGATAGACACTCTTTAAGGAGTGTCATCAACTGGCCTATGGAGAAACCAAACATGTTAATTGCTCCTTGGTGTTGGCTGAGGAGCTCGAAGATGGCTTCCATAGCGGAATCGTTTGACACATTGGTGTATAACGCCGCAACATCAAACGACTCCATGACGCAGGTGGCGCTAAGCCGCGTTCTCCGGAGGCATTCAAGGAACATATTGGTGTTGCTAAGGTGAGCCGGAATAAATTTTAGCAGCTGGCCTAGAACGGAGTTGAGAAACCACCCGATTTTGTCCGTTGGACCACCCACGCAGCTAACTATGGGTCTGACCTTAATGGCAGCGGGGTTGACTGAGGCCAAGTTGTCGTCTGGTGAAAACTTATGCGTCTTAATAAGTAAATATAAGACCGGACAACTAGGACACTCAGACTTTAGGCGGTTTATCATGCCTGGTCCCCATCCCGCTAGCTTTGCCTCCTTGACCCACGCCTTGTAAAGTCTACGGTACTGCGCTTGAAATTCCTTTACAGAGGACGTGCGGTATAGAGATGTGTCTTCAAGGTGGCACTCGGCAATGGCCCTATCCAGGTGGCTTGGTATTACAACAAATTCCCCACCTTTGTCACTTATGGAGAGCCTTATGGCTTTGGACTTGACAAGGTCACGCACCTCCCTGATGCCCGCCATCTGCGATCTAGAGAGGTTGGATTGTTGACCTTGTATGCGATAATGCCTGAGAACCCTGAACACTTCATCAGCGAATAGGCGAAAGCTTACATCAACTTGGATGTTCGGTTCCTGCTGCTTGAAGTGTGTTTGAGGGAAAGGAATTGTTGGCATTAGACTTAGCTGCATTGGCGGTTGAGTTTGAGAATCCGCTCGAGCTTTTTGCCGGAGTCGGTCTTGCAGCTCGTGGAGACCACAGATGACCCTGCGCATGAAAAAGGTTGATTTGATTAGTGTTGTTTGAACAATTTTGATAGTGTTTTTAAACGTAGTGCAATCGCCAGATTAACGACACCCTACGAGATTTTCTGCCGATCAGAAGGAAGGCAAACAAAGAGCAACATTGCTGCCTTTCGCCTGTTTCGAGAGGGTTGCTTGTATTGTTCTATTTATCAGCCGCATAGTTCTTTTTCCAATTAAAGCTGCTGAAAAATAGAATGATCCTCGTAAAAGCAATTCACCCGATGTCTCTTGACTTTTCCATGCTATGAAGAAGGCGGGAGTGGGGGCAGACATAACTCCAACGCCGCGCGAACCCCCTGGCGTCGCGCACGGTGCGCGACGAAATTGGACGAGTTGTCGCGGTCCGATGCTTCCAACGGCTAGAAACGCTTCCTACAGGGACATGCGGCACGCCTTTGCCTTATTTTAACGCTTCTTGGAGATGGTATATGAATGTGGTTTCAATGGGACGATCAGCGACAGTTTATGCAGGAATCCTGGTTATGTGGATGGTTTCCAGCGTCAGTATTTGCCATCTACAATTTCTTCGGTCAATTTTTACCCGTGATTATGGTTATGCTACGGAAAAGGTCACTATCACCCATTCTCCGATCAATTGTCCTACTGCAGGCTGTTGCCTACCCATTCTGTGGAATATTAACTTCCTTGCTAAGAATGTGGTCTGGGAGCTTAAACACTGAGAACATTTCGTGCTCCGCGGCTAACCATGCGTCACCGAGCGCACGTCCGTGTTCCAGCGCCGCGACGTCGCACGCGGCTAGCGCGCGACGTCGCGTTGGAGTTAGGTCCTGGAGCCAGTCGGGAGACGTCCAGCCGAATAAAGTCCACATAACAATCTTGATCTACACCATTATAAGAACCGTTGTTGTTGTTGGTACCCTATAGCACCCCAAGATCTAAGGTACTTGAACATGGAATTAGCTGGGATAGATACAATACTAACTTTCTTTCTGGTGATAACAGCAAGCAATTGTGTAGGCCAATCATACATTTAAGGACTCATGACATCCAGAAGGACAGAACTATCCGACGCATTCCAATAAGGGAGTGGTTCCCTGTGTAATAGAGAACTAGAAAACTTCACTAGAAAACTCACAAATGTAACGAATCTGCATGTCTTGCAGCACCCACGATTCTGAGTTTATTTAGTACAGTTTGTTGCACCGCTGAAATGTTTAATGGAGAAGTCGCTCCCTCAATGTATCCGAATTGAACCTATTTCCCGTTCGCTCGTATTCACTTCTGTATTATGGCATTTGTTTGGTGGTTCACAACAGCATATGACTGAAAGCATGCCTCTACCGCATGCAAGCAAATCGAACACGCTGCAATCGTGGAGGCACATATGACACGACGCAAAGGTCGGCGGTAAAAATTCATTCTAGGTTGAGCCAGGCCCTGCACTTTTAACGGTCGCTAATAGCAGCTGGTATGCCTTCCTGGTATGCATGACTTAAAATGAATGAGTAATGCTATGCCTAGTAGGCCTCATGAATGTATGGCACATGCTTAGCGACTCTGAAAGGATAGAATTGAGGTATCTTTAAAGCTATGTAACCAGTTCTCAAGTGAGGAAATGCCTCAACTAACCTTCCTTGATATGAATGACTTCCGCTGTATTTGACAACCACTCTTACGATCGTGAAGGATCCTTTGCATAGTCCGTTCAAACCTAGGAGTCTGTAATTTGTTGTTCGTTATCCGGCCCGAAATCGCCGGATAACGAACAACAAAACGGATAGGCCAAAACGCCCCGGAAACCGGATAACGGATAACGGATAACGGTTAATCCGCTCATCCCTGATGTGGGTACGTCCCTCACAGTCCCAAAAAGATAAGCAAACAACACTGCACTTTTTCTCGAGAATTTTCTCGGAACCGAAAGTGTGAAGACGAAGTACTCTTTCGCCTATACAGGGCAGCTGCAGTTCGTTCGCTAGGCTGGTGTTGATAAAGGAAATCTCAGCTCCCGTGTCTAGGAGGAGTGACACATCTCTGAGTGAGCCCTTTCTAGGATCTAAAACTTTGACGTGACCTACGGGAAGGAATGTAGTAGTTTTCGAGTGGACTTCCTGTGAGGACTGTACCTCTAGAATGGGTAGCTCAGACCAAGGAATATCCTCCTCTTTCTGTTCTGCCACGACGTTAATCCTTCTCATAGGCTGGGCTTGTTTCTTACCTCTAGAATCTTTGACCTCTGTTTTCTTCTGTCCCCCTGTCGGCTTGTTGCTTAAAGACCCTTCTGGTGTTGATGAAAGTGATTTGAAACAACAAGATGAATGATGTGGTCCCTGGCAATGAAAACAGGGTCGACGCTTGCACTCTGTGGTCCTATGTTGTTGAGAGGCACAAAGCTGGCAGAGACCTTTGTCCCGCAAATATCTGGCTCGCTCCCGAGGAGTACTGTACACTGTGCACCCTTGTGGTTTATGGTCCCCCTTGCAAAACATGCAACGATTATTGAAGGCGCTTCTTGGCGTGCTTTGATTGGATTGACCGGGTACTTTTTCGAGGTATACCCTTAATAATTCCTCACCGGAAAGTACCTCTTCGATTAAATCCAAGAGAACCTGCATGGTAAATTGGGAGTCTGTAGGAAGGTTTTGCCTCTTGGAAAGAACTTTTCTCTGAATGTGCCCTGACAATTTACTCAGAATCTTCTTGATCATCCACTGATTGTCTACGTGTTCCCCTTTCTTTTGCAGCTGAAGTATAATCACTTGCATTTGCTCGAACAGTGCTCGCTGTTCTTTAAGGGAAGGGTCACGTCGTCTACATTTATCGAGTCGATCAATAAGCCTCTGAATCAATTCTTCGGAGTTATCGTATTTTCCCTTTAGGCAGTTGATAGCACGCCTATAATTCTCACTTGTGACGTGAAACTTTTGAACCAAGTCTCTAGCCTCACCATCCAAAGCATTTAACAAATAATTAAATTTGTAAAGCTCTGGAAGATCTCTTGAGTGAACATTTGCATCGTACAGGCTCCAAAAATTATCCCAGTCCCAAATGTTCCCGCTGAACTTGGGTATTGGAAGCGCTGGGAGTTCTAGCTTCTGGACTGGTACTGGAGGTAACACTGAAGCGCTCAATGGAGCAGGAGTAGGTATCGGCTGTTCTACGACAAGCTCACACGCTTTGAAGGAATTTAGTCTTCCCCTCAAAATGGCAGTGCAGTCCAAAGCTGAACTTAGGGCTTCCTCTGCACGCACAATGTACTCATCCAATTCTGGTGAATCCAAATTGTTAGTGTCAATCAGGAGTGTAAATTCCCTAAGTGCCTTTTCTACCTGTTTAGTCACAGCCTCAATAGCACCACATGCCTCCTGTAAGCGTCGTAAATTTTCCAAATTAATTTTTCGCAAGTTCTGATCTGGCATCATCTGGAGAGATTCCAAGTTTTCCTCTCTGAATTTTACTAGAATCTGTTCTAGTTTGTTCTTATATCTCGTAAGCAACCGCTTTGCCACTGTAATTTGAGATGCCATACCGACCTATATTGAAACTGTTTCAGGAGTACTGGTATGCGGGGTGCTACAGGAAGAAAGCAAAAAATTCTCTCTGGATATTCCCCTATAAGACTCCAATAAGGTTCCGAAGACGACGCACAAAAAGATTCCGTTGTATGTCTTGAGCAGTAATAACTTCAGGGATAATACAATTAGCCCTCTCTGGACTTTTCCCAAAAAAAAACTTTCAACCCTGGGTTGATCCTCACTGGATCCCAAACCACGAAACCAACAGAAGTACTAGGTGAAAAAATCCGAAGTGAAACTTGATGCTAAGTCGAACCTGTTTCCTCTGTTCCTCTATAGATAGCCGGGCTTCACTGCGGCCGATGCACCATGAATTCGCACTCTGTCGCCTCTTCGAATATCAGCTCGCCACACGCCACGCGGGACTTGACACTCGTCAGACGGAATTCTTTATTCCAGACCTCAAACTTGGGTAATTAAACCCAGCGTTAATGTAATCGCATAATATATTACCGCGACAAGAGAATACATTTGAAAAGCATTTTTATTATGTTAAAAAAGTTCCTAAAATCTAAAAAATAGAGAACAAAAATGATGGCCTCAGCGGCCTGACGTGACGAGTCCCGACTGCCTCGCCGCAGCCTGACATTTTCTTTTACGCCAACATCTTCCATCTGATAAGCACGAGAAGCCTACAGAATGTCAACAGACACCTAATCTGCCATCGCCTGGGAATCAGCCACAAAGCATTTTTTAATAAAATAAGCATAGTTACAATTACAGACAATCCTAATGCGTCTAAGTCGTCTTGTCACGACACCAACAAAATTGGGCTGTTTCAGGTTTCACTGTACGTCAAAATGGGACCGCGCCACGCAGAGCTACGTTAGCACGTGTCCGATGATGAAACGCGGTTCGACGCCCAGATCACTTCAGACAGAAGCGAGCACTGACCGTAGTGCGATCTCCTATATCCTACCGTCGTAATCATAAGTGAACGAGCAGTTCAGCCATCAGAATACCAGAAGTCTGTCAGTATACCATTTCACTTTTACGGGTGTTTACACTGAATAAAGTGTTGCTTGTTTCACCAGTCGATAGGTGGAGCCGAAACAAAAAACTGAGTGAAACGAGGTATAAGCCAAAGGAGGTTTTAACCGCGGGCTTTTTTCTAGCGATAGTTGTGGAAATCGAATTTCATGAAAACTTAAATTCGTCACATAAAAATAGTAAAAACAACGAAGAATCTTCTTCTTCTTCAGCGTCTGTCCCGCTTCGTAGAGAGTGCGCTTTACTGCTGACATGACGCAACCTCTCCCGATCCAGCGCTTGGTGAAGGTAGATACCAGTTGCACTCAATCCATATCTAGCATATGAGACCACCAGCACTGCTTCGTGTACTCTCTAGGCCGTTTCCTATTACCTCGATGTTAGTGCCTTTCTTCTGGACGCTGTCATTTTTGCACGAAGAACGTGGCGAAATCGAGTCGAGGTTGCTTCATCCTACTGTATCGACGCAACACGGAACTTCTGCTGAAAGACATCCTTTCGGATGCGGTCCGCGCACGTGAATCAAGTCGTCCAGTGTCCATTTTCGTCTTCACTTTATTTTACGACATGCTACCAAGTACGAGAGGAACAGTGGTGGCGGATCCTTTGGCATTTAGGTCTTCTTGCAGTATTGAGCTCCATACTCGGTTGGTCATGTATGTGATTGAAAAGACCGCCGGTGGTCACGGAACCCCTATAGACAACAGAGAGACTGGGCGAGATATGCCATGGTCTTCGCGTTCGGCCGAATCCTCGAAAAGGAGAACTGGCTTAAACGTTGTAGGATCAGGCATGTGAAAAAGATCTTTCGTGAGAAGCGGAACATGGAATGCAAAAAAAAAGAAAAAAGCTCGAACAAGTGCGAAAACCGGAACATGAAGCACGGAGACGGAAATGAAAGAAAACTCATTGTTTTATTTAATTTTTCATAAATATAACAGAGGTAGTAATTAAATTATTGCTAACGAATTTACGAATCAGGCAAGGCAGCATGCGACTCTTACCCACAGCATACAAGAAAGAAAGATCCTGGTAGAAAGAGCCTTCGTATCATTATTCTGACAAGATAAAGAGGGGAAAAGTGTAAAACAATCAATGAGTGACGAGTCAACTTTTTTCAAAGAATTGGAACATGGTGCAGTGTGGAAGGGCTAGAGAACGATCGGAAACCGGAACACGGATACGGAAATTCCGCAATCCCTAGCACGGACTAAATCTCCCAGTATGGACGCACCTATGCAGGATCACCTTTCCGATTTCTGTACAAACTTAGGTCAGATGGGTTCCCGCCGACTTTATAAAATATTCTAGAATATCCCCGGCTGCACCCAAGCTACATCCAAGTAGGTGCCTAAAAGCTAGCAGAGTTCTGCAAGCGCCTAAGCGCAAGCGAAACGGTCTCCAAAGTACCAGATCGTTTCAGCCACAAAAAAACTCGAGCTATCTCGGAAGGGAATAAAACAGAACTGTTTGACCCTATCTAGGCAAGTGTTACACCACATTGTCATCCATTTTCTATAAAGTAATATTCTACTTCTTAACTTCACGGCCACATAACGTAGAATACTGGACGTATTGCGCGAGGCCTCCATGCGGTTCCTCCCCACTATCTGCAGCAGGGAGAAAATCGTCTGTTCGAATGTCGCGGGCTAATAGTGGTATTGAATGTCTTGAAAATTTTGTGGTGTTTGCTGTTGTGCTTGGTAGATGGTCCTGGAACGCATACATACATAACATAGTGCTCATTTCCTCGTACGTTTCGTCACGGTTTCAGCCGTTCTTCCGCATTTTTCATCAAGCTTGATCAAATAATTTCGCTACGACGTCCTTCAAGGCTGTACGCGCGACTGTAGTAGGAAGAATTCGTCTCGTCGTCTTTCCATGCATTCACAGGATTGTCACACAGGGACCGTTTCAAGTGCTCATGGAGCCTCCTTAATTAGACATACATTTCTTGTGGCACAACACAAACGTGGAAACCTAACAACATAGTGTGTGTAGATCCTCTTACTGTTGCACCTGAATCGGTGTATCAATAATGCCTCCTTCAAAAAGTCTTTTCACTTGAGAAGCGGTGTCGCCAAACTAGTTAGTAATCAAACCAAGAAACGACAAATCTAGGGGGTCTCACATAGTCAACATTCGAGGAGAGCTCATTTGAAATGGGAACTCATCCCACATTTTCCTCCATCTGAACTGCTCTCAAATATTCAGTAAGAAGGCAGTGCCAGGAAGCGTGAGGATACTCGTGTCCACCCTCTGCACCTCGTTTTTCTGATTCATCTCTAGCCAACACTGCACGAAAATGGAATGCTTTCAAACTCGTTGTACACAACAGGAACCGCGCCTTTCAGCCGTGTTATTGATACGCATGCTCCTTCAATCATCGTGAGGAATCCGATGTAGATCGCAATTTCTTCATTTGTAATTGGAGGTGGAATTCCTCCTACGCTTATCGAGACGCCTTTTGTTTCGAAAAACAATGTTCCGGTCTGCTCGAACATTTTAACCTCTTTCTAATAATTTCCCATGATTAGTCGAATTCTTCCAAGCCCACTTTATATAGATCAGATTCCTCATTCAAGGTATGACGAATGCGGAGGTGGTTACGTAGCCAGTATTGTTCACCTTTTTCGCACGACTCGAGTTTTTTTTCGACAAATTCGACATTCTCATTGGACGGAAGAGGAAACTTTTAACCATTGACAACAATGCGCAACATTCATGCTGCGTACGCGAGCGATCGCGTGAGAAAACACGCATCATTTTTGCTGCGTAACATTCATTTCGATTTTCCTTCAAAGTGAAGCAATTTTGTGCGGTTTTTTTGCAGTCCTCTTGTAGACTGTATCTATAACAAGCATCAGCAGTCGTAGGCAAAGAAGTGCTTTGGTTATCCTTGAAAAATTTTAATGGTACGTGGGCAATCCCACCTTACCGCTACACTCCTTTAAGGTTGCATAGTGTGAACCGATTATTTGTTTTCTACAAGTGGTGTGTACTATGATAATGCGAGAAATTAAGATGCGCCAAAGACGGCAAAAAAGATATCGTGCAATTTTAGGTTGGCGGAAATACTGTATTCACAGGTCAAATGAACATCGCAGTATGATAGGAGTACACGAAGACCTTCTTATAAAACATTCTATTTGATGGCTTCAAGTTTAATTGGATTTTTTTATAACGTAGAGAAGCATGTGTTTTACGATCTCTTGGAAGCTTTTCGTTAGTCTTTTTTGACATCCTGTATTCTTACCTAACTAGATATCCATGGACCGTAGCACTTAGCTTGTGTAATATTCGGAGCCGTGCTGCCAAGACTATGAGAATTTGTGCCGTCAGCATTGTTCCCATAACGGCGTGAGAACAGATGTGAAGTAGTTTTTCCAAGGAAAACTGCAACTAGGCGAAACAGAGTTGTTTCCTTGCGATGCACATTTTCCTTTCAATGGGTGAAAATTCCGCAGCAAAATCGGCTTTGATTGATCAGTGTTTCTGTTTTCCGGTTCAAAAATTGGGACACTAAACACGGAACGGAAGGAATAGAAATGGCGAGAATTCCACTCATGGAAACGTAAATTCCACATATTCTTCATCAGAGCCTTTCATAGTTGTTGTCCATGCTATCGTTTTGCTTTCATCTTATACCTGGAACAAAGCCTTCCATTTCTCGAAGTATAGTGAGCCAATATCCCCGAATTAGGTTACCAATCCCATCACACACTTTTGTCGTAGTCGTGTGGGACATTACACAGCATAAATGATGCGTATGCGCCGGACAGCCTTAGAATCGATTTACCCACGCGCGCAGCACTGCAAATTACGCGTTGTCGTCAATCTGTTAAAAGAATAACCGAGCTGACGATCCCTTAACAATTTCATTATATTCGTGGTGACAAACCATTACTGAGCTCCATCGGAAGTTTCTTTATTTATTCCCTTGCTTCCATTAACGGTAGCATTTCTTTCGCCCGATCTCCATTCTGTGTCCCTACACTCTTTTTGCCGGCTTTGCCAAGATTATAGCAGATTTAGCAAAGCTTTCTTCCAGTGATTATGAATGCAATGTAGCGTTATCGAACACAAAAGGGAAATGCAAAGGAGTGCAGAATTGCAAAGACCCTTCCTTAACTTTGCGAACCGGGGCGGGGTAGTTCTTCCCCCAGCATGCGGAGGGGCGGCACTAACTGCGCGAGGAGCGCCCATCGCGGACGAATTCATGCGCTCGGCGGGCTGGAGGAAGAACGGGATCCTCCCTCATTGAGTGCCCACTCGAAGGCGAGGTACCATCTTGCTTATCATGAAGGGTCCTTGTAGCCAAAATCACAAGGAAACTTTCACGAAGTAGCAATTGAGTACAAAGCAGACGACGAGAATGGCAGAAATAGAAAGAATACAGCGCAATACAGCCTCCTGACGATCCCATCGATGGGAACAGTTGATAGCCGGGGAGGGGAGGGGTCCCACTGTTCCCCCAGCCCGCCGAGCGCGTGAACTCACCCGCGATGGGCGCTCCTCGCGCAATTAGCACCGCCCTCCGCATGCTGGGGGAAGAACGGGCCCCTCCGCGAACGGCTGCTACTGCGAAGTAGGGTCGGAAGCATAATTTGTCCTCTCGCGTTCGTTTTCCGGGCACCTTTTACCCGTTATTGCCCTCACGATGCAGTGGAAGCTTAGCTGTATTCGCCAGTGCTTTCGGCCACTTCTAGCCACAGTTCCATCCATTCCTCTTTTCAGAATTCGTTTACTTCGTCGCGATGGCTCGGTATAGCCCTCTGTCCATGCGTCATTACGATTGCTGACAGAAGGGCACCACAACATGGAGGATTTCGGTCAGGCAATCGATATCGACCGATACTATTGATATATTGAGCGGTCATAACGGTATACTGTTGTTTCAGTCGTTTGTGTAGTTAGAGTGAGCCAATGTCAACGTAGTCAATGGCGATCCCCATTGTCACTAGTTCTAAAGCCGATATAGTTTCATTCTTTTAGTACGTGCGGCCCTCGAAGACGATTCTATTGTTTAATTTCGATGCTCTACCGTCGATCGCCCGCCGAAAATTGCCTGCGTATTCTCTATTCGCAGGCACACGCACTGTTTCTCACTTTCACTGTCTGCACTCTATCCAACACCACACTTCGTTCTGAGGATCAGTTGGAAGAAGGAGTACGACTAGGGGCGAGATCACACACACCGTCAGTGTCGTCGGCCAAGACAACGCAAGAACACCCGTAGGTTCTAATCGTTGTACTAATCGTTGTCTGGTGACCTGTTTACTTCTGTAACTTCGCTCTCATAAGTTTTAAGTATTTGTACGTAAGCTAACAATTTTTTCGCAATTGCAATTTGACTGATAGATGATAAGACGATTGACCCAGACTCACAGATCTCGGAGAAGAGGTCCCATACTTGTGACGAATTTTAAAAGCAGACAATTCGTATCTACAACCACTTGTTTCAAGCCCACACATACGCGAAGGACGACACTGAACAGTTGAAGAAAATCACATCGGACAACTTTCCGAGCGAATGTTACCTATGTTTGCGGTTGCGGAAACTCGTGCATGAGTGTTGACTCTCCGAGACGTCATCAGGTGCAAAAACGCAAGAGTGAAATAGCATCCTACGTGCCATGTCCACTTTGTAGAGAGCGTTTGAGAATAGGTTCCCACGGTCGGTAGTAAATACGACTGGATAGTATATTCGTAGATATTGCCGATGGGGCTCCCACTGCCTGTCACCCGGCATCGATCCGGCGAACGCGCGCACTTGAGCGTGCAGTAGTTCGCTCACGCGCATAATCGGTAGTTCAGTCTATGCCTGCACCGACCGCGAGCGGGGCGCGCCTTTGAGCTTGCTCCGTCCAGTTCAGGCCGGAGCTCTCTCGCTAGGCCTTGCCACTCCTTTGGACCATTCACTACACTGACAGCAGGGGGATGGAGTGCGGTCCCGCAAAGGGGTTCAGGGCGCTGATCGGTCAATTCATGGAGCGCACGTCTTCCTCTGCGTGTCTATTCCATCGCCTCTGCACTTCATCTATTCTGTATACACTCTTCACGGCTGCTGGTGTCTAATAAATCTGAGCTGTCCCTCGGTGTGCATAAGGAAGGAGTGCGGTGAGTCCGTTATCATATGTTGCTCAGTATTGTGTGGTTATGCATGTTGTGTATGAGTTGGTCGGGAATGCCTGTGAAAGCCCCACATGGGGTTCGCGGAGCGGCTGAGTCTGGTCTTCCGCTTGAACGTCGCATGGGCCGTATCAATCGTCCCAGTCAATTCTGTGGATCGGAGAGATGGACCGGGGAGTCTCCACTACAGTAAGGACATGGAAAGGCATGGGAGCAATACACCTGCCCGAGGTACTAGCCTTGGCTTCGGGTGCTCCATGGGGCAGTTTGAGGTTCCACGTGTTAGACGGCACAGCCGCTGCACTGGGACCATCGACTTGCTGCACGTATCGACTTAAAGGACGGCGAGCTTCTTATCATTTAGGAATGGAAAACCGTCCTGAAAAATGAAAACTTTTCAAAATTTAATGTTACAAGGTACATTCGACATCCGAAGTGCGATATAAAATACTGTCACTGCACTCGTGCCCTTCGTCATCTGAAATACATGGAAAAAGAAAGACCCAGAATTAGGTGCAATGGAACTGCACAGCATCCATGACAGTACGTTTTTTGTTGTTAAAGGAGTATATTTTCACTCATTGTTCATGCTCTATAGATAGATGGTAACATTTCTGCCTAGATTTAAAAGCATCCCTCAAACACATTTTTCAGATAATGGTTGCAATAAGAATGCAGTTAGTAAATCTCACCAAAATACCATATCTGGACATAACTACTTATATGAGAGATTTGGAGGAGACAAAAAGGCGTCCGTATGCATAATTCCTCCTTCATGGAGCAGTATCGACAGAAGTCAGGCAAAGGACCGGATTGCGAAACGCAGCGAAATGTCCCCAGCCGGCCGCCTCCCAAATCTCGATCGGATTCGATTTTTGAAAGCAATTGTTCCCATACTTCCATAAATAACGAGCACCTTACCTACTATATTTCAGAAAAGTGTCCTATGGTGTTCCAAGCAGAATAGTGGAGGTGAAGTTATTCAAGTCTACGACTCTTGGCGATATTGAAATCTGCATTATATGCTTCCATCGGATATCGAAGGACAACCACGATAACTATTACGACTGGGTAAATGTGGTAGCTGCAAAATGTGTGCACATGAGGCATGTGCCGGAATTCGAACTCCCCATGATGAAGGCCTGTACGATTACTCCTTGCTATGAGTACTGTATTGTATTTTTTGTATATTTATCGATTTTGTTTGTAAATACAGTGAAATTGTTGTTCTGTGGTTAGCAATCAACTAACAATTTCTCTAACCTGACGTATGTTGATAACGGTAGTAAATAATTTTAATGTTAAGCTTTAAGCACACATACGGGAGCACGGCCAAAGCACGGCATTGGCAGAGGACACTATTTACAAACACGTGTGGTAAGTTCGCCCTGTACCATTTCTAGACATGATTAAGTGTTAGTGCTTTGAATGCTTGCTCGAGGGAAAGCACGGCCATCCTATTTTTCGTTACTCTGAAGCATCATCGTATGCAGCGCTGTTGCCATAATTCACTACTGAGTATGCATTCTGTTTGCATTATCCTACTTTCCATCATCAAGTTCGTCCAACGGCACATTAATCCTGGAAAAATTTTACCTAAATTTTTTGAAAGTTTAAGCAATTTCCTCATTCCGTGTTAGATAGTCGCGGCGTCAGAGTTAGTCGTAGAGCTGTTGGGTCAATATTAATATCGAGCCTTTATCCGACTTAAGTTTCGGCGTAGTCATCTTCAGAAAAAAAAACGTATGCCGAATAAAGGTTCGACATCAATTTTGGCAGGACAGCCTTCCATACAAAGACATGTCGAGATTCAAGAACAGTCGCACCTGGAAAATCTCAGGATTGTTCCTCTGCAAGCCCTTACAGATGGTACACCTGGAGCATTGCGTGATACATTTGCTAAGCCTAGGTTTCTACAAAGGAATTGTTCTCAAATTACCTCTCTGAGACCGCAGGATGACTATTGTTCGACTTATGTGGTGTCACTTGTTAATATGTAACATACATCAGGAACAGCAGACAGGCACTGTGGCACATCGTTAAATGGCCACAAAAGACAAGACGAGCAATTCAAAGAGCTCACCTGAATGGTGTGAACACGTAGAATAACATCCAGAAAAAGTTACCACGATTTTGTCCCCACTCAAAGTTTCCACTCGAGCGATGCACAGAGAAACTTACAGATGACAGAAGTAAAGCCAATTCGACAGAATTTCCTTAAAGACAAGTACATTATGTCATTGCTAATATCTTCGGAATTAAGCACCCCTTTAGAGTGTTGCCTTTTTAAAATGGTTCATTTTCAGTTTACCCACCGTTGCAAAGGAGACTGCCCCTACTAGGAGAGATCCACTCCACCTTTCTAAATCTATTGGGACTTCCCATAGATATATTAAGGTATTTAGAACTAAACGTCGATAATTCAAAAGATAAAAACAAGCCACGTCCCAAAAAAGCGGATCAAAAACTAACTGGTTGGCCATTTGGGAGGAGGGGGGGGGGACGTAGGAAAGTGCAAAGAAATATTCGTAGCTAGATATTTCAGAATGTTGTCATTGTAAAATGGTTTATTTTCAAACTTTTCGTCGTTATAGGGGAGCCTTAGCAATGTGACTCCTCCTCGTAGGACAGATCCGCTACATCAAGATCAAAAGCAACAAAATCAAACTGTAGCAAAGAAGTAAGCGCGCTTCAACGTTCTCAACCTATCAGGACTTTCCATAGATACCTTAAGGTAAGATAAACTAAACGGCGATAGGTTTAAAAAATAACAGCAGACCTTAATGCATGTTATTATCTAGAACTCCGCTCTTTCCTCCATCCCGAACAGCCGGCTGAGAGCAACAATACTCACTCGCAGCCATGCGTGCGGTCGCGGTGCGGCGCTGCATCCAGAAGAACCTCTAGCTGCGGGAGGGACGCGTACGAGTTACACGATGCGCTCATAGAACTAGAGCGCAAAGGCACGTCCCAACGCATTGAATGAACCGCTTTGCGTAGGCAAGAGAAAGAAAAGAGAATGCGACACAGTCATTATGGAACGGGGTATCTGCTGGACGTAATGATAGATCCACACAAAAATATTTTTTTTTTCAAAACCTGCAAAGGCCTCGTGAGTATCTTCTGTATAGTAGTAGGGGCATTGACAAAGCTAAAAATAACAACAACTGGCCTCGTGAAGGGGCGAATTTCCAGAAAAATTCCAATTTTATGGAATACAGCGTTTTGCGGCTGGTCTTAATGATAGATCCACTCAGTAATAATAAGCTAAACTCGCTTCTAAATGCTTCTTACGCCGAACTGTGTTACTGCACTTGTCGTATTCATCCTCCATCGGTGATGGGTAGAGGAACTCGCCTTTCGGATTTCGAGAAAGGCTCTATTAACGGCATAAAGAGCTACGGCATGAGCAACCGTAGCATTGCATAAGAAAATTGAACGTTCCCGTCATGTTGTCAACTCGTATGTGGACAATCCAGATGTGTACGGTGCCAAGAAGCCTACAGAAGAAAACCAAGCACGACAGAGCGAGATAGAAGAGCAATGGGGCGAGTGGCATCGAACTCCTTGTCGATCCGCGCAGATCAAAACAACCCTCAACCTGTAAATTTCCTCACGCATCTTATCGAAAAGCACACACATCGTACGACGACGAATGCGCTGTGCCCTATTCATTACTGCCGCGAATAATCAAAATCGACTTATTTTTGCACGTCAAAACATAAACACCGACTGGACAAAGGTAATGGAGTTCTCGTGTCATAGCGTCTGCTATTTTCTCTGTTTTAGATTGTGTGATCCGATGAAAGGAAGTTCAATTGTAATGGACCTGATGGGTTTCGCAACGACTGGCACGATCTGAGGAAGGAGAAACTCTTCTTTTCAAAACACAACTTCAGTGGTGGTGGAGTGATGGTGTGGGCAGCCATCTGTTCGACTGGACGAGTCAAATTGCTCTTCGTTCCGAAAAAGATGAACTCGGCTCAGTACCAGTTTGCTTTGGAACATGGTCTTCTCCGCTTCTGGAGGAGAAATTCACAGTGAAATTTGATATTTCAGCAGGATAACGCCCCGATTCATGTGTGTACTGTTTAATTTTGTTGTGATTCATGTGTGTCCTGTTTAATTTTGTTGTTGTAGAATGTAGAACCTTCTATTGCTTGATGAGTCTGAAGTTGTGACCCTTTGAGGAAAACATTTGGTGAAGAAAATAAAGTTTTTATAAAGTTTGTTCTTTTTCAACTCAGAAGTTCTTTCTGCTATATCTTTGCTCTTTCTCTGACATTGTAACGGTAGTGAAATTTTGTTGAAAGCGGTTCACAATTCCTAGAAAAACAAGAAAAAACACAAAAATTTGAGTGGATCTATCATTATGTCTAGCAGTGTATGATGCGTTCTAGGCCTATAAGCCTAAGAAGTATTTCAAGAGGTTCTTCTAACTGACTGCTAAGGAGTGGTATGGGACCTAAACTACGTGAGAAGCTTAAACTGGTGAAAAATCTTTGTTGACAGAAAAGAGGCTTCTGAAGAAAGCTCATAGTGTTTTGTTCGGATCTATCCTAGTCCGGGGGCTACATAACTAAAAAGTATTATATGTAACAAATTCACTTGAGACTCACCGAGCGACTCCCACAGAACAACACAGGACCCTAAACAAGAAAAACTCACAAAGAAAAAAACGAAAATTACATTTGTTGCGGTTGTAGGCCGGCAAAGTTGTATGCCTTCCTCACCATGTTGGATCCTGGTTATAACATGTCAGGCGGCGGTCAGCACGCGGCATGCGGCTTCATGCGCCCTATTCACCATGCTAGATCCTGGTTATAACATGTCAGCAGGCGGTCAGCACGCGGCATACCTCCGTTCTGTCGCTCTTTGCCCGCCGAGACAGTTGTAAACCGCGGCAATTGTTTGTTTGTTTGTTTGTTTGTTTGTTTGTTTTTAGTTTCTTTTAGACTCCATCTCGTTCTCTAGGAGCCGCTCGGTAAGCCTCAATCCATTTTGTCACCTACTTTTTAATTAATTTGTGCCCCCCCCCCGGACTAGGATAGATCCTTTTGGTATTTGGTTTTCTGGGTTCACAAAAATCGCAACTTTTCTACGAAAAGTTTTCATAGGCTCCTATTCCACTACATTACTAATAATGCTTTTACCGTCAGATTCATTTTAGTTTCATGGTATACGTATGTCCTTTCGTGGTTTTTTGATGATGCATGTTCCAAAATCTTCATGGGTTGTAGTTACAGTGATATTTTAACCCGTAAGTTTAATCCTGCCTGTTTATCCTTAGGGATAGCTAGATCGTGAAACTTTTGTCAGTCTTCGAGCTATTGTTTTGATATCTTTTGATGAATAATTTATGCGCTTTAGAAATTTGAACCAGTGAGAAGAAAAGAAGTGAGCAAGATTGTCATGTATTGAAGTCTTCAGCTTTCACAAAGATTATCGTATTCAGTTTTTGTAGATTCGTTTATGCACTCTGCCTTTGAACACACAATATACTTTATTAAATGTATCCGTTGCAGGCAACACTCAAAATGTACTATTTCCACTCTTTAAAGGAATAATCTAATCTAATAGTATTTGAATAGTTAGTAATTGAAATTTAAATTATAATTATATTAGTAATTGGAATTCCCACTTTTAAGTCAATTTTGGACTCAAAAACCAAGTTTTGTCCGTCTAAAGCCTCTAATCAATAGTTCATTACTTACATTGTCTGCTTGAATCTTCCTCATCATTTGTATTCCACCAGGTTCCTCTCCCCCACTATATTACGTCATCTAATGCCACTCGATTGATCAACACTAGCATTCTATCACATTAAACCACCCTTCAAGATGGCGTTTCGTCATTCTACCGTTTTACACCCAAATTTTGCCCACCAGTGCATCCGTCTGCACTCGCGCTCCAACTGGCCCAGCCTCGGAACGTTAGAGCACAACTCGTCCTATCTGCCGCCAGAGCAGCGAGGACTCCGCCCAGGGCGACGCACGCGCGCGCGACCGCATGCGTCAAAATGAGTATCGCTCCGCCCCCCCCCTCCCCCGATCAACCCCTTGTGCCAACCCCTAATGCACCTTGAAACCATGAAAAGGTTTACTCAAGACGTGTCAAGAGTGACAAAAGCATTTACAGCCGCAATATGTCAGTTGATTTCCAGATTGTTTAAGTGATGCAATTTGAGATCGTTTTATATGTCACATTCACTAATTATGGTTTTCATTTTCATTGCACGAAACAAAATCATCTCCTTGAAGATTTGTACAGTTATTCAGAACATTAATCACCACCATCTACCTCTGCGCTACGTTTGATTGACCTCCACCTAGATGGAACGGGGGCAGACATAACTCCAACGCCCGCAAACTCCCATGGCGTTGCTCACGGTGCGCGACGCAATTGGACCAGTTGTCGCGGTCCGACTGCTTCCGACAGGGAGGCCTAGTGACTCGCGCTAGAGTGAGCGCCGGCGACGTCGAAGAAGGAAGGAGAAAGGAGATGAGGATGAGGCAATTTTGTCTAACGGAAAGGAAATGGGAGTAACTGTTAACAAAGTTTGGAAGGAATCAGACTCATTTTTTTCAAATGAGAAGGGAAATGGTCAAGGATCTGGTGAGGGAAAATCGGAACAAGAATTGGGACGAAATTACTAGCTAGAAGTTTCGGAAACGAGTGTTTGTGGTTTCTTTTGGGGGAGGAAGATAAGCACGCTAACCCACAGTTTCCCCTTAATTCTAACTTTACACTAGACTTGAACGTCACCAACTAACTCACTTGTTATAGTTCACGTGCAATGCCTTTGGCAAGCACTCCCTTAGCAAACGCTAAGGTTCCTCTTATTTCTCCAATCTACAAGCAGAGGCAGAGGCATTTTAGTGCTTCTCTTTCTTCTAAGCACCTCCACCAAGAGAGTTCCTCTTCCATTTCATTTGAGGCTCCCTGTGGTAAAAAACTAGTCGTGGAGCTCAAACACTGGCAAACTCTTGTGCCCCGCGGCTAAGCGCGCATCACCGAGCGCACGTCTGCGTTTCAGCGCCGCTCCTGGAGCCAGATGGAACGAGATGAATTACAAGAACTGAACAACTACAATTAAATATATTCATGAAAATACTGTGAAGGCATAAATAGCCTTTATATCAGTAAAGTTGCTACCGTTTCAGAAACTCTTTGTAATAAGCACAAGTTTTACAAATGTGTTTGAGATATAACAAATGCCGAGGTAATCTAGGTGTGACCACTGAAAAACCGAGTAACCTAATACAGGATGTCTTGCTGCGGTCAGAAGCTTCGCGCCCACTGGAAATTGCACTCTTCCTGGGTAGGGTTCGAGTGCATTAGAACAGCGGCACTGTAGCCTATAGCTACAGCTTCCGCACCAGCTGTTCTGCTCTTAAAACAAATGTGTTAGACATGGCCTTGGGCAACCTGAGCTTGAATTGCCATCTCTAGACTGTTCAGCTACCAGCAACTGCCGGGAGATATGTGTTGTTGACTACGAACACTTTCTGCACCATGCTCTCTCGAAAAAAGTCTTTGTGTAATACATTGACACTAGGGTGCCAATCGTGACTAGGAACAAGACAGTACTAGAAGGATAGGTTTGGCGAAAGTAGTCACCATCTTGCTCGCTTTCAAAAAAAAAACGGAATTCAGCCCTGGTCGGGTTATAACAGGGTTCCCTTTGCAGCTCCTCACCATGAGATCGGGAATAGGGTTATATCCAACGGGCCTATGGTTTTTGGGCGTCGAATTTGAAAGAGCGTCAACGACGGACAGCGTCCGTCGGCGGCGATCCTCGAATGGCGGGAGTGGCGAGGCGCGGAGATTGTCCAGATGAGGGATCCCGGCACGATTCGCGTACGCGCGGATAACACCGCGGAAGTACACCATAGGCCTAATTCGGAGTTGGCCTTTAATAGTGTAAGGATAAGCTGGCCGGTTCCCGAAGAATTCTACGTTAAATCAGGAGCTGCGTTATCTGGCTGCGCCATAAAGGGAGACGACTGCAGTAGCATTTGTACTCAGTTTCAATTTTCTTTCTATTTCCAGGTGTGTTCGTGTAAAGTATTACACGAGTACTGTAAATAAAACCGTCACCCTAGTTTATTTATTAAATACACCGAAAGTGTGCCCTAACATTAATATTAAAAGAATCAATCGTAAGTACAAGAATTAACGCAGTTTGGTCAGAAAATCAAACGAAAACAAAAAATATGGACGCAAAGAACATACAAACACTAAAATACTAAGTAAATCAGTACACCACAAACCCATCGCAAGTTCATTGCAAATATTAGGTACCCATTAAAGAGTACCGAAAAGATGTTTCCCGTAAGTTATAATGCCTAGAACTAGCCCGCTGGTTAATTGCACGTAAGTGGGGTCAGCGACATCGCATCTCGATCCAATCATGTACAACCACGTCCACAACACACAAGTTGTCTCGCAGCAGTTCCACAGCAGGGGTTATCCAGCGCAACTGACAATGTCATTCCAACGCGGGCGCATGGTGGCACCTCATTAAACTAAATACGTACACTGGGCACTGGCCCTGGGGAAGCAACAACGCGTCATAACAACTTGTAACTGGTGAACGCGTCTTGCACGAATTTCTTATCCAGGATGCAGCAAAAGTGATGAAGTGACTAGTTATGTACTATAGCGAATCGTCCCTTTCACAAACGGCAGGAACATTTGCTGAGCATTTAGAGTTGCTGACTTTGAACATCCCTTTCGGTGCGCGTGGTAGTGCAGTCGATGGAGGCGCCAGCAGTCGCCTTCACTCGATTTCAGGTTTGCGTTTTCCAACCACGCCAACAAAGCCTTCCCTCCCTCCGATGTCGGTGGATTGGTACTGGGCTTGTCTGGAAAGAGTAAAACGCTGGATTGTCAATTGGCAGGTTCTGCAAGTCATTGTATAGGCCAAATATTTTTTCAACTTGGTGCCACGACATTCTGTAGAGGTAGAATGACGCACCCCAAGTAGGATTGACTAGGGTTATACTTGGAGGTGCATTTGTCTCCTAGATCTATGTGCAACTGAGTTGCAAAATTCAGACATGCGAAGTTAGATGGATAAGAGTGCTAACGAAGGTGGATAAGAAAACCTTTGCAGACGTAATGTAAACGTTTCTTTGCTGCATCAGCGTCAAAAAGCAATTCCCTTGCCTAGAAAACATTGGAGGCCATCAATCAGTTTTTGTGGATTTCCTTTGTCCACTGCTGCTTCTCCTGGACAGCTTCCATCTGCTTTGTTTTTTCGCGCTGACTGGAAGCACAGCCGGCCGCACGATACAGAAAATGAACTCTGGATGAGAATTAATTTGCTCGCCGATGAGAGGAACTTATTTCTACTACGTAGCACATTCTTGAGATTATTGCTGTATATGGTTTCCTAGGTTCCCTTGGAGACGATGTGTCACGTACGGTTTTATACCGCCCAGTATGTTCGACGCTCCTTTCAACTTTGATTTTGATGATTTTCATTTTGTTTATGGTAAGACCTGCGTGATCAATCTACAGATGACAGTTGATAAGTGTTCAGTGATAATGCTGATCATATTACCAATTCTGCTCGGCTGACTAACAAGAAGGGGCTCGAAATGTTTAGACCTCTGAGAAAGGAATGACATAGAATACCAGTCCAGGTCAAAAGAAGTGCGAATGATACTCATAAATCCACCGTATTGTTTAAACTTGGTTTAAATTTCAGCCAATAACCTTTCGTGCATAACCATCGCACTGAAGATGTTAAATAATACTTGATACAGAAAAGATGTCCCAAAACTAGATTATGAAGAATGCTCTTTAGTCTTGAAATTCAAAATGTTCAGTTTTTAATGACGTCGAGTACCAAAATATTTGAATTAATAACTAGGTTGACTGCGCTTCTTAATGCATCTAGGGAAACGAGTTGTGTGGAGTTTGGGCTTTTTATACGTTCGTATTGTCATCAGAGTTTTTAATTCCACCACCTCGTGCCCATGCATCACTAGCGTTGAACGTTCATGCATACCTTATTATGCTAGCTATCTTGCCTCCATGGCTTCTTAATTTTCCATCCCTCTGTACCAATACAGGTTGATTTTATCGTCCACCAGCGGCGATACAGTGCTGCTCATTTTGAAGTTTCCCATGGGGTATTTGCTAACAAAAACATAAAAACCGGCAAAAAGGCACTCGCACCAATGTATGATAGCAACTTCAAGTGTTGATGAGTGCGAGGATAGCATGAAATACCATGATGTAGGTTAAAATTTGGAAACACACGATTGATAATTTGACCTCGAAGTTCGAGTTTGTCTTAGCCATTGCAGAAAACCTGTACTTGAAATCTCCGCAAGAGGTAAGGTTGAAAATATGAAACCCGTTGCCTGGCGTTAGTGCACGTTTTGTGGTATTTTTCTTGGAATATGTTGTTTTAGGAGGATAAAGAATAAAGGATAAAGGAACAGCGTTACTCAATTCCTTTTGGGTTGCGCCACGCATTCTACTTCTACGGTATATCGAGGCGATTGTGGATGCGTATGTAGCCTGCGATGACTTGCGATGGCCAGCGGATGAAAAGTCAGCGCTTTACCCTTCCCAGACAGGTCTGGCACCAATACACCAAGCCTGGAGGGATGGGAGCCTTGGTTGGCCTGAGCGGGAAATCCGAACCAGGAGTCTGGTAATTCGATTTAGAACTGTGAGGCATGAAGAACAGTCGGCGGGAGAAGTAAACTTTCACTTATCCCCCTCGTGTTACGTTCTGAAAATTCTTTGACAGCGAAATTCTGTGCTGTCCTATGATGGATGAGTTTACAATGCAGCCGCGACAATTTTCGCCAGAATTCTCTTGCTTCTTATCGTTAGTTGGAATTATCATCACGAAAGGCCAAATTGAGCCATGTCAAATGATGTGGGCGGAGTTCTGTTTAAAAAATAGTGGGCGGAGCAATCGAAATCGAATCGGTGCAGAAACGCTGAGAAAAATAATCTTCGTTGTCTTACGTTGACCGTTCACCCAGAAACGTCTTGAAATCATTTAGCAATTCTTGTTGCGTGTACCTTTCATGACGTCTAGTATTGGATTTTTTTCGGTGTCAACTAAATTCTTATTCCATAACTTTTTAGCAGCATTTTTCCTAAAGAACAGACAAAATCTTCTCATCTGCTGTAAGGGCAGAAGTTATTTTTAATTATTGATACTTCTACTTATATTGCTAAGTAAGAAAACTTCCCCAGAAAAGCTATGTAGTTTGAATGATGCCGTGTTTCCAAGCCTATTCGGCATTTTAAAAAACATTGCAATCCCTTTACCGAAAGACCATGCATCGCAGTTCCATAGGATTTTGGGGTGGGGGCGTGGAGCTAATCGGGTGAAGTGCTGGCTGTCGCGTGCACCCCATTCCAGGTTCCCATTTCAGATTTTTCGCCCGGGCCAACTAGGTCTTCTATCCTTCGGAGGTCGATGAATTAGTACTAGACTTGTCTGGGAAGGATATAGCGCTGACTTCTTCATCGGCTGGCCACCGCAAGTCGTTGTATGGCCATGGTATCATTTCAGTTTTGGAAACCAGTCCTCCTCCATCACCAACGTTGCAGTTTCCAGTAAGGAACTTTTCAACTGGCTGCTGCTTCTAAATTCTTCTTCAAAGTGCATTGCTGCTCTCGCTGATGATGCTTAAGACTGTCTCATGGCTAGGATATTGCTCTGAATTTTATATATTTATTGCATCTCTTTTATCGCAACGCCACAAATAAGTATTTACATACGTGCTTCTTTTGCGAACAGTTCAGCGTTCTTGTTCGGATTGCCTTCAATCTTAGAGCGCTCCAATTTCTCATGACTTCTTTTATTCTTGTCCCTCTGTATCTTGCGTTGTCGTCCAGCGATCTTGTTCTTGGTCTTCCTCTACTTCGCTTTTTTAACAGGCATCCAATCGGCCCAATCCGCTGCAATGCGTGTCCAGGAACGCTCGGTTCCGGAGAGCTTATTTGCTAACAGCCACCTCCTTTTGAGCGCCTGGTGAATCCAATCCTTGAGTCTTGATCTTTTTTGTTCTGGACTTTCCTACGAATATTCCTTCTTTACTCACTTTTTTCTTCATGGCGCAGAGGGGGGGGGGGGGAAGGCGGCCAAAGCTCTCGCCTCCTCCGTCCTCAGTGCAATATGTAGCAGGTTCGGATCGCGTTGCAGTCGAGAATTCTTTCGTTCCTTATTATCAGGTCCGGATTATGTAAAGGATAAAGAAGCGTGGACGACTTCTGTTTCAAAAATTTCTGTTAAAATGGATTAAAATTAATTGTTTGCTAATTAAATTAAAATTCATGTTTGAGAGCTGCGCATATTGTACATATAGTAGAGACCGCAAGATCCATTTTGATGTCCCTTCGGCTTGTGCTGCCACACACTTATAGATTCTTCTACCTCAAGCAGCACTCCACAGGATTGAGAATATTGCATCCAGCTCCGTCGTGGCTTCACGAAGGCACTTGGAATGCATTCCTGGTTCGGCCTTCTGATACGCACGTCGCTGCTCTATCTTCTGACTCAGACCGGTTCCCCGTGAATGGGTGCTAGGTTGTGGAAGGCTGAGAATCGACCTGAGCACATCACGCAACGGTTTGCTTTTGCCTTTAGGAAACAGTAGAAGGAAGCTTTGGCGAGAGAGCTATTCATTCATGCACGTTACCACTCAATAAATTTCTCCAATTGGGGTTCTCTGCAGACACAGAGAGAGGGGGGCGTTTTTTCAGGAAGACAAACGAGCGCGCAGACAGGCGACGTCATGACCGAAGGCAAGAAATTCTTCACCGAGCGCTAGAAACAACACTCTCGAGACATGTGATGTGCTGCTTGCCCCTTGCCCTTTCGAGAAAACTTCTTACTCCACGGAATGGTTGTGGCGTTATGCCACAAGTCGCACCTACCCTAGTGGGGAAGGCAGTGTTAGGGTCACGGTTCAGTCCAGCATCTCTCGACACAACACCACATTTCCTCAGTTTGCAAGAGTGCCGTCGCCTCATTCTGCAGTAAGTGAAGCTCTGAGACATCTTCAAGGAATGGAATGAAGAGGTAAAACATCGCATGCCTCTCTGCGATTAGGATAGATCCCCACAGGTCACCATTTTGGCATTCCACTAATTGAATCCCGAGGATTCCTTCCCCCCTACTAGACAACCTAGGTCACCGAAAGCTTCTCCCGGCCAGAAGTCTCGCTGTGTGAAGTCCGTCTAAACCTCGTTCATAAGACAGCCGTTTTGGGGTCAGCGACAGCTCACCCTTGCGCCATCCCTTATTTCGCTCCACTCCAGAAGATCACCGTGAACGAGACAGGAGCAGGAACGATAATGAGATAGGTGATATCAGGCCCATTATTTACTTCAGGTGAAATGGTCGTCATTGTGCGGACCTTGCATCTACGTAAGAAGGATGAAAGATGTACATAATTACAGCATTCGACTTCATCTATTAGGTTGTCCCATAAGTCTTCGCCGTTTTTTTCAAAGATTCACTGCAGATTTCGCCGGCGGTCTCCTGCATAGCGCTGCATAGCTTTCGAAAGAAAATGATTTGCTCTATCAGAACATGTATTGCACTTTTTTCTTCATCATGAATTTTGTCAATTTTTAGGTCGTTGAAGTGAAAAGTGAAAAAGTAGCCGTTTGCGCACTTGTTCTCTCCGCTTAGATTTGTAATTTTTTGCGCAGTTTTTTGAGCATTTGGAAGATAATGTTCAAGAACATGTGTTAGTGGTATTTGCTCAATTGTCCTTTATTGATTTTTAGGTCATCAAATTGGGACGTCCGAAGGAGGATGGTTATTTTTGCCGACAGCTCCTGCTCTGTGGTTGGACTTTTTGGGTTGGTGTTGTATGTCATTCGAAAGAGAATGTCTTGCTCTATAAGAATATGTGTCGCTTTTATTGATTTCTATTGAATATCAACAAAATGCCAAAAAGAGAAAAATCGTCTTCACCAACAACTCCTTCTCCTTCTTCAGTTGTCGATATTCGACAGAAATCAGCGTGAGCCAATAAACGCGACACAAATTCTTACTGAGTAAGACATCCTCTTCCAAACGACATATGACACCAAGCAAAAAAGTCCAACCACAGAACCGGAGTTTTGGTAAAAATTCGGAAGGAAAAGTCGGAATTCCCAATTAGATGACCTAAAAATCAATAAAGGACAAGCGAAAAAATAGGACCAACACATATTCTTATAGTACAGAACATTGTCTTCCAAGTGTTATAAAAAACTGCGCAAAAAATTACAAACCTAAGCGGAGAGACCAAGTGCGCAAATGGCTACTTTTTCACTTTTTCACTTTTCACTTCAACGACCTAAAAATTGACAAAATTCATGATGGAAAAAGAAACGCAATACACGCTCTGATAGAGCAAATCATTCTCTTTCGAAAGCTATGCAGTACTATGCAAGAGACCGCCGGAGAAATCTGCAGTGAATCGTTGAAAAAAAACGGCGGGGACTTATGGGACAACCTAATAGATATCGTTGAGTCATTTAAGGGCCATAATTGGCGAAAACAATGACTCGAGAGAGCTATCCCATGAATAAATCAATGCCTCAACCATACCCTTCCCTCAAGCAAGTTGTTTGGTGCCATTTTTTCTTGGTTTCTTTTCGGGCAAGGCGCGTGTAGCGCAGTCGGAGGAGGCGCCGACTGCCGCCTGCACGCGATACCAGGTTTCTGGTTCGGATTTCCCGCCCAGGCCAACCAAGCCTTCCATCCCTCCGGGGTCGGTGAATTGGTACCAGACTTGTCTGGGAAGGATAAAGCGCTGACTTGTTCATCGGCTAGCCACCGCAAGTCATGGTATCGCCAAATACGCATTCAAAATCGCCTTCACGACATCCCGTAGAAGTTGAATGCGTGGCGCATCCCAAAAGGGATTGAGTAACGCCGCCCTTTATCCTTTATCCTTTTCTTTTCGGGAAAAATTCATAATATCTGTTGATATTATTCGCCTGATGGGCATCGTTTGCTCTTCTTGAGGTATTAATTTGTCCAAGCATAGCCCACATTGATAGGTTGATCGATGTTCTTAGCTTGCTATAAGCTCTCTCCAGTGGTCATCGTATTTGTGTGATTCCCATCTGAAATGGTCAGTTCTTCGATATAGTCGGTCGACACTTCAGGCCGCATTACATTTTTCTGTTCCCGCAGCCGTGTTTTCCATTAGAAAGCCCGTTTCCATGAGACACTAACAGGCTGCCTCGACTGGATTATTGATGCAAGTTCCAATCTTTGATAGTTTTGCCTATACGCTCTTTTTAACCAGGACATGTGTGGATTAGCTCCTCTATGGGCATGAAGACTTAATCAGTCCCATTTCGGAAGCGCCAAACATTCCACATTCCGTATCGGGGCTAAACTATTACCTGCGGTGACCCTCAGGTAACCAAGTCAGTTAGATGAATAGATGCTTGGTTGCGATCAGAATTTTTGCGTCTGGCGGTACTCCAACCCCACTTTCTTTCGCTTTCCTAGCGGCGATGCAATCCCTTACAAAACCAGCGCTATTTGATCATGATCTTGATATTTTATGTTATATAATTAATATGACATTGTTATTGATTGATATGTTATATGATAGTATATATCATGTTTGATATGGTGAGATTTCCATGCGTTTAAATAGGGCTGGTGCTGCAAGATGTAGCATCTCTGCCCGCCAAGTTTGCTACCAATTCACGGACCCCGCCAGGATGGAAGGCTGAGTTGGACGGGCGTGACTCGACTCGTGACTATTCAGAGACCTATTTTTCTGCTTTAAATTTTTAGAAGGCAAATCAGGACTTATAACTAGCAAATACTGGATTTTCTTGCCAATGGCCGGCCACCGTATTTATTACCGTACTCAATAATCTAAAGTGAAGAACAAATATCGTGGGAAAGTCGCCTTCAATTCGCTTATCTATCGTGGTGCTCGATGGCTTCAAATGTTGACTGCAAGTTTGCTAGGTAGAGTCTTCAAATTTATTTATTCATTTATTTTTATTTTTATTTATTTATTTATTTCATGCACTCAACAAAGGTGTGCTCGGCAAGAAACATAAGAAGAAAAACTAAGCATAATTGTACTGACAACATTGAATAGCGATTTGTTCCTAAATCATTAGGCGCAGGTTTTTATGATAATGTGCTTAGGAAAATTTGCGGAATAGCTGTCTTCGGTATTGTTACCTACCCAGCTGGCAATCCTAGCCTGCAAATGCCCCACCAGTTGGCTATGATGCCGCTATTCTTGAACAATGGGAACAAATGCCAATGATTGTCGTAGAAGGTTGAGAAAAATAAGCCTACTCCAAATCTTGTATTATGAGGACGTTTCGAGAATATATGCAACATTTCTTTCCTTTTTGGCATGTCTTACGTCGTAGATTTTCTTTCAATTGCTGCTGATTAGCATTTCTGTTCACTTAGTGGTTAGTTTACTATTCTACTCTGAGTTAGTTATTTGACTTCTGTACTGCTGTTCGCTAAACTTCCCCAATCCTTTCCCTCGTTTTTCTTGGTTCCTTGTCTATCCTACTGCCTTTTTAAGCTTCCCATTTGTCACTTTCCTACTGCTTCTCCTTGCAGCCGTCATGTGGGCTTCAGAGGGACCGATGAACCTACTAACTCGGCAGGCCATAACTCGCTCAGGAATTTCATTTTGCAATTTTAACACCCATATTCGTAATCAGCATTCCGAGCTCTTTCTAATGATCCTGGTCTCATCTTGAAGTTCCATGGGAGGTCGAAACCCTTCACTAGTAAGATGGTATCTGGAGCCGATACCTCTTGCAACCTGCAGTGTTGGCGCTCCATTGCTCGTTTCCCATTAAATTACCCACTCCACAAACCCTTGATTCTGCATTCTTCGCTTGATTTATTTGTGTCGTTGCCTGTTAATTAAATTTTGCCCGATCAATTATCATTAAAGTGGCAGGTAGAGTTCTTCAGGAGTTTAACTGTAAGACCTAATCTTGTTCCATATGATCCTGCATGACAGTGCGACCTTCCTTTGGATATGTTTTGCGTACTGAGGAGGTCTGCTACCAGAGGAGACTCCCAAAAAATCAGCTTTTCTAAAGCCAGACTTAATTGTAGGTATCACTTTTCTCGGATGGGGCTGGGACTTGTTTGAAGTTCAAAGAAGCATCAGCTCTCTCGCATCATGCCGTTACTGAGGGCCTAAAATGTAACCTCGGTCCGGCGTGAAGTTTTTTTTCCGCAGTTCTAGTAATGCATTGTTCATATTCCCGATTGTTCGTCTCTTTTTGTGTTTACTTCTTGCTTTTTAAAGAGTGAATTTACAGGATTTCATTGTTGACATGATCTTAATCTTATAATAAATAAATAAATAAATAAATAAATAAATAAATAAATAAATAAATAGAACCAAGATCCTTGAATCATACACATGGCGGCCGGCACTTCATCCGACTTGGATTGCGCACGCTCCGTTTCCTCTAACAATTTTCCCCTCTCCAAGCAAAGCTCCTCGAGATGCTGTTTAAAAACTTTTGGAGAAGCCTGACTCAATGCTCAAATCCTCATGAACTCTCCAGTTATGCTAAGCTAGGAGCTATGCCTGTTTGAGAAAGTAAAAGGAGGCCTCTAAATCGATTAGAGCTTCGACCGTTCTTCTAAAGGATGCTAATTAGAGTTTGCTTTATTGATATTGATATTGATATCTATTACATGGATACCCATGTGAACAAAGGTAAAAAAAGAAAAAACACACAACCACAATTAGAGCAACAACACAACCAAAACCGGTTAATAAACAAAAACACATGAACTGATAAGAGACGAGAGGAGAGAATCAGGCACCGCGAGAATCAGTAGACTCCAGTCGGAGCATTTTCCTAACGAATTTCCTAAAAGCGGGGACCGAAATAGGTAGTAGATTGTTGTCGCTTGTGCGTACGTACTCAGAACCCGCTCGGTTTACAAAAAAGTGCTGCCTAACGGAGGAACGTGCCTTCCAGTAAGAAAGCTTACTTCGACTGCCTCTGGTGTTTGATGGCTGCATTTTGAAAAAATCGTGGTGTTTCATGTTCGCTATTTTATTAACAATTTTATTTAACATTACTGTGTCGTTGATACTTCTTCTCCGTGATAAAGAATAAAATTTGAGGAGTTTATTTCTCAAATTACTTCTGGGGATTAGGGAATAACCTTGAACCCTGAGGCTTGCGCGTAAAGCTGCTTTGCACTCTTTCGATCTTGTGTACGCAAGATAGTTTGTCGGGGTTGTAGACAGTTGTTATGAGGCATTTCATTTCATTTCTGGCAACTAATTTCTCCAATGAGCTTCAAGCACTGAGTTCCCTTTTAAAGGGCACCATTTCCCATGCTGGGGAATCAATGAATATCACAAATTACTGGAACATGCCTTTGGTAATATATCAAGGGACGCAATCGGTAAAGGGATACTGCTTTCACTTCCACGAAGTGCATGTTTTTTCTTTTTTTAATAAAAAGACCCTACGTTTTAGTCTCAGCTTCCATTAGCTCAATAAATTTAACAGTGCGGAACATGCCTAATCGACATCTCTGGACGTGGTGCCTGCTTTTGTAGCCGAGAAAAGAATGGATTTTCCTACGGGCGCAGAAAGACGTCATCTCGGAGACAATCTTTTCTCTTGGTATGGCAAAAAAAGTTCATCCTCCCTATCAAATCTTCCGTGTTCGCAATGGGTAATAGGAACAGCTTAGATGAAAAACAGAAGAGATCCCCCTGAGGATCCTGTCCAAAACCATCTAATGTGTTCAGTGAAACAGAAGACAGGCAGAATAAAGGCATGAAGCGAATTAAGTGCAGCGTTAATCGATTCACATGTGAGATGCGCCGCGCATGTCACTTCCACAAGATATGGTGTTTAGGCTTCTAGGGAGGGAAGAAAAATTCGTTTAGCCTGACTAGACCCAAACAAGAACCTTGAATCGTGACGAGCGCGTCAAATGGCACCTACTGCGAATAAACAACATTAGAAATATAAGGAAGATAGTAAATAACGGCGTTAGTCAATCTTCTTTGGGATGTTCCATGCATTTGGGCGCGTGTAGCGCAGTTGGAGAAGGCGCCGGCTGTCGTGTGCACCCGGTACAAGGTTTCTGGTTCGAATTTCCCGCCCAGGCCAACCAAGCCTTCCATCCCTCCGGGGTCGGTGAATTGGTACCAGACTTGTCTGGGAAGGATAGAGCGCTGACTGGTTCATCGGTTGGCCACCGCATGTCATTGTATGGCCAAATACGCATTCAAGTCGCCTCCACGCGCAGAAGTAGAATGTGTGGCGCATCCTAAAAAGGGATTGAGTAACGTCGTCCTTCATCCTTTATCCTTTATCCATGCATTCTATTTTAAATGGTGTTATGGAGGCAAGTGCATACTTGGCCTACAATGACTTGTGGTGGCCAGCCGATGAACGTGTTAATGCTCTATCTTTCCCAGACAAGTCTGATACCAAATAACTGAACAAAGTCGACTATAAGTTTTTTTATTCCTGCGACACTGGAGAACATCAGCCCACGTGCATCTTGCTCACGAAGGACCCTGATTCCCACTTTGTTTTGGTGTGGGAAGATCAGTCAACCGATATTGTAAGCACGATTTCTTCAACTGGAAGCAGATAGTCCACTTAGCAGCCGCTGTTCTTCACTGCCATTCTGCGTGGCGCCTAGCGATTTCAGCGATAGTTCTGAAGAGCTTCGTCGATGGTAAATTACCTTGCCGAACCCTCTCCTCACGTTGACCGTGATATTCGTCGCAGAAATGTAATACACTGTACATAGAGAACTGAACAGCGGATGCACGACCAACATCTCCCCATCTGTGACGAACACTACTCTGACGGAACACCCTGCGTGACTTTCCAGGAATTTGATGACCCGACAGAGTCTGGTGCTTCGTTTTCAAGTTGATGAACGCAAGGTTGCTCTCACTCTCACGATACTCCCATCAGTGCCCCGTCTGTGTGGTGAATTGCACTGAATCCTCACGAAATCCAGTTTCGTTTTTCATATAGTTTTCATAACCTTCCTCCATCCAGCCTCCAATCGATCCTGCTCTGCATGAGCAGAAGGGATATGTTAAAAACTGCGAAAGAAATGCTCGATCCGTCATTTTTGCTACATTTGGATTAAATTGTAACGCTAACCTTCTTTGGATAAATTGTAACGCCAACCTTCTTTGCTGTGTTTCCAAGATGGCCATATCTATTTGAATAATTCATACATTCCTCCTAAGTCAATTGCGTCAAAACTTGTTTCGATAGCTGCTTCACGCGAGCAAAAGCATATGGACTACGTATGGAATATGCTGTTCTCTGTTGTTCCTAGGCTAATACCGCTTCTTATCATATACTTCAATGTAGTCGGTCAATTCGGTAATATGAACATGATCATCGCTACTGTCAGGAAGACGAGCTCACACACAAGGTATATCATTGAAACAATGCTCTTCAATTGTCATAGTCTGTTGTGCGATTTCGTGGTCCTAATGGAGCGTTTATCCAACAAATTCGGAGACGCTTCAGACCAAATTGGCTTTTTGAAACAAAACGACTTTAAGATAAAAAGAGGAAATAAAATCCGGCGATGAGTAAGAAAGAGAAATAGTTTTGTAATCAAAGAAAATTTTGTTAATGGGGCGCAGAATCCTCGCGGGTATACCCACGACGACCGTCGAGTTTTCTCAACCCACTGATGCACCCACGATGTGGTTGGTAAGGTTTATCATGAATGCCTCATCATGGGTACGTGTATACCCCGCATACCAGCCGGTATAAGCGTTGATGAATCCGGCCTCTGGTAAGGAGGCATCGCGAAAAGATGAAACCGCTGCACCTAGCTTTGTCGGCTTAGATAAATACATTTGACCGTTTACCCTGCGAGGTCATAAAGTACCTCTCACATGGTTTACTCGAAGAGGTTATTGAGGATTTGCAATAGCCAAGGGTCGAGTGCTTGCGCCAGCCGGCACATCGGCCGGAATTTCCTATCTTCGCCGGTGTTCAAGGCCCCTATGATTTTTCCGTTTTTTTGCCACTTCGCGAGGCGTTTACAAGCCCACTCCTTCGAAACCAACGTATGTAGACTAGATGTTGTTTGTAATCAGATACAAAACCGTAGTTGGACGACAAGCGCAAGCTAGGTGTGGCCATTTGGCGATCTTCGGGCTCAAGCTAAATATCGAAAAATCCGAGCACTTGATGATAATGAGAGTGGATATGTTGAAACAGTTGCCCTGGGTCTGTAATCACGTCTAATAATAGTCTGACATTCGAAGTTAACTTAGGCGTAAGCCACTGTTGTTCAAATGGCGCTCGACGGGAAACGTTTTTGGTACAGGAAGTACAAACAGAACACTCTAAGTTGAAGACGCCACGTTTACGTCGTCCGATGATTAGCTATGCGTGGTGCTGAGAGCTGACCAGCAGCCAAAGACTCTCCGTCATGCCTAAGCGAAGACGAAAAGCCAGCGTTGGACGACTGGTGTTACGCGTCTGGATCCCCTTCGCAACCATGCAGCACGTCAGAGATTTGGTGTCAATTGCTGACATGTTGCCTGAAGCTCAGATTCGGTAGTATGGCCATGCATTGGCCGCACGATTGGTAAAAGTGCATAGAAGGCTGACCTCAAATAAATCGTATTCACCTCAAATTGAATACCTTCTAAACCAAATTGACAATTTCCAAGTCAAATCAGACACTCTAAGAAAGCTTGACACTTTTGAAATTACAGGGTGACCAATTTTACAAAACAATATATAGATAACAACGTCATAAGCACTAGGCAACACCATATTAGTCTGGATTCGAAGTGGCCCCCTTGGCGCGAACACAGAAGTCAAAATGCGTGGTGAAGTTTTTGACGATGGACCGCAGGTTATCTGGAGACAGTCGCTCCCACTCCCAACGCAGAGATGACTTCTGAGCCTCCAGGTTGTGGTGGCGCTTGGCACGGACCCTGGCCTTCAAATGGACCACGCGCTGTAGTTCGTAGGATTCAAATCCGGGGAGTGCGGTGACCGTTCCGCAGACATGACGAAATCCTGAAAATTGGCCTTGCACCATGCTTGCGTGCTTTTCGCCCTGTGTGCAGGAATTGAGCCTTCTTGAAACGTTCACTGCGCATGACTGAAGTGCATCTGGAACCAGAAACGTGCCACAGACTCGAAAATGTCCCATCGGTGCACATTTTGACTTATTTTTTCTCCTTCGTCCACAGAAACCAAGAGATCTTTCAGTTATGTTAGGTTATGTTTATTACGGATGCATAAGGCAAAGGTTTGAGAGAAAAAAGAGCACACATTTGCAACAGTTGGTGTAGATTCTTCCTCAAACCATGAGCGCTTGCGAATTTTCACAATGCTTGGCGATGGCAACGGTGGCTGGAGCATCTCCAGATCAGATACTCCCAGTTTGGGGATTGTGAGCCTACTCCACGGGGAACAGCTGAACAGTGTTCGCTCCCACCCGCGACCTGCGGCCCGCAGTTTGAGTTGGCGGCATCGATGGAGCCGTGCGCGCTTATTCTTATCCATCAGGAGCTGGACTTTATGGAACTTGTAGGAATTGAGTCCTTGAGTTTCTTTCTGGCTATTCGATGCACTGATGTGCGACTGACACAGATGTCATGGGCAATTTTTCTCAGGAGAACCTCAATTTTGGGATTTTCACTTTTCGATGACTTTCCGGATCTACGGCGTATTGACATGCGATTTCTTCTTTGTCCTGGACGGTCACCGTCATGGCCAAGCTCCATACATCGAAGAAACAGTCGACCGAGCTGGTTAATGATGTCGCGTTCGTGCCTTCCTTGACGATGAAGCTCCAAAATCGCAGTGCGATGGTTTGACATCTTAAGTAAAACCGTAAACGAGACAAAACAGAACTTTAAAAAAATACGTCACAGAAAGAAAGATCCGTACAAAAAATGGTGCTTTTGCCGCCATGCTGCAGACAAACACGTTTGCATAGGAGAACGTCAAACCTTCATCACGTTATTTTGGAACACTCGGTAAGCAGGACATCTTCAATTTTAAAACGACCGTCTTCCAGATTAAAATAGAGACTCTCCGAGAAGGTTGGAAAAAGTATTCCTTTTTTGAGAGTTTGTAAATTCACATGTCCAAATAAGTAAATCACCAGCATCACCTGTCGTCCCGTTGATCATCGACTTGCTCGAGCGGGCGCCAGCAGCGTCTCCATTCGTCCCTGTCGCGTGCCAGCGTGCTCCAATGGTTCCTCCTCGCTCGAGGCGTCATAGCGGTCGTTCGGGGCTTTCACGAAGAAGTCCGAACGACGCGTTGGTGGGCGTCCTGGTGTTCTCTTGACATCCCGCGGAATCCAATCGGTAACGGCTCTCGTCCAGCGTGTTAATAGCCACGCCAAGGTGTTGATGATGCTGGCGGGAGGATCTTTAGGTGTTCGGGTCTGATCCTGTCAGGACTTGGTGCTGTACGCTTCTTCACCGACGAGATGGCGTGTCGGATCTCGGAAGGGAGAACAGAGGGAACGACGTACCCATCTTGCGGAAGATGGCATGGAGGCAGGTGGAGGTGGCTATCGAAGAGATCGGAGTAGAAGTCGTGGATGACCTTCTCCATGATCCTTCTGGAAGAAGTGAGGGTTCCGCGAGGACGTCGGAGAGCGGTCATCTTGGTCTTGAAGTTAGGAAGTTTCGGCGGGCATTGCGTATGCTCAACCCTGCCTCTGCAGCTTCAGCCAATACTTCTGCACTTCTCTCCTTATGATCCACCTTTATCGCCGCTCTGCATAGCTTCGCAAGCTCGGACTTCAGCTGTTAGTTGTCTGACGCTCGCGCTGCTCCACGCTGGCGTATAAGCTCGAGAGTTTCCGGAGACAGACGTCTCTTGGTACTCTTCAAACTCTCGGCTCCCTTAGCACTATCGTGGAGATGGTGCACGAAGCGGTCGTATTCCTCGTCGATGTTGTCCATGACGGCATCTTCCCAAACGCCGGCAAGAGAGGTGTAGAGGTCCCAGTTGATGGTCGTTCTGGGACTCCTCTTCTTGAACTTCGCGGCTTTCTCTCCTTGACGCGAAAAGCGGAACCTCGCGCGAAGGATGCGGTGGTCCGATCCCGTGTAGAACCTGGGGACAACGGAAACGTCGGTCAGACAATACTTGCGATTGAAGATGATGTGGTCGATCTCGTTGTGGAACTGGCCATCGGGGGATTCCCAGGTCCATCGTAGGGAGGGAGATTTCTGGAACTGTGAGTTTCCATGGACGGTCTTGGTCGACATGATAAACTCAGACAGCCTTTCACCTTGCTCGTTCTACTCCAAACCGTGGGTTCCAATGTGAAGTTTTTCCGGCGACCTTTGCGGTCCGATCTTGGCGTTGAATTCGCCGACGGTCATCTTGTAGGAGGTGCGATCTTCCTTATAGAACTTCTCCAGCTCCACGTACAAAGCTTCGACCTCTTCGTCGTCGTAGTCGGATGTCGGGGCATACGCGACGAAAACAGTCAAAGCTGGCCCGGAGCCACATCGCCTCAGTCGCAGACGTCCGATTCGGTTTGTCAGAGACTCGTACGAATCAATGTTCATGGCCAAGTGCGTGTTGACAAGGACACCAACGCCGCCTACTCCCCTGCTGTCGCATGTTCCGAGGAACAGTTCTTCTCCGGAGTCGTAGGCGGCGTGTAGGGGGTGGTTTCTTCTTGTCTCGGTCAGTACCATGACGTCGTACTTGATCTTCCTGGCTTGCATCATCAGGTCCTCGACGGATGCTTCCGATGCGAGCGTGCGGGCGTTGTAAGTACAGATCGTCATCCTAGTCCTTCTCAATTTGTGCAGCCTGCTTAGGCCCTAAGATTTTAGCAGCCTCTCCGTACTAGTCCTTCCATCGCTGCAGAAATGGGGGCTCTTTCGGGGTCAGGGGAATGAGGCCCTTTAGTGTTGCTGTTTTTGACTTGAATACACACGGGTAGCTAGTCGGGCTCTGTCGTGCGGGCGGGGTACTCCGGGCAGCCAGCCAGACTGCCCGAAGGGACGGGGCGAGACTTAAGGCGGCCTCGAATCTCCTTACATGTACTCCCAGTCTACCGAGTGCAAGCTTTTGGCCGAGCCGACACAGTTACAATCCGCACAGTCACGGACACATCCGCGCACATTGTGCACGAACATGCCGCTCCCCCGCACAAGGAACGCGTCGACCCGACACAGCAGGAGCAAGGAGTCCATCCCCTGCATCCCACCTGCGTCTCTGGGGAGTACACGGTCGCATTTCGTTCGCGTTTTTGTTCCCCTATCCTCCACCCGAGGACGCGCCAAGTGGCCCTGCGACAAGTGGCCCGAGATCCCTCTTAACATGAGAGCCCGAAGGCTCTCTATCGAGGGAGATCCGTGGAAACAAGTGAACACAACGTTCAAAATTTTATAGAAATTTCATTTTTTTATAGAAAAATAATGGTTTAGGACTCATTCTAAAGTGCAGGAAAGCAATATCGATATTTCAGGATGTTAAAAAGGATCGCGTCCGTTGTTTGTTTATCGCGCTGCGTTTTTCATTTGATAGATAGTGAATGTGATTGTTGTTTGAAAGAGCAAAGTGAAGAAATCTGTATTTTTTTGCAAGTGTTTTCGTTGCATCGTTGACATGTGTAACTGCTCCCAAAATTTGAAGTTGTGTAATATCAATCGAGAAAAACTGCGACATCCTGAACGTGTGCATGGCGCAATCGGTATATCATTATAAAATTCTGCTTTCCTACTCTTTGAAATTAGAAATTTTGTAGAACTTCAAAGATTATGTTAACCAAATGCTACAGGTGAATTTAGAGAAATTTAAAGAAAGGCTTACTAAATTTTCTTCGAATAAAGACTTATACTGGCGGCCATTGATGGTCTCCTGATAAATCTAGAAGACGTTGATTTTATTTTAGAAGATGTTCGGGTTGACTTTAAAAGCGTTAAGCTTGCCTAAAAGAGTGTCCAATTTAGTTTGAAATGTGTCCAGTCTGACGCGAATGTAGGAAACATCTATCCGGAAAGCAGTCCAAGGGGCTGACAAAGCAGCGTTAGCCTGCTACGCTGCATGTGAACCTGAAAAGTGGAGCTGTCCACCACTGTCAAGCAGTTGTTCGAGTGCAGTAGCGTATCACACCATCGACCCCGCCTCTAATAAGGTATATCTGTGAACTTCTTGTAAGGCATCTAACAAGGAGCACAGAAATGAAGTTCGCTTCTCTTAAGGTCCTCTGGATGGTCCGAAAATGGCAAAACATATCGCCTAGTAAACTGGTTTCTACATGCAGCGGGCTCGAGAGGAAAGAAGATTTCCGAATTAACCCGTGTGCTGCGCGTCTGAAAATTGTAGCCCACATTTGGGTGAAATTTGACAAGCTTACACGAATTCGGTTAAAGCGAGCGTCAAAACGACCAGCACTAGTTGCACGGGGATAATACATACCCTCGTCCTCCCGTCCGTTGGTTATTAGGCGACAAATTTCTGCCATCTGTAGACCATCCAGTGGCCCGCAGCAAAAAAGAGCGCCACCACCGTATTTCCTGTTTGATGCCATGCAACACCATTTAGGTATTGTTCAGAATCGTAAATTCACAGACGTCACTTGTTAGACACAAAGCAATAGTTCATTGCTTTGACTTGTTTACTGAACTAGTGGTTCGAGCCTTTATGGTGACGAATTATCTAGCAGATGTCGTTGCATTAGATGAATGATTACGACTGAATAAAGAATTTCTAGCGCATCTCAAGGAAGCCATCAGCTGCGTGCTTCGGTTTTGGCAGCATCGTAGGCCGTTCTAGGCTTCTTCATTGATAAGCAGGCTCGTTCGGAACTACTAACAGCGTTTTCAGGACTGCTTCCACCAAACAGTTTATTCAACGCGCTCCTTACATTTGCAACTAGATGGAGAAACCGTACAGATGGTTCATCTCAAATCATCAATCTTCCGAATCTGCCGGTTTTAGCCATTTCAAGGCGCATCTTGGCGCAGTGGGTGAGGGCGCCAGCATCGTTAGCAACCGATTCCAGGTTCCTATTTCAGAATTCTCTCCCAGGCCAATAAATATATCCCAGGAGTCGGTGAATCGGTTCCAGGCTTGTCTGGGAAGCAAAAGGCGCTCACTTGTTCATTCGTTGGCGTCCGCAATTCATTGTATAGGCCAACTACGCATTCAGAGTGCCTCCACAACATCCCGCAGAAGTAGAATGTGTGGCACGTCCCTAAAAAGATTGGTTGGCGCCATTCTCGACCCTCATCTTTATTCGTCATTTCTACTATTAATGGATTGATTGATTTCTGACGCTGACCTTCTCCGCTGTTCCTATGCTGTCTAATTCGCATTACGTTAATCGTACAGGTCTCTTAAGTGGACCGCCTCAAAAGTTGATTTCGACTGCTGTTTCAGGCGACTCGAAGCATGTGGGCTACGTTGGCCAGTATTGCTCCAACGCTAATACCGCTTCTTATCATATATTTCAATGTTATCGGTCAATTCGGCAATGTGAACGTCATCATCGCTACCGTTAGGAAGAAGAGCTTGCACACAAAGCACGGTGAGTTTGTCCAGCATACTTCAGTGTAATTTGGGTATTGGGCCGGAATGAGGGTTTCAGCCGTTTCAGCCGTTCGGATATTTTTATATATATTCAATACATGAACTAATCATGTGAAATAAACGCATGAGTTGATAGAACATGCATTAGGTAACATAGAAGCTTAAAATAAACAGGTGAGATATGAATACAGAGTTGTGAGAATGAGAATTGAGTCACGCTAAGCCATCAGTCTAACATGTCTTTAAAGGATGAAAGGTTGTCAGGAATGGTACCTCTTTTGGACAACTTCAAGTAATCAGAAGCAGCTCTCACAGAGAGATAGTTTTCTCTGTATTTTGACCTTGCTATGATAGGACCTTGATAATTCCAACTTTGTTTGTTCATTTTTCGCAGTTTTTGGACTATAAATATTAGGTTGAAGGGAAGTATTCTGCCACTTATTGTACAAACTTTTCTTGTGAGCTTGTAGAGCATCGTGTGGTCTTGCTACAAAACAGAAGAGAAGACTACGTTATCTGGATATAATGATTAAGCGACTGTAAGAATAGTTGATCCGGCATAGTGGAGTGAGGTGAACTCCAGGATAACTTTCGAGAGTGGTCCTCAGCTGGACCCAGAACCGGAGGAGGAACGCACGCTGGCCCGATGACGTCCGCCGTCTGCCCACTGTCCATCCGACCGTCGCTCGCCCTCCTCCTCGTGGGCTCGGCCCAGCTTGAGTACTCGTGATGAGTCACGGATGTTTAATTTTGTGTTCTCCTTGACAGTATCGTGACTACGATAAATCACGACAATTATGCACTTTTTTCAAATTTATTTCATTCGTTCCATACATGCAACAATTTACATAGACTGAATGGTCAAGTGGATAGCACCGTGGACTTGGAGGAGAGTGATCAGGGGATCGATTTGGGGAGTACGGTTTATTCAATACTATTGGTGTCTTTTGTATTTTTATCAATGTATACGTTGTGCGTTTTGGAATTGGCAGGGCCAGTACTCGCTTTTCAATATCGTTGTTAGCCACTTGCAGTATGTGGGCTCGTAAATTACTGGTGCGACCCTTGCACTTTTTCAACCTAGAGTGCATTGTGGTCCCGGCGAGGCTCAGTGTTTGCTTTTAAACATCGTTTTTAGCCTGTTGCAGGATAGACCAGGATAACCTTCGCCAAACGCTGCTGGCCATTAAACCACGCTTGCCTTGTTGGGAAAGCCCTCGTTAGATGTTTGATCCCTTTCTAATGTTTTTCTTCAGTTCTGTCAGTTTTAGAAGTATATCTCGTAGTAACTTCATTTAACCGCTTTTCCCTACTCTATGTGGATCAGGGGTGCACATTTAACGGTTAACGATTTAACGAATTTAACGATTTAACGGTATTTCTCGTTGAAATCTGGCTTAACCACTTAACGGAAATTTATAGAAATTTAACGGAATTTTTAACGGACTTTCTACCTAGTGGTTTTATCACATTTACCCTTAGTCTTCACGACTGTTGGAGGTCTCACCCTCCCGATAAGGATTGTTTCTAAAAAACTATTGAAATTGGCGAGAACATTTTGATGTTTTCATGAATTTGTTTTGAATTGTTGGAAATAATGCATTTTGGGGCTCGGGTAGCGCAGCCGGAGGAGGTTTCGGCTGTCACCCAATACCAGGTTCCTGGTTTGGATTTCCGCCCCAGCCAACCAAGCCTTCCATCCAGACTTGTCTGGGAGGATAAAGCGCTGACTTGTTCATCGGCTCGTCACCGCAAGTAGGTATAGGCCAAACACGTATTCAAATCGCCTCCGCATCTCATAGAAGTAGAATGCGTGGCGCATCCCAAAAGAGACTGAGTAACGCCCTCCCTTTATCCTTATCCTTTAATGCCTTTTGGAGCTAGAAATTTCTTCGCCAAGCTCCCAAGAATCGAACAAAATTATACTGGTCTAACCTCCTCGTAGGATATGCCTATCCTCACCTGGCGCTGCTTATCCCATAATACTTTTGCCCGCCACCTGGAACAGCCGAGACGGAGAGAATATTTTTTAGGCCGCTGGAAATATTTTAAACGATTTTAGAAAAGCGCTAATAACAAAAATTTGGGAGGCTACTTTTCCTGGGCGTTAACCCATTAACGATGTGTAACACCTATTCAGCAGTGTGGGAGATGTGACACGATGCCGTGTCATCGAGCACTCGAAAATCGTGCGTCCGATAACGTGGAAACATTCCACTGACCGGCTTTTAATTGTATTCTTATTTGATCTTTTTGTACTTAGAAGCCTGTGCCCGCATCGAAACGGTATATGGTCGTAGAACAGTCAGACAAAACGGTTTCGCAAAGAACTAGGAAAGGGAGGGGGGGGGACTCCGGATTCTGCCTGATCGCAAATTTTAAGATGCCTTGTCGGTGATCATCTTCCATGATAATTCCATATCTCATTCCACACCCTGTAGGTAATTTGTTACTGAAGGCTTGTTTATTTTTTTACGTTTGTTGATCTTGAATTGTTTGTATTACATTGCAGTGTTGCACTCCATTCCTTGACCGTTAGCTTTTGAACTCTTGAAGTGGAAACCTATACAAATTTCTTTATTTTTTCACTTAAAATAAGGGTTTGCATCTATTTTGTATTTTTAACGAAATTTAACGATTTACCGAAAATTTAACGAAAATTTTCCGCTAAAAAATAGAATTTTGTGTGCACCCCCGATGTGGATGCAAGAGGGAGGGATTACAAATACGGGCACTCGTGCTCTCGACAATCCAAAGGCTGATTAAATTCGTCGTCCAAACTTCGTCTGGTTGGGGGGGGGGTTATTAGGGGTACATATAACGAATCTGGCGCAGGTTACAGTAGGTTAGGGTAGACACGGATACTGCGAAAAAAAATTGCGTCCTCGCCGCGGTTTTGTTAACATGGCTTCGTTTCCAACGTCGCATCTTGAGCCAAAAATAGCACTGAAATAATTCAAAAGCCAAAAACTTGTGCTAAATTCGCCGCAATAACAACCCCAGACGAATGGGGTGAGTGCGGCTATCCTTTCTCCACCCTTTCACCTACCCACAGCATAGGGTTACTTACATCGTTTCCCAGTGTAATTTAAGCAAAAAACGGACTCCAGAATCGTGATCAGTATCCCAAATACCCCCACCCCTGATGAATCTTGGGGAAAAAAATTTCCGACCTGGGGTTTTTGCGAGTCGTAGAACTGCTCGTGTTCATATTTATCTGTAACGGATCAGCACATCTTGGTGATGGATCAAAGTAGTGGTTGTCGATCATGCTCACTACAAGGTTATTACGAGATAAACTTCCAAAATTAATAGAAAACATTGCAAAGGCATCACACATGGAAACCATCTAACGAGGAGCCTAACAAGAGAAGCATGGTTTAGCGGTCAGCCGTGTATCTCTATTCGAGAAGATTTGCTTTCTCCACATCCTGCAAGAGGTTAACAACGAGATTGAAAAGCGAATATTGACCCTTGCCTGGCACGAAATACGCTATACATTGATAAAAATGCAAAAACATCACCAGCAATGCACAAACCCCACTCCAGGAATCGATCTTCAGCTCATTCTCCTACTACAATCAGCAGCGCTACTCGACCATTCAATGGGTTCTGGGTTCCTGGTGTACCGTGAATGCGCCTTGTCACTTTCATTAAAAAGTTGTAAAATTCCACTTCTAGCAATGACTGAAGCTCCAAACCTTTTACGGAATTATTTCTGAGTCCTTCATGGTCGGGTACTAATAAACTTAGTGTCTCAGACACGACAGGGTTTCAAACCGAGCAGTAAATCTGTTTCAAACCCTTTCATGCTCGGTTATTAACCGACTCTTGTCTGAATGTGTTGCTATTAAACATCTCTTTCCCTTGCTTCCAAAACTGAAACTTAGTAAATTATGCAACTACCGCAAGATGGGGGAGGTGTTTGTTTCCACTTGCGCTGATATGGAGTCGTGAATTGTTTAATGTTTTTGCTAAAATGATATTTTTAGCCTATTGCTTGTAAAAGCAAAAAATAACTTCAGTCTCAATTTTTCTACCTAATAAGAATCTGTGATAACATAGCATTATAAAGCACATGGTGTCCTCATGTGTGTAATAAATGCATTTCGATTACTCTTCCAGTTTCGGTTGCTGTTAAAGAATTTGCTCAATCAGAAAGTTGAGTCCTTAAGGGCCACTTATGCCCCTACAAGCGACACGATGGCATGCATAGTACACATTGGATCCTCCTCGATCGAGGGACGCGAAAAGCGTCACATCATTCATTCAGGACTTTCACGAAGAAGTCCGACCAACACGTTTGTGGGCGTCCTGGGGCCAGATCCATCAACGACTTGCAAAGATTTAACGGAGAAATTACAGCCGAATTTCCTGATAACGCCAACACCTCACCGTATCGCCTATTGATAAGCCACGTTAATTCGCGTTTTTCTTTCAGGAATTTCGGCTGTAATTTGTTCGCTAAATCTCTGTAAGTCGTTGATTAATCTGGCCCAGGATGTTTTTCCACTCGGCGACGGCTCCAGCGGGTGTCTGCGAAGCGCATTACGTGGCCGGCCCACCTAATTTTCGACATCTTGGCCCGCACGACAGCGCCTCTGATCTTCGAAAGTCGACGAAGCTCGTAACTCCGGAGGCTTTCTCTCACTTGCGTGAATCGTGTCACTCCGAGCATCGTTATCTCGCTTCCACGCTACGCGACGCTGATCACGGCTTCATCCTGTTCGCACCGGGGGGCACATTTAACGGTTAACGATCTAACGAATTAACGGCATTTTTCGTTAAAATCTTGCTTAACGACTTAGCGGAATTTCTTAGAAATTTAAAGGAATTTTTCACGGACTTTTTTCTCAGTGAGTTTATCACACTTACCCTTAGTATTCCCTGACGTTGCAGGTCTCGTCCTCCTGATTATGACTGTCCCTGAAAAAAAAAACTATTGAAATGAGCAAGAATATTTTAATTCTTTTATAAATTTGTCTTGAGTTTTTGGAAATTATGCATTTCGAAGGCGCGTGTAGCGCAGTCGGAGAAGGTGCCGACTGTCGCGTGCACCCGATACCAGGTTCCTGGTTCGTATTTCCCGCCTAAGCCAACCAAGCCTTCAATCCCTCCGGGGTCGGTGAATTGGTGCCAGACTTGTCTGGGAAGGATAGAGCGCTGACTTTTTCATCGGCTGGCTCCCGCAAGTCATTGTATGGCCAAATACGCATTCAAGTCGCCTCCACGACATCCCGCAGAAGTAGAATGCGTGGCGCATCCCAAAAGGGATTGAGTAACGTCGTCCTTTACCCTTTATAATAAGAACGAAGTGTAGAGTACTTAGTAGAGTTCATTTCAGGTGTCTTACTGGCGCTGTTATCATTCTACCAGTCGTTATGTCTGGTGTTTGAACTAGTCAACGCTGCAGTCGGACTTCACGGAGTGCCTGTACAACGGCACACGTGCTTCATGATGATGATCCCATATGTAATATTCTGGTAGGTCTGTCTAACATATGCAATATAAAACAGCCTCAAGTAGTCATCGCTGTGATCATCTGCATGATGATGTGTTACTTTTCGCAGCACTGCACACTGAGATGATCCCTGAGACGTGACTTAAGAAGAACTTCATGCGCGATCTGGTTCAGCATTGTATAGGGGTGCATTAATTATGCGCCCCAAATAATCGAACTGCCATAGTAACCCAAACAATGCAAAACGGATAAAACACTTCGCAATCTTTGTTAAGGTCTTTAGAAGTCAGAAATTGCAATCTTCATTCAAAGTGTTGTCTTCTTGCGCGTACGCGGCTTCTCATACGAGTTACGAAGGCGTCAAGGTGGCGAGCAGACAGACCTCATCGAGATCATTTCACGCTCTTGTAAATGCGGCTCTAAGCTAATATAAGTTCTCGTGTCTTGTAGCTGAGATCTTCACTCTAAAACTGTTCAGATGGAAGGCCTTTAACAGTCAAAAATTACACACGTAACTTCTGCGATATCCTCAAGATCCGTCAGCATCCCCACTCCCGTGATACGGGATCGGTGCTGACAGAGCTCGAGGATAACGCGGAAGTTACGTGGGAGGACTCAGCGGCGGTGGTGTAAGGCGAACATCGCTGCCCGAAAAGCAGAAGATGCGGGTTCGAGTCCCGCCTGGCGCAAGAGTTTTGAACGCAACAAAACATCCTGTAACAATATATGATCATACTATAATCTAGATAAGATTCCTGGAAATCATCATACCTTCTCTTTTAAATTTCATGTTACATTAACTCGACCGTAGACGGTAATAAGAAAAGCATGTCAGAAGAGATTACTAAATCCTAGCATGCTATCAGCGGACTTGCATTCCGTAGCTGTGTTCCCTTCAGGTTAGAGAAACGTTAATCATCACAGCAGTAAAATGTGCAGAAATGCAGAAATCTGCTCAAGGAGGTTTCACGATAGGAAGAGATCAAGCTTCAATGTCGCTTCTGCTTGATGCGTGCCTTCGCGCTTTCCATATTCGTCGTTTCAGTTGCATGCAGTCGACAATGTACCTCGTCCTTGCACTCGATATTCTGTTTTCGATAGTGTTTCCGTTGCGGTGGGTTTCAATCTATACTCAATACTATTTCTCAGTAGTGTTTTCCTTACTATGGAATTCGAATTTATCGATGGGTAGAGTGAATCTGTACCGGGTTTTAGACCTTCTTTTTGATTTCCTGATTTTAGATCCCCCTAAGAGCCAATGTGCCTCACAAATCTTCGCGATTTTTAAATACTGGTTGGCATACGCTAATGAGCTCTTCGGTTTTCTGGATGAAACATATCTTCACGTTTTAGAGTATTGGTGGCCAGACTTTGGGTATATGTCGGTGTCGCCTCAATTCTTCCAGTCTTCTACGCTGCCTTCATCATCTCGCTGAATTTTTTCGAAATATCACAAAACCAAGACAATCCCACGTGAGTCTGTCATATGTTTTCTACGACTGAAATGCACAGAATTTTATTCATTTTTTGTCTCTACATGTATATAAAACAAACGTCGAAGGATACAGCGAACGCGGCATGCGACTCCAACCTCATCCTTTCTATTAGGTTGATGCATAAGTTTTCGGACATTTGGGGCACGAAATGTTTATTATCACAACATACGAACAACAATATCAAATCATCTGAAGTAACCGCCCTTTACACCAATTGTCTTTCGCCAACGTCCTGGTAAGTCATGGATGCCTTTTCTCCAAAACGTGGCCGGTTGTGATTCGAAAAGGGTGAGCAGTGACTCCTTGACATCCTCTCGGTTTCTAAACTGCTGGCCGTCCAAATAGCGTTAAAGGCTTGAAAACAAATGATAATCAGAAGGAGCGAGATCTGGTGAGTAAGGTGGATGTGGAAGAACGGTCCATGCGTAGACCGCCAACTCAGCCGCCGTCGCTCTAGCAATATGCGGTCTAGCGTTGTCGTGTTGAAAATACACCTTCACTTGCTCTCCTCGTGTGGTTTGAAGGTGGGCCCTCAACTTCCTCAATCGGTTGACGTAAACCCCTGCCGCCACTGCTTTCCCTTCGTCCAGCACCTCCCAGTATTCTACGCCAAGAACGCTCCACAAAAGCATAGCATCACCTTTTTCACGTGAAGGTCGGGTTTCGGAACGTGCTCTGCCTCTCCAGTTGCGTCAAGCCACTGTGCACGCCGGTGATAATTAGAGTATCCACTTCTCATCCCCGGTGACAAGGTTGTCCAGCCGTCCGTGGGTACGTCTGAGAGTAAGGAGAGACAGAGCGACATCGGCTCTGCGATCCATGTCATGATGTGTCAAGTCGTCAGGTACCCAGCGACCCAATTTTTGCACCTTGCCGATCGACTTCAATCCTCGAGCGACTGTTGAGTGACTAACACCAAGAGTGCTTGATAGTTCACGAGTGGTTTGGTATGGGTCCGCTTCCACTCTACTTCGGAGGCCATCCAAATCCAGTGTCATCGGGCGCCCTTCTTGTTCATTATCTTGAACGGAGAATTTACCAACTGCAAACTTCGAGACCCACTGGTACACAGTACTTCGAGCAGGAGCACTCTCGTTGTAAACATTCTTCAGGCGACGACACGATTCGTTGGCATTGAGGCCAGATTGATGTAGGAATAACATGACGTGTCGAATATGCGTCTCAGTTATGATGAATTGCTTAGCCATAACAGCTGACGTTAACAACGCAGAAGTAAATGCTAGGAACAGTTTTGTAGCCCTTTCCTTTCTCTAGCGATCGATCATTTACGCGTTGATACATGTGAGAAGTTTGGCGGCAAAATGCGCTTTCAATTCAGGACGGATCAAATGTCCGAGAACTTATGCACCAACCTAATAGTACTAATATGTACCTCAGCAGAATACGTGTCCTGCACGCGAAGAATGGAGCCCGAAGGTTATATGTACCTGGCCTTAGAGTAAGGTAGCTTAGTTGATTCACCACAAGTTATGCATGGAAGTAACAAAAATGATCTCAATACACAGCTCTTTATCCTCCATTCAACAGTTTAAACAAAATGTAAATATCCCTCGGCTTACGACACGATTCCAGACTGTCTTCTTCTTCTCCTGAGCGTTTAGTCCCGCGCAGTCGCAGGGTCCGCCGTTCTTGTGATCTGTCGCCACCTCATCCTATCAAGGGCGTCATCTGCCGTGGCGCCGACTTCGGCGAGATCTCTCTTGATGACGTCCTTCCATCTTTTCCTAGGGGCTCCTCTCGGACGCTTTCCGGGTGCCTCGTAATCTAGGGCCAACCTTGTGGGGTGATCCTCTGGTCTTCTGAGGACGTGTCCATACCACCTCAGGCGCTGCTCTCTCATCTTCAGCTGGATCGGGGCAGTCTTCATCACTGCCCTAACATCCTCGTTTCGCACCCTGTCCCGACGGGTCCATCCACATGCCCACCTCAGCATCCTCATCTCTGCCGCGTGTAGTTGCCGCTCCTGCGCCTTACCCAGGGCCCAGCACTCACTGCCGTAGAGGAGGGCAGGTCTTACAACTGTTCTATAGAGCTTGCCTTTGAGCGTCCTGGAGCATCTACGGTCGCAGAGGATCCCTGTGGACTCCCTCCACTTGAGCCAGGCTGCGTTTATCCGTCCCCTGACCGCCTGGTCCACACTTCCTTCCTCGGATAGGTCACTTCCGAGGTAGCGGAATTCTTCCACCTTCTCGATCGTTTCCCCTTGGCAGTCTAGGATCGATCCAGCGCACTGCTCAGAGCTGATGAACTTCGTCTTCTTCACGTTCAGCCGTAGGCCGTTGTCCGCAAGGGCTCTCTGCCACAGCTGCACCTTCTCCTCCAGCTCCTCCTGGTTGTCGGCTACTAGGGCGATGTCGTCCGCGTAGAGGATCGTTCTGAGAGGGCCTTTCTCAAGGTGGTTCACTATAGAGTCAAGCGTCAGCAGGAAGAGGTACGGGCTCAGAGCCGACCCTTGGTGTACCCCCACTGTGATGTCCACTTTCCTTGTCACCCCGTGTGGAGTTCGTATCGCCGCTTTCGAGCCCTCGTACATGTCCCTTATGACCGTGATCAGACGTTCCGGGACACCCCTCCCTCGAAGGGCATTCCAGATTACAGCCAGCTAGCCTGTCGTAGGCCTTCTCCAGATCCAGGAATGCCAGGTAGCAAGGTTTTCGTTTCTCCCGATATTTCTCCATCACCTGACGAGCGATGAAGATGGCGTCTGTGGTGGACCTCTCAGGCATGAAGCCCCACTGCACCTGGGAGATGGGTACCATCTCCCTCAGCCTTGAGTCGACCAGTCGTTCGTAGATCTTCATCGTGTGTGAGATCAGTTTGATCCCTCGGTAGTTGGAGCATTCGGAAGCGTCTCCCTTCTGCTTGAAGATGGGGACTATGGTGCTGTTCCTCCAGTCATCCGGCATCTTACCTTCTTTCGTCATTCTGTTGAGGAACTGCGTCAGCCAGTTGATTCCGAGGTCCCCGAGCACCTTCCAAGCCTCTACTGGCACACCGTCAGGCCCTGCTGCCTTTCCGAGTTTCATCTTCCGTATGGCCTTGCGAACCTCTTCTTGCGTCCAGGGTGGGATGGGTCCTTCCGTTGGCTGTTTTTCCTCGGCCTCCCGACGAGGGAACTCCTCGTTCAGGAGTTCCTTGAAGTACTCCTCCCATCTCTCTCTGACCTCGACCGGCTTCCGTAACACTCTACCGTCAGCACTCTTCACAGTCTTCACTACTCGAATGTCGAGGCTAGCTCTATGACGCGCCTTGGCCAGGCGGATGGCGAACTTCTCTCCCTCTGGCCCGTCTAGTTTCTCGTACAGGGCATCCATTTCCGCGTTCTTTGCCTTCGCTACAGCTGTTTTTGCCAGCCTCTTCAGCTTCCTGTAGGCTGTGAGATGCTCGGGTGCCCTCGTCTTTTGCCACAGCTTGTAGGCCTCCTTCTTCCTCTTCACCGCAGCCTGACCTCTTCGTTCCAGAACCATGCCGATTTATTCCCTCTGGTTCCTCCCTTTGTTTCTTCCAGGGTTTTGTTGGCACATCTCAGGATTGTTTCGGCTACCCTCCTCCAGGTCTCATTCACGGGACCAGCTGGATCTGGAAGGCCTGCTTCGAGCACTGCCCTTCGTAGCTCGTTCCGCTCTGAACCCCGCAGTTTTCACCATCGGATCCTGGGTTCCGTCCTCACTTTGGGCCTGGTGGGTAGAGGTATGCTAAGGTCGGCTACCAAGGGTCTGTGCTGTGATGTCACGTCTTCTCCCGGAATGACCTTCACATTCCGGACTGTTTTCAGGGCAGCCCTTCGAACCAGGATGTGGTCGACCTCCGTTCTTCTTCCTCCGCTAGCATAGGTCACCTTCTGGCTCTCCCTCTTCGCGAAGAAGGTGCTACAGACAGCCAGGTCGTGGGCGATAGCCAGATCCAGAATTCGTTCTCCATCCGGGTTTACCAAGCCGATCCCTTTTCCTCCATGAACCCTTTCCACTCCTCTTCTGCCACTCCCCACATGCCCGTTCATGTCCCCTGCTATGGAGAGGTAGTCGCCTTCTGGTACGGACCTTATGGCTTCCTCGAGCGAGAGGTAGAAGTCATCCTTGTCGTGCTCGGAGCATCCGGTTTGCGGAGCGTAGACAGACATGATGGTTCAGTAACCCTCCTTCGTGTCCAGCCGCAGTGACATGATGCGGTCGTTTATTCTTCGGACAGCCGCTACTGAATCCTTGAGGGACTCCGCGACAGCTATCCCTACCCCTTTCCTCTTGGTGTCCTCTCCGTTGTAGTACAGCTTGACCCCTTCTCCGATCTCCTTGGCTTTCGCCCCTTTCCATCGCGTTTCCTGCAGACACAGGACTTGTATCCTTCTGCGCTTCATCAGGTCAGCCACTTCCCTAGATCTCCCGGTCAGCGTTCCCACATTCAGAGTCCCCAGTCGAACTAGCTTCTTTAGCCGAGGTCGTTCGGCCCTCGGTAGCCCTCGCATACTGACCACAGAACTCGGGCGGGGGTTCTGTGCGCCACTTCCGGGTGACGTCCTAGCCTTTACACTGATTCGATTGCGACTTGTGATCATGGTTTTGTGACGAGGTTTCTCCATCAGCCGGCCTGTCAACCTGGGCCTGACGCTGGAACCGTTGCCATTTTTGCAATTTTTGCAGGGCATGGCGTGCCGGAGCCGGGAGTCGAACCTGTGACCGTTTGTGCATGAAACTACACTACTAACCACTAGGCTAACTCGGCTCGACACGATTCCAGACTGTGCCAACCCGTAAACATAGCTATTATTTATGCTCGCACGAGGAATTCCAGAGTTTATAAATCACATGCTCAAATGTCGCTCTTCTATTAAATGCATATTAACGCTCTTCTATTAACATGTTTTCTTGTCCTGGGAGAAAATGTTGCGGAACAAGATTCCAATGTTGGTCTGGCACACGTCTAGTATGAGCTAAAGAACGTGACTACTCCGAGAGAATTTCGAAAGAAGAGATTGTTCCTCTCCACTACTACAATGTAAGAATGACGACAAGGTATTTAAATCACCGAAGGCTAGAATGCAGTACTTTCTAGAGAGCAACGATGCGATAATCTTTATTCGTCTATTGTAGACTCTACAGAACATTGAGGTTAGAACTCCATCGGAGTCGATACAGGCTTTGAGGTGCTTCGGGAAGAAATCAACGGTGGCACGCGAGTACGGCTCCTCCAGCTTATCCCACGCCTTCTAGAGAGCACCCTTCAAAGAATCCACGGAGCGGTGAGGTTTCCTTTCAGAACTGTCCAGACGGTGTAATCCATCGGATTCAAACCTGGAGAGTTGACTGGCCACTTGTGGAAGTGACGAAGCCCGGGAAGTTGCCCTTGCACCAGTCCTTCACCATTTTTGGTCTTTTTTACAGCTACGTGCTATTCGAATCTATCATCCCCTGTTCCTAGGTCTTCGTAGCGTCGGATGAATATGTTATATATGTGACACTTCGATGAACTCCAAAAGTGAAAATTGCGGGCCGAGAAGTGTTGATGATAAAGCTCAATGATTGAAGCACGATGGCACGAACGTTTCACAGTCCTGAAAAACAATTTATTTTATGCTTGACTGAGATAAACAAAAACAAATTGACGCAATAAAAACAACAAAAGCACAGAAAACAGTCGCTCCGAATAGGAGGCCAAACTGTTTGCGAAGCTGTTCGCGAAGTTTGTGAGGAAAAACCGCAAAAAACTTATTTTCCTCGTTTTGCAGTGGCACCATTAACTTTGTAAGTTGTAGTCTTTTTTTGATATTGTTGTGGAGTAGACGAATTGTAGGCTATAGGTTTATAGTCCACACGAGCTAGCACACGACCTTCGCAGATGAAGATGATCAGCGGAGGTGTGCGGGCGAGGCTGGCAGGGTGACAGTTCGACCGCCCTCGGGCGTCGTCTGGCATGACTCAATCATGCTCCGCCTTCTGTGATCTATCCATCAGGCTTCTGCCAAGGTTAAGCCAAGCCCTGCGTATCGATTGCACTGCCTGCGGGTGATTCCTTGGCTCTTGCAGTAGTTACAACCCCTGACATTGTTTACAACCGCCAATCGTATTAAAAATTCAAAATAATGGGCAAAGGACAAGAAGCTGGGAACGTTTGGGACTGCAGGAGTTTGAGATCAATCCGCTGCCACCACGAGGAGGGTCACACGCCTCCCTCCTCAACTGATTGTGAGGGCAGTTCTGGACGTTTTCGAGCAAACTGTCTGTGTCGACGTCAGGATGAGGATACTGTAGCAGACCCTGATTCAGGGATAGAATATAATAGGGAAGGAATAGGAAGCCGGGATCGCCTGGAGCTGTGCAATTGGGAATCGACCCTCTGGAGCAGAACCAGGCTGCTCCAGGGTCTCTAACTTATGACTCGGCACTAAAATAGTTACTCAAGAAGTAACAATCGGTGAGCTGTATGTTGTTACAGGATGTTTTGTTGCGATCAAAACTCTTGCGCCAGGCGGGACTCGAGCCCGCATCTTCTTCTTGACAGTATAAATCAACGTGATACCGGAAAGCAGAAGATGCGGTTTCGAGTCCCGCTTGGCGCAAGAGTTTTGATTGCAACAAAACAACATATAGCCTCTCTACCAGCCGCTCCAGGCCCAAGCAAATGTGTTAAAGAATCGGTGAGCTCTTCTTAACAGGTTGCTTTCCTTTAGAATCTACAACACCTGTTCTCGATTTTTAAAATCTAAAGTGAAAGCGTTCACCTATCCGAACGCATACCTAATTCAGGTCTCCAAGTATCAGGTAGTTGCATATCAAATGGCCGATTTTGTTGCCTCAATTGAATTCTTCGTGGCTACGTATGTTCTGCTTCTAGGCACTTAGTTTCTGGAGGCGCAGAATCTCCTTTTTCTTACCATTTATGGCATTTGTGACATAGCTGCCTCCTGCCGAGTTTCCAACGTCGTTTTTACAGTATGAATCAACGTGATACTTGGGTGCTATACTTATATGAATGGGAAGGTGAACACAAGGCCGCCGCCGCAGCTTGTAACATCAACGCTGCATTTGGGGAGGATTTCGCTAAGGAACACACAATTCGCCACTGGTTCGAAAGGAAGCGTGTCCGCCTCAGACTGTGGGAGGGATAGCACAGCATTTCGGCATGCACGGCAGCACTATCAGTCGCCACTTAAGTGCGATCGAAAAAGTGAAGAAGTTCGATAAATGGCCACCGCACTCTTGGCAGATGCTGAAGCTCCACGAAACCTGTGCTTCGTTAAAGCTATGCAATCGAAGGGAGCCTTTTTGGACAGGGTCGTGACATGCGACGAAAAATGGATCCTTTTTGACAATCGCTGCCGCTCTGCACAATGGATGAACAAGAGTGAGAGCTCCAAGGAGATGCCGAAACCAAGTCTTCATCCAGAGAAGACCATGGTGACCGTATGGTGGACAATGGCTGGTATAGTCTATATAGTCTATTACAGGTTCTTGAAGATTGAAGAGACTGTCACAGCGAAGAAATGGTGAAATTGAAGTGAAGCACCAGAAGTTGATTGAAAAACAGCCGGTTTTGGTCAATCCAACTGAATGACAAAGCGCGTCCGCACGTTTCAAAAATTGTTGTCCAGAAACTGGATGAATTGGGATACGCCTCATTCAGCATATTCGCCGCTCTATCCCCTACCAGTCGTCATTTTTTCAAGCATTTAGATCGTAATGTGAAGGTAAAAAAAAATTCAGCCACCAAGTTGATGTTGAAAATGACTTCATGTATTATTAATTCTCATAGTTCAGATTTTTATAGAGATGGAATGTTTAAGCTACTGTCGCATTGGAAAGAGTTGATAATTCTAACGGTGCTTATTTCGATTACTAAAATTGCTTCCAAGCAAAGTTAGTTGGTCTGTCAAAGTTTTCAGTCAAAATCTTCCATTTCATACGCAACAACCTAATATACATAAACCCCTAAATCTCGGTCAAATTACAGCGGCGTAACAGGAGTGCATCCTAGAAAGAACAAGTATCTAATAACCTCTAGGTTTCAGGTTGTTTTTCTAATCAGCCGACGCTGATTCTTCCTCTTATACATGGCATATCTTCAGGATTCGGCTATGCAATCCGGCATTCTCCCTCGAACCACTTGTGAAGGATATATGGCTTAATTGGAACGGGTTCTCAAACATTGGCGTGCTCATTGTACATATAAGCATCAACTTTGTTTTGAAGCCTAATGGTGAGGTAATCTTTGAAAAGAAAGTAAAGGAAAATTTTGATGCTTGATGCTTCCTGTTCCAGACAAACGTAATAGAGAGCTCGGCAGGGTCGTAATGCATTCCGAGCAGAAGCGGGTGGGCCAGAGCGGTGTGCTTTCCATGCAAATATGATATTATTTTCCGGCAATTCAGGTTTGCCTTTGTATGATGTGGCTGACAATAGCCTTCGTGTCGACTTGGGGAACGTGTATGTTGTCACAGTGCATAGTGACATGGATGGAGCCGTCATTAGCGACTAACGTCGTTCACGCATACTCGGTGAGTAGTTACCATTTGTTAAATCCTATTGGAACGCTATACAGGAGGGAGGGCCGAAGTGAGCGCGTTCTCGAACTGCTTCAAAAGGATGTGGCCGTTCTTTTGATCAATAATTCTTCTTTAATAATCCTTCTACGTTGCAGGCCATATTCGCTATGATGGCCTATTCCATGAACTACTACGTGTACATCATAAGAAACGAGAAGTACCGCAGAGCGTTTCTGGAGCAGTTGTCCTGCGTACTACCCGAAAGGTGCGGCTTGAAACAGTTCTTGCTGAATGGTGGATCGTTTTCAACAAAACTGCTTTTAGACTTCATCCGTTGCCGAGTATCTCGTCGCGAGGAGCACTGAGCTCTCATCCAACATTTGTTCGAAATTCCTCTCATGGAAGTAGACCGCCTTCCTTCCACTCTCACTACCACCAAAGACATGAAGCTGGCGATAGCCGTGCATCTTCCCATTCTCACCATCAGTATTACGATAATCATGGAGGCAACCTAAGCAGCAAGTCTTCTATTCACTCGCTTCATGTTAAGTATCGCCACAGCAACAGAAGAGAGCCTCAGCACAGTCGAGACATGCCGTCAAAGGCGCAAGAAGACGCGAAGGAGCTGAGTTCATCATGAGCGCTTTGTTTAACCAAACTTCGGAGAAGTTGCCTTTAGTTTCCTGATGTTTATCATTGTTATGTCAGATTTTTCCAGAAGATTTTACTGGATGTACAAAAGTTATTTGTTCAGTTGGTTACGAGCACATGATTCCACCGTTTTGTAGGTTTAGTGTCTAAAAAGGATATACGGATCAAGACATTGAGCCAGTAAGCAATCTTGGACAAATAATGCCCTCGTCCGGTAAAGAAGCTCGAGAAGTACTGAGCATTGTCATAGTGTTGACTTTTATGGTCAGAAAACTTCAAGATGTGCTGTTTGTTTGTCGATATATGAATAAACATTCACATACATGTGTCTTTGGAGCATGGCACAGGGCACAAGGTCTTCTTCAGGTAGCTTCCAGTTTCTGGCTGAGTACAGGGTGCGTAAAAAGTATTGACGCACCTACGTTTTGATTCAGCTCCAGCTTTTTCTTTCTAGCCCTCTAGGTTTTTGTGTGTTATTTTTGTTGTCTGTATTGTGCTCAAAAAACACTCACCAAAAAACTGAAGAAACATGATCGTCACCGTTACGGTGGCCCTTTTTTGTCTGTTACCTTCAAATCCGAAATTATCAACCTCTGTCCGATAACGGCAAACAGATAACGCGCGCAGGTGTGGGCAGCTTCTCAGACGAGCACAGCTTAAACATGAATCCGCTGGATTACTATTTTTAGGCGATTTTGGAGAATGAGGCCTGGGCTACTTTCAACAGAAGTGACCAGTCGCACAAGGCTACCCTGTTCAAAGCACGGAACGAAATGCAAGCAAGTGTTTGCGGCGCGTGCTCATGAATTTTTCCGTCGTTTTCGCTCCTGTATTCACAGTAAAGGAGCCGATGTCAATTACGAGTTATTCTATCGTGTTTTCAAAATCATTTTCCATATTTCTCAAGTGAATATTTTAAAACTTACTGCGTGTCATGACTTCCGTATCACGGAGTCATGATACTTCTTTCAATCGATAATCGGTTGAGGGCCTGCCGGCCTGCAGGCGAGTTCGATGGACTGCCCGCCCCCTGGAAACTGTATATAAGCAGTTGCCACGGGCAGGGGCATCAGCAGCAGCAGCAGCGGCAGCAGCAGTAGCAGCAGCTGGCTCTGGAAGCTCCTTCGGCTGCTACGGCTTCGGCTACGGCTACTTGGCCTCTCAAGGGCTGTAGCCCTCTCAATACCCATCAATAGCCCTCTCAAGACTCGGCTCGACTCGACTCGGTTCGGTTCCTCGCTCCCGTCCGAGACGCGGCTCGAACCTCGCAAGAACTAGCTCAGGCGCCTGTGCGCCTCAACCGACAGCCACAAGTGACCCAGCCAAAGAGACTGAAGAACTAACTAGAAGAGTCCAGGCCAACAGGCCTACACTAACGATGAGAGGGACAATACGAGCAAAACTACTAGACCCACAGTGAGAGCAATAAGAAGTGTTCGCCATTCCATATCATGTTGTTACGTACAATAAACAATGAGTAAAAGAAGCCTGAATAATAGTCTACCATATGAACCACCAAAACCTATTGGACCGTGATGCAGTCCAAACATGGTGCATCGGCCGGTTCAAACGAACTCAGGCCATTCGAAGCCATGCACCAAACATGGTGCATCGGCCGATCCGAAACGAATTCAGGCCCAAACGATCCCATACGCTAAAAGGTGCTCCGGACGACACAAAACTATTTCAGAAAAAAGTAAAACTCCGGCACCAAGGCACCGACGGTTCAAACGAGCCCAATCACCATAAAAGGTGCACTAAACCATTCGAACGATTGCAAGCACCAAAAAGGTGTACCAGACGATTCAGGCGAACTCATGCACCAAAAAGGTGCACTAGACGATCAGAAGAAAACTTCAAAAATACTAATACTAATAATACAAATACTAAGAATAATACTAATACTAACATTAATACTAATACTAATAATAATACTAACAATAAAAATAATCAAAAAATCTTTAAAAAATCTAAAAACATATGAATCAAAAAAAAATAATAATAAAAAAAAACAGACGTCCGCTTAAAACTTCCCTCCTTACGGGTACAAGCCAGGCACCCCTCAAAACTACCTCTAACGCGTGACGTCTTCTTCATGATCTCATATAATATTCTTTACGTAACCAATACTATTCAAGCACTTTTAAAACTAACGATCTCATTATCATTTTCACATTTCAAAGCATGCTAAAACTAGCCTGCATCGGCACCTGTACCAAGGTTGCAAACAAAGCAACTCGCATTCTAAAGGTCACAAGTGCCCATACAGGACATTCGCACAGGGATGTCAATTAGCCTGTACTGACATTTGTACCATTTTGCAAACCAAAACGTTGCAAATTTCAAAAGGTCGCAAATGTCCGTTCAGGAAATTCATCCAATACTATAATAATGGATCCTTATAAAACCCATACACAAACGCCTCGAGGCCATAATAAAGAAGCACGCTATTAAAGGTTTTCACACGATAACGTCATAATAGGGGCAAATAAGTAGGCGTGCAACAAAATCACTTCATAAAACCTATAACTTCAATGACTAACACACCGGCGCACACAAAAGTCCAGCAAAACTGCTAACGCGTGCAAAACTCACTACGGCTGCAGCCTACCGTAACCCACAAAAATGTTACACTGTGCGCCTCAGGGCCGCGGCGCCGCATTCCTGACCGCCTCGGGAATGTTACACTGCGTGACTCACGTCCGCGCCGCCACATTCCAGGCCCTGCTGGGACTTTACACCATGCCCCTCCAGAGAACACGGCAGCCCGCATTCCGCACTTTTACAGCGGACTACTGTAGCAGCCACACAGTACCGCCCCCTCAGCACGCCTACATAAACCAACCAAACACTCTGCGGGCACCCTCACAACCCGTCAACGTGCACAATACGCGCCATGGCCAATACTCAGACTTTCACTCTCAAGACACTGAAGTCGAAGCTCACTAGGCTCCTGAACCACTTGACTAACCTGACTCAGGAAGCCATGGTATTCCAGAAGCCATGGGAATTTCCCGAAAAACTAACAGACGTACAGCAGTACGTCTCTGCTAAAACTATACAAATAAAAGAACTAATGTCCCAACTTGAAGAACAAAGGGACGCGATATGGAACTGCTACAACGAATGCAACTGCACAATAGCCAATTTATCACGCACTGCTCCGCAAGAAGGTTCCGAGTTCGAAACAAATTTCGATCTCTACTGGAAGGAAAAGAAAGCAGAGTCCATTCTAGAGCAAACCACAGCTCTCATACGACAACTCAGCCTCCGCAAAATGGAACTAGACTGCCAAGCATCCTCAATTCGCAACGAAATTTTGCTAACGAAAGGCGAAACGTCTAGAACTGAAACAAACGACAACCAAGAACACAATACAGCGCCTCAACTCAACATGCCTGCCAACTGGCAGACATTAGACAGACGACTCCTCGGTAACGAACTACGGGTACCAGAATTCGATGGAAACCCTACGAAGTTCAACGCCTTCTGGGAACTCTTTGAAGAACTGGTCCACAAACAACCATACACAAACATTGAAAAACTATCTATCCTTTTGTCCTGCTGCAAAGGAGACGCAAGCAGAGCTCTTCGCATGATTCCTCGCACAGGGGACTCATACGACATTGCGATAACGCAACTAAAAGAACAATACCAAGATACCAAACGCACAACCATCACGCTACTCCGTGATATTCAAACCATGAAACCATGCAAAGACGATCCTAAATCCTTGCGAAATACACTGAATGACGTAAAGGCAATCATAAGTGCCTTGCGCAAACAAGGAGAAGCAGTCGATACAACGCCTATGACAAATATGGTACTCAGCGCATTTAGCAGTGCCACTCAAGAAGAACTAGCCCGAAAAGAGTTCGACTCAGGGAAAACCTGGAACATGTCTGAACTCATCGAAAACATCAATAACGTGGTTAAACGACGTGAACACCTTGATCTCCGAAATACAACAACGGAAGATCAAGGGCTCTATTCTTTCCACACTAAACTGACACGGCCAAATGAACGACAGAAGTGCATTGGCTGTGGGAAAAATCACAGTTTCAAAAACTGCCCTGCGTACCCAACACCGTTCGCAAAGGTAGAGCGCATGAAATCAATAACGGCGTGTTGGAAATGCTTCAGCCTCCAACACAGATCTGCCCAATGCAATCTACCAAACTGTCCATCCTGCGGACAAAGCCATGCCATCATCCTCTGCCGGAATTGGTCAGGGAGAAGACTACCGTACCGCTCAGGACAAAGAGATAGAGCACTCTTCAACAAAACACGTCGTATGACAAACTTCCCCGGATCGCAAAACCGATCGCGGTCGTCATCTCGACAGAGACACTCACAACCACAAACTACTCAACAACAGAGTTCCTATTCTTGGAACCAACCCTCGAGCGTAGCAGCGCATCGCTCCAATGCCAGCTCACCAAAGCTGACGAGAAACTCACAGTCTTCTCCACAGCACAACTACCGCAATAGACGGTTTACGAATAATAATCCAGCCAGAACGCCTCAACAAACGAGATCACGAAGCCTGGAAAATCGCAATTCTGATAACCGCCATGTCAGATTTCGTAAATCTCCCTCGCAGCCGAGGAGACGATCACTAACTCCTACCCCACGTACCGTTAACATCGTTCATCGCGGTACCACACCGCTCGAACATACAGAATTCGCAAACCACGCTACAAATATCTCGCACTTTACAAATAAATACCCAAAGGACACCACTCGCCTCATGATGGTGCCAGTAAAAATAAAAAACTCAGAGGATAACACTCACACCCAAACATGGGCACTACTGGACTCAGCCTCTGATCAGTCATTCATAACTTCCTCGCTCGTAAATCAACTACGTTTGCCAATACAGAAGGAAACCCACATCACGCTGACAACATTCGGCGGACGCGCCGAACGACAGCGCACTTACAAAGTCAAAGTGCTGCTGTACAATGATTACGAGGAATCACGAGAGTTCACATTACTCTCGCACAAGCAAATAACTTCTCCAATACTAATACAGAAACTCTCTGAGGCTGACAAAACAGCACTGCAGAACAGCTTCCCACAACACAATCTTCCAACAAACTTTATGCATATCGAACCTGACATTCTCATAGGAATAGACTATTTCAATTCAATACTAAATTTACACCATCCGTCTATCCAACTTCCATCAGGTCTGATTGTCCAAAGTACCTTCTTCGGTCCTGTCATATCAGGCACCACTCGCGGACTCAACGATACTGAAAGCAATTTCATTAACGAGTTACCAAACAAAATCTGTGCAAATGCAACAAGTACAGACAAAGCCTCTCAAAATGACTACTCACAAATTTGGAAACTGGAAACTATTGGGATCACCGATCCCACAACTGACAAAGAAGAAAGAGACCGTATAACACAGGAATTTTATTCCTCGGTCCAACTCAGAAACGGACAAATCTTTGTCAAATTCCCTTGGAAAACTAACAAGAGTCTCCTAACGGACAACTTTCCGTTAGCACTCAGCAGACTACACCAACTATACAAAACTAAAGAAAAGAATCCTAAATGTTGGAAAGAATACTGCAACATCATCGAAATGCAACTCCAAAAGAACTTCGTCGAAGACGCAACTGACGAGCCAAAGAGCGACAATCCGTGGTACTACATGCCTCATCAAGCAGTCGTAAAGGCAGAAAGCACCACAACAAAAACCCGGATCGTACTGGATGCGTCATCAAAAATGCGTGGCCAACTGAGCCTCAACGATGTTATCCACCAAGGTCCTCTAATACTACCAAGCCTATGCGGAATCTTTATCCGCTCAAGGTTTGGGCTGAAAATCTTAACAGCAGACGTTGAAAAAGCATTCCACATGATCCATTTACAAGAGACGGAACGAAATTCAGTACGCTTCTTGTGGCTACACGACCCCGATCAACCTCCAAACTCTGAAAACATCAGAATCCTACGATTTTGTCGTCTTCCTTTCGGCATCAATGCCTCACCATTCCTTCTAGGAATCTCCATAAAATATGGACTACAAAAGCAACACATAAACGACTCCACAATGGCAAAACAACTACAAACCAATCTATACGTAGACAATGTACTTATGACCGACCAAACTACGGAAGGTCTAGTGAAAAAATACCACACTTGCAAAGAAATCTTCAATCGAATGTCGATGAATCTGCGTCAATTCATCACTAACGATGAAAAATGCAACTCACAGATTCACTCAAACGACTTGTCTCAAAGCAAACACTATAAACTACTCGGAATCACTTGGAACCCTCACTCGGATTCCATTTCCCTCTCATGCAAATTACACAACATTCCTAATCCAACGAAACGAAAAGTCCTGCAATGTGCTCACTCCACATTTGATCCTCTTGGATATCTTATACCACTTCTACTGCCAGCAAAACTATTCATTCAAAAACTATGGAAAAAGAGCTACGACTGGGATACGCCGCTGTCTACAGCAGACAAGGCAGAATGGCAACAAATTTGCCTTTCCTCAGCGGGTTACACCGCTATTATCCCACGATACATCTGCTCCCATAATTCTACCTGCGAACTTCATACGTTCGTTGACGCCTCGTCACGATCGTACGCAGCAGTGGTCTACCTAAGATCCTTCAATAACTCAGGCCAAGCCAAAAGTTCAATACTTATGGCTCGACAACGACTAGCTCCTATGAAACAACAAGAAAACAATATCACGATCCCACGTCTAGAGCTGCTAGCTCTCCTGTGTGGAATACGCCTAACGAACTTCGTACTGACAGAACTACCTATACCAATACGAGACATCTACCTGTACAGCGATTCACAAGTAACCCTTCACTGGATCCAATCCAACGCCAAAAACGGAGTATTTGTTGCCAACAGGCTCAAAGAAATCAAAGAAACACTAACAAGCTGGAAACGACAGGAAAAAGTAGCACACTTGTGCTACATACGCACCGAATACAATCCAGCAGATTGTGCCACGAGAGGACTCAACCAAGAAGAAATCAAAAACCACGTATGGTGGACAGGTCCTCCTTTCCTCTGCACACGAGACTTAAATCCCTTTGTACAACAAGAATTTCAATGGGATACTAAAGAGGAAGAAGGAGAACAAGACGAAATAGCTCCCAAGCAGTCACAACAGGCTCTGACGACACAATCGACTGAACCGTCTCAACGGGATACTCTCCATTTCTCTATTTCAAACCTCACGAAACTTGAACGAATAACAGCTCTGGTATTGAAATTTCTCCAAGTCAGAATATACAAAAGACTATCACCAAATACTCAATGTATTATGAGAGAACACATACCAGAAATTCCTCAGCTCCAGGCTGAACTCCCACTCGCCTCCATCCACGCGAAGGATGTCACGGCCGCCGAGAAAGCACTCATTCGAACGATGCAGAAATCGATCGATAGTGCAACCATGCTGAAATACAAAGAGTTACAACTCTTTCGTGACGAAAATAAAATACTACGATGTAAAGGAAGGCTCAACAACACATACTTGCAACGCGATGCAAGAGAGCCAATCCTTCTACTACCTGGTCACCACCTCACCCACCTAATCATAGAACAATATCACAAACAATGCGGTCACCAGGGAACAAACGCTACTCTAGCGAATCTACGACAAAAATACTGGATACCAAAAGGAAGACAGACTGTGAAAAAATGCTTACGAAAATGCCTACAATGTAAAATCTGGAATAATAAACCATACCTATATCCCAATTCGCCTGCGCTCCCCTCCTGTCGATCGCAACCCTCACGCCCTTTCAGTCACATCGGCGTCGATTTCGCCGGTCCGTTCCGAACGATCGATTCTGGAAATGTCGAGCGTAAGCGCTGGGTCTCTTTGTTTACGTGTACAGCGACGCGCGCTGTCCACCTCGAAACGGTAAACAATACGAGTGCAGAACAGTTCATCAACTATTTACGGCGCTTCATAGCGAGAAGAGGAACGCCATCGTACATTCTATCAGACAACGCGACGAACTTTACAGCTGGTAAAGAACTAATTAACAAATTACAAGACAAATCCGATAACGACACAGAATCTCTGTGGAAACACCTCACAGACGCAAGAATCGAATGGAAATTCATCACTCCCCTTTCCCCCTGGAAAGGAGGATTCTACGAAAGACTCATAGGCGTGATGAAGACTATCCTCAAGAAAACATTCGGTCGAAAACCCCAAAAGGAAACCGAATTCGACACGATCATCACAGAATGTGAGGCCATGGTAAATTCCAGGCCACTCACATACGCCGGAAGCACAATCGAGGACTCAGTAGTTCTACGTCCTATTGATTTCCTCATCCCGAATACTAATTTCAACTTCATCAGACCTCAAACCAAAGAGGAAGATGAAGACTACTTACCAACAGTCACTAACAAAGAAGAAGCAAATCAATACGTCCGCCAAGTGAAAAACCAACTTTCCCACTTATGGCAAACTTGGACAAACCACTACCTTCTCGAACTACGAAACCACCACCAAGCAAGAATCAAACAAAAAACTTTCACAAGGAAAACGCCACGTATCGGAGAAGTGGTACTCATCACAGACGAACAAAATCCGCGAAACATGTGGCCAATGGGACTTGTCACCGATCTTATTCCAGACAAGGACGGTGTAGTACGCTCAGTCAAGCTTAAAACACCAAAATCAAACATAGAGCGGTCAATTAATATGCTAGTCCCACTCGAACTGAACGACTCAACGAAAGAAACCGCGGAAAATCCAACGCCACTGCAGGCAAATCAGACGAACGACGGGGCACCAGCTGCACGCGCAGCCGGCAACAGTCCGCAACGCCAATCGGCACGCCAGACGAACGATACGGCAGCAGCCGCACACGCAGACGACAAACGCCCGCAGCGGCAGCCAGCGCCTCTGCCAGCACATCAGAAAGACGATGCGACAGCAGCCGCGCATGCAGACAGCAGAAGTCCGCAACGGCAACGGCCGCTACTGAATCGACGCGCAAAAGAAAATGTGGATTACACGAGCGCGTACACTACAAGAACTCAGACACGGAACTTTCACATGAACAAATGGGAACCACACGTGAACACTTGGCACGCATGGCTCACTTTAACAATACTAACAGCACTAATACTGCCGACAGCAGCTACGACAAGCAGAAATAACAAAATCGAATGCATTCGAGGAGGAATACGTATATACACACCAAAAGAATACACGGAGATTGAAGTATGCGGAGAAGACACCTGCTTCGAACTTCACTCTCCAGAAAATAACCTAACTATACAATTTCCTCCTGAAATTACTCTTCATCGATACCATATAATCGTAAAACTATCGAAACACAACGAAACTCACGCAATGCAATGGTCATGCCCACCAAGTCCATTCTGCGAACAAATACCGTGCACATTCTGCATAACTATGGTATCCAATCCAGAATGCTGGCCCAAGTTAGCCATTGCTGTACTCGCCATAACACTATATTCCACCATTTTAGGAACACTGACTCTAATAATTCTTGCCAGACAAATCTTTCGTTTGATCACCCGCTTCAGCAAACGAATCTGGTTCGGGCTCACGTACGTCTGCTGCAAGAACAATTACACAGAAAACTACATCCCGCTAGTCGAAGTGAACAGCTATCACGCTAAAAAGTGGAGTCCATCCACAATAATCCGAATACTAACCGTTGTCACCATCGTGACAGCACTACTACCCAAAGGCACAGAATCGTGCCAGAACACTTTTCTCCTACAGTCATCGATTGAACAATGCGGAGACTCCAATACTAAATGTCTCAAGTATCACAACGCCGTAATAAAACTAAATCCATTTCAAGCAGAGTCATGCCTATACCTGAATACAGCTCAAGAAAATAAATATCTAATCAAAGTCAGCCTTGAACAACTCACTATGCAATGCAACAAAATGACTCTCTACTACACGAGAAACACTGACGTCAAGGTTCAGTACAGCAAACGATGCCCCCACATGGGCTCCTGCACAGGGCTCAAATGTGCAAAAATAACTCCAGACTCAAAAGTCGACGAACTCGACGTCGCCAACAACTACACAGGTATAACATACTGTGGCGAATCATGCGGAGGACTGGGATGCTCCTGCGGGTACCCATCCTCCGGATGCCTCTTCTACAGGATATACCACATCCCCAAAGACAACTCCATCTACGAAGTCTTCGAATGTCCAACATGGAAGGAGACAATTCGAGTAGCAATAACCTACTTCGACGACTTCCAGCAACCAAAAACTTATCGAATCGAACTCGTACCACATGTTCAACAACGTCTACGAAATTCCACCTTCGAGATCACAAACCTGCACATGAGTCCACTGTCACTCTTGAACAAACGCTTCATCAGCAACGAAAAGACAACGTCCTTCCTACATGAGGACTTCACGTTCAGCTATGCATGCTCAACGAAACAATCAATACTAACAGAGAACGACACGGATCAATGCGCTATAAGAGACACCTGTAAGTGCCAACCAGCAGAAGACTACATAAACTGCTACTGCAAAGACAATCAGGTCTCCAACCTTCAACAGCTGCACAACACACTACCATTGCAGCTACCTCAAACGATAGTTCGCACCGAAGGCGAACATGACAACATCCCAACTATTCACACAAGTGCTCTCTCCGCAGAACTCTCAGTACTATTTCAACAACCAATCACTACAATCAAAGAACGCGTCGACCAATTCAGCTGCACAATAGAAGCAGATGAATTAGAAGGATGTTATAACTGTCTAAAAGGAGCCAGAGCACGAATGATATGTTTCTCGAGCATACCTCACGCAACTGTGGAAGTGAAATGCACAACCCAAGCATACCCACTTCACTGCTCGAGCAAAGGAGTCAAAAACCACATCCGCCTGTCCTTCAACAAGGCGAAAATCACAGAAGCATGCTCAGCATTTTGTGGTCACGGCAACACTGTATTTCAACTACATGGCACACTCAACTATGTCAATGGCTTCCAACCATTTCTTCACTACATGAAACAATGGATAAACGCCACCGATCAGGATAATGCAATACAACTTGCCCTTCCTGATATCAGCCATTTCCTTGACATATGCAAAACCATGATGCTGTACTCCATCACAGTGATCATACTACTAATTGCCAGCATCTCGCTGACAATGAGATGCCTCCAAACACCATCACCAAGAACTGCATACGAACGAACAATAACTACGGCAACGAAAAGAAACACTCTACTCCACCTGCTGAGTCATATTCCACCATTTATGGCGATCCTCATATGGATCAAAATCCTAACAAAGGCATTCAAAATCCTAACACGACCCATACGACTCTCCGCTATCCTGCTACGAATCCTAATACGCAAGCTTCACGCAATGCTAAATAACTAATACAATGCACAAGATCAAAGCCGTTTTCTCCCAGCACTTTCCAACTTCACAACTTTCCCATAACACAACATAACAACGCGCGAACCGTAACACGATAACACTCACATATATAAACCGTGTAGCAGCTCCCTTCGTCACGACAGACTCAATGTCATCGCCGTACGACTTCGTCTCCATGATCGGTTGCTTAAAGCAACGACTCACACGTCAAATCAATGACGTGAAAAGACTAATCACACTTTGCAATAACTACAATGCGCCAATTGCTCTCATGGCTCATAACATTCAAACCTATCAGTTACTACGTCAACACCGGCAGCACATAACGAACACAATCGCACTGCTCGAGTCAAAACTCGAGAAAATCTTTACCCTATTCGGAGAAGCATTAACAATACTTCAAAACGAGCAAGCTCCTCTGCATCTTCACCACGAATTCATCACATACTGGACAGATCAAGACGGACCCCTAACAATACAGTCCAGCTATACCACAATACTGACGCTCGAAATTCGACTAATCGAACTATCCTACTACTGCCTCATTTTCATAACGCAACTACTACAACTCCCTCCATTCTAAATTTGAAACACTACAATATCGCAGACGAAAGTACTACAGAAGCCTCGACAGAGACTTTCTCGATCCGCAGACGTGCACTTTCCCAGAGCACTTCTTATCTCACTCTCAAAACTCAAAACTTTACACAAAAATGCGCGAACAGAGCGACCCAGAAACGATATATAAGGAGCACAACGGCTAAGGCCAACAACAGCCTCGCCACCCGAGCTCCATGACAACTACTTCGCCAACGGACGACACTACTCCGCCAACGGACGAAGCGACTCCGCCAACGGACGAGGCCATGGAAATCAATACCAACGACACGATTCAAGAACCTCAAGCAACAGACGACACGCAGGAAATCGCTCACGAACAAGACATACCTGCACCAACGGCAATCGAAGCGACTCTCCAACGTATCGAAATCAAGGTCGACGAGATCAGCACACAGCTAACTCGTATCAAGGCCTACGAACGATACGCGGACCGCAAACGAAAACTGGCCGCTAACGAGACGACCACGAAGAGCAAGAAGCTGAAGACGACAGACGCCGCGACAGCCGACCCTACGATCAAAGGCGCAAAACCACAACACGTAAAGGACTCAGGGCCGAGCAAGCAGTCGTCGTCTACGGAACAAGGGCCAAGCAAAAAAGCTGCGGTGCCCTCAAAAAACTGCGCTTTTTGCAATGAATCTCACTACTCAACGGCATGTCGTACCTACTCCACTCTCACACAGAGAGAGGAAAGGGCCCGAGCACTACACAAGTGCATTCGGTGCCTTAAGGACGCGACACACATAGCCACAGCATGTCCCTCAACTGCTGCCTGCTACTACTGCAAAACTGCAGGCCGAGTGACGGACATGTTCAAACACCATACCACATTCTGTGAGCACCAGTTCCGTATGTAATTGTGCAACTGTGCAAATAAAAGCTTCGAAATACTCAAAAACTGTATACAAAATAACTGAACAAAATAAGGTCGCAATAAAACTAAAAATCTTGACTCACCTCTCACGAAAAAGACTCAAGCAAACTAATCAAAAAAACAGCCAATACTAGCCCTAAGACTAAAAAAAAATTCAATACTAAAGCACAAAATACTAAAACTACAAAACGAAAAATGCCAATACTGTCAACACTACGCCGCCGTCCACTCGACTCAACGCCGACTCCGCGCCGCTCAACGACGTCCGCACCACTCAACGCCGACTACACGCCGCTCAACCCGACTCCGCGCCGTCCGACGACTACCGACACCTCGCCGCACGTCACCGCACCACGCCGCGTTCGATGACGCATCGACGACTTCGCCCGTACAACGCATGCTGCGCCGTCACTTCGCCGAAACAAAACATCGTTCCCATGAGATCGTCTAGTGTTGTTTGTTCCATGCTCTGTACGCCCAAACAAACGAAACGAATCCAAACGAAAAAAAACTCAGACATCCCTCGCTACAGTGCCAACAAGACACGAAACAAAACTAAATACACTCTCAATACTGCCAACAAGGCACAGACGGGCACAAATTTTCCTTTTTGCTGTCGGGAGTGTCATGACTTCCGTATCACGGAGTCATGATACTTCTTTCAATCGATAATCGGTTGAGGGCCTGCCGGCCTGCAGGCGAGTTCGATGGACTGCCCGCCCCCTGGAAACTGTATATAAGCAGTTGCCACGGGCAGGGGCATCAGCAGCAGCAGCAGCGGCAGCAGCAGTAGCAGCAGCTGGCTCTGGAAGCTCCTTCGGCTGCTACGGCTTCGGCTACGGCTACTTGGCCTCTCAAGGGCTGTAGCCCTCTCAATACCCATCAATAGCCCTCTCAAGACTCGGCTCGACTCGACTCGGTTCGGTTCCTCGCTCCCGTCCGAGACGCGGCTCGAACCTCGCAAGAACTAGCTCAGGCGCCTGTGCGCCTCAACCGACAGCCACAAGTGACCCAGCCAAAGAGACTGAAGAACTAACTAGAAGAGTCCAGGCCAACAGGCCTACACTAACGATGAGAGGGACAATACGAGCAAAACTACTAGACCCACAGTGAGAGCAATAAGAAGTGTTCGCCATTCCATATCATGTTGTTACGTACAATAAACAATGAGTAAAAGAAGCCTGAATAATAGTCTACCATATGAACCACCAAAACCTATTGGACCGTGATGCAGTCCAAACACTGCGCAATACTATTTCCACAACCGTCATTTAGTGCGTCAACACTTCTTACGCACCCTGTATAACTGTGCAAGAAATAGGTCTAGGTTGAAGAGAACTGGCATGAAATCTAACCATCATTAAACATATCCAGAGAATTACCGAGAGAATTAAAAGATAAAGGATAAAGGACGGCGTTATTCAGTCCCCCTTGATATGCGCTGCGCATTTTACTTCTACGGGATGTCATGGAGGCGACTTGAATGCATATTTGGCCATACAGCGACCTGCGGTGGCCAGCCGATGAACAAGTCAGCGCTTTATCCTACCCAGACAAGTCTGGTACCAATTCACCGACCCCGGAGGAATGGAAGGCTTGGTTAGCCTGGGCAGGAAATCCGAACCAGGAACCTGGTATCGGGTGCAGGCGACAGCCGGCGCCTCCTCCGACTGCGCTCCACGCGCCCATCAAAACATACCACAGGTTTAATTATATAGGAAGAATCTTCGCCCACCAAACCTTATTAAAACAAGGCGATTTTCCTTGGCAAAGCGTGGAAGTTGTAAATGGAGTTAGGGGCCCAAAGAGGCAACATGCGAACGCAGTGCATGGATTGGGTGGAGTAGAGATAAGTGTTCTGCTTACTTGCATGTAAATCAAGGTCAGTAACAGCCATACACACACGTTGCAAGTAAACAGCACTTATCAGTCAAATGAAAACCGCAACGATCTAGGCAAGTGCAGGCCGCGATTATTCCTTTTGAAACACTTAATGACTGCTGGTTTTCAGCGCTTTATAACGCAACGTTGTTGTTTCGGTCCCCATTGATGTCGCTTTTTTGAACATAATGAGTTATCTTCGAAATGACCTTTTGTTCTGAATTATGACACGTGTTTGATTAAATATCCGGGAAAACTATCAGACACGTTTGTAAAAATTCTTGTGGGCAAAAAGCTGTTATGGTGACATTGGTGACAGCTCCAGGCGCTTTTTTCTTCGACCCGATGAAAAACGTTATGAAAAGGGTCAAGTCATTTGCCATGACAAATAGCATGAAGATCAATGTGACCAGAGAGACAACCTACTGAAGGCTCTATCGCAGATTTAATGTATGTTTTGTGCCCCTAAGCTTTCAAACTTTTTGAAATATTCATGGCATAAGGCAGGCCACATTGATGATCACTCAGGTGTGTCAGTCACTCCTGGTGAATATTTGTTTGCTACAGTTGACTGTTTTGTTGCTGGTTGCAGTGAGGCTACATGTATAAGCTGTGCTATGTGAGCAACATGTTTGCTTCACACGTTTTTTTCTTTATTTCATGAATGCCAAGGTTATAAGAAGCACCTCCAGTTGTTCAATATGAGATTTGGACTCTATTTGCAAAATAATAATAAAAATGTCAATATTGCCGTTTTTTGCCTACAAGCTTTTTTACAAACGCGTATGACAGATTTCCCGGCTTTATAATCAAAAATGTGTCAGAATTCAGAATAAAAGGTCATTTCGTAGACGAATCGTGATGTGCAAAAAAGCAGCAGCAATGGGAACCGAACCACTGACGTCTCACTTGACGAGCGCGAGGACCACCTCTGCGCCACCGCCGCAACTGACGATCCATTCCAGGGGTGTGCATTTAACGGTTAACGATTTACCGGTTTAACGGATTTACCGGTATTTTAAATTCTCTTAACGACAATTTTCGGTAAATTCCCACATTTACCGAAAATTTTAACGAATTTTAACATGCAAAATCATGTTTCTACATATCGAATGGAGAAGAAAAGATACTACCGATCTTGGTTCGGAAGTGATAGCTTCTATCTTTTCCGATAACTTGCTGTTAGCGTTCGTGGTCCTCAACCTCATTAAAACATGCATGCTCACATCAGGAGGAGGAAATGGTGCGCCCCAGTGTTAAAAATGCGCTCTACTGCGATAGTATCTGGCGCTGAGGTTCCCCACACGACGATTTTCATGAGAGGTATAGAAGCTGTCAGATTAGACGATCGCAAGAGGAATGAGTTGAAGATACGTTCTTGTCTTGTCCCCGTAATTTAGTCCAAGATGTGAGGCACCGGATTATACCTTACTAGTCTACCTGATCTTCTGGTGGACTCTTAGGCTATTTTCCTGTATAAGAAAACGGAGGAAGTACGCTGTCATGTCACGTTTCGTTGTTTTTTCTAAAGTATCTGGTTTTGCTTCAAAGCACAGCTAAATGGCTCAAAAGAATAGTACATCGTTGAAGGTGTAGTCATTCTTTCAACGATGGAAGAGATGATAATTGCGATAATTTTAAAAAGCAGCTAGACTGTTAATCCAAAAGAAGTGCAGCAATACTCGATCGTAGGTCAGATGTTCCAGAAATGTTTTTGTAGAGATTTAACTAAGCTTTCATTTTTTTCTTGGTGCGCTTCTGCTTGTTTCGTTTGTTGTAGGATGTTCGTTGCTTTTAGGGAATTGCTTGTTTTAGAACGACATATGCGTGATGAAATGAAGTTGATATTGCTTACTGAACGCGATTGTATGCTTTTCGCTTTTTATACAACACCGCCCCTTAAAACTAGTTGTCCTCAAGGAAAAATTAAGTTTAAATAAATTAACGGATTTACCGAATCTACCGGAATTTACCGGCGAATTTCAGCGTTAAAAATATGCGGTAAAAAATTTACTGGCGGCAATTCAGCGCACACCCCTTACCCTTTCTTACAAAGCCCCATGACCCATCGCTCTGTCACCAGCTCTTTCGTACAGCCGGCCTGTGGTGAGGCCACCCGATTTCGGAAGGCCATAACTCGCTCAGGAGTTTTATTTTAGAATTTTGACACCCATATTCGTAATCAGCATTCCGAGCTCTTTCTTAAGATCCTGGTCTCCACTTGAAGTTCTATTGGAGGTCGAAACCCTTCCCTTATGAGATAAAAGAGACTTGCTCTTTGCAAAACGACTATTTATTGAATTTGTTGTTTGCAAGTTTAGGTGAAACGGATAGCCAAATCGCAAAGGAGCATAACCGCCATTGCATGATTTTCATGTTTCGCAAAGGTTGTAACGCAACAGTCGCTACCAAAAATATATGCGATGCATATTCAGGTGCACTGGAAGTCCGCAAATGCCAACGATGGATTCCCAGGTTCAATCCTGTAATTGTGATTGCTTTGACTCCTCTCGATCAGGAAAACCTGTGACATTTGACAACGACATGCTAAAGGGAAGGGAGGCAGTACCCCGTCAAACAGTGAAGGAACTGTCAAGTGCGACCACCCATTTCCATTTACGCCAGATTGGAAAACTATGCAGGGTAGGTGCTCGAGTAGCGCACAACTTGTCCGCCGACAATCGAGCCCTTGCAACACATTGCTTCAACGACACTAAGCCTACTTTACATCCCAAAGGCGCTTCTGTGGTTTTTGTGGAATATCCGTGGAATTCTTAACCTCTTCTTAATTCTTAAGAAGTGCTTACATCTGGACAAGCTATTGGCGCAGATCTTTACTGTAAACAGTTGGATTGAGTGAACCAAGCTTTACTGGAAAGGTACCCAGCGATGTCAACAGAAAAGACGTCACTCTGTAACACGACAACGCAAAACCGCCCTTTGCAGATCGGGCGCTGAAAGAATGATGAATTAGAATGGGAGGTTCTGCCTCACCCACCGCACTCGAACGATCCCACACCTTCCGTTCATTACTTACTTCTATCCCTACAGCATTTCCTTCACCTGCATCACCTGTCGTCCCGCTGATCGTAGAGTTCTCGAGCGGGCGCCAGCACGTCTCCATTCGCCCCTGTCGCGTGCGAGAGTGCTTCAATGGATCCTCCTCGCTTGAGGGAGCCGAACAGCGTCATACCATTCGTTCAGGGCTTTCACGAAGAAGTCCGACCAAAGCGTTGGTGGGCGCTCTGGAGCTGGATTCATCAACGACTTACAGCAATTTAACAGAGAAAGTACAGCCAAAATTTGAACGAATGTCGACGAAGCTCGGAACTCCGGAGGCCTTCTCTCACTTGCGTGGGTCGTGTCACCCCAAGCATCGTCCTTTCGATTCCACCTGCGTGAAGCTGCTCGCGTGTTCATCCTGCTTTCGTATGGCCCAGGTCTCTGAGGCGTATGTTAGGGCAGGAAGAACGGTAGAGTCGAGTAGGTGGGCACGGAGTCGGACGTTCTTCGTCTTCTTCCCGACTTCTTCGACGCTCTTGAAAGCTCCCCAAGCAGTTCGTTTTCCCCTGACCAGCAACACCGCTGGGTCGTCGACCCTGTTGATTTCGTGACCCAGCTACACGAGAACTCGGAGATGTTCGTTCCGTTGAGCGAGAATGGGGCATCACAAACTTGTCCGTTCCTCATGAAAATCGTCTACGTAAGATTCAGCTGCAGTTCAACGTTCCCACACACACGATCGAAGTCGACCAGCATTCACTCCGCCTGACTGATGCTCGGTGTTATGAGCACGATCTCTTCAGCGTAGCGAAGATGGTGCAGTTGCCAGCCGTCGACCTTCACTCCCACGTCTTCTCATTCTAGTTCGCGCATGACGTTTTCGGGGGTGGCGTTGAAGAGCTTCGGGGATATGGTACACCCTTGCCGAAACCCTCTCTTCACGTCGATGACGATCGTTGTAGAATGGAGAGATCTTGGTCGTGAACCCACTGTGCAGCTCTCGAAGGACTCTGATGTACTGAGTAGGAACGTCCTGAGTGAGCAGGGCTTTGAGGACCGCTTCAGTCTTGACGGAGCCGAATGCCTTCTTCAGGTCGATGAACGTAAGGCACAGCGGCAGCTTGTACTCTCGCGACACTTCGATAAGCTTCGTAATGGTGTGTACGTAGTCGATCGTGCTGAATCCTCTCCGAAATCCTGCTTGCTCGCATAGCTGTCCTTCGTCCAGCGTTCTGCTGATCCTATTCAGGATCACTCGAGTGAACAGCTCGTAGACTACGGACAGCAGGCAGATCGGGCGATAGTTGCCAATGTCGTGCACTTCTCCCTTCTTGTACAGCAAGACGGTCCTGCTGGTCTTCCACTGAGATGGAACCTTGCACTCCGACAGGTAGCGCGTGAAGAGCCGCGCCAGGGTGTTGCTGAGCGCTGGCATTAGGTTCTTCAGGTGTTCGGGTCTGATCCTGTCGGGACCAGGTGCTGTACGTTTCTTCACCGACGAGATAACGTGTCGGATCTCAGAAGGAAGAACAGAAGGGACGACGTATCCATCCTGCCGAAGATGGCGTGGGGCAGGTGGACGTGGCTATCGAAGAGATCGGAGTAGAAGTCGTGGATGACCTTCTCCGAGGTCCTTCTGGAAGAGGTGACGGTTCCGTCACGACGTCGGAGAGCGGTCATCTTGGTCTTGAAGTTAACGAAGTTTCGGCGGGCATTGCGGATGTTCAAACCCACCTCTGCAGCTTCAGCCAACACCTCCGCCCTTCTCTCCTTAAGATCCTCCTTTATCGCCGCTCTGCATAGCTTCGCAGGCTAGGACGTCAGTTGGTAGTTGGCTAACGCTCGTGCTGCTCCACGCTGGCGTATCAGCTCGAGAGTTTCCGGAGACAGACGTCTCTTGGTGGTCTTCAAGCTCTCGGCTCCTTTAACACTATCGCGGAGATGGTGCACGAAGTGGTCGTATTCCTCGTCGATGTTGTCTATAAAGGTATCTTCCCAAAGGCCGGCAAGAGAGGTGTACAAGTCCCAGTTGATGGTCGTTCTGGGACTCCTCTTCTTAAACTTCACGGCCTTCTCTCCTTGGCGCGAAAAGCGGAACCTTGCGCAAAGGAGGCGGTGGTCCGATCCCGTGTAGAACTTGGGGACAACATAAACGTCGGTCAGGCAATACTTGCGGTTGAAGATGATGTGGTCGACCTCGTTGTGGAACTGGCCACCGGGAGATTCCCAAGTCCATAGTAGAGAGGGAGGCTTCTGGAACTGTGAGTTTCCGTGGATGGTGTTGGTCGACATGATAAACTCAGACAGCATTTCACCTTGCTCGTTCCACTCCAAACCGTGGGTTCCGATGTGAAGTTCTTCTGGCGACCTTCGCGGTCCGATCTTGGCGTTGAAGTCGCCGACGATCACCTTGTAGAAGGTGTGATCTTCCTTATAAAACTTCTCCAGCTCCACGTAGAACGCTTCCACCTCTTCGTCGTCGTAGTCGGATGATGGGGCATACGCGACGAATACAGTCAAAGCTGGCACGGAGCCACATCGCTTCAGTCGCAGACGTCCGATTTGTCGGAGACTCGTACGAATCGATGTTCATGGCCAAGTGCGTGTTGACGAGGACACCAACGCCGCCTACTCTCCTGCTGTCGCATGTTCCGAGGAACAGTTCTTTTCCGGAGTCGTAGGCGGCGTGTAGGGGGTGGTGTCTTCTCGTCTCGGTCAGTCCGTTGACGTCGTACTTGATCTTCCTGGCTTGCATCATCAGGTCCTCGACGGATGCTTCCGATGCAAGTGTGCGAGCGTTGTAAGTACAGATCGTCATCCTAATCCTTCTCAATTTGCGCAGCCTGGTTAGGCCCTGAGATTTTAGCAGCCTCTCCGTACTCGTCCTTCCCATCGCTGGAGAAATGGGGGCTCTTTCGGGGTCAGGGGAATGAGGCCCTTTAGTGCTGCTGTTTTTGACTGGAGTACACACGGGTAGCTAGTCGGGCTCTGTCGTGCGGGCGAAGAACTCCGGACAGCCAGCCAGACTGCCCGAAGGGACGGGGCGAGACTTAAGGCGGCCTCGAATCGCCTTACGATGTACTCCCAGTCTACCGAGTGCAAGCTTTTGGCCGGGCCGACACAGTTACAATCCGCACAGTCACGGACACATCCGCGCACACTGTGCACGAACATGCCGCTCCCACGCACAAGGAACGCGTCGACCCGACACAGCAGGAGCAAGGAGTACATCCCCTGCATCCCACCTGCGTCTCTGGGCAGTACACGGTCGCGTTTGGTTCGCTTTTAATTCCCCTATCCACCACCCGGGGACGCGCCATGTGGCCCTGCGACAAGCGGCCCGAGATCCCTCTTAACAAGAGAGCCCGAAGGCTCTCTATCGAGGGAGATCCGTGGGCGTTTGATTTAGAACTGATAATCTCCCTAACCAAAACGAGCGCTTTTCATATTAAATTAGAGACTCTCGAAAAAGATCAAAATTCTAGATCTAATTTTTAGTTCGAGAAAGATTTTGTTGCACTTTTTAATTTTTTATCTAACCTGCTTTCCTCCTTGAAATGTTTAAATTTTACTTTCACTTTACTTCAGAGATTTTGCTTTTCAAAAAACAATTATGATGCAAAACTTATTTTAAGTAGTAGGAAGGTAGAACTTTTTGCGCTAAAAGAAGAGACTGCGCCATGCTCTCGTCCAGGACGTCACGATTTTCCTTGCTTTCCGATACTGTAATTGTTGCTTTCCTGAAAAAGCAAGGGGATGACATGTGTGTTCCCCACGATTGTTCTGATGATAAGTGAGTAACTCCACGCAAACAACACTTTAACTACATATCAAGGCATCCTAGGCTAATGGTGCGGCTGGTGCGCGCTTTTTGAAGATCAAAACTGCTATTTTTCTGTACTTTATTTTAAACGTTGAATCATTTTTCTCCAGAAATAGAATTTTTGTAAACAAACCTTTGTGTTCACTTTTTGGGCAGAGTGAAGTAAAAAAAATCAAAGTAGCTAGGACTTCGCCTGAACAAAATTATTTTAATCTTCTCGGCAGATATCATCTAGTTTATTAAAATTTACTGTAGGAGAATTATTGGAGAATTTCCAGCCGCAACAGATGTCGCTTATTATTACTTGCGCGCGCTCAGTACAGTACAAAAATAGCTTCTGAGGGAGATGTTTTCCGCTGCGCTCTGGTGCTCTGTTCTATTATGGGATTGACAAATCCGACATTCTCCTGAAAAGCAATTGAAGAGTGACGGACTACTGTATACAATTTGATATTTCGGTGCCTTCCCATCGTCAGTTTGCTCATCATGAGCAATTCGTGCTGAATTGTTCATATTCAGCACGTGCTCTCAGGGATCTTTTTAAGGGCTAATCCTGTTTACCGTGCGCGTGGTGTTCGCTATCCTAATTAGCTACTTTTTCGTTCGTTTCGATTCTACACAAAGCTCTACGTGCCACCAAGGATTCTTTCATTTTCATGAAACAAGGCACACCACAAGACCTTTCCTTTTTCAAGAATTTTAAATATCGAGTTGTTCGGAAAGTAGTGCATGTTTTTACCTTACATGTTCAAGGTGAAATATCTCAGACAAAATTAACTTCTCGGGGAGTGGAAACCTTAACCGAAATCAGATGTGCACCAGTTATGTGAACAATGAAGCGTTTACCTTGTGTCCAATGCTAAGGTCCTGGAAACGATGAGGTTATTAAATACGGTTTATATATATAGGGCTAGCAGTTAAACTATGCCCAAAATCAACACTACTGAGAGATGCTTCTACTTCTGCGCCAAGCGAGATTTGTAGGCACATATGTATAAAGGTTTATTTTAGGCCAGAGATTTTGACCGTTTAGTGGTCTTCAGTGGCCTAATTTGTATTCTACTATTCGTTTCGTGCGGTAGCACAATCGGTCGCATGCGGCAAAGTCGAAGTTGTTCGCTTTTGTCATGTCCTAACTTAACAGACCTAACAATCCCTTCATTTTCCGGAGTCAGCTGATCAGTACAAAGTAATTTTGATTCGCGCCCGAAGGAGCAGGCCTTTCATAGCACTGACAAGGGATAACTTACGTCGGTTGATTTCCTTTACCAAACAAGTAGGATGGCACTCCTTTTTATTACTTTATGTTATGAGTGGAGCGGTTTCTTTTTTGAATTTGTGGAAGTATATGGTTAGGTTTAACTTCCTCTTTTGGTAAGTCTGCATAAAAAATGCTGTATGCAATCAGAAAAATTATTCTTACCAACACAGACATAAAGAGCATTGATGAAAAAAATAATCCTTTCGCTTTGGAGCGGGAAAGCTAGGAGCTGCCTCGAAACAATGGGAGAAAATGATGCCGATTTTGACCACGTTAGAAGCTGAAGGTGGTGCTTTTTCCTCATAAGGCAGCCAGCGCATAACTGAAGGCGACGAGGTATATGCCGTCCTCCTTTTCCCTGAGTCAGCTAGAGCGATCTGCTAAAAAGCTAAGTTATGAAGTTTAATAAATCACAACCTTGCCGCCTTAATCAATTTGGCTAAACAGACTTCTTATTCATGTCTTAATTTGTCACAGATCCGGCATTGGATTGACTCGCGTTGTGTGTGTGTGTTCCTGTTGTTGTTGTTGTTGTTGTTGTTGTTGTAATGCTCGTTTCTGGCTCTTGCGCTTATCGCGAACCTATTGAATAAATAAAACAAATAAACAAGACGGAGAAGCAACATATGTATTCAAATAGTGGTCTCTTCGTAGCGGTGTGCCTCAAGGAAGAGTGCTGTCCCCTATTCTCTTTAATATTTACACATACGACTTGATCGAACTTCTGAAGGATAGTGGGGCAATATACGGCGCTTTCGCAGACGACTTGAAGATTTATCAACCAACTGCAAGCGATTCTGATATCGAACTTCTTCAAAATGCCATAAATAATGTCCAGAAGTGGTCCTCCAATTGGGGTTTACCGCTTTCGCAAGAAAAGTCTAGAGTGCTCCACGTTGGTACTAGAAATGATAACGTACCTCACTACTCTACTAATAGTAGACCACATAATGAAGTTGAAGAAATAAAAGATGTTGGTTTCTAGGACGAGTAATCTGAATTTCGATAAGCACTGTGCAACTGCAGCCAACAAAGCTATGAAAGTCATGTTTAATCTATTTAGAGCCTTGCCTTCAAATGACAGCTATATTCTTCTCCGTATAGGGTTGTTGTTGGGCTAATACTGGAGTATGGTACGCCAGTTTTTAACCCTTACACACGAAAAAGGCTAGCGATGTAATAGAACGAGTTCAGAACAGTTTCACCAGAAAGCTTATGATACGTGGCTTGAGGTTTGCATATGACCGAATTCCGTCAAGTAAAATCAGAAATTGTGAATTTGTGCTGGGAACTCTTGAGATTAGAAGAAGGAGAAACGACCTATTGATCTTTCACAAAAGCAAAGCCAAACTGTATCCGCTTCTTATTCTTTCGTAGGACCCTCCCTTCATATGAGAAGCTTTGGAAAAGATGGAATCTTCCTGGAAATCATGAAGCTTTTAAAAAATTTCTGAAATCACATTTGATGCCATAATTTACTTACAGACGTCGTCCATCACTTACTTTTTCACCTAGCTAACATATGTAGATTGTATTTGCCTCGGAAACCTCGCTTGACAACCAGACAATCGCCAGAGCAATGCAAACTACGCATCGTGCACTGGAAAGATGTCTTCTGAGGACAAGCCTTCGTCAGCAATGGCAAGAAGGCCTACGAAGCTCGGAGCTACGGGAGAAGTCGCAATTAGCAGACCCGCTGCAGTACATGAAGAAGTCCAAATATCGCTGAGCCGGACACCTGCTTCGACGAAAGGACGATAGATGGAGTCTCCGCAGAATGGCTCCCGAGAGACCATAAGAGACCACTGGGACGACCGCCAACGCGATGGGCAGACTCATTCTCAAGATCTTTCAGAGAGCGGAGCCTGCCTCACTGGATGCAAGCAACCAGAGATCGAGCGGTCTGGAAGAGTTGTGGTCCCCGCTGAGAAGACCTCCAGCCGACAAAAGAACCATCAAAGTATCGAAGTAAGTAAGTATTTTTCTTTCTCGTTTGGTGATTTTTATACAGTTTACGCAAGATTGTACCTGTACTCAAGTAAATAAATAAATAAATAAATAATAAATAAATAAGTAAAATAATTTCCACGTGGTGCTACCGTTTTAGACAAACATTAGTAATTTTGTCTTCAAAGAAGTTATCGTCTACATCACTACACCAAACACTAAGTGCAATCCAGTTATCCGTAATGATCTCTCCGCCATGATCTCTCCGCCATTTCTTCAAGGTGTTCTATTCATGATTTATTGCATGGTGCCGAGCGACAGTTCTCGCAGATTAATGGTTTGAGGTGGAAAAAGTGTTCGCGAGCGTTTCACAGAGTGATGATAGCAAATCTAAGGTGTTCCTTAAAAGAAGTCGATTCTCTTCTCCATGTTTTCGATCACTCTTTTCGTCGAGGTAAATGCTAAGTAATGCAGTGAATAATGCGCAAATGAACGTCAACAACGACTCTGTGCGCGTCACTTTTTGCAGTTTCTTGGAAAATCCCTTATACTTACTGTTTGTTGGTTCGAAAGAATGTTGGATTTAAACCGCCGCCGTACAAATTAAAATCAAGCTCAAAGGTCTCTGGTCACGCTCCATCCTAAATAAAAATTGTCTACGTTGGTAGATTGGCTCAGATGTTTAGGCTGCTTTTTATAGACACGAAGACCTACATTTCCGAAGTCGATGAGTTCACGAAGGTCGGTTTCCATTAGTGGTTCAGTGTTAAGCTTACATCGTTACTAAGAGCGCTTGATGTGATGGTATTTAGTATATTTGTGGATTTGGGGAATTTGATCGAACGAATGAATGAACGAATAGATTCAATGTTGAAAGAATGAATTAACGAATGTATTTGACGTTGAATTATTTCGAGCAGATGAACGAACGATTTCATTCGCCCATCAGTTTTTTCGAATGATCGAAAATCGAATAAGCTCAACTTTTTATTTGTTCGAATACTCGAATAGTCGAACAATTTGACCGAATGGTATGGCGTTTTGTGCTCAAAGATTTAAAGTTTATTCGACATTCGAATATTCGATTTACAATTAAAGTTGGAGCGTTCGATTTTTAAATATTCTTCGAACATAGCTTCCTTTCGATGTTCGAATTCAAACAAATATTCGACTATTTAAACCGTCTCCAGTACAGCTATAGTTTTTAGTTCTGGTAAAACCAGCAAATCATTGAGAGATCACCAGAATTGAGTGCCTAATCGGTTGAAATTCCGGATAGCCACGGTTGCGCATTCGAAAGAGGTACTGGCTGTCATTATGAGTAGAGATTCGTGGTTCGATTTCCCGTTTAGGCCAGCCAAACATGATATACCTCATAGTTGAATTGGATCCAGACTTGTCCATGAAGGCTAAAACACTGCCTTGTTCATCGACTGGCCACCACAATTCATTGTATAGGGGAAATACGCATTTGAATTGCCTCCCGTAGAAGTAGAGTGCGTGGCGCATGCAGAAGGGATTGATGATCGCCATCCTTTTTCCTTCTATTATTATCTGGAGAGTTAATTTGTCAACGCGTGATCACCATGGACCCTGTGTACCGATAAGTGCTTCTATACCTAAAATGACCAAAATTTCCGCTGGACTGCTGACAGATTTTTTGTGGCTATAAGATATGTATTCTATGCAGTCGTGATTCCATAGTAGTTTTTCCCTGATCTCTAGACGAGGTTGGTAACAGCGTTTACTAGGCTTGCGTTTCGGCGGGATCGCCTTCTTCAGAGCCTGAAAGCAAACAAAGTGTGACCACTCGACCAAAGGTCTCCTCAACCCTACTGGATTTTGAGATCAATTTGAGACGTATACAAGATGAGAAAGAGACAGCAATTGACCTCACCTAACCAAGGATCGCCAGAGACCTCACCTAACGAAGAAGACCGTTCCCTGACTAGAATGCTAGCCGGAGGTATGGCCTGAGCTCCCGGGTTATATTTCAGACTATTCTTGAGGAATTACCGCCAAGTAGTCTGAAACACCAGCTGGTAGGAAACCGTATGTACGACTGCCCTTTTGTTACTCCTGTGTAGTCTGTTCTGGTGGCAGAGAGGAGATTGCGCCGTTTCTGAGGCAGTTTACAGAATCACCAGTCACAGCTGTGGTGAGAATTATATCGGTGAAACTTCTCGCCCACTCCATGAACGCGCCAAAGAACACTTGGAGGACAAGCAAAGGTCGCGGGTCTCCACTGCACTGGGTGACCACAGGGTCAACGCCCACCACGGAGAGGAGTTTGGGGTCATATTTGAAATTTTAGCGCGTGAACCCTAAACCTCGGCGCGGAAAGCCCTTGAGGCATTTTGGATACAGGCTACTGACCCAAAAATCAACCGGTAGGGGGAGGAGGTGCTTATGTATAACCCGGGAGCTCAAGCCGTACCTCCGACTAGCATTCTAGTCAGGGCACAGTCTTCGTTGGTACCCTCACGAGCACTACTGCCTGATCGCCTGGCGATCCTTGGTTAGGTGAGGTCTTTGTTGTCTCCTTCTCATCTTGTATACGTCTAATTGGCCTCAAAATCCAGTAGGGTTGAGGACATCCTTGGTCGAGTGGTCACACTTAGGTTTGTTTCCTTCCAGGCTCTGAAGAAGGCGATCTCACCGAAACGTAAGCCTAATAAACGCTGTTACCAAGCTCGTCTAGAGTTCAAGGAAGAACTACTACGAATTCAACATCACACCGAGGTTCTTAGAAAGTCGGCCAGTGGCAGTCGGTAATTGTTTCACTTGGTTCCGGTTTGATTTAACAAGTAACACCAATCACGTTCCTTTTTGTTTGAAATTAGTCACGGGAAATATTTGTCAGCTCACAGATCCATCCATTTAACGGAATGGTGTTTTTGTTTGCAGAGGATGCAAATCTTGTCGCAAGCGTAGACAACAGAGATACGAAAATTTGCCTGCAGTTAATCAATTTTCCCACAAAAACGGAAAGGAAAATTGTTATGCCGTGTGTTGTCAATTACGGCAGTTGTCACTATTACAATAGAGATAAAACTTATTTCTCTGTTATTTCTTTTCTTATTTATTTCTTTAATTGCAGTCAATGAATTTTTCCTCATACCTTGGTCTCCGTCTGGTTAGAAGGACGTCACATTTGCCCACCCCTCGCCTCTTCGCGAACAAACTCCTCCATGGAGTCATATGCACTCGGCTGAAAGCCTGTTTCGCACTCAATTTCATTCTCTGTCAATCCTCTCTTTAAAAATGAGCGCTACCTTTTGTAGAATAGAAATTAAATAACTGCAATTCATTTGGACTTCCAATCAATTGAAGCGAGTGGAGTACAGCCTGAGGAGAGGAGGTGTCGGCTGTCGTGTGCGCCGGATTCTAGTTCCTTGATTAGGACTTCTCACCTAGGCTAACCAAGCCTTCCGTCCCTTCGGAGTAGGCAAATTGAAGCTTGACTGATCAGATCTCTCTAGGAAGGATAAAGCGTTGACCGGCCACGGCAAGTCATTGTATAGACACAGTTCGGATTCAAATTGCGTTCTCGGCATGCAATAGAATTAGAATGCGTAACGCCTCGCAAAATGGACGGCTAAATCTTATTATTAATGTCCTTCATCCTTATGTTTGAAAAACAATGTTCTCTAATAGAAACTTCTCATACCAAGCGGTACTGCATCAATACTGTAGTCGCCCATTCAGAATGCCGTCTTGGTTTCTCCATTTGCTTCCGTAACTGCATTTTAAAAGTATGCATTTCCCTCGTAATTTGTCCATATCTCGTTTCGTGTTCATTTTTTCAAGCCAGCACTATCTCCACAGATTCCTCGTAGTCGAAAATAGGTAACCAGTCACTTTCAGAAAAACTGTTCGTCTCACACGAGAATCGGACTTTCTTGAAAACAAAATTGGATGTTCGGGTATCTCGAAAGTATGAATCCACTTACGAAAACCAAGTTTTCTTTGTTAAATTATGAGATAGATACATACGTTTGAAACGCATTGTATATCATGAATTTCGAGCAGACAAACGAGCCAATCGAATCGTAATTTTGAAGGTCAGAGAAAATGCTCAGAGAAAATGCTCGAAAATTTAGATTGTCTTTCTAACACATTCGAATCTTATTCAGTAAACCCTTAGAACTGATATAGCTCTTTCGGAAAATATACCAGCTGTTCTTAGAAAATTCCAGCTCCTTATGATAAAGATTATTAACCGTCAATTTAAAAAAAAACATTTTTATCTTTGAACGAACCTGCCTCAATGGTTTTTGTTTTTTTTTGGTTCTTCGCATTTCATTGGAGAGATCGTTCCTACCTCAGAACATTAAAGACATCTACGAGGAATTGGTCTTTTCAGAATGTTCGGAATGCCCGACATTCGAGTGTTTTCCTCCTGTGCAAACGGTGCCTTTGCTTCAGCTTACGACTGTAAAACTGGTTCTCCTGTTCAAGTATGCCTCTTTCCAGTATCGCCTATTCCTGCAGCGAGCAGAGCTGTATGTAGGTAGAGGGCTGCAGCAAAGGTAAACATGAATTCGATTTCGCAGACAAAGTCTTCATTTTCTATATATCCATGTGTATGATACTGAAACGCTGATTGATAGATTACCTATCGCCTTGCCGCCTCAACTTTTTTACAAACAATACACATCATTTTGAGCGCGACATCTCGGAACACAGAATACCGGAGGCGTTTTGGATTGCCGCCTTAAGTCCAAAAATCAAGCCCACAATAGCTCCACTGATTCCTCGCAGTCGAAAATAGGTAAACCAGTCACTTTTAGAAAAAGTGACTGGTTTACCTATTTTCGAGGAGGACTGCATCGCGGTGACGCATGAGCTGGCGCCCTTCGTCGACCTCTGCAGGCGAGTTTGACCTACGTGGTCGTGCTCAAGGGGTCTCCGGGGCAAGTGGACCGTAAATATGAGCTCGCCCACTCACCTAAGTTAGCCCACCTCCATCTAAGGGAGACTGGTGGATCATCTCGACCTCCACCGTTCTGTTTAGCGTTGCTGGTTTCTACTACTTCGCTCCTTGACTCCTTGTTTCCTTAGGAATGAGTTTCTGTAAGATGGAATGGTGTTTGGCCGAATAGTTCCCAAATGTTACTCCGACTCTTCCAGACTCTGACGAAGGCGGCAACGTGAAAACGTTAGCCTGAATAAAGGTCGATGCCAGTCTTGGTCAACAGCTGCGGTCAACTTCGTCACATGAGTGCTAGCGATGCCAAGATTTCTGGGAAGTCCGACATGGACAGTGCTCCTTTCAACCTAAACCAGACATTTTTTAAAGGGAACTAAATCACCTTCAGATCAAAAAGCAGGCATTTTGAGAAAACAAAGAATTTTAAAATAGATTAACAAGAATTTGCTACGTTAAAGAACAAAAGATTTTTTCTTTAAAAACCTCTGCCAGCCATAACACGACAACTTCAAATCCAATTTATTACCACGAAGGGAGAGGAGAGAGGCAAAAGTTCTTTCTCCGAAACAAAGACAAATTCTTGAGACAAAAGCCTTTTTCTGAATGTTTTTGTGCACTCATGGTTAGTTATAGTTAGGCCTAGTTAGGCCCACCCAACTACGTAGTTGTCAGGTTGAAGATGCCACAACATTCTGAATAATTCAAATTAGATCACTTCAAAAACGTCATAATGACATCATGTGGGATTGCAGTGCATGGCGCAAACCATGGTATACGTCGAATGCTGCATAGAAAAAAAAACTTTAAAAAACTATTCTCAGTGATCGAAATGTAATTGTCGTTGCTGGATCGATGGGTTGCTGACCAATCAGGTGTCGCGTATCACCTGCCACCTGATTGGTCAGCAATCCCATCGATCAAGCATCAGCAACGTTTCCATTCGTTCGTGTAGGGTGCCATAATAGCCCAGGTACCTTTCAAGCTTGAAGCTCCAAAGGTGATTCATATCCCTCGCTCAATAACTTTAAAAGCGAGTGCGAGCAATGCATTGGTTGGTGACGTGGTGTTCTTCTTTATATCCCATGGAACCTACCCAGGTTACACCTTGCAAAGCGGATATCTTCAAAACGAAATATGTGAATAAGGATAAGAATAAAGCGCGCCGTCGATCGTTCCCTTATGGGACGCGCCACGCATCCCACGGGATGTCGTGAAGGCATTTTGAACGCATATTTCGACTATTCAGTGACTTGCTATGGCTGCCGATGGACCATTGTACTTCCCAATCGGGTGCACACGTCAGCCGATGGCTTCTCCGACCGCTCTACCGCGCACCCATTAAAATCTTTGTCTAACCAAACGGGTTTTCTCAAAACGCAGTAGATGAATGACTCAATTAACTTCTTCTTTAGATTCCCTTCCATGTGGAGAGGAACCCGAGCAGTTTACTAACTCTTTCCCACAATCCTACTGCTTGCTGGCGTCTTCTCTTTGTTTGACCACATTAACAGCGATAAGGCTGTAAGCCACCAGACAGAGAGCAAAACAGCACTTCAAATGACTGCGAGCACTCCCACACGAAGGTTATGCAAATCCCAGGTTTCCGTCCTAAGCGCATGGGCGTGCTTCAAAAACGACGCTGTTGCTCTCCGTGAAAGCATCCGGCGATTAGAAGCAGCACAAGCAGCAGCAGCAGCAGCCTCAGCCTCAGCGGTTATTTACCTTCGGCGTCGGTGCTCTCCGTCTGCAGCTGGCTCTCTGCCGACGACGACGAGCCGACTGTACCGGCTGAGGAAGGAGGTCGCACAGGCTCTGTGCCGTCGCCGCCTCGTCGCTCTGCTGTCACTTTGCCATCAGCGCGCCATCTGCCTGCCATTCGACGCTCCCTCATTGCGTCGGCGTTTTCACGCCATTTCCTGTCCGTTTCAATGGTACTTTCGATCGGATTCTGTCTCTACGGCGTTCTACCTTTGACCAGACGCATCTCTCATCGTCAGGTCCAGCTAAGCCCAGACGAGCTAGGACAATATATCCATGTGAAATTTCTACTGACGGACTGCAAATATTCAATCAAACTGGACCGAATTTAAATGGAGCTTTCGACTGGATTTAGAGAATGCTCATGAGCTATCGCTCCATCAAGCAGCTGGGAATTCTGAGGGGCTGAATCAAAGAAGCGCGGCCGAAATGCTGAGAATAACCCACGATTTGTTCGATTGTTTCCGCGTCCACTTTTCCCTGAAACTTCCTGTTTTTCTCATCAAGCAGAACTGCAGCTCAGCTTGCCTTTAAATAGTACTTCACTATTCCAATACTCTACAATTAACATTCTGAATACGAAATTTTCGTCTCATTTACTACTGGTTTGAAGCATTTGCCGAACCATTTGAGCTCTAATTAATTCAGCTCTAATTTCTATCCTAAAGCTAAATTTAACACCAATGGGGTCAAAGAATACGTGTTGCACCAATTTGCAGCATATATCCTCTGAAAGTCATCGTCCAAATCTATTGCATCCCACTTATTGTCATGATTTTTATCATTCTATTCCTACTATATACTTACTGACTGACAACCCACATAGCAGATCTGGCTGTCAAGCACCGCCGCCTTTTCCTTTTTATGCTTTGTTTGGCCCCTACATAAAAAGAGTTGCGGTGGCGAGACAGTGTTATGTCCTTCCTATAAAGGCCTGAAACCGATCCACAAGTCTGAGGAATGGATGGGATGCTTGGCTCCTTGTGGGAGCGGGACATGAAAGGAAACAATGTACGTTAATAAGGGATCCTTATAAAAGATGAAGATTTCAGAAATAAGCACCATTTTCCCTTTGGGCTGAAGAATTTTTATTTGAAATTGTGCATTTTTCATTTTAAGCTGGGCACTTTTCAAGCAAAAATGAACATATCTAGGTCAAAATAGGTATTTTATAACGGAGACAAAATATTTTTTGTTCCAAGAAAATACGTATGAAAAACTCTTGCACATGTTTTAAGAATAAATGCGCACACTTTTTGAGTGAGCATAAAATTTATGTGTCGTTGGCTAAAACAAAGTCTTAGGTTTTTTTTTCTGAAGTATTACGACACAAAAAAATTTGCGAAAAGAATTCTCAGTGCACTCATCCAGGTCATTGCAATTTTTACTTGATTGATAGCGACAACACAACCTACCTGAAGTTATGCAGTGGAGACTGGTGGTGGTGTATTTCTTCTATTGTCATCGTTTTTGCTGCTTTTATTATAGATTTATACGTATCACCTGTATCATCTGTATCACCTGTCGTCCCGTTGATCATCGACTTGCTCGAGCGGACGCCAGCAGCGTCTCCATTCGTCCCTGTCGCGTGCCAGAGTGGTCCAATGGATCCTCCTCGCTCGAGGGACACGAAGAGCGTCATATCGGTCGTTCAGGGCTTTCACGAAGAAGTCCGACCAACGCGTTGGTGGGCGTCCTGGTGTTCTCTTGACATCCCGCGGAATCCAATCTGTGACGGCTCTCGTCCAGCGGGTGTCTGCGAATCGCATTACGTGGCCGGCCCACCTAATTTTCGACGACTTGGCCCATGCGACAGCGTCTCTGATCTTCGAACGTCGGCGAAGCTCGGAACTCCGGAGGCCTTCTCTCACTTGCGTGAGTCGTGTCACTCCGAGCATCGTCCTCTCGATTCCACGCTGCGCGACGCTGATCGCGTGTTCATCCTGCTTTCGTATAACCCAGGTCTCTGAGGCGTATGTTAGGGCAGGAAGAACAGTGGAGTCGAATAGGTGGGCATGGAGTCGGACGTTCTTCGTTTTCTTCACGACTTCTTCGACGCTCTTGAAAGCTCCCCAAGCCGCTCGTTTCCTCCTGCTCAGCTCTGGTGCTAGGTCGTTGGCCATGTTGACTTCGCGACCCAGATACACATAGCTGGAGCATTCGGAGATGTTCGTTCCGTTGAGCGAGAATGGGGCATCAGAAACCCACCCGTTCTTCATGAACATCGTCTTCGTAAGATTCAGCTGCAGTCCAACGCTTCCACATACACGATCGAAGTGGGCCAGCATTCGTTCCGCCTGACTGATGCTCGGTGTTATGAGCACGATGTCGTCAGCGAAGCGAAGATGGTGCAGTTGCCGGCCGTCGACCTTCACTCCCATGTCTTCCCATTCTAGTTCGCGCATGACGTTTTCGAGGGTGGCGCTGAAGAGCTTCGGGGATATGGTATCCCCTTGTCGAACCCCTCTCTTCACGTCAATGACGACGTCGTTGTAGAATGGTGAGATCTTGGTCGTGAATCCACTGTACAGCTCTCGAAGGACTCTGATGTACTGAGTAGGAACGCCCTGGGTGAGCAGGGCTTCCATGACAGCCTCGACGGAGTCGAATGCCTTCTTCAGGTCGATGAACGTAAGGCACAGCGGCAGCTTGTACTCCCGCGATACTTCGATGAGCTTCGTAATGGTGTGTATGTGGTCGATCGTGCTGAATCCTCTCCGAAACCCTGCTTGTTCGCATGGCTGTCCTTCGTCCAGCGTTCTACTAATCCTATTCAGGATGACTCGAGTGAACAGCTTGTAGACTACGGACAACAGGCAGATCGGGCGATAGTTGCCAATGTCGTGCACGTCTCCCTTCTTGTACAGCAAAACGGTCTTGCTGGTCTTCCACTGAGATGGAACCTTGCATTCGGACAGGTAGCGTGTGAAGAGCCGCGCCAAGGTGTTGATGAGCGCTGGCGGGAGGTTCTTCAGGTGTTCAGCTCTGATCCTGTCAGAACCGGGTGCTGTACGTTTCTTCACCGACGAGATGGCGTGTCGGATTTCGGAAGAGAGAACAGAGGGGACGACGTATCCATCCTGCCGGAAGATGGCATGGGGGCAGGTGGACGTGGCTATCGAAGAGATCGGAGTAGAAGTCGTGGATGACTTTCTCCATGGTCCTTCTGGAAGAGGTGATGGTTCCGTCAGGACATCGGAGAGCGGTCATCTTGGTCTTGAAGTTGGCGAAGTTCCGGCCGGCATTGCGGATGATCAGCCCTGTCTCTGCTGCTTCAGCCAACACTTCCGCCCTTCTCTCCTTGAGATCTTCCTTTATCGCCGCTCTGCATAGCTTTGCAAGCTCGGACGTCAGTTGGTAGTTGCCTGACGCTCGTGCTGCTCCACGCTGGCGTATCAGCTCGAGAGTTTCCGGAGACAGGCGTCTCTTGGTGGTCTTCAAGCTCTCGGCTCCCTTAGCACTATCGTGGAGATGGTGCACGAAGCGATCGTATTCCTCGTCGACGTTGTCCATGACGACATCTTCCCAAAGGCCGACAAGAGAGGTGTAGAGATCCCAGTTGATGGTCGTTCTGGGATTCCTCTTCTTGAACTTCGCGGCCTTCTCTCCCTGACGCGAAAAGCGGAACCTCGCGCGAAGGAGGCGGTGGTCCGATCCCGTGTAGAACTTGGGGACAACGGAGACATCGGTCAGGCAATACTTGCGATTGAAGATGATGTGGTCGATCTCGTTGTGGAACTGGCCACCGGGGGATTCCCAGGTCCATCGTAGGGAGGGAGGCTTCTGGAACTGCGAGTTTCCATGGATGGTCTTGGTCGACATGATAAGCTCAGACAGCCTTTCACCTTGCGCGTTCCACTCCAAACCGTAGGTTCCGATGTGAAGTTCTTCCGGCGACCTTCGTGGCCCGATCTTGGCATTGAAGTCACCGACGATCACCTTGTAGAAGGTGTGATCTTCCTTATAGAACTTCTCCAGCTCCACGTAGAAGGCCTCGACGTCTTCGTCGTCGTAGTCAGATGTTGGGGCATACGCGACGAACACAGTCAAGGCTGGCACGGAGCCACATCGCTTAAGTCGCAGACGTCCGATTCGGCTTGTCAGAGACTCGTACGAATCGATGTTCATGGCCAAGTGCGTGTTGACGAGGACACCAACGCCGCCTACTCCCCTGCTGTCGCATGTTCCGAGGAACAGTTCTTCTCCGGAGTCGTAGGCGGCGTGTAGGGGGTGGTGTCTTCTCGTCTCGGTCAGTCCGATGACGTCGTACTTGATCTTCCTGGCTTGCATCATCAGGTCCTCGACGGATGCTTCCGACGCAAGCGTGCGGGCGTTGTAAGTACAGATCGTCATCCTAGTCCTTCTCAGTTTGCGCAGCCTGGTTAGGCCCTGAGATTTTAGCAGCCTCTCCGTACTCGTCCTTCCCATCGCTGCAGAAATGGGGGCTCTTTCGGGGTCAGGGGAATGAGGCCCTTTAGTGCTGCTGTGTTTGACTGGAATACAACAAGGGTAGCTAGTCAGGCTCTGTCGTGCGGGCGGGGTGCTCCGGGCAGCCAGCCAGACTGCTCGAAGGGACGGGCGAGACTTAAGGCGGCCTAGAATCTCCTTACATGTACTCCCAGTCTACCGAGTGCAAGCTTTTGGCCGGTCCGACACAGTTACAATCCGCACAGTCACGGACACATCCGCGCACACTGTGCATGAACATGCCGCTCCCACGCACAAGGAACGCATCGACCCGACACAGCAGCAGCAAGGAGTCCATTCCCTGCATCCCACCTGCGTCTCTGGGCAGTACACGGTCGCATTTGGTTCGCGTTTAATTCCCCTATCCACCATCCGGGGACGCGCCACGTGGCCCTGCGACAAGCGGTTCGAGATCCCTCTTAACAAGAGAGCCCGAAGGTTCTCTATCGAGGGAGATCCGTGGACGTATGTAAACATACGTATGTATAAGTATTTATACGTATGTAAACAGCAAACATGGGCGCATGCAGCGCAGTAGCGGAGGTGCCGGCTGACACGCGCAGCCGATACTAGGTTCCAGGTTCGGAATTTCCGTTTGGGCCAACCAAGCCTTCCATCCCTCCGGAGTCGGTGGATTGGTACCGGACTTGTCTGGGAAGGATAAAACGCTGACTTGTTCATCGGCTGGTCACCGCAATTCATTGTAGTATGGCCAAACACGCATTCAAGTCGGTTCCACGATATCCCGTAGAAGAATGCATGGCGCATTCCAAAAGAGAATGAGTACAACAACACAAAATACAACACCGTCCTTTATTCATATCATAAACAGCAAATACGCAACCGCAATAGAAGATGCAAATAGAGTACACGTCAAACCTCTCCCTGTAGCAAACCATCAAACTAATGTACTCTCAGGCTCTTCACTATAATCAAAAGTACTACTTGAGGTCAAGTGACAAGAATTTTGGTTTTTATCTTTTCGAACTGTATTTTTTGTTAGTAATGGTAATTTTCAGTAAATTCTTCTTGAAATATTTTCAATTCACCACGCACCGTTGTCCATTGGTTGGCCACCGCAAGCATAGCCCAAATTCGGATTCAAATTGCCTACACGATATCCCGTAGAAGTACAATGCATGGTGCATCCCAAGAAGGATTGAGTAATGCCGTCTTTTATCTTTTATTATCTTTTCTGTGAAAGCGAACTTTGTATTTATACGTTCTAAAAAGTTAGTGCCACTCACGTGTGCAACGTATAACCACTGAAAGTCATCTTTTAGAACTATTGCACCCAGCTTATTGTCATGTTTCATACCAATCTAATCCTTCTATATAGTACCTCACTATTCTAGTCCTATACAATCCTCTCTGCTCCTTCGTTATCCTCTATTTGGTTTTTACAACGAAATGCGGTGGCGAGACGGCGGAACAATAAGTCAAATGAGTTTCTTTAAGCCTCAGTTGGCTGGTGTCGAGGTTGTAAGCTGTCATAACGACGTTTTGTTGCGATCAAAACTTCTAGCGCCGGGCAGGACTCGAACCCGCACCTCCCTCTGACCGGGCGGGAATGCTCTACGCCATTACACCATCGGCGCCGTTTGATCGAACCCGGATACGGGTGGGTGCTGATCGGTCCCACGAGGTGTGGATGTTGCGTTCGATAAAACGGCGCCGGTGGTGTAAAGGCGTAGAGCATTCCCGCCCGGTCAGAGGGAGGTGTGGGTTCGAGTCCCGCCTGGAACAATGAGTGTTTTATGCTTCACATAGGGCTTGGCACCAATTCACCGGTACCGTGGGAATGGATCGAAAGTTTGGCCATCCTGCGGGTGACCCCGAAAGGAAACACTGCACATTCATGAGGGATTGTGGAAATCCTTTTAAACGACTAGAACGTGCACATAACTCTTGGGGCGCGATAGCACAGCCTGGGGAGGCGCCAGCTTCGGATTCTTCCCGAATCAAGTTTCTTTTCCAACCAAGGCCAGTCATTCCTTTCTTCTCTCTGACAAGGGAAGGATCTGAAGCGTATGTCTGAGCTGGGGGAGCGAGTCATACAGGGAGAATCCCACCCCTCAAATAGTAAAAAAATGTGTTTAATTTTTTACAAGTCGTTGAACCCAAGGAGGAGGAGGTCCTTGAAGTTACAATGGAATACGGCGCATCACGAGTATGGGGTCTTGTGCGCCCACGATGCCTCTGCCGGCAAGCGACTCGGAGCGCAGTGGTTGCATTATGAGGAAAAGGTCGGGGGTTCGGTTCTTCCGCGCTGCTGCATCTCTGCGTTTCGACTTACTGGTTGACGTCTATACCTTTATCAGACGTTTTCTGTGCGTGCATTTGCTAGCTGTACGCTGTAGAGAGTACCTTTCTTGCGATTTGTTTATTACTGACCAGTTTTTTGACCACAACGACTTCGTCAGCTTCAAGTTTACCTGCTTCGAAGTCCTTTAGTATGCTGGCCATTCCCTCGGCAAGCTTGATTTCTTCCCTCTAAATGTCGGCCACACTTCAGCGTGAGCAGGTGGATCACCAGTCGAGCATCGGCGGACATTGTCGATGTTAGGTTCTAGAAAACCTTCAGCAAACCCCAGGTGACAGGCAAAGATGACGGAAAGAGCGTATCGATGCCATTTAGGTTAATTTGCGAGATTCAAGACCGCTTTTCTCACTTGAACCACCTCCGACGTCACATCCTTGTCTCTTTTGAAAATCCGACGGTTTTTCCTGTCATTGGTTCATGTATGGAAACGGACTGTGAGCAGCCTGTAGCTTTTATACGCTACCGTATTGTGCCCAGTGCTGCTTCATGTACTTTATACCTCTATATCACTGATGTTGAACATTTATACATCATCATATTGAATACCACAACATTCGGCTCGAAAATTAGGCAAAAGAACGTCTGAAAATGAGACGTCAGAATCCATCAAATCTCAACCAGTCAGTTGAAATGCAAAAGTGCAGCACCGCGGAAGGACCGAACCCCCGACCTTCCTCGCATTAAACAACGTCACTTCCACTGCGCTCCGAGCCGCTTGCCGGCAGAGGCATCGCGGGCGCACAAGACCCCAAATTCATGATGCGCCGTATTCCATTGTAACTTCAAGGTTTCTCTACTCCTTGGGTTTAACGACTTAGCAAAAAAAAAACATTTTTATACTAGCTGAGGCTTGAGGATTCTCCCTGTATGACTCGCTCTCCCCGTTCAGACATACGCTTCAGACCCTTCCCCTCTGGGTTCGATGTTTTGGGTCAAGACTTGTCCGAGCAGGATAAACGTTGACTTGTCCATCGGCTGATCATCGATCCCGTTGTATATAGAGCAAATGTGCATTCCGTCTGCCTCCACAATGTTTCGCCAAATTATAATGGTATAATAGAGCAGGTGGTGTATTCCAGAAATATATGGATAACGGTGAACTCTATTCTTTATCCCTCATGTTTCAGTTCAATGTTTAAAATGAGTTTCAAATTGATTGGTTATTGGAACAAACCATTTAATATGTCGGACGAGGAATCCGCTAGAACGTCACGAAAATTTGGAATACCTTGCCCAAAGGCTGACTAATTGATGCTGATACGCATCCGCAACTACGTTGTTTCCCAGTGTCAGATTTGGTCACCAGCGACTGCGTAGAACCGTTGACCTCCTTGATCCCCTCTACACCTTCGCCAGGACCACAAACACCATTGAAAATCGGTTATCTTTGATTTAAAGACTTAGTTTTTACTTTAGCTAGTGTTATTGCTTTTGACTGATGCATTGCTGATTCGCTCTCATAGAGTGTTTCTTTCCTTTTCATTCGCTTTCATATTTTCTTCTTTATCTGAATGATAACAATGTTTCAAGCCGGCTTCACAAGGAGGCTGATGACTAGATCTCTAGGGTTTAAATATGAATCCTAGGGCAACAGTCGAGAAATAACCACTTTGGTCCACAGCTCGTAGGGTGTGGCTGTTTCACTGCACCGTAGTGTGCTGGCTATCTGTTTGACTACATTTTGGTATTTTACATATTGACCTGATTTTTTGTGCAAAATTCTATTTGGACTGAAAAAAACCTATCGCCTTTAGTTCCAGGAACTCTCGCTACATCCATAGGGAGTACCCGTAGGTTAGCTCTCTCCAGAGTGAAAGACTTTGTTGGGAGGTTATTTTTTGTTAACCGAGTAGGTTCTCAATTTGACCACGTCAGCTTGAAGTATCCTGTACTTGAACAAGGACCACTGGTCCAGGATAATTCACTTATAACTGATTTGCTAACTCACCTGTCTTAAGAGTAATGAATTGTTATATTTCATTTTTTTTCAAGGACAAGGGACGACATTAACCAATCCCTTTTGGGATGCTCCACGATTCTACTTCTACGGAATGACGCAGAGGGAATTTGAATGCATATTAAGCCTACAATTCACCACTCCCTAGGAATGGAAGACTTTTTGTTTAGCCTGAGCTGTAAATCAGAACCAGCAACCTACGGTCGAGTGCACGCGACAGCAGGCAGTTTCTCCGGTTGCGCTATGCGCCCAGTTTCATACGTTGACAGTTCACTCTATGCCCTTTCTCGTGGTTTGTTAGTTCCGTTCTGAAATTTCACATGGACCTCCTATGTAGTAAATAATGCTGATTATTTTAGAAGTGCTTAAAACCATAGTCGTTCTGTGACCACATTTGTTATGATGGGTTGATGTGGCGCAATCGACAAGAGGCAACGAAAGAACGCTTTGTATGGGATTGGGTTCGGTGCCATGTGCCAGGTAGACACTCTACCCTCCGAAATTCTTGTTGTACTTTGTAGATCTCTTGAGGAGGCAAGCACATTGATTTGTTCGAAGTGCTTCCCTTCATACACTTGTAGTGCATGTAAAATATTTACATGGTGCATGCCTAATGGAATTATTACTTAAATTCACAACTTCATTTTTTGCTTGTGTATGAGGAGCTATGGTAACAGTTGAGCTTGTTGTGATTATATCAGTTTCGAACGCTACTCATTACTTACATTGCGGTATACACCGACCTAACTTCGAAGATGTCCTCCAGATTTAGTTCGGCCGATGCACCACATTTAGTGGATCCCCAGCTAGCTCGCCTAGTTGACTTGCCACGCGGTATTGGTTCCTTTAGCTAAAAAATCCACTGACACCGGTGATACAGACAAGTTTATTATTGCAAACGTCACTAACTACTGTGGGCTATTGACTATTGGTTATTGCACAAGGAGCCGCGAGTCGTCGTAGTGTGGGGTTGAGGAGCTGAACTCTTCACCAGAGCCGCCAGAGTCACCATCGCGGGTTCGTTCGGCTTACATGTGCAGTGTCAAAACCGTTCTCACGGTGGAATGCAAGCATATCCCTAAATGCTCTTAGTCATATCTTCAAGAGCTAAGCGTGGGAATCAAAATAAATGAACAACCTTTCTATTAGGTTGTAACGAAATAAATGGCACTGAGCCACTGCAAATTTAAACAGTTAATATCTCGGCTTGTAGGCAAGTTTGTTAATCGAAATAAAAACCTTCTGATTCTACACATCTTTGCCAACGTGACACAAGCTTTTTATCCCAGTAGCATAAAAATCAGAAGTTCTGGAATTGACGAAATCTTCGAAGGCACTTTCGGCATCCTGTTGGTATTTGAATATTTTCCCTACCAAGAAGTCGCCAAGATGCTTGAAGAAATGGTAGTCTGTTGGGGAGAGGTCGGGAGAAAACGGAGGATGTGGTAGAGTTTCAATGCTCAGCTCATTCAATTTCTGCAACATCATTCGTGCTACATGGGGGCGAGCATTGTCGTGCAGAAGGAGAACTCGCCTTCGGTTTACCAAGGCCGGCCGGATATCCTTCAACTTTTTCATCATTTCTTCAATTTCAATGCAGTACTTCTCTGCCGTGATGGATTCACCGGGAGGGAGGAAGCTGTGGTGAATAATTCCCAGCGAACACCACCGTACTGTCACCATTACTTTCTTTTGGTGCGATTCCGGCTTCGCAAAAACCTTGGGGCTCTCATCGCTGTCCGCCCACTGTGCCGATCGTCGCCTGCTGTCGTACATTATCCACTTCTCGTCACAGGTTACGATGCGATCAAGGAATGGGTCCGTTTCGTTCCGTAGAAGCAGTGCGGACGAGATCTCATATCGACGGTTTCTTTGCTCCTCAGACAGCTCGTGAGGCACCCATCTTTCCAGCTTTTTGGTCTTTCCAATTTCCTTCAGATGCCGGGCAGCTGTGTTGTGACTGACGCCAAGAACCTTCGCTATCTCCCTGGTACCTTTGTGTGGATCCTCCTCTACCACATCTCTCAGCTTGTCCTCATCAACATCACTATGCCTCCCACGACCTTCATGTTCTTCCAAGCTCTCATCTCCATTCTGGTACTTCTGATACCAACGATACGCCATCCGAATTGTGGAACATCCTTGACCGAATGCGGCCTTGATCTTCTCGTACGCCTCCTTAGCTGTAGTGCCCAGCTTGAATTCATACAAGTAAATGCCTCGGATTACCCTTTTGTCCATCTGCAAAAAAGTCAATAAAACTCTAAAGTTTTCCCACTTTTACATAGAAAATTTGGCACTCACCGATAGAGCAAAGTTTGCGCTTCTAAACGATATGCCACACGTTACGGTTTGTTCTTGATCAAACGCATAAAGACGCGCCAAAAAATGGCGCGAGCCAGTGCCATTTAATTCGTTACAACCTAATAGCTGCTTACCCTATCGATTATTGTAGCGTAGCTACAGTACGTCTTCAATACTTAAATTATCTCCCTAAAGTACTGATTGCCTGAAAATACAACCTTTTCCTTGTTTGGATTTTAGTAACTGTGATAACCTGCGAACTACTTGTAATGTCATAAATTTCGAGCATCATTGCTTTTACTGAAATTCTCTCGAGCTAATTCATTTTAAGAGAAACACTCATAGCCTGGCTCGATGGCAAATTCGCTAAGTCCTTAGCAAGACATCAGCGATGGGCAAATTCTGCAAAGGGAGAAGAAACCTATTCTCATATTTGGTTCCCAAGAAAGTAGTACAACTTGGCGCTAAATTTAGAGGTCTCATTTTCCTATATCATTAAGGGTACATTTACTGAGATTAGTTCCCACAGAGCCATTCTCCAGATTCCCACAAGAATGGCTGTTCTTCGAATGAGGGAGCATTTCTGAGAAAGTGCTCGCCCTTTTCCTGTTGTCTTCTTCGCCACCGTGAATTTCTGGGTACGCTTTGAACACGTCATGTTTTTGATTGAATATAAAATCCTTCTCAGTGTAGATCAAGACAGAACTGGGTGCAGTCCTAGGCCGGGGGACCGTGTGGTCATTTGCGCAGTAAGAAACGTATACCGATTCTCCTCAACTGCCCTGGCGGTATCGTGATATCAGGTTGTTCAAGCAATTTCAAAGGAGCGAGTGGTGAGGTAGAGGGGAAGGGGAGAATTGCCTCGATTGTAGGTGGCCCCCTTCAACTAGGATTGCACCTAGATCTGAACAAAAATGACCTGGTGTTCCAACTTCTTCACTGTTTGACCGTTTGACCGCAAAGTCCTTTTGCCACTTCCATTAGCAACAATTCCCTTCAAACTACTATATAGGTACACTTCCAGGGGTCGGATTCATCAACGACTTACGTAACTTTAACAGAGAATTCTCAGCGGAAAACTCGGATAACGCGGCCTATCGCTCACCATATCGCTTGAATAGCCGCGCTATCAGGGATTTCGGTTGTAATTTTCTCTGTTAAATATCTGTAAGTCGTTTATGAATCCGCGATGGTCGACAACGATCAATACTAATAATTCATGGCCAATCGATTTTTGGGTTCTGTCAAGAATCCTGAGTAGAGCTCTAGCTCGACACAAAACGAAGAATGGGGCGGCATTTAGAAGACCTCGGGTCAGTCGACCTATGCAGTAGAATGCGCTCACTCAAAGGACAATCAACTCAAAGGCAACAGTCAACTCCATTCCGATGACTCAGCTCGCTTCGATTGCAGCTGCAATGTTTATTGATCCGATTATTGATTTCTTGCTCACGTAATTCCTTTGTACTCGGTCGTCGCAGCGCCGCACTTCATAAAAACTTCATCGGTCTTCTTTCTATGACTCATTCTCCCATCCTATCAGCACTCTTCTTCGCCTTTTCATCTCTTCGTCACCTTATGTTGGTCGTCAGTGAGTTCGATGAATCTCCTTCAGTTCTTCTGGTCTTTTCTGTCTCTAGTAAGGGACGTCCGTGAACATACCCCAACGATTCTCATCGAGAGTCTATCCGGTCTTCTCGATCTAACAAGGATCACAGGGGTGAAGATCGTTTTTGCTGTGGGCCGCTGAGTTGTCCAAAAATGACAAAAAATTGTCGCCCAGAAACCCGTTTCGACTGGCAGCGTGCTCGAGGGGAATGAAGACCACAGAGGTAACCCGTGTGTTAAAGAAATTCTAGCCCAAATTCGGGTTTAAATTGAAAAGCTTATACGAATTCTGCTTAAAGGCCGAAAAATGACAGCACTAGTTGTGTGGACGAGGATGTGCACCCTTAATCTCCTGTCCAAGAGTTTAGAGGCGACAAATCTTTGCATTTTGGGCAGCAGCAAAAGCGAACATCACCTCTGTGCTCGTTGTTGCATGCCCTATGTACAAGACCATAGAGGTCTAATTGAAAACCGACGGGGTTGGGATACTTTCACAGACGTCTATTGTAAGGCCTCTTGCTAGTTCGAAAATTCGTTCTACGTTTAGCCACTTTGTTGACAATTTTTTGCTACCGTATGCAAAAAACGTCTTGAAATGCTTCGTTTTCAGAACTCACCAATATGCTTTTTTTTTCTTTACCGTTCATTCTACCGACACAAAAGAAGCGTAATACAAAATTCATCCTGAAGGCAGTAGTGAAACAGAAATTTTCCTATTGATTTTTTAAAGTCTAGTTTTGGTTATTTTTCCTCCGTAAAATTCTAGTTCCTATCTTGTTTTGAAAGGCTTACGTGATACCTTCACAGAGGCAAGGTGTCTATACAATTTTCACGTCGAATTGGACACTTTTCACGTCAAATTGGACTCTCTTCTAAGCTAACCTAAGATTTTTAAAAAATTCAAGGGCGAACTCTCCTAATCGAAATGAGCTTCTTCTACATTAAACTAGAGACTCTCCAAAAATGTTAGAATAATTTTCTGTTCAAGGAGAATTTTAGGATAACTTTAGTTGAGGTTTTCATTTACTTTCCAATAAGAGAGCACATTGTTTGAAATTTTATTAAAATTTAATTTTTCGAGAAAAAGCAATGATTTGAATCATGTTTTAAAGAGCAGGAAAGCGGCCATTTTACATTGCCGGAACGAGGATTGCTCCATATCCCCGTTGGGAGCTTCGCGATTTTTATTCGATAGATAGCGAAATTTCTGTTTGCATGCAGTTTCACATTTGCAAACTGGGCATCATAAACAATTGCTAGAAACACACATATCCTAACTTTCTTGTTGCATGTAAGCAGTGTTTACGCTATTAGTCAGATAAACATTGCGACTTGCTTTCCGAGTGCATGACGCGATCCAGTCTTTTAATGCACTACATGATTGTTGTTTGCTCTTTAAAACAGAGTTTAATTTCTTATTTTGTCTTAAAAAATCAAAATTGTATAAAATTATTTCTCTCATTCGGAAGCTGAAGTTTAAAAAAATCAAAAAGGGCAGGCTGGGTTTTCCTTGAACAAAAAATTATTCTAACCATTTTATAGTCTTTAGCTTAACCAGTAAGACGTTCGCTTCGAATTTAGCTTGATTCAGTTTGATTTCAAAGTTCATGGACCAGCTTCAAAGAGTGTCCAATTTGGTTTGAAAAGTGTCTAATTTGGTTTGGGAAACTGTCCAGTTCAAAATGGTGTATACATATTTTGACGCAGAGGGCTTTAAGAGAAGAGCGTAAGCGAAGAGCTGTATAACTGCTATTGTTGTGGTACCTAGGTACAATACCATCATCACCTGCATCATCCTTCGCCCTGCTGACCATCTAGTTGCTCGAGCGGGCGCCAGCAGCAGTGTCTCCATTCGTCCCTGTCGCGTGCCAGGGTGCTCCTATGGATCTTCATCGCTCAAGGGACACGAAGAGCGTCGTATCGTCCTTTCAGACTTTCACGAAGAACAAGACCAACGCGTTGGTGGCCTCCTGGTGTTTTCTTGACATTCCGCGAATCGAGTCGGTGACGGCTCTCGTCCAACCGTGTCTGCGAAGTGCGTTACGTAGCAGGTCCACCTAATTTTCAACGACTTAGCTCATGCGATAGTGTCTCTGATCTTCGAACGCTTACGAAGCTCAGAACTCCGGATGTTTTCTTTCACTTTTGGGACGTTCTTTGTCTTCTTCACAACTTCTTCGACGCCTTTGAAAGCGAGAATACCGAATATAAATAGTAATACCCACCAGAAGGATTGGAAAAGTTCCGCGGAAGGCGCGTTATCCGCGTTCTTTCTGTTCTTTTGCTGTGCCCGTCTTGATCTTTATTCTTTTTTAAAAACTCACATACCATCGTGATCTTTTCGACGAGGTTTATCCGTTGTCACAAAAACATTCTTGGTTAATTTTTGACGGCTAATTTCGCGAAGGTGCCAAGGGATACTCATTAGTGAGGGACGTCTCCACTGAGGACATGTGTTTCATTGGTAGGAATCGCCGGCCGCGCTATTTCGAATCGATCGATCGTGCCATCAGGGTTGGGTCCCATCACAATCACAGAGAAGTCGAGGCATGTATCGGATTCAGTTCACGTGCCGTCATCAAGCGAAAATGAGAAAGTGGAACGCATGGCGTGCTCTGAAGCCATTGATTATCGCAACAATGGCGATGATGATTGGTTTTTATATTGCCCTCTCTCCGCGCATCGCCGACGTTGTTTTCATCGGACGCACATCCAGCATTCATCGTCCAGCTCCCACTAAGCGCCTCCGTTCTCATGGTTTTGTCGGTAGGTGCCTCGGTACTACACCTCTCTGCCCTTATCGATTCCTGTATCTTTATGAGGCACTCGTCGGAGAGTATCGTTGCGGTTCGACGAAAAAGACACCGCTTCGCACTCCCGTCGCTAGATTTAATGGGAAAACTTTGAAGAACCCCGGCTAAAACATGTCATGTTCTCCGTATTCTAGATTCACGAGGCTTGCTCTTCCTTTCAGTTTCGTAGCACTCCACTACTGTGCGCTCGATTTTTCCGAGGATTTCTCCTTGCTTCTCCATACTTTGTTGAACCATATGTGCCGTTTTCTGGGCAGAATAGACACTTTGAAAGCCAATTTCAACACTTTTCAAATCAAATTGGATACCACTCTGACTAGTTCACGTGTGCACGTGCTGACAGTGCGATCTTATAGTAAAATTTGAGGAACACTAGCTCCTTGGATTCAAGGACTCAGCAACAGTAAAGCCTACTTTTCTACTGTATGCAGGATAGGGATTCTCTAATCGGTATTCGTTTTCATCGTTCAGATCTACACCTGTGATCAATCCTTGGTGAACGAGCTTGACGCTTTTAAAGTCAAACCGAACGTTTTTCAAACATAAGCGAGCGTCTTCCAGATTAAGTTGAGGATATATCCCAATTAGGTAGAGCACTCCAATTCGGCTCTTGTTAAACGGCGACAAACTTCAAAGTAAATGATTTTTACGAAGCGAAATATTAATTGAATTAGCTTACGAGAAGGTCATCCTTTCCAGTATCCTTTGCCACAGTATTTACCTTTGTTTCACATTTGCAATGGCGCTCCCCTTCTTCCCTCCCCCGACTAGAATAAATCCTATAGCAGACTCTTCGAGACGGATAGAGTGATTTTTGCCTAAAGAAAATTTAGCACGACTTTCTTAGAAAATTTTTAATCCGCCTGCGCCATTGAGTGAACACACCACTTGACTTTAATAATATTTTCATTTTTAAGGAAAAGTAATGAATAAAATTTGCTTTGAAGCACGGAAGCCCGGCAATCATTTATTGTTTTAAAAGAAGAGATTGCGCCTTGAGAACAGAGAACAGATCGATGCGATTTTCATATAGTTGATAGTAAAAATTCTAGTTGCGAAGAGCAGGACAGATGTAAACAGTACAACAATAATAGTTATAAAAAGCATATCCTCACACCATTGTTTCAAGTAAGCAGCGTTTACATTGTTTTATAACCTATTAGTCAAAATAATATCTCGACCACCTGGTCGAGTGCATGGCGCAATCTCTCCTTTTGACACTTTGCTCCTTTCCGATTTAAAGCTAACTTTAATTTATTATTTCCCTAAAAACAAAATTTTACAACATTTTAAACGGTGTGTTTTCTTATTTTGGCAGGCGGATTAAAAAATTTCAAAGAAAGTCGTGCTAAATTTTCATTAGGCAGAACATTATTCTATTCTTCTAAAGGAGTTTATTTTAGGATTTATCCTATTAGGGGCACACAAAAGCGAAATAAATGAAACTACTCTGGCCACTCCTGGCTAGGAGACCACAAAGAAAGGTCTTTCCATAGGCTAATTCAGCTTGTATTTCCCTTCGTAAAATTGATTGCTTTGAATTTTGTCGCCGCTGGCAAAAAGTCGAGGTGGAGTGCCTTTTCCCACTAGAATAGATCTGGAAGAAGTTCGTTCGAATTTGGAAGACGTTCTGTTTAATTCCAAAAGCTTCAAGCTTGAATACCAATAGAGAGTCGAACAGAATATTTAGATCTGTCCTAGAGGCAGCATCACTAAAAAAGCGAAAAAATGGGAATGGTGTGGTGTCTCTCGGCTAAGAAATTTAGAGGAAAAATCCTCTCTTGGGATACGTTATTGTCTTTGCAAACTAGTTTGCTTCTAGTTTTGCGGTCGTTGTCAAAGAGTCAGAGTAATCTGCCCCCCCCCCACTAGGACAGATCCGAATATTGAATGTATTGCGTACAACTACATACCCCCACGACGAGTAAGGCATATGCTATACTTCGTCGCTCTGTCGGCGACGCTGTGGTGACAGTGCTAGCCGGGTGCTACGTACAACGTAAACTAGTTCACAAAGACAACAACGTGAACCGGCCTCGGAGAGAACCTTTCTTTGTAATTTCCTAGCCTGGAGCGACCACACCGTCTGCATTTTTCCGTTTTTTAGTAATGCTCCATCTAGGATAGATATCAGTATTCTTATTCATTTATTTATTGGTATTAAAGCTGAGTGTAACGCAGACGGAGAAGGCTGCCGCCTGCACCCGATGTCAGGTTCTTATTTTTCCGTAGAGCTCTGATTAAAGTGGCGTTGTTAGCGCACTACAGTCATCATATCCAAAAACAACACAGCAGGAGAAGCACAAGGGAAGAAGCAGACGCTTCGGGGAGCTTTCATATGCGCCGATGAAGTGTCATGAGGTGGCTAAACGTTTGCGCTGCACTGTCTAACATGTCGCTGCGTTTTCTTGGTTGCTATTGAAAGTGGCATTTGCACGAATATTGCAGTTGGAAAATGTACCCATTGAAATGTGAAAATTTTCTGCTCTCATCCTTGCTGAACCTTTACTTTGTATTCATTGCGATGAATTCTTGATGAGCTGTTCACCAAAATTTTTTACCATTTTATTACGGATGCCGTTTTGTTAACTTTGCCTTCTCCTAAGCCTAGGAAAGTCGGAAACAATCACCACGAAACTTGTCCAAGAATTATTTCAAAGTAAAATATTTAGGGGATGTAGCGGCGGGACAAATGATAGAAATTGCAAAAGTCGAGTGACCTGACAGTGGTTAGGACGACCGTTCATCCGCAAGTGGAAGTAAATGGGGAAATGAGCTTCAAGCCGGGATCACCCAACTTAAATATCCCTATAGATCAAGTCAGGTCTGCAGATACATATCTAAGAAGGGCGCTAGTGAATGTTTACGACTTCTCCAGGCACTGAAAAAAGCAAATTGCTGAAGCATCGGTCGGAAGAACGCCGTTAAAAACCATAGCGAACAGCTTATCAAGAATACGTCGTCATGCCAAGATTTATAGAAAACGATCTTGGGCAGTGTTTTGATTGCGTGGACTTGCACCTCTTAGACCAGAACAGTTACACTGGGCCTGAAGATTAGACGACCGCGTTGATTCTCGTTCCCAAAAAAAGTAGCAGGCCTGGGCATTCTACAAAGCAGAAGTAACAGTCGGAGACCTTGGGTTAGAGGAAAATTCTTGTATCCACTATAAGATGCATGTCGCTGTTTATCCAGGATGGCGCCCTGCATCTTATAGCGGCATGTAGTATCATAAAACATAATCATCATGGGGTCGATGGGATGATTGACGAAGGATGCATGGATAACTTTTCGTTTTGGTTTTTTCACTACGTTGTGTTATTCATCATGCTGTGTCCTTGAGATTCTTCTGCTTTGTAATTGTGCTCACGTTTATATCCAATAAAATAAATAAATAAATAAATGACCGACAGCGATTCGATGAATATAAGTCACGCAAAATAAAAAATTCGTGTAGGGCGCGCGGAGCGCATTTGAAAGGGGTGCCGGCTGTGGCGTGTGCCAGATACCATATTGCTGGTTCGGATTTCCCGAGCAGGTCAACCAAGCCTTCCATCCCTCCGGAGTCGGTGAATTGGTGTCGGACTAGTCTTGGAAGGATAAAGCACTAACTTGTTCACCCGCTGGCCACCGCTAGTCATTGTATAAACAAAATTTTATTTTATTTTATTTTATACACTCATTGGTGTGCCGCCCTGGAAGGAAATGCCATCAATCCGTGAGGAAAGAACAAACGTCATGATAGCAAGAAAACTAATAACGTAAGGGGGAACAACTATTAAGAACTTAATAACAAATCGAGGCACAGTTAAGTAGTAGGGTGAGTGCTTATGATGATTTATCAACAACAAAAAAAGGCTGATTCTAAAAATTCTTTATGAAACTCGAGAAACCAGAAACCACGACATTCCGGTGAAGTAGAGTGGGCGCATTCCAAAAGTGATTAAGTAACGTCGTTTCCTTCTATACTTTTATTTTTGTGTGATAGTGCAGTAGGAGGACGCGCCGAGTGTCACGTGCACCGTGAAGTTCTTGGTTCGAGTCAGGTCCGAACCGGTCAAGCGTTCCATCTCTATGGGATTCCGAAAATGGTACCATAGATTGTCTCGAAAGGATGGAGCTCCTCTCCACCATGTGGTCACCGCAGGTGAAACACTGGTGAAAATGCCATTGTTTCGTCCTTCCCAGACAATTCTGATACTAAAAGCAGTCAAATGTGCATTCAATGTGTCTTCACATGATCTTGTTGAAGTATTAGGTTGTAACGAATTAAATGGCACTGGCTCGCGCCATTTTTTGGCGCGTCTTTACGCGTTTGATCAAGAACAAACGGTAACATGTGGCATATCATTTAGAAGCGCGAACTTTGCTCTACCGGAGAGTTTCTATGTAAAAGTGGGAAAACTTTAGAGTTTTATTGACTTTTTGCAGATGAACAAAAGGGTAATCCGAGGCATTTACTTGTATGAATTCAAGCTGGGCACTACAGCTAAGGAGGCGGACGAGAAGATCAACGCCGCATTCGGTCAAGGATGTTCCACAATTCGGACGGCGTATCGTTGGTATCAGAAGTTCCGGAATGGAGATGAGAGCTTGGAAGAACATGAAGGTCGTGGGAGGCATAGTGATGTTGATGAGGACAAACTGAGAGATGTGGTAGCGGAGGATCCACACAAAGGTACCAGGGAGATAGCGAAGGTTCTTGGCGTCAGTCACAACACAGCTGCCCGGCATCTGAAGGAAATTGGAAAGACCAAAAAGCTGGAAAGATGCGTGCCTTACGAGATGTCTGAGGAGCAAAGAAACCGACAATATGAGATCTCGTCCGCACTGCTTCTACGGAACGAAACGGACCCATCCCTTGATCGCATCGTAACCTGTGACGAGAAATGGATAATGTACGACAACAGGCGACGATCGGCACAGTGGGTGGACAGCGATGAGAGCCCCAAGGTTTTTGCGAAGCCGGAATTGCACCAAAAGAAAGTAATGGTGACAGTATGGTGGTGTTCGCTGGGAATTATTCACCACAGCTTCCTCCCTCCCGGTGAATCCATCACGGCAGAGAAGTACTGCATTGAAATTGAAGAAATGATGAAAAAGTTGAAGGATATCCGGCCGGCCTTGGTAAACCGAAGGCGAGTTCTCCTTCTGCACGACAATGCTCGCCCCATGTAGCACGAATGACGTTGCAGAAATTGAATGAGCTGAGCATTGAAGCTCTACCACATCCTCCGTTTTCTCCCGACCTCTCCCCAACAGACTACCATTTCTTCAAGCATCTTGGCGACTTCTTGGTAGGGAAAATATTCAAATACCAACAGGATGCCGAAAGTGCCTTCGAAGATTTCGTCATTTCCAGAACTTCTGATTTTGCTACTGGGATAAAAAAACTTGTGTCACGTTGGCAAAGATGTGTAGAATCAGATGGCTTTTATTTCGATTAATAAGCTTGCCTACAAGCCGAGATATTAACTGTTTAAATTTACAGTGGTTCAGTGCCATTTATTTCGTTACAACCTAATAGAATGCGCGACGCATCCCAAAGCGGGGACTTGTTAACGTTATCCTTTGTCATTTATCCTTTACATTGTTTCATATGAACTCGTGTTTTCGGAGCAACAGGCCTATGCCTGCGAATTGCTTTCAATTTCGACTAGAGTTCTCCAAGTGAGGGATGCGGGAAATCCCCATCAAATTAGACCGATGATATGGTCCGGCCTAGTGCTTAGGCCTGTCTAATGGCTCTGCACAACATTTGCTGGGAATTTTTGAAAAATGAGAGCACCCTTTTTCCTTAGCAGTCTAGCAGAGCCTTGCTCATTAGCTATCTACTTTCCGAAGGTCTCATTCTATCCAATTTGTCGGTTTCTAAAAACGTTTTTCCACTGTTCACATAGCTCTCAGAGAAGTTCACAACTCTTCGACAAGCGTCGGCACTTCTACTTTGAAGTTTCGTTCTCGAACATGTGCACTTCCTCACAATGTGCTTGTAAATCCTAAGGGCATACTGGGAGCTAATGACGTTTTCTGAAACAGGCCTGGCAGATTTGAATTGCAGCTGAAGCACATCTGAGGTCGAATTTGTCATACAGACGTCAACCAACAGCTGGTAGAAGAACGGTGCTTAGTGCTTAAGTGCGGAAGTGGCAAATCCCAAAGCGTTCAACGCCAGCGATAAATCGCAGCGTCTTGCCCTGGCTTCTTTCGCTGCATCAAGTCGAAGTGGCATTCCTCAGATTGGCAGGTGCTTCTGCGCTTTGCAGCATCTCTGCTGCTCTATCAGAAGACCGACGGACTAAGCGAATTCGTTTGACGAAGACCTATGGCGGTCGTTAGCCGATGGAACAGCGTCGGCTATAAGAGGGCTAATTCGGGGATGCTCGAGTCTAGTTAGGCTACGCAGTCACTAATAGCCGATGAGTGAGTGACTATCACGCCTTGGACGCACCCCGGAGAACTAAGGCTGTGTCTGCACCGCTCCTTCTCTGCTCCACATGGCCCTTCAACAAGGGGTGTTCATTTAACGATTAGCGTATTGCAGAATTGCCGGACTTAAATGCGTTTCCGCTAAAGTTCTTTCGGTTTCTCGCCATCCCTACGAGCTATGCTTGAACTCGAAAAAGTCTGCTTTTCGGCTCCTAACCTTCTTTGCATTATGTATCATAGTATAGGTACCCTGCTGGGAATTACCATAAGATAAGATCGGTGTAGCCCGACGGTAATTGCTAAACGAGATAAGTTTCTAATTCGAATGCAATTGAACGTTGATTCTGCTGTTGCATTTAACAGTTATTTTGTTTGTTCGACGGTTTCGTTGGGATTGTAGTGCACCTTCGAGTGCAATTGAATAAATAAATGAATTTAACCTCAAATTTTACCACCTTAAATTGCCTTAACGGAATTTCGCGCCCAATTTTTCAAAAATCACCTGGACTTTCTTCACGTGAATTTTGTTCGGTAAGAGCTTTTTGTAGTAGTTTTTCGTGAGGACTTGGAGTATCTTTGCAACGAAACAAGAACCACACACTCCACTTATTTTCATCAGTGGAAAAGGACAATCGTCCCATTTTTCTCGATCACAATTTCATATGTTCTTGACAGTTTTATTTATTCGTTTCTACTCATTTGTCTGCATCGTTTCATATTTTAGTGTTCCCAAGCTTTTCCTCTTATCCTAACTCTTTCATACCCGTTTCTCGCATTTTGGACCATTCCCTTCGCGTTTCAGCTTTCCTCATGATTCCTTTTTTGAAATTTGATCTGCAGGAACTTAAAAGCCATAGTGAGCGTGAAGAAAAGGGACCCCTTACCCTAGACTTCTATTAGGGTGTCCCACACGGAATGTCGCTTCGAACCGAAAAATTAAATTCATATAAAGGAGTTAAAACCAATCTTAATTCAGTAATATATTCTCCACAATTATCAACAATCTTTCGCCAACGTACACGCAGGAATGGATCCCGTCTTTAAAGAAATGAGCCGGCCGCGAATCGAGGAAGTTGGTCACCCAAATCCGGATTTCGTCGTAGTCGGCGAAGTTCTTCCCAGCCAAGGCGTGCTGCATCGAGCGGAATATGCTATAGTCGGATGGGGCAATGTCAGGGCTCTACAGCGGATGAGACAAAACGATCCAACCAAGTTTCTCGATTTTTTACTGAACGACTTTTGCGATATGAGCCCATGCATTATCATGCAACAAATTGGTCGAGGACGTGTCAACTCGATTTCGATTTAAACTTGGAGTGTGATTTAGAAGAGGATTTGGAGCAGACAAGCTGTACTGCAAGCTCCCTAGCCGATCTTGTCGGATCAGCTTCAACGGCATTCCGTGAAAGGTGACAATCCAGGATAGGCTCCTGGCTCCCATGCTTTTCGTCTTCAAGTCTTTCGTAACCTGCAGCAAAACGCTGAAACCACCGCTCGCATTGTCTTTTGAAAACGACATCTTGGCCAAATGCAGCTACCAACGAACGATGCGATTCCACATGGATTTTTTCAATTTGAAGTCGCAGAGCGGGCACGCGCGCACAATCATTTTCTGTTCCATTGTAGTCTGAAGGCTATAATTTTAGAAACCGATGAACGACTACAGTATGAAAAATAAGAAATGTAGAGGATGAAACGCCGCGAAAATCCCAAGTGAGCTCACAACCGATGCGAATAACTATGAAAAGAAGGCTGCAGTGTATGCGACATTCCGCGTGGGACAACCTAATAAATTGGGCTAAATTGGACTGGTTCTACATGCAGCATCAAGCGACGTGGGGCGCGTGGTAGCGCAGCGGAAGGAGAAACCGGGTGTCGCGTGCATCCAATTCCAGGTTCTGGGTTCGAATTTCCTGTCTGGGCCAGCAAAGCATTCCATCCCTGAGAGCTTTTAGTGAATTGGTGCCATACTCGTTAGGGAAGGACAAGACACTGACTTATTCATCGGCTGGCCACTGCTAGTCATTGTGTAGCCAATAATACGCATTTATAGTTTGCATCCAAGATAACACGTAAGGGTGGAATGCATGGCGCATCGCACAAAGGGATTGGTCAATGCCGTCCTTTATCCTTTATTGTACTCCAGTGAAGCAATCCAACCTCTGCCGCTCCCAAAAAACTTCAATATCTCGATTTCCGTGTACGACTATTCACGATGGTTCGTAAGTTCAAGGTTTCAGGATCTCCTGCACTAAGCACTATTCACTTCACACATAAATATGACCGTCTCGTATAATCTCGACGTTTCGTCCACATCTATTATCGCATTCCTGAAACTACAGTTTCGATGGCGAGGATCAATATGGAAATCGGTTCTGAAAGTAAGTTGGAAGATTTCGACATTCATCTTATCGTTTAGGTAATAAACTAAGTCCCGCCGTTTTTTACATTTTATTTTGAATTTCGGTGGACATTTTTGCATAATGTTATATATTATGTTATTCGAAAGACAATGATTTGCTCCATCAAAGGCATTTTGTGTGTTTTTTTGTTATTATGATTTTTCTCAATTCTTAGGTCATTAGAGCGGAAAGTAAAAAAAAAGAAATGACCTCCTCAGACAGCTCCTCTCCGCTTAAGCTTGAGCTTTTTGCACAATTATGCAATTCCGAACGGTAACGATTCGCTCTACAAACATATTTGTTGGGTTTTTCATTTCGTTTGATTTTCGTTAATTTTCTCGGCATACAATGGAGTGTCCAGGAGACATGTTGGGCTTTTATATGACGTTCAAAAGAGAATGTTTTGCTATATAAAAATGTGTCTTGCATTTATTTGCTCGTCCTGATTTTTAACAGTTTTTGGCGGAATGTTGAAAAGGAGAAAAGCGACGTTTGAATTGGTGAAAAAATAATTTATGTCTTCCAAACAATCCACTTTAATGTACAGAAATTTATCGAAAATCAATATGAACGAAAATCCCAATAAACAGGAGCAGATCATCTTTTTTCGAATAGTATGTATATGACGTTGTGCAAAAAAACTCAAATGTAAGCAGAGAGCAGAAAGAGCTCTCGGCGAAGGTCATTTTTTGACTTTCCTTTTAATGACCTAATCATTGACAAATGTCAAAATAGGAAAAAACGTGAACATAAATTCTTATAGAGAAAATCATTATCTGTCGAGTGGTGCATAATGTCATGCAAAAATACCTTCAATGAAATTCAGAATGAAGTGTAAAAAAGAACGACTTAGTTCCCAACTTCATTGTTTTTCCTGCTGGCACTTTTGGCACAGTGGAAGGGGAGCTACCTTCGCGGAAATAAATTGATTAGAGCGGTATCGAAGCCTCCATGAAGATAGCGAAGTCTTCAGTTACTTCCTGATCAAAAAGGCTCTGGCCAATGCACGTACTTCGAGTTTCTATGTAAATTCTTTGCCCGGCGAATTCATATAGGAGTTGAATGCGTGGTAAATTTTGAAGCACTGTGAATTTCATTCATCTTCCGAGCACAGTTGGGAAGAAGCGTAGATTTGCTTAACCTCACCGGATTTGAAACCGCAGCTACTCGAGCCTGGCGTCTAATAGCGCAGTCGAAGGAGGCGTCGGCTGTGGCGTGCTTCCAATTTCACTTCCTCGGTTCGGATTCCACGCTCACGCCAATCAGGCTCTCTATCCCTTCGGTGTCCGTGAATTGATGTCAGACTTGCATGGGAAATATGAAAGGCTGAGTAGTCCATCGGCTGGCTACCGCACGCATTCAAACTGCCTCCGCGACTTCCTGTAGAAGTAGAATGCGTGACGAATCCCAAAAGGGATTGGTCACTGCGGTACTTTATCCCTTATGCTTTAGCGAAGCGGTCTGTTGTTCTCTTCCAGGGCTAGGTACTAGTATTTGGCAACGTTGAACCACAGGGCCCCTCGAAGCGATGCGTTTGTCGCACCCGGCAGGAAGCACTGATTCTCACGCGCACACGGAATTCATTAAAGCTTAGATCATGCTCAGAATAATGAGGCCGTCACCGCTGGGTATAGCTTAGTGGCTACCAGACCTACCTGTTAGGAAGTCCATGTCCATGTTACGCACGCTTTCCAAATTCTCCGCACTGTCATAAGAAGTCGAATACTTGGCGTGTTCCTTAAAGTACCTCATTGTTGCTCAACTTTGTTGTTTATATACGGCTGGCAATCATGAGCAAGTATGAGTGCTCGGTACACATTAAAAGTGTTGGTACGAGATCCTTCAAAAGCAGATTGCATGGCGCATCCCATAAGCGATTGTTTGCTAACGAATTTTATCGTCTCCTCTACTTTATCTCATTTTTAGGAACTGACTATGTTTCTGACAGCTTTCGCAATTATCACAACAGTCTATCGCACGAATCACTTTCTTTCTGAAGAACAACGAAGGTTAGTGCTGATTGAAGCTACAACGGTTTTTGTTACACTCTATTCGTTACATACTTGCTTGCGTATCCTATTCAGTTTTTCCCCACAGCTTTTGTTATAACTGCTAGAGGTAGGTATTGAGCGAAATCCCTCATATAATAAGTTGAGGTGTATTGAATGTGGCAGACCGCAACTCGTAAGAAGAATCGAATTCAGGTTCGATCCCTGATGATGGGAAAATTTCGTCCACACACCAATATTCTATTGATGTACTGATGCATTGTTCCTTATACATATGAATGTATGTATGTATGAATCATACCATTCAGGTTCTGGGACGAGTTCTCGGCGCTTTTCGACCAGAAGCTCGACTACATTCCGCTGACGTTCATGCTCGGCTTCTTTGTGACGATCATTGTGGGACGCTGGAACGAGATTTTCAATAATATCGGCTGGATCGACAAGTGAGTGACTTCCAACGAAATGTTAAGGCACTTATTAGGGGGAAAAGGATAAGAATGTTGGAAAATATTGATCCATGCTCTTTGGGATGCACCATGCATTCTATTCCAAGTTAAGTGGGGGACCCTTTCAATAAGCATTTTGTCTTCACTAGATAAAGGATAAAGGACGGCGTTTCTCAATCCCTTCTGGGATGCGCCAGCGCATTCTACTTCTACGGGATGTCGTGGGGGCGACATGTATGCCTATTTGGCCATACAATGACTTGCGGGGGCCAGCCGATGAACAAGTCAGCGCTATATCCTTCCCAGATAAGTCTGGTACCAATCCACCGACCGTGGAGGGATGGAAGGCTTGGTTGGCCTGGGCGGGAAATCCGAGCCAGGAACCTGGTATCGGGTGCACGCGACAGTCGCGCCTCCTCCGACTGCGCTACACGCGCCCTCTTCACTAGAAGCAACTATAATAATTATCAGATAGACAAAGTGTGTCACAGGAATCCATGTTCATTTGCTGTGTAGCAGCAATGGTTGCGTAGGTTGAAGTCGTGCACATTACGACAAAGCCCTCGGATGTTGTGCTCTTCGCATCCAATTGTAAAAGTATTCCTAAGGGTCTAAACAGTCATCTTAAGCCTAACATACCTTAGCATGCGCCTCACTCATGCAAAAACTTCGAAAATTATGGGGATATGATATGATTATTGAGACAATATTCAGAGTTAATCAGCCTATTCTTGTGCTATGTATAGGATTAAAAAAGCGCCAGTGAATCCCTTTGTTGGATGCGTCATGCATTCAATTTTCTACGGAGGTAATTTGACGTCACATTTGGCCTATGCAAAGACAACCCTTGTGGGAACTATACTTACTTATTTATAAAAAAAAAATCAAGTAATCCACAAGGCCGCGCATTCCAATTCATCGGCTGGTCTCTTTCCTTTGACCTCCTAAAGAGATCCTGCGGTTTTTTACGGTGTAGCCGTTGAAGCAGTCTACGTTTCAGGAAAAAACGGACCACGCGTACATTGAAACTACTCTCACGCCAAATTGAACACTCCAGCTAGCCCAAGACATCTGAAGTCAAAGCGAACTATTCCAAATCGAAATGCCATTCTTACAGGTTAAACTACGACTCTCCAATGTGGTTAGAATATTTTTTGTTTAGGGAACATTTGGTATAACTTTCCTCGAGAATTTTCAGTTCAGCTGGCCGGATGATTATACTAAACAATTGAATAAATTTTTTATTCTTTGAGAAAAATAGTAAATTAAATATTGCTGTAAAGCGCAGCAAGCAGCTATTGGTTTGGTGCATAGAAAGACGTCGACGAAGCTCATTGCGATTTTTATTTGAAAATTAAAGTAAATTCTGCTTATATGATGAATCAAAGCGAGGTTCAATTGTTCTTGTTGTATTGTTTGTAGGTGTAAAACTCCAAGCAAGTGGAAATTTTGCTATCAATCGAATAAAAATCGCGACGTCTTGGACGAGGGCATAGCGCATTCTCTTATTTGGGATTAAAATTGGCCGCCTTTTTGCTCTTTAAAACAGGCCATCATTTTTCTCTCAACAAATGAGAATTTTGAAAAATTTCAAACAATGTGTTCACTTATTGAGTATGTGAATTAAAACTTCATACTAAATTTTTCTTGAAATTAAAATTATTCTAACCCCTCTGGAGAGTCTATAGTTTAATGTAGAAGAAGCTCATTTTAATTTAGAAGAATTCGTTTTGATTACAAAAGTCGTAGGCTATCTTCGAGGATGTCTAATTCAACATGAGCATGATAAATCTCTCCGCAATGCTTTTCGCCCTTTAATGTAGGCAAAGAATTTGTAAATGAAATTGAAATGTAAATGACCTATTAGGCTTCACGCTTACAGTAGAGTCTTCATGCTTCATGTAGATTTCGCCGGCCAGGTGCCTCAATGTCTAACCAGAATGCATGATGCATTCCAACTCGATAGAGAAACTCAGATTTCAACCGTTAATTTTAATAAAAACTCAGAGTATTGAAGTTTCTTCAAAATCTTTAATTTATCGAATTTGATCAGGACAGACATTGACGTCGGTAAACCGGGATAATCTGACAAATGACAAATTTTTGGGCAAAACTGCACGTTTTTAGCTCAGCTCTTCTAACAGCGACGTATCTGCGAGGAAACGACGAGAAGAGTCGAATGATAAGAAGGAACATTATCCGTTACATGGTGTTAGCGCAGGTACAGAACACCATCTGAAAAGCTTCTTTGTTTTCTCTCGTGCTGTAGATTTTCTTATAATTCTTTAATACGTAAAACCACAGCTCTCTATGGTCCCGTTCAGGTGCTCACGTTTCGTGACGTCAGTATGCAAGTTAGGCGACGGTTCCCGACACTTGACACTGTGGTGGCTGGAGGTATGTTGATAAGCCTTGGTATTGAGACAGCAAGTACTACGTAGGCGCGGCGCAGTTTACAGGAGATGTTAGTTCTGCGCGCGAACAAAGTTCGAGGTTGACACTCGGGCAGATCAGTCACACATCTCGTTATGTCGCCTCTTTGCGCACAGGAGGCGGTAAATTGGCAACTAGGGGCCGGATTCATCAACGACTTACAGCAATTTAACAGAGAAAGTTGCAGCCGAAATCCCTGATAGCGCGGCTTATCAAGCGATATGGTGAGCGGTAAGCCGCGTTATCTGAGTATTCGGCTGTGAATTCTCTGTGAAAGCTGTGTAAGTCGTTGATGAATCCGATCCCTGGTGTTGTCTGAGAAGTTGAGGGGGTTGAAAGGCAAAACTGCGCCCGTACCGCTTTAGAAACATCAGAACGAGACAGACTGGGACATTTCCAAGACCCAAACACATTGATTGTCGTCGATTTTTCGTAGAAAAAACTCGAAACCACGCTATGGTGATGAAGGGTACGGGCAATAGGTCTGTGTCAATCCGTCAGTGCCAATCCTTCTGGGATGCGCAACACATTCTACCGGCACTATTGTACAGCATGTCCCAAAATTGAATTCACACATGTTTGATTTGTCATTTTTTGACCCACGCCTACTGTCTTGGTTTCGCTGGCTAGGTATGTTCACCCAGAACTCAAATGCTAAATATCCAGTTGCATTATTAGTCAGCTTCAAAATGACACCTTCCGATCCTCTGACAAGAGAGGGTCTGAAGCGTATGTCTGAACCGGGTGTCATATCGGGGGGAGAATCCTCACCCCTCAATTAGTATAAAAATGTGTTTATTTTTTAGCGAGTCGTTAAACCCAAGGAGTAGCGAGTCCTTGAAGTTACAATGGAATACTGCGCATCACGAGTTTGGTGGTCTTGTACGCGATGCCTCTGCCGGGCGTAGTGGAAGTGATGTTGTTTCATGCGAGGAAGGTTGGGGGTTCGGTCTTTCTGCGCTGCTGCATTCTTGAATTTCAACTGACTGGTTGGAATTTGGTGGATTCTGATGTCTTTCCATTTTCAAACGTTTTCTTTTTTTCAGCACTCCAAATAACCATCTTGGGAGAGGTTTGGGCGATTTTTTCAGTCTCTGTTCGCCCCCCCCCCCTTTCGTAAAAGTACAATATTGCTCATTCTACTTCTACACATGGTTGCCGGGGCACTTGAGAGACGCGTTCCGTTAGAGGGACGCGACTTGGGAAGAGTTTTAACCACCCGTGGAACTTCCAATTGAGACAGGGTCGTTAGAAGCAGCTTGAAATGCTGATGACGAATATGGGAGGTGGGGGGGTCAAGATTGCAAAATGAAACTTGACTGACTATTGGCTATTGCCTGTTGGCTGGACGTGCGAAGAGCTGTAGTGACAGCGCTGAGCGATGAGAGCTGGGCCAGAGTCATCAACCGCTTACCGGCCGGTCACGGTGAAAACTACTGCAAAACCTGAGGCAGATGAATCTCGGTATCAGGTGGTTTGGCGGTACTTTTCACCGTTACCGGTCGGTAAACGGTTGACGAATCTGGCCCCTGATAATGCTAGGCAATTGAGGTCACGGTACTCCTAACGAGCCATAGCCCTTTCTGTAGGACAGTCTACAGTCAACCCGGTGAGTTTCGATTGTTCAGAACTCGTTCAGGAGTTTCGGTTTTTAAATTTCTAGCCAACTTATTCGTAGTCAGCATACAGAGCTCCTTCTAATTGCCGTGGTCTAATCTTGAAGTTCCATAGGAGGTCGATACCCTGCGAACTACGCCATACTTTCTAAGTATTTATAGTAACACTTATAGTGATCGTTCTGAATATTTATAGTGATAGTGCTGCATATAAGGGTGTTTTTATAGGTCCCAAATCGAAACTAAATATTTAGTAACGCTTTGTAATTGTCACCTCTATGACCAGCAGTTTTATTCTGCTCACTTCCAAAATTGTCGAAGGATTTCCTCCTACCAAGCAGTCATTCCTTTCTTTCATAAAGGAAATCTTTCAAGTGAAGATAGTCCATGCGAAGTCAAGTGAAATTTTCATTAGAGCCAAAGCCCTTTCTGTAGGCCAGTCTAGGGACACTAAAGGAGTTGTACTGGTGACAAAGTGACTTCAGAAACAACCTTTCAAGGTTCCTGTTTTCAGGATTCATGACCGAGGCTGAGCGCGACAAGTACTTGTCGTACAACCTGAAATACACCCGTCTGTTTCTACCGATACAATGGTGCTACACGCTCATCTATGAAGCTCGGGTAGCCGGGAAGTTGAGCGCAGATATCATGATGAATGAGATGATTAAGGTAAGCGAGAAATATGAACAGTGTGGTTTCTGTAACGTTTTCGGTTCTCCTACTTATAATAAATTCTTTCCTTCAGAAGTTTCTGCTAAAGATTATGACTGAGAATTCCATTCTTTAAGTGGTGCAAGCGTTAACTGTATGCTTTGAGTACTACATTTCAATGAAATTACCGTGAAATGTAGCATCCAGCTGACGTTAGGAGCTGAAATCAAAACGAGAGAACTCTTCAGGAGGTAGTTCTATTCGCACAGCTGTTCCATCTTGTTACTTTCAGAACGTCTCCGATTTTCGCCGTGGGCTAGCACAACTCTGCAACTTCGACTGGGTGCCCATTCCACTCGTTTATCCACAGGTGCGTTGCTCTTTGATTTTTTTAGTTAGAGGAAATTCAAACTGTGATAAGACTCGCTCTGTTTCATTGTAAAATTTTCCCTACTTCCATATTTTTAAATAGAAAAGTAGAGTCCTTATTTAAGCCAGAGATTAGGCAACACTGTTAAGTGATAACACAGAGGTAAAATTTTAAATCTTTCCTAGTGTAAAGGGGCAAAATTGAAGTGGTAATTGAGTCTGTCTTCCTATAGCACTCCAATTTCATCTCAATTTTAACGAGAACCCTCATGCAGCTCATATAATGGAAGAACAGCTGGAGCTGAGCTGAAATCAGGGAGAGAATCGTTGCTTTGAACGTTGTTTCCAAGATTCTCAATGCGCTTTGCATCGCTCACTGGCTCCGTGGGATAAATCTATATGGTTGGAAAATTGAACTTGAATCCTATCTTACCTTTGCTTCAAACGATAAAGGATGAAAGACGGCGTTAGTCAATCCCTCTTTGGGATGCGTCACGCATTCTGCTTTTACCGGATGTCGTGGATGCAACTTGAACTTTGGCCTATAAAATGACTTGCGGTGGACAGCCGATGGACAATTCAGGGTTTTAACCATCCCAGACAATCTGACACCAAGTCACCGACCCCAAGAGGGATGGAAGGGTTCAGTTCCTTTTCTTTAAGTTTCATGTGGCTGGTATCGAGGTTGTAAGCTGTTGCAACGATGTTCGGTTGCGATCAAAACTCTTGCGCCAGGCGAAACTCGAACCCGCACCTCCTGCTGAACGTATGGGATTACAGGTCAGTAGGAAGTGCGAGATCGGGTCCCGCATGGCGCTGCAGTTTTGATCGCAACCAAGTATAGATGGAAGGTTTGGTGGTCCTAGGCCGATTATCTGAACCAAGAACCTGGATAGGAGATGATAGCCGGCACCTTCTCCGACTGCGCTACCACGCATCTGCTTTTGCTTCAACCAAACCCAAAGCGGACATCCCTTACCCGACTTCCTTTATTATTAGGTTGGTGCATAAGTTCTCGGATAAGTTCTCGGACATTTTGGACATAAAATGTTTATTATCACTACATACGAACAACAATATCAAATCATTCGAAGTAACCACCCTTTACATCAATTGTCTTTCGCCAACGTGCTGGTAAGTCATGGATGCCTTTTCTCCAAAGCGTGGCCGGTTGTGATTCGAAAAATGTGAGCAGTGCCTCCTTGACATCCTCTCGGTTCCTAAATTGCTGGCCATCCAAATGGCGTTGAAGGCTTGAAAACAAACGATAATCAGAAGGAGCGAGATCTGGTGAGTAAGGTGGATGCGGAAGAACGGTCCATCCGTAGTCCGCCAACTCAGCCGCCGTCGCTCTAGCAATATGCGGTCTATCGTTGTCGTGTTGAAAATACACCTTCACTTGCTCTCCTCGTGTGGTTTGAAGGTGGGCCCTCAGCTTCCTCAGTTGGTTGACGTAAACCTCTGCCGTCACTGTTCTCCCTTCGTCCAGCAGCTCCCAGTATTCTACGCCAAGAACGCTCCACCAAATGCATAGCATCACCTTTTTCACGTGAAGGTCGGGTTTCGGAACTTCCTCTGCCTCTCCAGTTGCGTAACCCACTGTGCACGCCGGTGATAATTAGAGTAGAGTATCCACTTCTCATCCCCGGTGACAAGGTTGTCCAGCCATTCGTGGGTACGTCTGAGGGTAAGGAGAGACAGAGCGACATCGGCTCTGCGATCCATGTCATCTTGTGTCAAGTCGTGAGGTACCCGGCGACCCAATTTTTGCACTTTGCCAATCGACTTCAATCCTCGAGAGACTGTTGAGTGACTAACACCAAGAGTGCTTGATAGTTCGCAAGTGGTTTGGTATGGGTCCGCTTCCACTCTACCTCGGAAGCCATCCAAATCCAGTGTCATCGGGTGCCCTTCTCGTTCGTTATCTTCAACGGAGAATTCACCACCTGCAAACTTCGGGAACCATTGGTACACAGTACTTCGAGCAAGAGCACTCTCGCTGTAAACATCCTTCAGGCGACGATACGATTCGTTGGCATTGAGGCCAGATTGATGCAGGAATAACATGACGTGCCGAATATGCGTCTCAGTTGGGATGAATTGCTTAGCCATAATAGCTAACGTTAACAACGCAGAAGTAAATGTTAGGAACAGTTTTGTAGCCCTTTCCATTCTCTACCGAAAGGTCATTTACGCGTTAATACATGTGAGAAATTTGGCGGGAAAATGCGCTTTCAATTCAGAAGGGACCAAATGTCCGTGAACTTATGCACCAACCTAATATATCGACAAAATGTCGAATGCACAGTTGTAACCCACCCCTCAGGGGTTGAGATTAATTCATAAAATCTGAAAGCTTCGATAAGGATAAAGGGTAGACATACTATTCAACTATCACTATTTAATTCCCATGTGGTGTGCGCCAAGCATTCTTCTACGGGATATCGTGGAGACAAGTTGAATGCGGAATGTCCATACAATCACCTTTGGTGAGAAGTTAGTGTTTTTTCTTCGATGTAAGTCTGATAATTATTTTTCGAACACAAAGAGATAGAAGGCTTAGTAAAACGTCCGAACGGGTGAAGCTGGGCTCAAAGCAAGATCCTCGATTCGAAGTATGTGTAAGAGCCGACTGCGCCTACACGCTCGTGTATTGATTCAGTAACATTTTTTGCATCGCCCCTGAGAAAATTTGAAGGTTTTGACTTCTAATAGAATCGTTCTTGGCCATTCTTTCAAAGTTTGTCCTTCTTTGAAATTCGTGTGTTAAGGTAGTGTTCCTCGCCGTGAGATCGTACTTCTTCCTGTGTCTAATAGCGCGACAGTCGGTCCTAATTGACGGCGAACCGCCAAAAGACAGTAACCCAGTGAGTTTTACCTCTTCCGTCTTCAGACTTTGGAGTCGTTCTAGAACTCCCGATCAATCCAGAATTGTTTAATGGAGAGCTGATTTTTTCAGATGTTTCCTCTTATTCCACTGATCATGACGGGTCTGCAGTTCGTCTTCTATGTCGGCTGGATGAAGGTACGTTCCCTTAGCCATAGAGGGCTTTTACGTACTTTGCAAGTTGGCTAAAAGGCGAAGAATGTTTTGCACAATATTGATGAGTTACTCAACAAATACAATTTCTAAGTTAGTCTCAGTGAAAAATTGTACCAGAATTTTACAAAAGTATACAAGCAAGTTTTGATGGTTCAGCTCACATCTGTATCCTTGACACCAACACATACTCGAGTTGTTGATCACGTTTCATCTCAAACTTGGGTAATTAAACACACAGTATAAATAATAATAATATATATCGTATGAAGAGATCACCTTAAATGTATCACATGGGAAGCTAACATGCCAATATACTGAAAGTGCAATGAAATGAGCATAGTGTAGATTTTTCAGATGGCTGTAACAAGTTTTTTGATTGTTCTGCGCGACAATCTGGCAATGCTCGAAGCTAGATTGTTATGCAGTGTAGCACGAGCCGTCCTATATTCGCGAGAAAGTCGCGACAGTATACAAGCGGCACCTTGTTTGCCAAATAGGACGCGAACTGCTTTTTTTTGTACACCAAATCTTAGCAACTTCAAGCGATTCATGAAATCTAGGATTTCATTTACTCCCACAAATGGCCAGGAGAGCACTCATGCACGAGTTCGGTTACTGACTGAGCTTCATCTCTTGCCGACATCCCTTTACTACCCCACTAAGTTGACATAATAAATAAAGCTCGCTATTGGTTTATCATCTTTTGGTTGCGCCAAGCATTCTACTTTTACGAGGTATCACTTGGGCAAAAAGAAAAGGCGGAGCGTGTAGTGCAGTAGTGTAGTGGAGCTGTCTCGTGCACCTCGATTCGAAGTTCTAGGTTCAGGTCCCGCCCAGGCCAACCAAGCCTTTCATCCCTCCTAGGACGATGGGTTGGCACCAGACTTGTTGGGGAGGATAAAACTCTGAGTTTTGCATAAGCTGGCCAATGCATGTCATTGTATAAGCCAAGGACGTATTCAAATTGATTGAACGATTCCCTAGATGTGGAAGGATGTAGAATTCGTGTCGCATTCCACAAGGACATTCGTGTCACATCCCATATCTCAATTTTCTGACACAGTTCTTAACCCTTTATCTCATCGATATCTTATCGATCGTTATATTGCATCTAGCTTCCTAATACAACGATTTTTTGTGGCCAGCCGACAAAGCGGTGTTTTGCCTTTCCCAGGCGATTCTAATGCCGATCTGCCGAACTTGAAGGGATGAAACGCTTAGTCGATCCGGGCGGAATCCGAACCACTAATCGATTCAGCGTGCGTGCGAGAGTAGATGCTACTTAAGATACGACTACGCGAAACTCTCCTAGTTAGCTGATATAAGCGTTCGAACAACTTGCAGGTGTTAATTCGTACTGCCCCTGCGTTTACCGAGATTGCGCCGTGCTGCCGTAGTGCATGCCAAGCAAGCTAATAAAAGGCTTCGGTTCTTTCATAATTGCTTTCCTACAACGTCAGCAAAATTGTAAAAATTGAAACGTGACGGTTATAAAATCAATAAACCTTAATTAAAAATGGACTCGATCAATGTTTAAATAAAACCGAGCTCTTAAGGTAGCCGAAAGTCTCATGAATCCCCTCGGTGAAGACGACGACGACTTCGAATGCAATTTTCTTGTTGATCGAAATCTATCTGTGGGTTCCTACTGCCTTTAAAGTCATTTTAATTTATTGATTCTACCTGAAACCATTTTTAAGCGTCAAAAGAGAAGCTTCTACATTTTAGGTTGGACTTTCTATAGTGGACGAGTGCTACAGTGATCTGCCCGTTCAACAAAAGGACGTATTCTGGAGCACGGGTGAGTCTATCTATAGGGAACAGAGATTTGAGCCCTCGGAGTGGGACCGGCTAGATGCCATTTGATGGAGCGTTTAGAGCATTATGGGGATGGGAGTTCAATAATTTATGGCCATTTCCGAGAAAATGCCACTGGGCAAGGCCCGTCGGCATCCTTTTCGTAGTTCAAGCCCGATGACGTCCAGCTCTTCTCTCTTGTGCCATGCAGAACACTGAGCTTTAGACTGTTTTTGTCGCCGAGAGCTTTTTTGTAAGGACGTACTTTAAAGTTCAACTTTGGCCCTTGGTGTCGAGATGATTGTTCCATAGCCCTAAATTACCAGAACATATATGGTTCATTTGTTGGCCACTTTCATGGCTCATTCGTTAGGAACAGGGGCTAATCATGTAGCTATTCTATTAAGTTAAAGTTCAACAGTTTTCATAGGAACATCTCATCACTTACATACTTCTCCACTTTTTAGCACTTTGGATAATGTGGAGTGTCGTTGTTGTATCGCCAGTCAAAATCTTCATTTTTGATGAATTTTCAGACGTCATCGAACCGCTGTATTCGGCCGATTCAGCCGTTAAACCGATGAATCCTCAAGTTGGATCAGCAGCCCAATACGAGTGAGTTGCACTTTTTGCTCTTTCAATAAGAGTTTCTATTCGCATTATTTTACCAGGGAGGGGAAATATTTCGCATTATTTTACCAGGGAAGAGTCTCAGAAATTGGGAAATGAATAGCACTGTAAGAATCTCCACCCTTCATATAGTAGAAAAGTATGTTTCGTTTTTGTTGAGTCCTTGAATTCAAGGAGCCACGGGCCCTCGAAATTGGGGGTACTGCATTGCACCGTCACCCGCACCTACCATAACCTACAGTAATCGGCCGAAATTTGAAAAACGGATATCATGTTCGTGATCATCACCCCAAATAACACCCCTGGGCGCGGTTTGGGCGAAATTTTTTTGACCTCTTCTCGACCTCTGGTGTCGTGAAAGTCGTGCCTTATGGCAATCTAAATCACTTTACTTCCTACGCATCTCCTACGCATTTATTTCACTCTAAATTGTCAAATAAAGGTTTCTTTGAGCTGTGCTTCACTCCTTTTCTCAGTTTCTGAATTATACAATGTTTTGTGTTTTTCAGCGAATGTTAAACAATGACCTTACAACAGGTATGGGTTACGGCAGATACGGATGACTAGAGATGTACAGGTCATAATCACCGACTGAGCCCACACCTTGCCCAGGGAGGTTATTTGGGGTGCTGATCACGAATCTGACATCCGTTTTTCAACTTTCAGCCGATTACAGTAGGCTACGGTAGGTACGCCTGACTAGAGCCGCCGTCGAAGTCATAATCACCGATTTCGCCCAAACTTCTCCCAGAGAAGGGGTTATTTGGGATGGTGACCACGAATCTGACATCCGTTTTCCGTATTACGCTGGATATGTTAAATTACAGTAGGTAAAGATGATTAATGGTAAGGTCATGGTCACCGTTTTTTGCCCAAACCTCGCGTTGAGTACGAATCTAATCCTTATTTGGCAATTTAGAGTGAAATAAATATGTAAGAGGTGTGTAGGAAGCAAATTGGTAAAGAAAGCGGATATCATGAAAAAATGCAAAAACGCTGCATAGCGCGGGATTCGAACATCTGATCCAGCGCCTGTAAAGTAGCCCCTCATCCTGCTGAGCCACCGACTGGCACGCGGCGCAGTCTTTCGCCGCGTCCCATTTAACAGCGCGCGCACGCATGCACGTGGGCACGTGCTGACGGTGCGCTACTGTACCCCCCCCCCCCCACCTTCGAGGGCCCGTAGATCTTTTGGTTCAAGGACTCGGCAAAACCGAAAATTGTTTTTCTAATATATGAAGGGTGGAGATTCTCGCAGTACTATCCATTTCCCCCATTCAGACCTACGCCTGAGACCCGTTTGAATTCTCGTCGTTTTGAAATTTATTCTTTAAGAAAGAAGATACATTCTACTTTCACTTTCTTGTCGAGTGGCGTGAAAACTATGGGATTTTTGTCGCCTGATGTCTGGAAGAAAGCTGTTGCAGTCATCATGAACTATAGTACACGTCGATCATCGTCGATTACACGGCCAGTAAAGCGCTGTTTTGAAATTTCAGGAGAAGACGAGAAAGTTGTTCATAACTCTAACTGATTGTGAGCACATGGTGATCGCACTGCTTATCCACTTCGAGCAGAAAGTAGACATCCGTTTCCCCCTCATGCAGTTTCATTGCCATGGACATCTGCTATCTTCCGATCTACCGGTTCTGAACTCTTGAAGGATTCGAAAATTCTCGCACCACTCAAACAGTGCTTGTCGTCCGTTACAGTCAAGCTTTTCTGGTGATGGTATTGCCGAAGGCCTCTTTTATCCCGATCCTCTTTATTCTCGATTTGAGCTCAGTCCCTGTCGGTTACAAAACCGGCCACGTTCTTTGTATTTCGTTGAAAGGCAAGAAGAGGGCGCCAGCTTTTCCAGAAGGTAAGCAGTACATGGAATCTGATGGCGGAGAATGCGAAGAGGCCTTTAGCGGAACGAGTTGATTGAAATCGTACCTGTTCTTGGGAAAAAAGGTATCGAGCCTTTTCCGATCCAGATGAGATTTATGCTTAATGGTTTCTGTGCGACTTCAATCGTCGCCCTTCTAAATGCTTTCTTCTGCGAATATTCCTTCGTTCTCTCTGCACTCCTCGAAACTTAAACCAACGAAAGCTAGATGATTATGCAATCGAAGAATCGAGGGCGATTGACTTCGCAGACGTCGGCGATCAGAAACGCTATCGTCTGGAGAAGTTGTCTAAAATTAGGTTGGCCGGTCACTTTGGCACGCGAGAGAGGTGTACGGAAACATTTCGCAGGCTCTCCCTCGACGGGAGCCGTGACCGACTTGATGTCAAAGAAACACTAGGACGCTCATCTATGCGTTGGTCGTCAAGAAATTCCTCAAGGGAACTTTTGACGCTTTCGCATCTCCATAGCGAGGACTATCTACTGGAACACTTTGGCACGCGAGAGAGGTGTACGGAAACCTTGCTGATTAATTTTGTGTTCAAAGAAACGTTGGATGATTCAGGTGGCGCGAGTATTCACTGGAGTGAATGAATATGTAAATTCGAGGTCGGGGCCCTTCTTGAAGTCCAGGTAGATGAACTGAATGCTTAGTATCTGTTGTTTTGAAGAGATCCCTTCATACTCCATTTTGTTGAGTATAAGAGGGCAAGGGGAGTAAGGCGTTACTACGGTGGGAGAAGAGAATTCCAACACTGCTAGCTTTTATGGACGGAAATTTAGCGTTTTGTTTCGACGAATTAAACCGATTGAATTCAGACCTCGAGAAGACGAAGTGATCATGATGCCGCATGTTGGCAACGAAGATATGGACGACATCTCGATTGACGATCCTGAAGCTCGGTTACTACCTCGAGGTTCGTTCCTTCGCCGTCGTCACTGGAGGGCAACCCACTTAATTCAAATGTTGTATTAGTATTCTGCAATGATTTGCCTAACTTAATTGGGATGGGCGACAAAACGTAATATATGAAATGGGCAAAGGTGGGTACGCTGACTTCGCAACTCTGAACTTCAGGTGTCTCAGTGGTCTCCGTGAATCGACACTGTGGAAGTCGAACAAGTCTATCCAGCAGGAAAGGTGTTTTCGAGAGCATCCGAAAGCAATTCAGTCGGTCAGTTCTAAACTTCATTTCACTATCTGCAGTCTTTTTGGAAGATACTAAAAAATCCCAAGTTTACACCCAGTCAGCAACTTTTTTAATGGAAATATGCGTATGCCATTTCAAGGTCAAATCGGTGGAACATTCTCAAACCAAACGGCCACCTTTGAGTATTTGTTTATGTAGTCTTACTCAACCCATGACTATCTGCATGTAATATAAACAAAAAAACTAACTAACTTTTGAAATCGAACTGAACCTTTTCCGAATCAACGCAAGCGTCTTTGAGGCTGGGCTAGTATAGGAACTCCAAGAGGGCTGGAAAAAAATTTCTTTAAAAAAATTTAGTGTGCCTTTTTTGAAATTTTTTAGTTAATCTGCCCTAATAAGTGAATGCACTGTTTAAAATTTTTGAAATTTTTAATTTCTCGAGGAAAATTACAGTTTAAAACTTATTGAAGAGTACAAAAAGCGGCAGTGTCTAGCATGTTAAAAGAGTTGTCCAGATCGCTGCGTGCTTAATTTCGTTACCTGTACAAATGCTGACTGCTAGAATCAGTGTAGTGAAGCTTCGTAGCGCAATTTCTTCTTTCTGCACAAAGAACTGTTGCTTCCATAAACAAGTTCTGAATCATTATTTTGCCTTGAAAAATAGAAATTTGACAATTTTATAAAATTTTGAACACCGCCTTCGTTCATTGGCGCATACGATTTAAAATATTTTGAAGAAGGTCACACTACATTTTCTGGGACAGATAATTATTCTAATCTTCTAGGAGAGTCTCTAGTTCAATCTGGAAGACGCTTTTTTGATTTAAAAGCGTCAAACGTGTTTAATTGGTGTCGAGTTTGTGTTGAAAATGGTATAAACGGATAGACTTTCTTTTATAGTATAATATGTAGCACTCCTGGCATGCCTTGGTATATGGAAAAGCAAATGTTGTGCATTACCTTGCCCACAAAGTCTTAATTTCTTCAAGCGACAACCTCGCTTGAACGACTCCTTAAAAGAGGGCATTTTTGCTGACTGTTTTGAAGCCCTCGTTACGATGTTTTGTTGCGATCAAACTCCAGCGCCGGGCGGAACTCGAACCTGAGGCTTACAACCTCGGTACTAGCCAGCTGAGCCGTAAAGAAATGAGTTGTCTTGAAGTTTTCTCGTTCTGATGGCTTGCATCTAAAAAAAGAGTTCTAAAAGATAGAAGAATCGACTTACTGCACTCAAGGTCTCATATAGTTTTTCAATGCCTCAAGTTCTGATCGTAGTGATGGCAGAAAGCTGTCGCGACCGAATCGTCTGGATATCTCGCAGATGTCGCTCAACAACGACAACAAGCCGACGGTTGAGCTGCTGGGTGAGAGCTCGCTGGATATTCTCGGTGACCTGGCTGACGAGGCAGCTCGGAACTCAATGCTTCTTACTCCGAATGGTGGTGAGTACTGGTTTTCTGCTTGAATTACTAATAACTGCTTTAGGCTCGAGGCTGGCCTCGGATGTTGAGCTCTAGCAGAGCTCGATCTTTTCTGGAATGTTGCGGGCGGTCAATTAAAACAAATTCGTTACATGTCGCGAAGATGGGCAGCAATGGGCAATGAGAGCGCTCCAGGCAGTTATATCGCATCAAGCTGGCGTGCCATTCAGAGAGGACCTGTACGTCAGTGTTCCGATTGGCTGGCATGTGTACGGCCGGTGCTCTGCTTTGTTATAATTGGCAGATGCGTCACCATCTCCCAATGCTGCCCATCTTCGCGACATGAGCCACAAAAGCTGCTATTTCATGGAGTATTCGGAACATGAATTTTAATTCCAGCGTTCCAGACCTGTCACCCACTACTCCGATGAGGCGATCACCAGTGAATGAGCATCTGACAAGTGTGCCAGAGGAGGATGAAGAGAATCAAAGGACTCGTAACAGTATAGATTTGAGACGGTGGAGGAAGGAGGCCAAGGAAGAGCAGGAAAAAGCAGAAGAAAAGTAGCTATTGCGCTATATGTGCCAAGCATAATAACCTTAAAGGTGCTACAGTATTATCGAGCAGATCTGCTTGTGTCCGTTCTTTGAATAATAACGATGTTTACATTGTGTAGGTGATCATTGAGATGTACTCCTTCCTGTCTAAGTGCATCTAACGTAATGCACGCCAGAAAGTTGAGAGTCTAAGAATTAGGAAGAAAAGCAAAAGCTCTCTCCGGCAACGTTCCAAAGAAATAGAGTCGGTGGACGAGGTGCGCGCGTGTTGGCTTCTGTTCCATAGCCCAGATTAATATGAATATAACAGATCCGTGGGCGTGCATAGCGCAGTCGAGGGAAACACCGGCACTCGCGCGCTTCGGGGATCGATTTTTCCCATGGTTCGCATCGAGGGGAACAAAGCCTTCTTCCTTTGGTGTCGGTTATTTAGTAATAGGATTACTGGGAAAGGTAAACACTGATTTGTTCATCGGCCGGCCATCGCGAGTCGCTGTGTGAGTCAAATAAACATTCGCATTGTCCCCATGTTATCATGTAGGAGTAAAATGCGCGGCGCACCCCAAGAGGGATTGATTAACGCCGCCTTTTAACCTTTTATCCTATTTTTACTATAAGCAGAAAGTGAAGTCGGTGTTTGTCAATCTGATTGTGGGATGCGCCAGGCACTCTACTTCTACGGGACGTCGTGGAGGCAAGTTCAGTGCGTATATGGTCTGTAAAATGACTTGTGGTGGCGGCCGATGAACAAGAGAGTGTTTTGTCCTTCAAAGACAAGTTTGGTACCCATACACCAGCCCCGGAAGACTGGAACGCTTTCTTTGTATAGGTGGGAAGTCCGAACCAAGATCCCCCTCCAACTGCGCTACCACGTGCACATAGCCAGGCATATTTTCATTTTTTTTTTTTTGTGCTGCATTGGGCCGCAGCGTTCGAATTGAGTACCACCCTACAGTATCGTTTTCTGAACCTACTTCCTTACTGAAACATCAACCGGAATTGATTTCGCTTTTTTCAAATTCCTTTGAGTGCAAATAAACTTGAAAACCTACCAGCTTTAAAGCCCTTGGTACCAAACCATACCTGAATTCTGTGCGTTCAAGAACCGCCAGCTGTTTAACGTGTGGTCTAGAAATGAGTCGCTTGGGTTGTTAACGCTGAAGAAGGAAAAAGTTGTTAACGCATTTTTCTTGTTACTGAGCAATCCTCGTCATCTGGAGAAGAAAATTACTTCGACTTACTGATGTCGCGGTACGCTACATACCGTAGCTGTGGCGGAACTTCTACGTGGAGGCCAATCTGTCTATGTTCGTTTCTAGTCGATTCAGCCGATTGCTGATGACTGTATCCCGTACTATTTATTTTCGGTCTGTGCACTTCAAAACCGACCCGTCAAAAATATAGATTGCATAATATTCCTATTTGGCGTTATTTATTATAGGATTACCATATATGGCAAAGAGATGCGGTAATAATTTAGTGTGTTAGAATAATCGCTTTAAAAAGTGTGTGTAACCATGAATTTATTGAGACTATGTTACTGTGTTAATGAGGCTCCTATGAACGCAATTCTCTGTTTGTTCTAATGAATTCGGTGGTTGTCGGCTGTTGTACCTCCAGCGTCCATACTGAGTGTGCATGAGGAGTTTGTTTGGTGCACTGCTCTTCTCGTAGTGCCATACCGGTCGATCATGTCTGATGAGCTTGTCCGTTTCGTTATGAAGTGTCATTGCTATTGACGAAAATTTCTCTGAAATACAGTGATCATCAGCTCCTGTGTCATTTTTGATTTCTCACTTTGTAATCAGAAATAGAAACAGTTCTACAAGAACTGATATGAGGTCGCTAAAAATGGACCAGATATGTCAAAAACTACAGCTGCGGACTTTCAAACACATTACAGCCTTCACACCGATAAAATGCGAGGAAGCACTCCTGCTCTAATTCTGAATCGCTTTAGGAGTGCGGAAATCTTTGCGGCTGTTCAGCACATCCAGTTGCCATTCGGACGTTCAGCGGCACATATGGAAGACGGGAAGCGCGTGCTAGCATAGTCGGTGGAGGCGCCGGCTGTCGCATGCAGCCTAGGCTCTTGGTTCGGGTTTCACGCCAAGGCCAACCAACTCTTCCACGGTCGGTGGATTGGTACCATTCTCGTCAGGGAAAATAAACCACTGCAAGTCGTTGTGTAGGCAAAACACGGATTCAAATGCCTCCATCAGATCACGTAAAAGTAGAACGCGTGGCACATCATGAAAGGGATGAAAAAGGTAGTTCTTTGTCATTTATCCTTTATGGGTAGAGAGTGCACATCAACGGATTCAGCAAAATAATGACATCTCCCGCAACATCTGGCTGACAACATTAAGAATTTTATTAGGAATTTAGTGAAATTTACAACGGATTACTAGTGTAACAATTTTCCTCGATTCCCACCTTGATATCACTCCTCTACTGCTTTCTCGATTAGCAGTGCGTCTGAAATGCTTTAAAATCCAGAAAAAACACCTTAAAATCAAATGAGCAGCTTAGAGCAGTCGTAACTGGCAGCAGAATTTCGCTCTTCAGTTTAGTGCCAAAACGAAGTTTCTTCAGCTCGGAAGCGTAGATGATTACGCTTATTACCTGAATGACAATCAGATAAATAGGATCTAGCCTATTGGAAGGGATATCTTATGTTGGCCCGCTCCCTTGAGCTCTTAGCTTAGCTTCGAATGCTGCTCCATGATACGAGAGCTTTTATTTAAATCCAAATAATATCGTTATGCGGCATAGGATACGTACGCAATTGGCACTTTATGATAGCCCCCTTCCGACTAGGACAGATCCGATAAATAAAACCGACAAATATCGTGACTTGGACTTCATTTTGGACGCCGAACTTGCGTTTCACGAACACTGTGAAGTAGTAGCAATTAAGGCGGACGGAGCCATTCAAGGTATTTTCAGATGGTTGTCCAGAAACTCAAATAGTCACCTCAGATTGACATACATTTCTTATGTCCACCCATACTCGAATATGGCACGACTGTGTTCAGTCCATCTGTTCGGAAAGCTCGGTTCAGTGGCAGATTTATTAGCCGAGGCGAAATCAGTCCAACATTACACAATTTATATAGACGCGAAAGCGGAAGATAACAGTCTCCCAGGCATTCCTCAGCGCGAGGCAAAAACACATCAAAAAGACATCTGAGAATGCGACCAAGAAGTTGATGGAGAACACAGGTCGTGAATTGTCACGACACCATCTACTAAGCGCATCCAAGCCAGGCTATAAACGGTGCGTAATAACTTTGCTCGAAAGCTTCGGATACAGCTTTACGGTTATGACTTCACATCCATCCCACCTTCCAATGTTCGGAGCAAAATTTTCAATCTTTCCAGTTTGCTACATCGTAGGGAGAGGAACGATTTGCTCGTGAGTTACAGAAGGATCGGTGCGAAAGTACGCTTACGTCTCGACAAATTTTATACAACTTCTTCAAACACGCGTGGTCGCAGGACCAAAAGGCGTTTTCCTAAGGCAAGGTCTCGACAACGAGCTTTGGCTCATAGCTCATTGATAAGTATCTCAAAAGATGATCCATCGGGGAGATGTCGTTCGTATTCCTCTATCATACAAACATATTAGGTTGGCAGCTAAATTCGCGGACTCATTCGTAGTCACTTCTTCTAGAAGAAGTTATCAGGTTAGCTGTGCATCAATTCTACTGATCTTCACTGACACAGAGTCACTATTCGCGAACGCCTTCTTCACGAGTAGCAGCTTTGGCACTCCGCCATTAAAGCCTGACAGAACATATGTGTAGCTGTGGGAAATAAAGTTGTCCAACGATCGACAGTGTTCAAATGGTCCAGGAGGTTCCGTGAGGGCAACGTTGAAATTGAAGACAAGCGACGCACCGAACGACCGATTACCCTTGATCTTCTTCTTCTTCTTCTTCTTCTTCTTCTTCTTCTTCTTCTTCTTCTTCTTCTTCTTCTTCTTCCTCTTCTTCAGCGTTTGTCCCGCTTCGTCGCGGGGTCCGCTCTTCTGGTGTCATGACGCCACCTTTCCCGGTCATGCGCTTGATCAGGGTGGACGCCAGTTACTTTCATGTCCATGTGTAACGTATCCGACCAACGCTGCTTTGGGCGTCCTCTAGGCCGCTTTCCTGACACTTCCAACCCAAGGCCTACCTATCTTGCGGACGCTGTCTTCCTTTCCACGCAGAACGTGGCCGTACCATCGTAAGCGAGCTTCGCGCATCTTGGCCGCTATCGGCGCGACACCGAACTTCTGCCGAATAGCATCATTTCTGATGCGGTTCATGCGGGTGACTCCAGCCGTCCAGCGCAGCATCTTCGTCTCCATGGCGCTGAGGCGCGTTTCAACTTCCTTAGTCGCAGGCCAACACTCAGCGCCGTACATCGCTACTGGCCGGATGACTGTTCTGTAGATCTTTGACCGATTACCCTTGATCGTCGAGCTGTAATTACCGCCATCGAAGGAAATCCGAGCTTGACAACGCGCATTCTGGAACTCGACATTAGGTGCTTACACACCTCTATTGAGATGATTCAGCACAGTGTTGGCTTTTCTGTAATGCTTGGTAGATGGGTGCTCACCACTTGGCTTGGCGCAATCGCAGAGGAAGGAGCGCGTGGATGCCGCGATATGAATTGTAGGATCGTCACAAGCAGGAACCATTTCTCCACCAACTATAAAAGTATGTGATAAGAATTGGATTCCACTGGATAATGGTTAGCGTTCTAAACAGTGGCTTAGTGCACAACAGAAGCCGCTACCAATACCTAAGCCTCACCCCACAGGGGCCGTATGCTCGTCTACCCCGAGTCTCCCACGATGGGGGATGGGATGTGACAAGATATGCTGATATTGATTGATTTCCCACAACGGGGGAGCACGAGCATACGGCCCCAGAAAAGTTGATGCTCTCTGATTGGTGGTGTCGGGAAGGTGTTATCTTCTGGGAACTCATTGAGAGCGGTTCCAGCGTTGATGCCGAAGTCTACTCCTCTCCACTGGACCTCACGCAGGCTGAACTCCGCCAGAACGGTTCCGACAGCTCTTCGGGAGTGCATTATCCTCTAGTAGGGTAACGGCGGACCACATGTCGCGAACCGGACTCCAAAAAACCGAGGGTCGAGCGTTCTACATATCCCCTCGTCCCCCTGGCCCGCCCCCCCCCCCCCAACCCCCTGGGCTTGCTCGAGAGTCTAGTGGCTGCCTTACGAGATAGTGGAGACGCAGACATTTGCCACGCCTCTGTTTAAAGGGCAGGGGATACAACGCCACTCCGCCCAAAAAATCGAAGACTTTGATTGAGAGCGTCTAACTCATTCACCTTACAGCCCAGACTGTGCGCCGAGTGATTACCACCTTTTCCCTTCGCTGCAGAACTCCTCGGCTGGAAGACGATTTACCAATGTGGACCAGGTCAAAAGGGTTGCACCTCCAAGGGTTTTTCGCCTCAAAACTACAAGAATTTTATTGCCGTGGGATAGACCAGCTACCTGGTTATTTGTTAGTAAACACTTTTGTTGAAGATGCTTGAGAGCCCAACCTAATATTTTGTGTTCTTCTCACCGCATATATCTCGTATTGCCCTTTTAAACGCAGATATATTTGTCTGCGTGAACATCCACATACAGTAAATAAATAGATAAATAAACCACTTGCGTTCTACAGAAAAGAACTCCTAAAGGAATAAGGAGTCAAAGTCGAGCTCGCTAACGCTTGTCTTAACTGCGGAGACCCAATCGCACTTAGCTAGGGGTGGTCTAACCCAAGTGGATGGTTGGGGTTGTATTCATAGATCAACGGCCCTGTGGGCCCCTAAACGCGACCTTTTTAGGGAACGGGCACATCCAATAGCTGTACAATACCGCCCGCGTCGCGCGGTCAAAAAAACGGTTTGCGACGGAAAAATCCGTCGCAAACCGTCGCATGCTTATAACTCCTTTGATCTTGAGTTGTTACAGAAATTGTTGACACCATTCGATTCGTCTCATCGAGATCTACAAAACCATGTGTAAAACCTTGCCAGGCCACGGGGTTTTCGCCATGGGTGGCCTAAAAAAATGGTGGCCCAGCAGGATTTTGCGATTGGAGCACCTTATTTTCCAGGACGTGCATGTGACGTGCAGTGTTTTCGGAGTATCTCAAGCATGGCGTGCGTTGTCAGTGCTCTGTCATGCCTGGAATGTTCCGAGAGTGCGCCGTGCACAATGCATATATAATCGAACCTATCAATCGAATGGGCGGAAGCTTGTCCACTGGGTTTCTATCTTCGGTTGATGGTAAAGCTTTCGAGACTATCTTGCACCGCTTGGAGGACTTTATAAGAAATTTCCAGCCGTCCTACTTAGGAGTTGCTCCAGTCAGTCCGATGAGAGTGCGCCGCACACAATGCATATAGGATCGAACCTATCAATCGAGCGAGTGGAAGCGGTTCAAATGTCATGCTAAACAGCAAAGCTTACCCTCTTTAGGTGCTTTAGTGCACACACTGAAGCAGCTTATACAAATTAAGAGGTTTTAAGAAGCGAGAAGAGAGAGTGTGCCGTGCAAAATGCATATGCGATAGAACCGTTTTTGAAATTAGATTAGATTAGAAATTTCCGCCCGCCCTACTCAGAAATTGCTGTACTCTGTTCCGGGGAGGCTTTAGAGTACGCTGTGAACAATGCATATAGAATAGAGCCTATCAATGGAGTGAGGCGACCGCTCGCAAATGCACACGCGGACAGTTCGTAGCGCAATAACTCTATCAAGTCCAAATCGTTTGAACTGAGAATGAGAACCACTGAGATTGTTGAACACTGAAAACTGGGCGAGTAAGAGCAGAAGAAACTCTAACCGCTATCTTCCGCCGGTATAAACTGGCAGCTGAGGCTAAAGCAGTTTAGAAAGCTGAGGAAATCTGAGAACGCTATCGTGGAGTACCTTAAGCGCTCCGTTTGCACACACATTTCAAGACCGTTTGCTCTCCGGGTCTTCCCGCAGTGGTCCACCGAAATCGGAAAAAATGCGTCACACAAGCCTCACCTGCATTTTCGCACCCCTGTAACATTGCCTCTTCCTAAGCTACACCGTTCTACTTTAAAGTACCACTAGACCGTTTTACTGCCTACAAGACCCACGAGTTGCAGCCGAAACGATTTGAACTTGAAAGAGTTATTGCGCTCCGAACACGCCCGCGCCTGCAATTTACAAGCGATCGCCCCCTCGATTGAAAGGTTCGACTCTATATGCATTGTTCATGGCGCACTCTAAAGGCTAGCTGGACAGCCTTAGAGTGCGCCATGAACAATGCATATAGAGCAATTCCTTAGTAGGGCGGCTGGAAATTAATGATATAACTCCCCAAACGCTCACTCGAACCCATTCGATTATTCGATTGATAGGTTCACCTCTATATGCATTGCACGCGGCGCACACTTAACGACTCTCCGAGACAGATTGGAGCAATTCCATAGTAGGGCGGCTGGAAATTTCTGATAAAATTCTCCAAACAATGCAAGATAGTCTTGAAGGCTTTACATTTCCCATCAAGCGAAAATAGAAACCCAGTGGGCATGCTTCCGCCCATTCGATTGATAGGTTCGATCTTATATGCATTGTGCACGGCGCACTCTCGGAGCATTCCGGGCATGAGAGAGCACTGACAACGCACACCATGCTTGAGATACTCCGAAACACTGCACGTCACGTGTACGTCCTAGAAAATAAGGTGCTCTAATCGCAAAAGCCTGTTTTTTAGGCCACCCACGGCGAAAACGCTCTGGACTCGTAAAGTTTCATACAAGATTTTGTAGATCTCGAGGAGACGAATCGAATGGTGCCAACAGTTTCTGAAACAATTCAAAATTAAAGTAGTTATGAGCATGCGACGGTTTGTGACGGATTTTTCCGTTGCAAACCGCCTTTTTGACCGCGCGACGCGGGCGGTATTGTAGGATCGATGTGATGTGGAGACAAAGCTCGTCAATTTGCTATCATATAGCGAACTTTATTCATCAAACTCTCGCATGTACAAGTGATATTCAGAGGATCTGTGGTATGTACAAGAATAAATGCGAGCGAGACATCACTGGTCATTGCAAACAACATGTGTATATGGAGCGGAACATTGGGGGAACATGAAACTCAAAACGGCCAAAATCAATGGTAACGAGTACTTCGATCGAAAACGCAGTCAATAACGAAAATTGAGACCCATGATGAGTGTTTGTGTACTGAAGTGCGTGACGTACGTACGTTAGGGAGCAGACAAGAAGAAAAAGAGAGAGAGACAGAGCAAATGTAGTGGTGAAGATGACATCAGCCAAGCTACACAGCAGACGGCAACTAACTGAGCTCTAACTAGAGTAAGGCTAGAAGTGAAGCTACCATAAAGCGGTGGAGACGGGAAGGGAGGCATAATGCTGCAACACTGGCACTTTCTAATGCAGTGAGAATTACTGTGTATGGTGGCGGTCCGAAAGGTGGATCTTGTTTGAGGAAAGGCTTTGCGGTTGCGAAGGACATATGACAACGGTCACGGGATGACAGAGGAGACATGGCCAGGGTGGAATTCAGAGAAAATTACGACGGGAACGGAGCTCATGGATGAAGGCAAAATTAAGGAAGTTTATGGCGACGAACGGTCAGGCGGACGGTTGGATGCTGTTTGATGAGCTGGATGGCCTCCTCGTGCGTAAGGCCTTTGGTGTCACGCCCGTTTATTGAAATCAGCTGATCTCCAACCTGAAAACCAAAAGGATGAAATGGTTGACAAATTCTAACGAAGAGACCGATAATAAACTGGGAGGCAAGGTTATTTAAAGATTCTTGGAAGGCTTCTGAATCATGGAAGGATAAAGAAAACGTAGGATCACAACAAACGTTTGAAGACAAATTGACTGACACGACCACAGAGTTTAACTTAGCGAAAGAAGAAATTTACCGACACTTCCTTTCTGGGCCGTGAAACGCAGTCGGAGTGGGCGCTGGTTATCGCGTGTACACGAATGCCTGGTTCCTGGTTTGGATTTCCCGACCAGGCCAACCAAGCTTTCCATCCCTTCGGGGTCGGTGAGCTGATACAAGAGATTTGTCTGGGAAGGGTGAAGCACTGATTTGCTAATCGCCTCCACGATATCTAGTAGAACTAGAGTGCGTGGCGCATCATCCCAAAAGGGATTAAGTAATCGTTCTTTATGCTTTATATTTTATTTATTTTTTAAATAACTTTGGTCTGTTTCTCATTCTTCGAATCATCTTGGGGGATTGAACGAGTTCTCGACGGTGAACCTCCGCGCAAAGCAGGATTTCGAAGAGAGTTCAGCCAAGATCTCAAAATTCCACACTAATGTGACCATCACTGTGAAAAAAGTACCGCGTGGGGATATCTTTTTCATGTCAACGTGGGGATAAAGTATGAATGGATAAAAGACCGCGTTAATCAATTCCATTTGGATGTGTCATGCACTCTACTTGCTATTAGATTTAATGTCGTGGAGGTAATCTGAATTGAAATTAAATTTATTTGGCCTACATTTGATTTTTTATTTTTATTTTTTACTTGCGCACAGTTTTATGCACAAACCAGTGAAACACATATATGGGCAATACACATTGGATCCGATCGAAATCTTCGGATAATTGGATGATTCGGACAACTTTAATTTCGCGGACTCCGGATTTTGGATGATTCAGATAGCGGTGATTTTGCGGGCTTCGGACTTTTGGAGGATTCGGATCGGGACATGCGATACAGATATCCGAAAATGATCCATTCTATACATGGAACCGACCAAAAATCTTCGGATAACTGGATCATTCGGTCTCGTAGACCAGTATTTTTGAATGATTAGGATAAGGGCGTTTTCGCGGGGATCGGGATATTCGAAAATGATTCATTCGGATCCAATGTATAAGGGGCACACCATGTTAAAACCATGTTAAAAAAGGCAATAGGCAGAAAACAGCGCTATACATGTGTACTGTTCAGATATACTATTAATGCCATACACACTATAAATAATCACTTTATGATGAATTGCAGTGCCAGCCAATGAAAGTCAGTATTTTATCCTTCCAAGACGAGCGTGGCACCAATTCACCAATTCCAACTGCGTTATCAGGAGCTCACAATTTGGGTATAAAAGATAAAGGATGGCGTTGCTGTACCTATTATTACCCTTTTGGGTTGCACCACGCATTCTACTTTTAAGGGATGTTGTGGAGGCGATTTGAATGCATAATTGGACACATAATGGCTTGCTGTGGACAGCCGATAAGAAAAGTCTGCGTTTCCTCCTTCATAGACAAGTCTGGTACCAATTCATCGACTCCGGAGAGATGGAAGGCTTATGGCCCTGGCGGGAAATCCGAATCCGAAAAATTGGAATTGGTATCGGGTGCACGCCACAGCCGGCACCTCCTCCGACTGCGCTACTCACGCCCGTTAATGTGGGGAAAGCGTAGAAAATTTGAATGTAAATTACCCTCAGTCGTCCGTCGATCGCCGCCGGACCGTCTTCGGCGATTCGTAGCACAAACAACGGCATCGCACCAAACTCTTGACCGCCACGAATCGAGAAGCCGAACCCCCGAGCGCCACGCTCCAACTCCACAGAGATTATGGGGCCATCCTGTAATATACGTCATCTTCTTTTCAAAACAATGAGACAGTGAATAACGATTGTTATGGGAAATGTCAGTTCTTGAACCGAAGATTGTGCCTCATGCAGGAGCATTCCGTTACACCTTAAGGAGTATCATCAGGTAAGCAAAGATTTCATGCATGATTCTCGATTTTTTAAGCTGTCGTGAAGAAAAATAAGGAAACTCAGGTTAGAGGTATAGCATCTTAAGCTGCTTGTAAAACGCGGCGTCTTTTCAAAATTTTTGACTAGGTTACTCATTTTCGAATCAAACAAGTAGATGTTAGTGATCTAGCATTTGGTGTAAACCACATGAAAGGCTTTCAGGACGTTAGAAGAACTCAAACAGAGAACAACAGTGAGCCCATTGTACTAGCGTGATCTTCCTCCAGAGTGAGTTGAATTCTTTAAACCTTCAAGTTAAGACGCAGCTCATTCGCCTATCAAAGCAGGATATCAAACAGGGTAGCGTCGCGTAGTTCCACAGAAGCCGAGGGAAAGCGGAAAGAAACAGCAAGCGACAGAGGCATCCGGGGAAGGCTAGGAGGCGATCGGCGGACACCAGAACCTCACCGTCGTGACGAAGACGTTCTAGTCGTCGTCCTCATCGTGGGCAGCGGCGATGCACAAGGCGTCAACGACTCGATGGCCTCCATGTCCGACTTCTCGCTATAGGTGTCGAGCGCGCCGGATGCTCGCAGAGCCATCAGAAGGCTTTCACAACTCGATTGCTATACAAATGATTTAGCAGCTGCGGCTACAACGAACGCATGGTGAGCTCTAACGGACGGTTTCTAACGCGACTATCAAGCGAATTCTAGCGTTAGGAAGCAATTAGAGCGAAACGCATCGGAGAAAGTGACAGCATCTACGAGTGTGTGCTGAGAACTTAAGAGAGGATGTGCTTTTTGGCAATTGGAGCTGGAAGACATTGTGGCGAAGAACTTGTCTAACCTGCTCTGGCGGCACCGAATTCTGCAGGCTCATTCCATTCATGTGGCCGTTGAGATGAGAAGTGGTGTAGATCGGGCGGGCTGGCTCTGGATAGGACGCGTAGTTCGAACTGCTTCTCATCGCCGAGCCATTCGTGTACGAGAACGGCGCCTGGGACGACATCGTCGGCTGCGTGTAGGAAGCGTAGTTGGAATTCTGGAAGAGGAAAGAATTCATGGCCTATTCATGTCCTCCTAATCTCTCTCTTTCTCATGAAGACACGCAGTAACTGACCCGTCCAAGAGTAGCGTAAAAACCGCCGTTCTGATAAGCTGACGGTGGAGGAGCGTAGGCGGATGGCGGAGAAGGCATGTAGGCACTTGGAAAGACGGATCGGTTCAACGTACTCGACGCCAGTGGGCTTCCGTCAGGCACTGGTGGAGCAGCGATAGTTAATCGCACCGTTAAGCCTGACGCCTAGAAAGGGTGGATTTTAGCCAAAAGGCGAGAGGTTGAGAGGCAGTGGAAGATCAAGACCAGAACTAGAAGGGCAGATATGGGCGGAAAAAACCGCAGCTATGCTGAAGAGAAGCACTCTTTTTCATGGCCAAGAACTGAATAAGATGGTATGCAATACTACACATGCGTTCGATCCTTAGAGAACCACCTACTATTCGTTACAGTAATGATTCAAATTCGTTTTAGAGGCACAGCAAAGTTATCTAGCACCTAGATTGAAATGCTTATCGCATTCTCAAAAGTTGAGTACTTTGAAGAAGGAACGAAGGGTTCTAGTCGGCAATATGGCCTGCAGGAGACGGAAACACTGGGTAGGGCGCCTTACCTATTGCCCTTTCCTGACTCCGATAACTTCTTCATATTAATGTTTTACTTATATGTTCATCAACACACACCGTAACCTGTTGAGGGTAGCAATCAATCTATGTTGCCCGTGCCAAAACTACCCTCAGCCCGAAGTCCCATCAAGGAGCCAGCCTGTGCTCCTCAGGTCCGACTGCATCGAGCCATCTCGCCTCCTACTTGCAGGCCACATTATAGACCAGCACTGGACGATTTTTTTTATAAATTAGCGACGCTACAAGGAAGATAACCAAGTTGAATTTAAGTGTGTAAGATTATTGAAATAGTGAAAACCGATACATGTCGCGAAGGCGCACAGCATTGTGAGGTAGAAACGCGCCAGCCAATCATAACCAAGCACAGCACCGATCGTACCCAGGTCAGGCAATCACAGTACCGTGAAAGCCCAAGTTATAATATGGGGGAGGGGAAATGAAGAAGAATGGTTATTTTATTCCTACGATCCTTTGAACAAGACAAAACTAGGCCACAATTTCAGAAAAGTCCGGCCTTTGACAGCCTTTTTAGTACGTATGCTGTCCATGTGCGCGTGTAGCGCAGTTGGAAGAGGCGCCGACGGTCACGTGCGCCCGATATCAGGTTCTTGGTTCGGATTTCTCGTCCAGGCCAACCAAGCCTTCCATCCTTCCGGAGTCGGTGAATTGGTACCAGACGTGTCTGGGAAGGATAGAGCGCTGAATTATTCATTGGCTGGCTACCGCAACTCATTGTATGGCCAAATACGCATTCATATCGCCTCCACGAAATCCCGTAGAAGTAGAATGCGTGGCGCATCCCAAAAGGGACTGAATAACGCCGCCCTTTGTCCTTTATCCTTTATGCTGTCCATGGGCGCGAGTAGCGAAGTCGAAGGAGGTGCCGGCTATCGAGTGCATCCGATACCAGGTTCCTTGTTAGTATGTCCAGCCCAGGAAACAGGCCAAGCAAGCCTTATATCCCTCCAGGGTCGCTTCATCACTCCCAGATTTGTCTGGGAAGGATTAAGCGTTGAATTGTTCATCGGCTGGCCACCGCAAGTTATTGTATGCCCAAATACGAATTCAAATCGCCTCCACGATGTCCCACAGAAGTAGAATGTGTGGCGCATTCCAATAGGGATATTGAGTAGCGCCTTTCTTTATCCTTTATCCTTCACATGGGCTGTCCCGCACTCAGAACGCTCACGGTGCTAGCCTTTAGTGTGGTCCAGGGAGAGGCTGACACCAGATCAATTAGGACATTTAATGGGCTTGCCACCTACAGGGGCATGTACAACCAGTGCCCTGATTGATTATAACGTGTTCGGTCGGTGATCTGATTGGTTGTAATTGTCTGGTACATTTCCATCCCCTCGAAATGGGTCTAAGGCGATCGTACACTAGAAGTAAAATGGGTGTAGAACTGCTCTCGTTGTTCTCGCAGAACTAGACACAACATGATGGAACGTTCCACATACACAGGGGTCAGTGCCACTTGAAAAACCTTTGATAAACCAGACACAGAGAAGATATCCCCGGCAACCAAATAGATACTGGAAAGAAGACACTCCTTTAATAAAAATGTGAAAAACCTGAGTAATTTCTACTAGATAATTCTTAGTCGATTTCGGCGAGGAAGATTTAGATTTAACACCTACAAGGGAAGGCGCTGCACAGAACAGCTGACGTATGAGTTCGAAGGCATCATCTAGCAATTTCTACCAGAAACTCACCTTGATCAAACTGACAACCTCCCCATGCGAGAGGTTGAGGATGTCAATTCCGTTCACTGCCACCACTCGATCGCCGACTTTTAAGCGTCCACATTTCTCTGCCGGTGAGTTTTCCAATATTTGGCCTGAACCACCTTCATACGTTTCAGGAAAGACAGAAAAGGAGAGCACTCCATGGGAAAAAAAGATCAACATAAATTAGCACTTCTCGGTTAAGGAAGACTAAATCCTGACAACTGTAGAAACATTCTCACGCTTACCAATCGTAGATCCGTTCCTATTCAGTGAAGATATGATGATGAACCCAAAGCCGTCGGTATCGTTCCTCGTCAGAGTGACATCGTACTCCGATCCAGAAGACGATGACGGCATAGTCGATAGTGGACGGTCGGCATTCAGCGATTGTCGACGGACTCCTTCTGAAAGATTTTCGTTGGAGAAAAAACTGCTACACGATTTGCTACAAATTCTGATATGCGATTGTATAGGGCAGTGGCAAAGAGGAGCGCAAGTCACTAAGGGAGCGTATTGGGTTCGATTTTGCACCCAAAGCCCATCAACCAGATACTGCACATAACGTTTTCCAGAGCACACCGGCAAATACAAAATGCGCGGCGCATTCCAAAGAGACAAAAACACCATCATTCTAACGTTGAACGAAACGGAACATGTCGCGAAGGCGCACCGCAGGGGTGCGGAAAAGCGCCATTGCACGCCACTCAGACAACGGCTCCATCCGCACAAGGAGCAACGGCGCGTTCCTGCACCCCCGCTACACGTTCCCGCACTCATTGCGGTGCGTATTCGCGACATGTACCGGCAAAACTTAAGGAAACGCTGAGAGATGGAATGGAGGAGGGGCGGGGAAAAGAAAACAAACCCTCCCGCGTTTCTATGTGTCAAAGGACTCACTCAAGCAGTACTCACCGCCGATTCGCGGCCGTCGAACAACTAGCTTCACGTGCTTGCTGTGGGCGGCGTGTTCGAGCAGCGAAACGGCTTCGGCATGGCTGACGCCTTCAACGTTCCGTCCGTCGATCTCGACGATCTCGTCGCCTTCCATCATCCTGCCGTCATCGGCGGCTGCTCCGCCCGGCACCACCTGACCGACCGTCAGCAAAGTGTTCGTCTAAACACAGCTCAGTAAATATCTGGAAAGGCATCTTCTATCCAGTGGATGGGCTAAGTCATGGAGTCATTGTGAACGACCTGATACAATCCTCGAAGAGATATGACGCGAAAAAGAAAAAGGTTTGGAAGATTTTCGAATGCTCTCAGAGCTGACGAGGAGTGGAATATGAACATTTTTTATATAGGCAAATAATGCAGTGGAGAAGTAAGAACGAGAGGATAAAGGATAAAGGATAAAGGACGGCGTTACTCAATCCCTTCTGGGATGCGCCAGCGCATTCTACTTCTACGGGATGTCGTGAAGGCGACATGAATGCGTATTTGGCCATACAATGACTTGCGGTGGCCAGCCGATGAACAAGTCAGCGCTTTATCCTTCCCAGACGAATCTGGTACCAATTCACCGACCCCAGAGGGATGGAGGGCTTGGTTGGCCTGGGCGGGAAATCCGAACCAGGAACCTGGTATCGGGTGCATGCGACAGTCGCGCCTCCTCCGACTGCGCTACACGCGCCCAACAAGAGGATATGTAGGGATAATCACTCACCTCACTTCCTCCGAGAAGTCGGAATCCGAAGCCGCTCGGCTTCCGAATCAGGTTCACAGTTATCAAATCGGTGAGCCTGAATGTTCAGGAAATTACGAATACAAGTAGATAGTCAACGTGGCCTACATAGAGGGAGAAGCCCTAAACCAATCAGACCGCATTCTATATGGACGTGTATCTTTATCTTTGGTTTTTTGGTTAACTTTGAATATTCTTTTGATGCTCTGATTGGCTGTGATTGGCTGGCACGCTCCTCCCCATGAAGACTGCATTAACGACTTGTACCCGAAATTATAACCCGTTTATCATGCAATATATTTTTCATGAATAGACCCAAGAACAATTCGACTAAAACGGAAAAAAGGTAAAGTAACGACGCGGTGTAGGAAGAATCCATCCAAACGTCATAAAGACGTTCCAGAAAGAGATAGAAGATCTATCCTTGTGGGAAACGGGGATGCTTCACTCTCGCTGTTGTGCAACATTGGAAAAATTGAAAGTGAACCATTTTACGACGTTAGCACACTAAATGCCCACAGTAGGGCTCTGCCTTACAACTTTTATGCCGGAATAGGCCACGTTGTTCGATGCCGTTAGCAATATTCTGCAATATTCTAATAATATTCAATACAAAATTCCTAGAATTTTGTTAGAGCTGCGCCTTAAAAGCTCTTAAAAGAGGAAGAGTCCGAAAATATTCTCTTCGGTTCGGAGATATAATTGCGCCATGCACTCGTCAGAGTCTCGCGGTGCACGCATGGTTGACAGTGCAGTAATCGTGTTCTTGAAATTTAGCAGTTAAGATAAAAGACTACACGGGGTTTATGCTTATTTTTCATTTTTCTTCATATATTTCTTAAAGCAAAAGGTCGTGAATTAAGTTTCAAACGGTCAATACCCCACTTAACGGCCGCCATTTGTATTCCTCACCACAATATCGTGCTTTCGGTAGCAAGATGATGGCGAATGGTGTAGAAGGAGCAGATGAGGGACAACTTTTGAAGGAGGCTACATCTTATAGGATAAAAAGAATAAAAACGGTGTTATTCAATCCCCCTTGGGATGCGCCACGCAATCTACTTCTGCGGGATGTCGCGATGGTGACCTGAATGTGTATTTGGCCACACAATGACTTGCGTGATAAACAGCAATTTATCCTTCCAAGATAAGTCTGGTACCAATTCACAGTCTCCGGAGGGATGGAAGGCTTGGTTGGTCTGCGCGGGAAATACGAACCAGGACCTGGTATCGGGTGCACGCGACAGCCGGCACCGCCTCCGGCTGCGCTAAACACACCCCCACACCTTATATTGTCTAGAATTTGAAGGCTATTTCACACTAAGCTACAATTTTTTCTAGCCGGTAATAACGTGGCTACCCATCTTTTGGTTCATCTCAAAGCACCTTTATCGAGTAAAAGTTTTGCAAGTAATAGAAGTCGTAAGATTTCGGTCATCCTAGTCTTTAATGAGAGCCGTTCAGTATTGTTTTAATAAATAAGACAAGAGTATTGTGAGTATTCAAAAACTGTAAACATTTTTGTGTTACCCTGATACAGCAAAAAAAATGAAATTGGGTTAATCGTTTACCCAGGATTTGCAATGCGAGGCACATCCAATGGATAGAGGAATATGAAAGTTAAAGCGGCATAACCGCTGAAGCCGTATGGGCTCGTGCTTGAAGTCCCTACTAGAACCTCCACACGAGAGAGCCCTTGAAGCAAACTCCTATATGACTCACTTGTTGAACTGGAACGCACTAATCGGCATGTAGTTTGGTGTGGAGAATCCGACCGTTGTTGACGAGGGACGCATTCGTGAGCCGATCATCTGCCCACCGTCCCAAACATCAGACGGTTGATTAACGTTCGGTTGCTGTAAATGTTTGATTGCTATTGGTTTACCTTCGAAGGTATTATTTATTTAATGATCTATTTATTCAAAGCGTAGACCCGTGTATAGCGTAAGCTAATTTAGAAGCAAATCAATACACAAAAACACAAGCACTCTAGAGTTACAGAGACGTATGTAAATCAAAGCAACAGCCAAATAAAACAACCATATATTCCACCACAATTTTTCTGAACTTCAAAAGCTTGAAGTCTCTTCAAGGCACGTTCCTTTCCTTCTTTCCCCCACACTCCTCCCAATTTTTCCTTTTTTTCAGTTGGGAGGAAAATTCACAAAAAAGTGGTTGGATGTAGTGCGACGAGCAGTCTGTCGCTTTTAGCTACCCGAGCCCATTTCACCGTTAGTTAAGGCTTCGAAACTTCTCTACAGCTACACTGCTCGCGCACAATTTCCCCAGCGGTTTTTATCGCACAGTGAGGTATGCCAAACGTACCCTCTGCAGAGTTTGGCCCTTGTTCGAAGCCATCGTCGGTTCGGAATCCTGTCGAGGTGCCGGTGTCTTCGACCGAGGTGACGTCTGCTGCTGCGGTGTCGTTCGGGCCTGCTCGCCGTATCGGAACTCAGCTGCCGGTGTTCGCGACCTGAAACTGTTCATAAGACTAAGGGACAATCGTCACGTGATCCTCGCTACCTTCGGTATGCGCCACTCCTTTTGCTTAACAATCACTTTTAGTTACTTAACAACCCTAAAAGTTCGCGATTTTCAAAAATTAAAATTTCAAATCTTCTTGTTCAACCCTCTCTAACCCAAGAAGGAGAATACTAACCACGATCTGTAAACATGAAAATATCTGAGAAGTGGATTCACGATTTTTAAGGTAATGGGTTTGTTTACCAACAGAAGGTAGTGGGCAGAGGACAGGTTTGGTACTCATGATGTGATATAATTCGGTGAACGATAATATTCTAACCCACCATTCACCCACCTCTACGCTCTTGTAAATTCCTGATAATGCTTCAGTTTCTACACCAAGCCACATAACGCTGAGTGAAATCATTCATGAATCTGGCCTCTGGTCTTCAGAAAATTGGATCCGATCAAATAATGCATACAAAAGCGGTGCCTTCTACCACGTTAAGACGTTAAGTCAAATTCCTTCTTTTTCGTTTTATAACTTGGCTTTACAACACCATTTTCAGGCTCGGCCACTGTCCAAGAAGGCAACATTCTAATCCAATAACTATAGATTGAGTTGACAAAGAACGACTTTACATCGAGGTGTTGAGCAGACTCAGAAGCAGATGATACAGAGGAACCGCTCGACAAAGAAGTAGTGCAGTATAAACTCTCTGCGAGATAGGGAAGCTTACTTTGGTAAGGTCCGTGATTCTCATTCAAACGGAAATACATCTTCTAGGTGAGCAGGAACCTGTCCAACGAATGGAAGCAGAAAGGATGACGAAGCAAGATCAAAATGGATATGTAGGTTACAAGCAGAGGGAAGCCTTTACATATGAAAACAGAACTGAGCTCAAAACATCGTGTCGATGGAATCAAAGCATCGAATCCAGAAAAGGCATGCTGTAGGATGCGATTCTTTTCTAAAACCGTTTGATGCGCCCAAATGGGCTTCGGCAAAGGTACTCAGGAGAGCCACTTCAGAAAGAGAAGTGTTCGAATCCATTAAAAACGTGACGATTAGCGGATGGTGCGAAGGAATTATTCGGCATACGTTCTTGAACTGTTGACCTAACTGATTTGGCGAAGTCAAGAATAAAAGACTTAATACTACAGCTCACTGGGTCATGACCTCTCCAGAGAATTTACTTTCCCGAGTTAATTTTGAGTGAATAGCAAAAATTAGATGTTGATTAAAAGTGCCAAAGTGGAAATGCAATTTTCTATTTATAACGGCTTGAAGCTCATTTCTACAGCTATTTACACAGTTGTTTCTTCGTCTTTCTTTTCTGCTTCTCAAAAAAGAATTTCTACAGAATCCTATTTTTTTGTCTAAGCCTGGTGCTGCCGGGATAGGATTCCAGCTCAAGCAACTACGAGATACTAACGTGTTTCTAGAAGGACAATGTTTAATGTACACCTACTTCTCGTTCTAACCCCAGAAGTCGTCGAAACCCTCACCTATGCTTCGGCGAGCTCCTCCTGACCACCAGACGACCTCGATGCCCAACCGGACACTCCCTGAGCATGTCGACGAGCTGCGTATGCGGCACAGCTCGGACATTTCGGCCGTCCAGTTCCACTATGGTATCACCTTCAAGAAGATTCGCACACTGCTCCGGATAGAGAATTTTCTTCACTCGCTGGCCCTGCAAGGGCTAGCAATTTTTTAATAGCAAACATGTTTTAATTCAAAAATCCAAAAATTATCATGCGATTGTGAATCTTATAACCACAAGAAAACAGGTCGATTAGAACGTAAAAATACTGTAGGTCTTCAAAAATGTAAAAAATTTCTTTTAAAAGATATCAACAGGTGATAGACGCTCCGGCTCAGTCGGCAGAGTACGCCGCTTGCACCCTTACAAATCGATTTGCTGTTCAAATCCTCATGAAACTTAGCTACTGCTTGCATGTATACGTTTAGCAACAATATCGGTTATTATTAATGATAATTACCGATATTGTTGCTGTGAAGACTTCAGAGCTTGATTTGACTTTAGAGACTTTAGAGCGTATCCAAACGGCCAACTTCGCGCAATCGGAGTGGTTTGCCGATCGACACTGTTCACTTGTTGTAAATTCTGTTCACAAATTCAGAAAAAAAGTCGATAAAATCGATCGATAATGGCTACGCGATTGATATTGTACTCATTGTGATTCCCACGGGTTTTTCACTTCAAATGGTCAACTCAATTTAGTTTATGATGATCTCACATTGTTTTGTTCAGAGTTTGTTTTACATACTGTATGTTGACCGTTCTTAACTGTCTTCTCTGTGAGGCTGCCCACGTGTAAAATTAATAAATAAATCAATAAATAAACTCAGGTCAAACATCGATAAAATCCATCGACAGTTTACTTACTAGCCGGCCAATCGATATATACAGTGCACTTCTTGTGAATCCCGTACACCAACCATAACATACCATCCGCATTAAGGCAATCCAAAAACGGTAAGTTATGAGCGAAAATCGATACGGATCGATCGACACAGATTGATCCGCGTCGGTTTTCAATATGAGTTAATTGCGTCGAATTAATTGTCATATACGCTCCCGACACTGAGAGACAGACGGACATTGGATTGAGTTACCTAATCTTATATACATTGACTATGTGCTTATAGCTAAACCGGTTCGTCCAGCGGCCAAAAGTTCCACGTAGACGGAAACGCAAACACAAGTACGGATTAATTACTTCATCTATACAGATGGTGATCTATCTACTGATTCTTTTTTGTATTTGCTAAGCTGGTAAGCCAGCGGCCATTGTTTTTGAGCGGACGGACACAGAGAAGAACTCTGTGTCCTGGAGGACAACATCTAACAAAGACAATTCCAGAAGAGTATAATTAGGAGCAAGAGGAGGGATCTACCTGGCATTATTAAGATTTTATTTTCAAACAAATAATTATCTATAACCTACCGTGGCACTGTCGGCGATCGTGAACCCGAATCCCTCTGAGCCCTTGATGATCTCGATTTCGTGTAAATCGCGACTTCGACCACCCGTTTGATACACGTTCTCAGTGATTATCTAAAAGCCACCGATCAATAACAATCAATAGGAGCAAGTACATATGGTAGTGTGGCTCACCCTATTCGACGGGTCCAGCATAAGCGGGTAGCCCCGGCAGACCTGTATGGCCACTGGGTCACCAACGGGAATGTTGACGAATATCCGGCAGGCATCCGACTGCGAGGCACCGAGCAGTAGCTCACCGTTCACTCGCACCAGCACGTCGCCGGGTCGCAGCACACCGTCCTCGGCCGCCAGACCTCCCGGCAGAATGGACTTCACCTGGAAATTAAAGGCATTCAAAAGGCCGTAGCAGTCTCCAGCGTCCGTGTGACGCGCTCCAAGTCTGCCCCCATACTCCGAATCGGAGCCGGGTTTGTCCCCTGGGGAGTTTGACGACGAAATTGAGCGCCATGTCACGTTTTGCTGACAAATAAGCCGCGGTCGCACCACACTTCAATAGATGTCCGGCTCGATAATCCATTTCACAATTAGAAACTCTGGCTGCACTCAGTAGCTAGGTTAGAGGGTCAGAAAGTATCGTACGGGGAACGATTTTGGGAAACAACCTCGCAGAGCAGACTCGACATCCGCTCAGAGAAGGCACAGCAACAACAAACACACAGGAATACCAGCGTGTCGCACAGTAATGAGGCCATTCCAGCAGTCTGCCACGCAACCGGTCGCTTACAAGGGGCTTTAGGAAGAGTACTGATGGGCACCTGCTCCCACAGAGACGTGAAAAAAAAAAACGATTCACTTCAAGGGTTCGAGATTTGGGTGACCAAATCCTGGGCGTAAATCTGATTCTGCTGTCGAGCTGATTGCACCTGATACAGTTCATTCTTGAACTACATCGTTATGGATCCTAGAAGACATCTTTATCCTTCTTTAGCCAGAGTGAAAGATTTAGCTATGGAGTTGTACAGGAATATGCGAATTTGTCTCATCTATCAAACATAGTGGAATTGTTTGTTCTTAGAATGCGTCACACACACTGCTTGTGCGGATTAAGGTCGCATCCACGACATTCCGTTGACGTAGAATACGTGGCTCATCAAAAAAGGCCTTGAATTACGCTGTTATTTTGTTTGTCAAATGACAATTGTAAAGCGTCCACAATATTGGCCAGACAATGAATTGCGCCGGCCAGCCGTACAAATCAGCGCATTATCCTTCCCAGACAAGTCTGGCACCAGAATCATCGACCCCAAAGGGATGGAAGGCTTGGTTGGCCTGGGCGGGAAATCCGAATCAGGAACCACTGATTGTGTGCCGCGACAGCTGGACCCTCCTCCAACTGCGCTGCCATTCGCATAAGCTGGAAGGACAAGAAGAATAGAGGCAGAAGGAGGCAGCGGAACGAGAGAGCTTATGTTAAGGAAACGAACGACAAAGGTCTAGACAGAAATGGAGAACTAGAAATGGGTACATCAAGCGCAGTCGTAGAATGCTCCGATTATCGCTGGCATCTGGCGCGTGTAGCGGAGTCGGAGGAGGTGCCGACTGTCGCCTGCACCCGATACCAAAATTAAAGCGCTTAGTTGTTCATCGGCTGGCCACCGCAAGTCATTGTAAGGCCAAATACGCATTCAAATCGCCTCCACGACATCCCGTAGAAGTAGAATGCGTGGCGCATCCCAAAAGGGATTGAGTAACGCCATTTTTTTTCCTTTATCCTTTACTGCTGGCGTCCTAAGCAATCCAGGGTTCTCCATCGGATGGCCATCGAGAGGATGACATACGAACTCGCTATACGAATCTCTCGCTCGATATCACGTAGAAGAAGAATGCGTGGCGAATCCAATAAAGAGGGTAATTAACGCTGAGATTTTGGCCATAATTAACAAAGGCGGGCATTCTCAAGTCCCTGCACAGGATACGCCACGCAACGCACTTTTACGGGATATGGCACAGCCAACCTGAATTCGTATTTAGACGATTCAATGAATTGAGGTAGCCAGCGGATGGACAATCTGTGTTGTATCTTTTTTCCCTGACTAAACAGGCACTAGACATTGGATGCGACGCCTATTCGGTTAATTCGGCTCCATTATTTTTTCCAAACCCTGGTTAAAAGAACTGTGCGAATGGAATTTTTCAAGCTCGTAACTTGGAAAAATTCAAATAGAAGTGATTTTCACCAGATTGGACATTCGGATGATTCAGGTAACGGGTTTTAACTGATCTGATGACCCATCCGATTCGGATTCCCGGTGTGATATCCGAAGTTGAATCAGTTGTTTGGAAGATCCAAAACCTATTCTTGTTAAAGCTTCTCCAATCATCCCAAGATCCGGAGCTCTTCAAAAATGAAATTCATACGATCTTTTGAACAGTCTTCCTTTTTCACGTCGTAATGGACGCTTACCAAATCAAATTGGACACTCTTCTAAGCTAGCTTTAAGACGTTTGAAATCAAAGCGAACTCTTCAAAATCGAAATGATCTTCAGACAGGTTAAACTACATACTCAATAAGATGGTTAGAATAATGTTTTGCTCAAGGAAAATAAGGTATAACTTTCTTTGAAATTTTCTAGTTTACCTGCCCCAATACTTGTGTAATAATTTTATAAAATTTTTATTTTTCGAGAAAAAAACATCGATTAAAATTTGTCCTAAAACACTGCAAAGAGGCAAGCATGTAGCGCATTAAAACATCAGGTAGCGCTATGCACTCAAAAGGTTCTCAGCAGCTTTTATTTGATTGATAGTGTAAATGCCACTCACATAACCGATCAAAGTGAGGCTATGTGATCAATCGAGTAAAAATCACGTCTTGGTAGAGGGTATGGCGCAGCTCTTTTTGGCACTAAAAATAGCCGCCTTTCTGCTCTTCAAGACATGCTTTAATCCAATATATTTTCTCAAAAACCAAAAATTATAAAATTTCAAAAAACGTGTTTACTTATTGGGTGGATGAATTAAAACTTCAAAGAAAGTTATCAAAATTTTCCTTGAAAAAATAACTATTTAAACCTTTTTGGAGAGTCTCTAATTCAATGAAGAAGAAGCCGTTTCGATTTGGAAGATTTTTTCTCTTTAATTTCAAAAGTCTCAGGCTGGCTTACGTGAGGGTCTAATTTGACGTGAAAAGTCTCCAGTGTGATTTAAGAAGTGTCCAAATCGAGTGAAAATGATATAATTTCTCTATATGTTCCTTTTATTTTTCAAATAATCATTTAAATCTTCTCAATTCTTTCTTCATATGTAAAGAGAATTTCGTCTAGTTTTAAATCTTAAAGTTACCTTAATAACATATAAGCAAAATGCTACTAAAAAGTGTTGCGAAATTATTAGTGTGGCATGTTCATGATGTGATGATGGAGGCAAAGAACTTAAGCTTGTCTCCTACCTTAGGGGTGATAGTGAAGGCTATCAAGCATCGGGGTCCTAGGTGACGATAGACCGTTGGATTATCTTGGGTAACAATCACTCTTGGACGCTACTTCCCTAACAAATGATAGCCAAGGTGGTCCCCTCAACCCTTACCTCTGCCTCAGCTTCTGTCTGAAGTGAAAGCCTTCGGAGTGTATTCTGCAGGGATGGAGGCAGCCATCGCCTCTGGAGAAGCTCTCAAGGTCCGCTGCCAATCCGCTCAAGTGGCACCTGCAACACGCGCTGGGTCCTTCTCATCCTAGCACCCCCTTCGCCACTGCCGTTCGCTCCAGCCTTGCCAGCCTCGAGGAGGCCCAGCTCGATTCATCGGCCGGCCAGACGGGCTGCCAAAACAACCTCGAACTACTTCGCCCGTTGTTGTCGACACCCTGCTTTGTCGCGGCTGCGAACAGACCAATATCACTTGAACCGGGCGGGCGCTGCAACTCCTCCGCAACCACTTCCGCTGGATACTTAGCCGACACCAACTACGTGCAACGTGGGCTGACACTTCCTTGAACTCATAAGAATTCCACCGGCCGAGTTCTTTCAGTGGAATGGTGGTGCTCATCTGGGAGTTGAATGGCTTCGCGTGCTATCCCAGTCCCTAATAAAACCCACTTGAAACGCCTCGGGTATGGCATCGGGCGAATAAAACAAACGTAAATAGTTTACGATCGCATCATAGAGGTACATTAGCGGGGCATTAACGACCTTTTCAGTGGCTTTTTCCCGAAAGTAGGACAATCGCTGGAATAATGTGGAGTGATGGGAACAAGAACTTTGGTAACAAAACGGCGACGTTTTATGGACGAAAGATCTACATCGTCTGTTGATAACCTGAGGACCAGCGAGTGCGATACAATTTTATTTAGCTTCACTTCCCTGACAGTTGTTAGGATAAAGGATAAAGGTCGCCGTTGCTAAATGCTTTGGGATGCGTGACATATACTCCTTCTACGGGATGTCGTGGAGACAATTTGAATAAGCATTTGGCCGACGCATGGTAGCTCACTCACAAGGGAAGGGTCTGAAGCGTTATGTCTCAACGGGGGAGCGACTCATATAGGAAAAATCCCCACCCCTCATTTAGTATGAATATTTTTTTGCCAACTCGTTTAACCCAAGGAGTAGGGGTCCTTGAAGTTACAATGGAATACGGCGCATCACGAGTTTGGGGGTCTTGTACGCCAGCGATGCCTTTGCCGGCAAGCGGCTCAGAGCGCAGTGGAAGTGAGGTTGCTTCATGCGAGGAAGGTAGGGGGTTTGGTTCTTGTGCGCTACTGCATTTTTGCATTTTCAACTGCCTGGTTCAGATTTATAGGATTCTAACTTCTATACCATTTTCAGACGTTTTCTGCGCATTTTCCAGCTGTATGCTGTGAAGAGTACCTTTTTGCGACTTGTTCATTACTGACCGGATTTTTAACCACCACATCTTCGTTAATCTCAAGTTGACGTGATTCGAAGTTTTTTAGTACGCTGTCCGTCCGTTCGGCCAGCTTGACTTCTTCCCTCGAAGGTTCCTTGTCTGAAGGTGAATCACACTTCAGAGGGAGCAGGCGGATCACCACTCGAGCATCTTCAGACATTGTTGGTGTTAGGCTTTAGAAAACCTCCAGCGGACCTCTGATTTGCAGGTGACAGGCAGACATGAGGAAAAGAGTGTATCGATGCCGTTCAGGTTGATTTGCGGGATCTACAGGCCGCGTTTCTAACTTGAACCACCTCCGACGTCACATTCTGGTCTCTTTTAAAAATCTGAGCAGGATGGCTTTTCCCGAGGTTATTGGTCCATTATGGAAACAGACTGTGAGGAGCCTATAGCCATTATCCGTCGTATTGTCGTATTGTGCCCAGTGGTGCTTTATGCACTTTGTACCTGTGTATCACTGGTGTTGAACATTTGTATGTACATCATCATGTTGAATACGACAGCATTCAAGTGGAAAATTAGGCATAAAAACGTCTGAAAATGATATAGACGTCGGAATCCCCAAATCTCAACCAGTCAGTTGAAATGCAAAAATGCAGAAGCGCACAAAAACCAAACCCCCGACCCTCCTCGCATGAAGCAACCCCACTTCCACTGCTCCGAGCCGCTTGCCGACAGAGGCCTCGCGGGCGTGCAAGACCCCCAAACTTGTGATGCGCCGTATTCCGTTGAGACTTCAAGGACCCACCACTGTTTGGGTTTAACGACTTGGCAAAAGATACACACATTTTTATACTAATTGAGGGGTGAGGATTCTCCCTATATGACTCGCTCCCCTCGTTCCCACATACGCTTCAGACCCTTCCCTTGTCAGAGGAGGCTCCTGCATCGGGTGCATCCGACTCCACCTCCTCGTTCGGAACTTTCGCCCAAGCCAACCAATCCTTCGATCCCTCCGGAGTCGGTAATTTGGTACCAAACTTGTCTGAGAAGGATGAATTACTCAATTGTCCATCGACTGGCCATCACAACTTATTCAATAGGTCAAACACGCATTTAAATTGCAGCATCCCATAGAAGTGCATGCGTGGCGCACCCCAGAAGGGATTAATTTCATTACAAAAGGTTTATTGACCGGCATTTTCAGGAAGCTTCTTAATAGCTTACTAAATTATCCATGTCTGTGCTAGTTATTGCTATTTGTGTTCTCATTCATTAACATGTTCTCTTAGGTTTTTTCTTTGTTTTAACCCTGCGTGATTGTACACGTATAAAATTAATTAATTAATTAATTAATTAACGTCGTTCTTTTTCTTTTCTTTGGCCCATAAAAGGACTTGGCTACCCGATAGACAACTCAGTGTTTTATCATCCCCATACAAGCCTGCTACAAACTCAGCGACTGGAGAGAAGATTTGGTTGGCCTGGAGAGAACACCTATCAGCCTTCATCTCTTCTTGGTAAAACGCCAATTGTCGGTTGTCTTCTCGCCGAAGAAGGCGTGATATAAACTTCTCTTCTCCTGAATGTCTTAACCTAGTGCCATTCATACACTGCCCTTTCTGCTTATCGACTCACGACGTGACGGGATCAGAACAAACAACCATATATTGGAATGCACGCGACAGCCAGCGCCTCTTCCCACTGCGCTACCACGCACCCATAGTCGTTAGGCTTAATACTAGGTAGTTACGAACGACCTTAATTTCCCTTAATTTTCTTGTCACCATCTTTCGTGGACCATCCCGCTGCTGGTATTCTAGTAACATTGCTCTTCGGACAGGGTGAAGAGCTCAGACTACCGTAGCTGAAACAAGTTCACCCTCCCTATAAATTGCAGTTTTTAAGCAAAAATATGGGTTAATTTTAGATTACTCCAGCTTATCGTGAAGACAAACAAACCAGAAAACCACAAAAAAAACGAACCTGAATGAACTCATTGCCTTTGCTGGATGCATCGTTGCCGATCAGCGTGAAGCCGAGTCCTTTGGGTCCTTTGACAATCGTCGTCGTCACCATCTCTCCTCGTAGCTGTTGCGGATCCCGGGTAAAATAGGGGTTACCGCCATTTTGAGGCAGTTGTGATAATGAGGGCTGCCGTTGCTGTTGCTGATGTGGAGGTGACGGCTGGTGACCGTTTTGATGCAGCTGAAACTGAAGCAGATTAGATGACCGCGAAAAGGGTGTCCGTATTTAGCCCGACCCGATGGGTCGCAAATTGCTGCTCTAAAGCATTCGTGGAAAATTAGTGTCACGCAAGATCCGTAGAACACATCCCTTATTTCCTCCTTTTTTTCGCCGCTACACCACCACTGCTAATGCTTCAGTAAAAAGAGCCGTAGCAATAGCTTCTGCGCCTCTGTTGTGGACCCATCATGCTTCAGGACTCGTCAAAAAGCTTCACTCAAAGCCGTTCGCCTCCCGGAACTCACCCCATTCGTCTTGTGGCCAGCGGAGGCGGCCGGCGGCGGCAGCGTGTCGTAGCGTGACATGGTCGTCGACGGACCCGGGCGTTCGTACTGCGTCTTCTTATTGATGTGGCTGAAACGGACAGAGCTATCAATCAGACGTCGCCGTGCGTCGTCGGTACTGAATTCAGAAGGCTTTTCGATTAGTGCTGCGCCTGATGGACCAGCGGCGACCGATGATGACTAGATGGACGATGGCCGACGCGAGCGGATATTTCATGAAGGATCGCTCTGCCGCGGAGCGAACCCCCATAACGACTCTCGTGCTGCTCTCGGCTGATGGACATGAGAGAAAGGGTCGGTCGGTCGCCAGTTTGATTGAATCGGATGTGCCCGTTTCCACAGCTCCGCTTTTTATGCACTGACGATCTTTTGCCCACAGCGCCTGCGAGGGGACAGCAATTCAGGCTTCTCCTCAAAAAGGTCAGGTCGATCATGGGGAAATTACGATTTCCGACAGGCTAGCTCCGATAATCGATGAATGCCGAAAAACTGGGAACTGTACCGGCTCTTGCTCTACACAATGCTTTTCATCCTGAACAGACACACTTGGCAATACTGTAAAAATTTGGCACTGGCTTCTACGTCAACTATTCCATGCTTCTTATTCACTTTAACAACTATGCACTAATCAAGCTGATGATCTTGATAGAAATGATTTAAACCAGTTTCTTTAAGCCTCATGTGGCTGGTATCGAGGTTGTAAGCTGTCATAACGATGTTTTGTTGCGATCAAAACTTCTAGCGCCAGGCGGGACTCGAACCCGTACCTCCCTCTGAACGGGCGGAAATGCTCTACGCCGTTACACCACCGGCGCTGTTTGGTCGAACGCAACATCCACACCTCATGGGACCGATACGGTTTACGTACTAATTAATTACAGTCTTTATCTCTTTATCATTATTTCCATTTCACTTTCTTTAGCATTCCGACGTCGCACTCTTTGTAGTGCATAAATAAGTAAATGAATAAATCTATGATATTCTGTTATCATTCTAGTTTTATGATCTGGACGCCGCACGTCATACGGAAATGGAGCGCGCAGTGTAGTCTTAGAAATCTCTAGCTTCAGAGGCAGCCCGAATCGTCCAAAGATTCCGAACCCTTCCAAGCCAGCCAAGCATTCCATAGCTCCAGGTATGGTGCTAGAAGTTCCTTGGAGGATAACACACTGACTTTTCCATCAAAACTGACCACATAAACCAAGAACGCTCGCGATACCCAACTGTTTCGCTGAAGTAGAATGCGAGGCGGAGTGGAACAACATCGATTTTCATCATCGTATATTATTCATTTTAGTTTTTTTTTGAAATTTCTAATGCAACTGTGAGCGATATCTTTCTTCACGAAATAAGATAAAGGATAAAAGGATAAGGACGGCGTTAACCAATATCTTTTGGGATGCGTCAGCGCATTATACTTCTATGGGATGTCGTGGGGGCGACTTGAATGCGTATTTGGCCATACAATGACTTGCGGTGGCCAGCCGATGAACAATTCAGCGCTCTATCCTTCCCAGACACGTCTGGTACCGATTCACCGACTCCGGAAGGATGGAAGGCTTGGTTTGCCTGGACGAGAAATCCGAACCAGGAATCTGGTATCGGGTGCATGTGACAGCCAGCGCCTTCTCCGACTGCGCTACACGTGCCCACACAAAATAGGATCACGTGAACATAGCGATTTTCTTCATTGCAATTTAAATTGAAAATTTGAAATGTCTAAAAAACTCGTCGGCAGCTTTTAGACTTGCAGCTATTTACGTCAAACTGCTATTGATACAAAACAAATAGTATTTGACGTTTTGTTGAGAAGCTGTAGCGTTAGGCGGGACTTGAACCGGCACTCCCTGTTTACCAGGCAGGATGCTACACCATTACACCACTTGCACTGTTTGGTCGAAAGCATCCTACTACGGAAGCAGGATGAGCGGGTGCAAGTCCCGCCTGGGGCTACAGCTTCGATCGCAACAAAATATTGTTCAAACAATTTAAAACCTCAGTCATAGCCACTTGAGGCCTAAAGAAAATGATTTGAATCATTACAAAACAAATAGATCTGAAGAATATTAAGGTGAATATAGCACAATCAGAACGCTCACAATTAGAATCAGAATCAAAACGCTTTCCTGATTCGATTGCGTGCGTAGGTAATGTAAACCTTTCACCTTTCGCATCCTGAAGAGTAAATATCCACATCTATTATATCCAACTTCGACTTTCCCGACAGACCGATAGATACATCTGCCTTTGTTTTATAAGGCTTCATGCACAATCGTTACACATTCAAAAGGCATTGTTGCAATAAGTAGAGTGCATGGCGCATCCCGAAGGAATAATGTGACGTCAGCTAATTACATTTAGTTTAAGTACTAACAGCCTCAAATCGTTTACGAACGCAAAGCCTGCATCGTAACAATGACGTCAGCGATGCAAACAAGGGGAATTTTATAGAATGCGCCGTATGTTTCACTTTCACTCAGAACCGTAGCACAAATACTACCCAGTTTTTTTTTCTTCAGAGTAAAGCTAATGAAAGCACTGCGCGCTCGTTTTAAAAAATATTCATGTTCTTCTCTCTGTAATTGATCTATAGGCAAAGAATCGGCTTAAAAAATCGTAATTTCCAAAATAAAAATTGAAAATATCATCTGTATGAGTTACGAGAGGGGATCAACAAAATCGAAGGACAGCGACGCTATCATGAAACGTGATTCAAATTCGGGACGGGCTTTTTCGGCGGCACTCGGCAATGGAGTTAGTGCCCTCCACTCTGCTCGCGTTCGTTGATGCACAACTCTAATTGAGTTTATAGAACGAGGATTTTGAATCTGAACAGGAATGAGAGTAAAGGCCAAAGGACCCCGAAAGATGTTTCAACAAGGGAATGTAATGAAAGTCACATTATGCTCGAAATCTGCGCTTCGATCATCTTTCGGGATCGGAATAAGAACCAGCTGCTGGTCTAGGCAAGAGGATAGCCTTAAGCTTCAACTTCAATTTGTTATTGGTGCTCTGTACTCTCTTTAGCGCTTTTTAGGTATTTCTTTCTTCCCTCACGTGCTACATCAAACATCTTGACTTCGCTGCAATGGCTTCTTCCTAACCAAAGGCGTAAGACAAAGTTCCTTCATCACATCTCACATCATTTTTCTCAGGCAATTTTTTCCTTTCCTTTTTGTTGGGGTATGTCAGGAACCTTGAAAAGAGTCTCACCAAACTGAGCAAGTCAGTGAAAAACTTTTGTCAGTACATGCATCAAAACTCAGATGTATGTAGCGAATGAGCCGATCATTTCCGGCTGTTCTTCGACAGATTCGTTCGCTCGAAGAAAAACTCAAAAAGCCCAGCTCTGCACCGTATTCCCGTTGAAATGAATTTCTTCAGATCCTCTATGAGCTACATGCTTAAACGATAAAGCTCGACGTTAGTCAATCTCCATTTGCAAGATGCGCCGCGAACTCTACTTCTACAAGATGTCGTGGAGACAATTTGAATGCGTATTTGGCCAATACAATTACTTTGTTGGCAAGCTGTCAGTGTCTTGCCCTTTAAAGGCAAGTCTGTTACCAACTGACCGACCCTGGAGGGACGAACGGCTAGATGGACCTAGACGAAAAATCCGAACCAAGAGGACAGACAGAATCGGGTGCATGAGACAGCCGGCGCCTCCTCCCACTGCGCTGCCAGGCCCCATGAATTAGTTAGCCCACAGTAAAGGGCTATTGATAACTATCGCACTTCTTTGACACGTAAGGATACAATGCATGGCACATTACTATCTACATTCAAGTGTTAGTATTGTGACAAACGAGGTTTTTTATGGCGAATCTTCTTTATTAATTCGTGGCCCAACGTTTCGACGAGATCGTCGTCTTCACAGGCGACTCGATCCACCAAGAGTTCTTTCACTCTACGTTGCTAAGGTTAGTGAAGACTATTTACATTACATTTAGTATTTTCTTCCCGTTTTTACTATGCCCTACGTCATTATGTTACCTCAGTTTACCTTATCTTCACTTCAATTGTACCCACGTCTCCAATTCGTCTGTAACTCAACAGTTACTGAGAGCCGAATCGAAACAGCTTTATTTTTCGTTTGGGGCACTGTAGGGTAGCTGAGGCCTGCGCAGGTTCTTCCATTGGTATTGACTCTCGAGAATCCATTCTCGGTTTTCCGACCAAACCAAGAAGCCATTTCATTCCTCCCTCAAATTCTTCCAAATTCAAAAGAAGAACTCTTTCAAATTCCTTCACCTTTTAGAGGTGGAGTACGTGGTCGATAAAAAGGATAAAGGATAAAGACGGCGTTACTCAATTCCTTTTGGGAAGCACCACGCGTTCAACTTCCTTGCAATGTTCTGGAGATGATTTGAATGCGTATTTGGCCATACAATGACTTACGGTAGCCAGCCGATGAACAGGTCAGCGATTTCTGCTTCCCAGGCCAGTCTGGTACCAATTCCCCGAATCCGGAATGATGAAAAGCTTGGTTGGCCTGGGCGGGAAATCGAACCCAGAACCTGGTATCGAGTGCACGCGACGGTCGGCACGTCCTCTGATTGCACTACACGCGCCCTGCCACTTGGCCAATATCACAAATTAATCGAATAGCGCTAGCCCTTTAAGTAAACATTGAGGCAAATTCTCATCGGTTTAAGCCGTAGCAGAGCTAAGAGACCAGCCGACGGCACTAAATTTCACCACTTCTTGTTAATCTACCCTTCAACGAAACGACGTTTGTCCGGAAGGCACATAAAAACTGCATCCACGATTACTCCACATTGCAGTGCGGGAAAAATTCCCTGACAGAAGCAAAAAATCGCCAAAATAAGCAGTGGATGTACCGCACCTAGAAAACAATGGTTTAACTGAGTCCTCTGCAAAAGTTCTGTACATCATAGAACAGCTCAAGCCCTCCGCCACATGATGTCCATCGAAGCGCGGATTTCCCGATATCTGCGGTTCGCTCGGAAATCGGCAACTCCGCGAGAGGCAGGACAAGTTCAAAAATTGGAAATTTCGTTTTCCAGCGGACGTCAGAAGCACAATGTCGTCTAAATTGCGATGCTGAAACTCCCCGTCAACCATATGCATGTACTTGTCGACAACGTCACGTTCTCTGCAAAGTCTTGAGACATGCCAAGAATCATCGGTGTCCTTACTTATGTAGCTTCACTCAATTAGGGGACAGCCTCAATAAGCAACGTCTAGATCATGTAATCTGGTTAGGATTCACAGCACTGTTGCTTTACTGACCTATACGACTTCAGACCAGCTTCTTAATGAAACTACAGGAGGCCGACGGGTAGTGCAGTAAGGAGATGCTTCTCAATTAAGGCTGCGACACGCATCCCACATCTCTCCAAAACGAGAAGATAAAACGGCTACACAAGATAGCGTTTCGTTCCTCCTGATTAGAATAGAAGCGCAGACACTAAGACAACGGAAAGTAGGGATCCCAAGGCATGACTGCGAAATTGAAATCAAAGCTCATTCATGCGTGAACAAGCGACAACATTGCGTTCACTAACAGGGCAGAGCTCCCTATATCATGGATAAGGATAGAAGATGAAGTATGGCGCTGATCAACCCCTTTTGGGATGCGCCACGCATTCTACTTCTTCGGAATATGGAGGAAATTTGAACGTGTACATATTTGGCCCACACAACGAATTACGGTGGCCAGTCGATGAACAAGTCAGTGCCTTATCCTTCCCAAACCAATCTGGTACCAAATCGCCGACTCCGGAGGGATGGAATGCTTGGTTGGCCTGGGCACGAAACCCTAACCAAGGATCTGTCTAATGGCGTCGACGAAAATCGGTAGCTTTTCCGACAATGCCATCACAGGTCAAAGGTTATAAATGATATAAGTGAAAGTACAGCCCAGAAGGATGTGATAAAGATAAGAGCTCGGCACCACTAACCGTAAGTATCCTACACCGCATGCGTCACATATCCTACATATTTCTACGATACGATGAGGACATAACACTGGTGCGTGCCAAGTCTGACCCGAACTTTGGCGTCCATTCGATGAGTAATACAGTGCTTTTTCCTTCTAAGATTTCTATGAAGAATGTGGTGTTTTAACTTCTAACCACAAGACAAGGCCGCTACAGATTCACTAGACCCAGAGGGTCTGAAGGTTTAGTTGATTTGGCGGAAGCCGAACGATATCGAAATCGACTCAAGGTGAATAGGCAACATCTCGTCTGACAGAGCTGCATGATCCCATGCCGAATAGTTCACAAGAGAGTAAAACACAACCCATTCGTCAATTAGGCGCAAAAATAAAAACGGAATTTCATCTACGTTGTTAAAAAAAAGAGTTGTTGAAAACTGAAAAACAAAACAACTTTGGAAATTTCTATATATTGCCACCCGTCAAGAGAAATTAGTAGCTTAGGAAGCAAGCAAAATTAGCACGCAAAATAAACACATCATTTTCGTCAATTCAGTGGCCTAAGGCAAACAAAAGATCGATCTCTGCTTACGAAAGAGGCTGTTTGGACGCAATGAACCCAAACACAGAATCTTAACCCAAGGAGCTTCTTCCAATTGGGCTACCGATGCATTTGTAAAAAATAGTAAAAGGATAAAGGATAAAGGACGGCGTTACTCAATCCTCTTTGGGATGCGCCACGCATACTATTTCTACGGGATGTCATGGAGGCGTGTTGAACGGTATTTGGCCCTACAATGACTTGCGGTGGCTAGCCGATGGACAAGTCAGCGCTTTATCCTTCCCAGACAAGTCTGGTACCAACCGACCCCGGAGGGATGGAAGGCTTGGTTGGCCTGGGCGGGAAATCCGAACCAGGAATCTGGTATCGGGTGCACGCGACAGCCGACACCTCCTCCGACTGCGCTCCACGCGCCCAAAAAAATAGTAGCAGATGATAATTCAAAAACATTTTTACAACAAAATCGCAGCATGAAAATGTAGAACTTTTTACAAAGGCTAGACAAAACACTGTAATAGTGATCCACTATTTCAAAGTATGAGCGCGTGCGGTCACGTAGCGGCTACAGGTGTTATCATTATACCGTTGGGTTTAATATTAAGAGAATCACTGGGGGTGAAATTTTGATTTCGATTGCGATTGTTTGCGACGCAAAAATCTGTCATAAAGCGTCGATTGTACATGAATTAGGGGGGCATTTAACCTTCTCCCACCATCTCAACTGAGCATGGTACTTTTGAAGTCCTTTTATCCCAAAGTCTATCGGTTTATCTGGAGCCATCTATAAGCCTCGCATAAAACATAAAGCAAAATTATTAATACTAGAGAAAAATAAAATGAACGCCAAGAAATAAAAACGACATGGCTCGCACTGAATGAGACAAAACTGCACGAGTGAATGGAGTAATGACCTCTGATCGCTGGAGCTAGCAGCATCGTGAATATTGGCGTTGGCGAGATTGAAGTAGATGACGTTGGAGATGAGGTCAGGACCACACATGGAAGACGATGACGATGAAGGCGGATACTGCTGCTGCGGCATTCAAACGTCAACTCATAGCCAGCTACCTCTCAGTAATTGACGGCGGCGGCAGCGTTGACGACGACTAGCGGCGGACAGCTGCCTCGCGTACAGTACCCCTCAGGGAATGACATCAGCGAGTACGGTAGACGGAGAGGAATCGTCTGTCGATGATCTGTCAAAACGGTGCCAGATAGGTGCCAATCCGCTTCGAACTCCGAGGCGAGATCAATAGAGCAGCATCCTGGGAGGGGCCGAGGGCTGGTGTAGGGGCGGGGCACGGAGAGGGGCTCTCCGAGCTCGAGCTCGAGCTCGAGCCTGAGCCCGAGCTCGTGCCGCCGTCTCGCCTATAACGAGATTTGCCCAACCACACACCCACAGACACACGCACACACACACACCATCATAGCGACACCTTTCCGCCTCTATTCTGCTGCCGTGAGTATTCAGCCCGAATTCAGCGCCAGGATCTCCTGAATAGGATTGCGGGCGGCCATGCTCGCTTCTGAATGACTAATCGGCAGCAGCCAAATGCTGAGCGCAAGCAAAGCAGCGAGGAGTTGGCCGTGGAAGTGCTATCGTCTACTTGAAGATGGAAAAATATTTTTTGAAAAAACATTCAAATCTACACAATGAATGTCTCCAAATTCTATGCTAACAATCTAAACATATAGAAAAAAAGTAGAAATTTATTTTGAATCATACAATTACGCTGGAATATCTTTAGTAAAAATATCATCGATCCAAAAAATTTTGAGCCGTTTGAGGCCGAGAAAAGTGCATCGAAAGTACTTGAGACTAAAACATGTAGAAGAAAAACAAAAGCGAAAATTAAGCAACACCTCCAATATAGCGCCATGCCTTCTACTTCTACGGAAGGTCGTGGAGGCAATTTGAATGCGGATTCGACCTATTCAATGAATTGCGGTAGCCAGTCGATGAACTGGATAGTGACTGTGCTCCGACCTTCGACGGTGCTTCCTGCGACATGGGAGCTACTGAGGTTATGCCAAGAATAATATACCGCATGGCCTTAATATGTATTGCAGACCTTGCACTGGGATCTGTAAAGGAAGACCTGGCAAACTCACTTTAAAGTCTCGACTGTATCCATCCCAGAAAAATGTTACCCATTTGGAACCGCCAAGGATGAGAGTCTAGTAGGCCTTGGCGAAAACCGAACCTTTAACGGTTATACAAGAGTTCGCGCCTCCTCCGACTGTGATTCCCGCGACATGGGAGCTAGTGAGGTTATGGCAAGAATTACTATACCATATTGGCCCTGTTACTGTCGGCGAGTGTAGCGCAGTCAGAGTAGGTGCCGGTTGTCGCGGATTCCCGATGCCAGGTTCCTAGTTCAAACTTCTCGCCCAGGTCAACCAAGCCTTCCACCCCTCCGGGTCGGTGAATTGGCACCAGACTTGTCTGGAAAGGAGAAAGCGCTGACCTGTTCATCGACTGGCCACCGCAAGCCATTGTATGGTGTCCAATTAATAAATAGTATGGCCAAAAACGCATTCAAATCGCCTCCACGACATCCCGTAGAAGTAGAATGCTCGGCGCATCCCGAAAAGAATTGAGTTACGTCGTCGTTTATCCTTTTACTGCAGCCCTGTACTTGAACTATCAAAAGAGGCCTGGCAAATTCACTTTGAAGTCCCGAGTGTGACTATGTACATAGTTCGGTCGGACCTCTTTGCTTTTGATGTTTTGTGGGGTGTCTATTCATGAACTGTGTATCAGGATTCGTCAGAGATGATACAGAATCTGAGCGCATATTCGTTGATACAGAGCTCCGCAGCTCACATCAGGTTACTCAACATGACGCTGCAAGAGGCCAAGACTACCCTCTCCGAGAAATGAAGGCAATTTAAGATGAGCAGAAAGCGCTTGCCTACATACTTAGACGAGCAGTTCAAAACGTGCACTATTACCCATTGAGCGCCTTCGGGGTACTACTGAGTGTTAATCCTGGATTATAGGCACCCAAAAGATAGTACATACTATGTATTTCTTTGGCGACGAAGAAGAAATCTGACCACAATATGTAATGCTACACATCCTTCAAGTATTCTGCCATAAGGGTCATGAAAAAGAAGCGGCCGCCGGCCTGATCCCATCGCTCTCACTTTGTCAAAGCCCTTCAAAAAACTTAAACTTTTAAAGGTCCAAAAGCATAAAATATAAATATCAAATATCTCCCAAATACGTACAGTCGCCGACAGTTCAGCTCGGACTTGTTTATGGAGCAGCAAAAATGCGCCGAACTAATGAGGTGCTTCTGGAAAACGGCTGCACACATTCGCTCCTCCATCAATCTTCTCGCTGTATGAAGCGGCTGAGAATGTGATGGATCGTTGACGGCAATAACTGCCCAAGACGCCAAACGACGAACTATTAGCGTTCTGGCACCATAGGCCTTCTTGGGCAGCTCCTCGTCGGTGGACGTGGTGAGTGTAATCAACCTTATAGAAAGCGTTATTTGGATCTATCCTAGTCCGGGAGGGGCCACATAACTAAAAAGTATTATACGTGACAAATTCACTCAAGACTTACAGAGCGGCTTCTACAGAACAACACAGGACCTAAACAAGAAAAGTCACGAAGAAAAAACGAAAAAAATTGCATTTGCTACGGTTGTAAAAGTTGTGTGCCCTCCTCACCATGTTAGATCCTGGTTAAAACATGTCAAGCGGCGGTCAGCACGCTGCATTACTCTATTCCGTCGCTCTTTGCCCGCCGAGACAGTTGCAAACCGCGGCGATTTTTTATTTTTTTTTTGTTTGTTCATCCGTTTTGGTTTCTTTTAGGTTAGGTTTCGTTCTCTAGGAGCCGCTTGGTAAGTATTAATTCATTTTGTTGCCTAGTTTTTAGTTATGTGGCCCCTCGGACTAGGATTGATCCCCTTATTTTGTTGCGAGATCACTGTCGGCTCAGCTTCAGCGGTAGTCCTGAGACAAGCCCTACGTGACCACCGAAAAACCATCTTCGACACCGACCTCACACTCCGACATCTCGGCAGCATGATGAAGAATCACCACTCATAAACTCGTTCTTTCCCTTTGGCGCTAACCCTTTCATCATTTTCTTCACATCAGTTGGTTTAGACGCAGTAAAGCGGCAGGACTTCGCCTTCAGGTTGAGAATTAGCATATCGAAGGGAGTTGAACTAGCCATCATTGTTACTTTTCATGTGAGCACAACTCTTAAGCGAACAGCAGAAGTCACTTGGAGGTAAAAAAGTTCTGAAAAATAATGAAAAAAGTTCTGGATGATTTGCTTTGCTTCCTTTTGTATTCAATTTTGAAACCCAAAAATACCAAAAACAAATTAAACCCACTGTTGTCACATTTAGTTAACACTGTGCAATAAGAAAAGTTTCAAAATCAGAAGGAAGAAAAAACGCATTTCAAAATTTTAAAGATGCTTTCTATAGATAAGGGTATATACGAACTAAACGGTTGGCAAGCTTTTCATATTTGTCAAAAAGTCGGAAAATGCGGAAAAGTGCCCAAAATCTCCTGAACATCGCAATATTGAAAGCAACTTCAATAAATGCTGTAGTAAGAAGAAGGATAGGCTGGAACATCCAGCCGGGTGAAAAACGGAATGTGAAGCGATGAAGTCCATCTCAAGAAGAATGGATCATTCCTAGTCGGGAGGGGGCAACCCTGAATGACAGTTGTGTTCGCACTGTCATGCCATATTATCGCCTCGCCTGATTTTTTCCAAAAATAGTCAATATCGTAAGACACCAGTTGAAGCTTTCGAACAAGTTCAAGTGAGGGAATGGTGAGCCAAAACACCCTGCGCCCCCCTTCGAACAGGATAGACCCCCAGAATTTCAATGAAGCGACCGTCGAGCTTCTCAAAGCAAGCTGTTAAGGGTTGTGGAGACTATTTGAAGTTTGGAGTTGAGAAGCGCAGTAGTGCTAATAGATAAGAAAAACAGACGTTAATTAGCAGCAGAAATACTTACTCGACAAAGAACGTGCCGTATTCCGGATCGTCGACCTGCTCCCATCCGGGCGGTAGATCCCTTGGATCTTCCCACGTGGTCGTGCCGGAGTTGTGACTGAAATCATCAGCCTAGCGTTATCAGTCGGCAAAGACCTCGTCGTTACCGAACGATATTGGAGCATCTACATAGCTCACGAAAAGATGGGCTGCGTCGACATCTTTAGCCTTGAGGAATGGCTAAAACGTAGGATAAAAATCGGCGTTTATCAATCCCTTTTGGGATGCGCCACGCATTTTGCTTCTACCTGATGTCGTTTATGTGACTCGAATGCGTACGCGGCGTATCCAATGACCAGGAGTGACCAAGCGATAGACCGGTCATAGTTTAACCTTCCCAGATGAGCCCGTACTTCGATGACCCGGAGGAAGGCATGATTGGCCAGGGCAGGACTCGAACCAGTAGTCTTGATTCGGAATAAACGCGACAGCCGGCGACTTCTCCGACTACGCTCTCATGTACGCAAGGAATGAATGTTCCGTACAAGACTATAAATAGACCACAATGTCCGACCTACGGATACTAACGCTAGATGTCTAAAGGACCATTTGGCCAAGATTCTGTCGTAGGAATTCGCTTCTTGTGCGAGAAGCAAGAAGGCCCGCCACAATTTCCAATTTTTTGGATAGCAATGGATTTTTCGCCATTCAAAATGTCAGCCTTCAAAAGTGTCCCAAAGGGCTATTATTCCTTCAGCCGTTCAAGAATAACCCTTTGAGACCCTGTCACAAGCCGGCATTGTGGATATGAGAAATCCACAGACCCTTCCAAAAAATTTGGAAAATGAGGCGGATTTCTTGTCTCTCGCTCAAAAAGCTTATTCGTACAGCCAAATATTGGGTACCGGTCCTCTTCGGTCTCTACATACAGCTGAAGACACTAAATTACTGTATATTCCTCAGACCCTGAAAGACGTCCTTCTCAGTACAAGTGGAAGATCTTATCACGATTTACGCAGCAAATCTCGGTGGGATGAAAATAGAAGAGAAAACACGAGCTGAGTTTCGAGCGCATTCCATGGAAGCAGGCGCCAGCAAGGTATCCATCCATTCCTGGCATGTGCCAGAATGGCCCAATGGCTTTTCCTGGCTTTGAGGATTTTTCGGTTAAGGAACGTTTCTGATGAGTAATTCTCATCTCCATGCTAATGAACAGTTTGTCTGAGCTTGCGTTTTCTGAACATAAAATCGAGCCCAACCGGTTCTCTCAGTCTTCTAACTCTGAACGATGAAGTCACCACTGGTGATGTGAAGCATCAGGAGCAACGCTGTGCGGTTTTGCGATTACCTCTAAAGCTGTTGTTGGGTCTGCGGTTTTGCGATTACCTCTAAAGCTGTTGTTGGGTCTATAATCGAATTTGCAACTCAGTGCATGGGAGATCTTATTCGAATATTACGAACGAACCGTTCTTTCGAAGTGTAAACCGATTAGTTTCCAGAAATCTTTCCCCAATGACGAAATGTGACGTGACATCAATTTCTGAGTAGGTAGAATTCTGCACCGACGCTCCTCCATCTACGCATCAGATGAAAGAGCGCTGGTCCAGAATAGAATTCAACTCATCCAGGGAAGGGTGAGAGAACACATTTCAGGGCCTGGACCTAGCTAGCATAGCTAGAGTAGCCACGTTTCCGGCCACCTATGACGCAGTCAGTCGGAAGGAGAACTATGCTTGATACCAGGTCATCATGTAGGTTCGTTTCGAGTCCAGATCAGTGAGGGACCGGATTCATCAACCGCTTAGCAGACGGTAAGGTGAAAAGTACCGCGAAACCTGCGGATCTGACATTCATCAGCATCCCGTTTGGCGATATTTTTCTCCATTACCGGACGGTAAGCGTTTGATAAATCTGCCCCCAGGTCGCCCATCCTTACAGGAAGCTCAATAAACCCACTGTATCTAGTAGGACAGGCGCAATGCTTTTCCATTGACTGACCACCGCAAATACGGGCCAAATCCGCATTCATACTAATTTTTGGCATTCACCAGATGCAAACAGAACGCGTGGAGTGTCACAAACAACGGTAGAATAACCCTATAGGTTTCTTCTACAAACACGCCGTTACTATCAGCCCTCAGATGGGTCCCAACTTTTAAGCTAAGGTAGCATCGTGGACGGAATAGTACAGATCGCACTGCACATCGAAGGTTTCTCAATAAGCTCTGAGAATATTGTTGTGATCCAAGGGGTTCAAGGAAATATTTTGTGATCCAAGGGTAGAACCCTTACAAATCCGTGGAAGTAACAGTGTACGACTCTATGAACCTCGGCGTAGAAGATATTGATGCGATCCTGGAGAGTGTCATGAAGGTAATCTTGGTGGCCGAGGTTAGTGAAGTGCAGGACAGTATTTCTCTTCCTATTAAAGCAGACTACTAGCAGTTCAGCGACCACAGATGGTTGGAAGGCTACGCCTAGGCGGTACATGAACCTCGAGACAAGATTCGGAGTGCACGGAAGGGTCGGAACCTTCTCCGACTGAGCCACTTCCTTGACTTTATTATGATATTGATCAGTTTCACCGTTCATTGAAAAGCCTGCTCTTGCAACTTATTCAGCCACTCAGATGTTTCATGTTAAAGCCGGAACAACCGGATGAAAAGCTGAAGACGTCGCGGTCTCCATACATCATCGACATCGCCGTATTCGGCTCATTGGGTGTCGCCAAAATTGCGAGTTCGACTGCACTTGTGGACAATAGCGCAGGAGCCACAAAAACCACGTTAGTCGTGCGCGCTGTTTGTGACAGATTAGGCTCCCTCGGGTGAGCGCTGCCTCAGACACGAATTTCGTTAGCTTCGGAAGAGAACAAGCATTATTCAAGCCGTCCCTTTTTCAATAACGGACGTCCTTAGAGAAAAGGAAAAGCTCCTGATAACAACAAAGAAGTTTCAGGAGAAATGGGGAATTTGGCTAGGGAATGGGTAGATAATAAGAGAGACGACGCCTTGTTTAGAAATCATTTTAAAACCGTCTCGTCTTCAACTTCTGAGCAGATCTGGAAGGAGCCTTAGCTTCTTCAGCGGTTATCATGTGGAAACTCTTCGATTTTTCTTCGAATTTACTCTTCCAGGCAGGTCCGTTACCAATTCCGGGATGAAGAAATGTTCCATTAGCTTGGATGGGAGACTGAACCAGAACAATACTTATAGAACTAAGATCCTGCCTGTAGTGGATTCTGGGAACAGAACCGAACCACCATATGTCCGCAAAAAAAGCGCATCCTGCAAACTGCGCCACATACTTTCCCAAAGAGCTGTTACTTCCAGTGCCAACATATGGCATAACGACTTATATATCTAACTGACAAGTGCCCACACCTGGTAGGCTAGAAATAGGCTGGAAGTAAGAGTAGAGAGCGGGAAATAGTACTACATAAATAGGACTACAGAGCTGTGGACCTTACGGTTAAGTCTATCCTAGACTACGTCCAAGCGGCATCCTGCTATATATTTGATAGACAAATGATAAGGAACTGCTTTAGCCCATCCTTTTTTGGATGAGCCACGCATTCTAGTTCCAAGTGAGGCATCGTGGAGACCGTTCGGATGCGTATTTGGCCTGTACATTTGCTTGCGTTGAACCGAAGCCGATGAACAAGTCAGTGCTTTATCCCTCCAGAACAAGTCTTCTACCCACTTGCCGACCTCGGAGGGATGGAAGGCTTGGTTTGCTTTGTCGGAATTCAGACCAGCAGCTTTAAATCGGAGTGCACGCGGCAGCAATTCTGACCAAGTCACTAACGTCCCTTCAACTATAGGTAACTAAAAATAAGGGTAAAGTGAGATCAAGAGAAAGCAAAAGTCAAGAAAGAGGAGAAAACGGAAGCGAAAAACGTTCAAAGGTGGAGACCTGAAGTGAGAACAGGACTTCTAAAAGGGGAGGTACTGGTAAGGAAAAACAATAACACAGAACGCAGACACAGGGAGAGATTTGAAAAGAAGCAGATGAATTGTGAGAAACGACATAAAGATGAAGGAAGAACTACTGGCGTATGTATGACGGCGCAGCTATCACTGCCACTAGAGTGCCACTGTACAACCGTCAAGCATAATCATCGCAAACGCAAAACAAAGGAATAACTCATTTGTAGGAATGGTGGAAAGGAGGTAGCAAACAGTTTGAGGAAACTTCCAAAGGCTTCAAGGATAAAGTGAAGAAGTCTAAAGATCTGTTATGCCCCACTCTTTCAGACTTCACAGCTGCAAATTATTGCAACACCGAATTGTGGTTTCGCCTAGACAGACGTAGTCAAGGTAAACAAGAGCAAGGTGCATGCGGAAGAGAGGAGAAGGCTAAGCGGGAATCAAAGAAGAGACAGTGGCCCTCTTCCCTTAAAAAAGGCTTGACTGGAGAAATTCAGCGAATGTTGACATCATTGCCAAATTGGGCACTAAAAAGTTCCGACTCCACTGACACGACTTCGGTCGAAAAAGCTTTTCGCTGAAACTTTGTCTAGGGGGGTTATTTGGAGTGATGGTCACGAATCTGACATTCATTTTTCACGATTCGGTCGGAGACCACCCATTCCGTTAAAAACGGTGGTCCAGGCAGTCACCGATTTCTCTGAAAGTTCGTCTGGGGGGTTATTCGGTGTGCTGATCACGAATCTGACATTCGTTTTTGAAATTGCGGCCGATTACGGTAAGTTACGGTAGCTACGGGTAACTAACCCTGTCTAGGTCATAATCACCAATTTCGCCCAAACTTCGCCCAGGAGGGTTATTTGGAATGCTGATCACGAGTACGACATCCATTCTGCGTAACGCTGGAGTAAGGTAGATTACGGAAGGTACGGGTGACTAAGGTAATGGTCACCGATTTCGCCCAAACTCCAGCGTAAAACGAAAAACGGATGTCAGATTCGTTATCAGCACCCCAATTAACCCCCCTAGACGAAGTTTTGGCGAAATCGGTGACCCTGCATGGACCACGCCCGTTAACGGCATGGGTGGTCTCCGACCGAATCGTGAAAAATCGATGTCATATTCGTGACCAGCACCCCAAATAACCCCGCTAGACGGAGTTTCACCGAAGAAAAATTTTTCGACCGAAGTCGTGTCGGTAGAGTCGGAACTTTTAACTAGTGCCCCAAATTGTCGAAGAGTACAACGGCTGAGACCAATATATACGATATGAGGGTAACGGCTTGAAGAGGTGGAAAACCGAGAGTATCGGTTCGGCTCGATTTTATGTTCAAACGTAGTGAAACTGCTCATTGACATGGTGGGAGAATTTCTTTTCAGAAACTGCAGTTCCTGAACCGAAAATCGCCAAAGCAAGAAAAAGCCATTGGGCCATTCTGACACATGCGAGGAGTGGATGAAGACCTTGAAATGTTCCATGAAATGTATTCTAAACACGAAGTGCCCGACCAACAACAATGTTTTGTTCCCGTATACTGAAAAATTTTGTTGCATAAGTCCGGAAAAATGGCTGATTGAGGAAGCAAGCGAGTTGAACTGATGCCCTCACAAATTTCAGTTCCTAACAAAGTTGTAAGTGGTGCTAGGGTTAACAACATCGGTACAAGGCAACATCGGTGCCCGACCTCCGTAACCTTCTGACGGTGATGGTTACTGTCATAACGATGTTTTGTTGCGATCAAAACTTCTAGCGCCAGGCGGGACTCGAACCCGCACCTCCCTCTAACCGGGCGGGAATGCTCTACGCCATTACACCACCGGCGCTGTTTGATCGAACGCAACATCCACACCTCGTGGGACCGATCAGCACCCACCCGTATCCGGGATGAGCTGGCCGCTGATATCAGCATGAAACCAGTTAAGCTGATGGTCTTGACAGAAACGATTCAAATCAGTTTCATTAAGCCTCAAGTGGCTGGTATCGAGGTTGTGAACTGTCATAACGATGTTTTGTTGCGATCAAAACTTCTAGCGCCAGGCGGGACTCGAACCCGCACCTCCCTCTAACCGGGCGGGAATGCTCTACGCCATTACACCACCGGCGCTGTTTGATCGGTGATGGTTACGTTTGTCTTGTAATAAGGGGGAACGAAGATCTGAGCAAGAAATGAAATTCCCAGATGTGGCCCATCTAAACTACCCTCTCGTTGCTGATGGTTCTTTATCTGTGAACGTCATCCGAAACACTTTAGCTGAAACGGCGCCAACGACAAAGATTACCTCTGGTTGATTTTATTTTTCAAGTTACTAAATTCCACGCAACAAGAATCAGAAGAGCAGAAAGCTTCTTACTCGATGAAATACTTGTCGCCGTTCTCAGCGTAACCAATCTCCCAGTTGGGCGGTAGTGGTCCTTTGTTGGCGCAGCTCACCATCGCTGTACCTTCATAACACTCCTCCGGTCGAGGCGTTCCGTACAAGTGTCCTGCAATAGGTCAGGCTAAACTTTCAAATTTTCATTCACACTTTTCAAGTACAACACTAGGAAATGGATGGAGACCTATGAGAATTTGACAGAAACTTCTAAACATTGGACAAGCAGCTCAGAAAAAATTCACCAAAATAGACGCTTTTTATAACGGGCTTATCGGCAGCCATTCAAATGAGGCACAAGAACGGCGGGAAAGGGCTGTACTAGGACGAAGGGTCATTGTTGGAGCACTTTCGTGGCTCGCCGAGGACGGGGTCTGGGAAAGGGCGTCCCATGTCCCACGATCGTATTCCCTGGAATGAGTCAGTCCAGCGATGGAAAAGAACGAGGAACTCCAAGCGGTTGATAAACCCAGGCAATAACCTCGAAGAACACACGGTACATGGATGGAACCACTTGAGGGGCTATGCCTTATTTCATCGTGTTTTTTTTTTGTTACAAGGTATTCTTCGACACCAAGGTGGAGATGGAAAGGCAGTGGTTATCAGACACTAGAGACAGGTGAAATAGACCTGGAATCCAAATTGTCAAGAAAACGGAAAAGCGACGTTGTGCGGCTCAAGCAGCACCGGTGGTGTAGCGGCGTAAGCATCTTGTTTAGAAAGAAAACGCAGGGGATCGATTCATGCTTTGCGCTAGAGTTTCCCTTACAAGAAAGCATCAGGTTAAGTTCGTTCTCGTGTCTACTCTTCTAATTCTTGCACTCTTCTCTCACCCATTCACTCACTCATTTTCTCTTTTTCCTCTCTCTACATTCCGTATGTTCATTTTTTCTCCGAAGAGATAGGAGAGGCAGAAGAAAAGGAGACAGTAGCAGCGCGAGCCTTCAATATCGTCTTTATATTCCTCTTCAAGCATTGTCCTTATTTCTCCCTTTCGCAAGGTGAGACTGCCACAACCCATGGCATAGCCGGATCTAACCAACACTTCGCTTGGCTTTCACAATTACATCAGCATCACTCAGTTAACGACGACACGTAGAATTCGGGCACTCATCATCCTCAGGGAAGGAAACTGGGAGGGATATGGGGACTCGACGGGGATAATGAATGCTAGCAATTCACGAAAGGACCCACAAACTTATATCTAAGTTTGGCAGCTCGAGGTGCTACTGAGAGGGAAGCATATCACAATAGAGGGTGGTATAGGGGGCACCCAAAAACAATCCAGCAACATGAAGGAAATGGAAAAATCGAAAAAAGGGTAAAAATTCTATGGAGATGGTATCTAGGATTCATGATTCTCTAGCTTTGTAGACGATTGAGGATCCAAGACGCGGTAGGACGTATGGGCCACGTCGTTAAAAATTAGGAGCATCGGGCATATGCTGTCTTTTGCCAAGATCTCCCTCAAGCTAGGAGGGTCCACTGGAGCAGTCTGGCACGCGAAAGGAGCTAATGAAGGCGTTGCTGGCGCTCACTCGAGCCGCCGGATGATCCATGGAACAACAAGCGACATAGGCATGGTTCATAACTACACGATTCGTAAAGCAGAGAGGTCCAATAAACGTAGGAAGTTTTTTCATGGAGTCCAACTTGTTCATCCCATGGAGGCCAGGTCTTATTTGAGGTCGGGACAAAGGCCGCAACCGACTGGATTCCGGGAGATTTAAAAAACATCAGACGCCCACCAACATCTAGATGGAATTCTTTAAAAAATGCCGAGGGAGTGAGACGCCCTTCGCGGATACAGTGGTGGTATCCACTGGATCACATTGGCACATGACAGGGACAGGGAATGGAGACACTTACGGCGCCCGCTCGAGTAACTCGACGATCATCAAGAGGTGATATAAGACTAGCAGCAGAGAAACGTTCTCTTTCTGAAATGTGTAGTCTCAAGCCATCTTCTTTAGCGTCAAATGACCATCATCGGGGATATCAGCTGTTCTATGGTGTTTTGTAGTGAATAAAAACTCAAGCGCCAATCGGGACTCGAACTCGCACTTCCAGCTTACCGGGCTGCCCCGTGCCCTGGTTAAACATGGCGGCTTGTGCTGGTCCTTCAGTCGACTACGGTGAGGTAGGGTGCTTGGATTCTCTCCATTTACCAGGAATTCAAAAACTCAAAATTGATTTTGTAAGGTTGAGGAGATATTTTGTCGGGTAACTCCTAACGGTTTGTTAATAGGTAGCATCCTCTAAAAACAGCCGAGCAACATAAACGAATATAAAAAATCGAAAAAATAGATAAAAATGCTGTGGAGAAGATTTCTAGGATCACGGGTCTCAAGCTACGCCATTACAATTGTGAAATCTATAAACTCTTCTGGTTTTTTCACGGAAGCATGTAGCGCAATGCTAGGGGTCGCCCTTGCCGCTGAAAAGCCGATGGGGAGGATTCCGCACCAGAGACCGTCAAGAATGCACTGTTCTCACGGTGAAGAAATGCTACGTCGCGTTTACCAGGGGCCAGATTCTTCAACGGCTTAATGGCCTCTAACGATGAAAATACCGCCAAACCTGATGCCGACGAATGTCATATCAGGAGGTTTATCAGTATTTTCACCGTTAGAGGGCGGTAAGTGATTGATGGATCTGGCCCCAGAAGACAAAATTGATATTCCAAATATTCGCCCGTCTACAGTGCAACATCCTTCCAAATTCCTCTGAGTTCCGGCTCATAATTGAAATGCATGGCGCGGGACACTAGCAACCCTCCTCTCCTATTCAGCCTTACTTCGTCCCCTGAAATCGTTTAGAACCAGGCGCACCAGCGAAAAAAAACAGGGGCCACGTCCGAAAGGGCATCTACCAAGCCCGTTCCGCACGTGCATCAAACGACACCCGCCACGGTCGAAAGGGCGACGGGGCCCACGTACGACGTGCGCTGAATAGCGATGAAGGCAACACTCCGTGTGATTCACGTCGAGCACAAACATTCGAACGGATAAGGAGCATCACCGTCATCGTCGTCTTCGGGTCAACACGGACGAAAATAGGCAGAGCCGATAGGTTGAAGTCAGTCCAAGAGCGATACTGTAGCAACGACGCCTATCAATGGAGATCGGGAAAGTTTCGATCTGTTGGTGTAGTTCTGTTTCGAAGCGAACAGTCGAAGACTCATTGATCATAAAGGATGAAAGATTAGGAGTCAGCTTTAGTCAATCCCTTTGCGGGATGCGCCACACATTCTACTTCAAGGGGATATCGAAAGACTATTTGGGTGGGTATTCGGCCTATGCAACGACTTACGGTGGCCAACCGACAGACAGACAAGTGTTTCTTTCGTCCTTTCGAGGGAAGTCTGGTACTAATTAGTTAACATCGGAGGGATAGAGGATTGGTTGCCCTGGGTGGGAAACCCGAACCAAGATGCATGATGCGGGATGCACGCGGCAGCCAGCGCCTCCACCAATTGTGCTGTGGAAGATTCTATTTCACAAGTAGTACGGGGAAGTGGAAGCTGCACTAGGTACGGATTTTACGAGGGAACTAAAAGCAATGATAGATGGATAGCCGAAAACATTTCGACTCCCACTTCCTGACGCCGATTTATTCAGCGGGATCTCAAAAGAACACCAGGGGCTTGATTCAAGAAAAACTGAACCCGCGCGTATGCGGGGATAAGGGGTAAAGAAAAGATAAGGGGTGGAGATGAATGCTTTATCGTGGTTACCTCCATTGCTATATCCCGCATATCGGCGGCTTTAATTGTTGATGAATCCGACCCCCGGATGCCCACCAACGCGACGGTCACACTTCCACTTGAAAGGCCTGAACGAACGGTGTGACACTCTTGGTGTCCCCCGAGCGAAGGGCATTAGAACACTCTGGCACGCGATAGGGACGAATGGAAAACGCTACTGGCTTCCACTTGAGCACTCGATGATCCACGGAAAGACAGGTGACACGGGTGATACTTCGTGACTACGCGATTCGTAAAGTATGGCAAAGAAGCTCGATAAAGGAGGGAAGTATTATCACGTGAAGCCTTGTTCTTTCCAGGGATGCCAGGTCTTATTTGATGTCAGGATGAGCTGGTGTAGCATGATGAAGCTGGTCTGAACAACCTACAAGTCGTCAGAAGCCAACGCTCTTCGAGTAAGCAAGGTTGGGATCAGATGAAATCGAAAGCGGTATGAACTTAGGAATGGAAACGCTGGGCTGAAGTGGTCACCAGGGCTAGAGGATAAGGTGTAGGACGTCATATGATGCTAACCCTTCCCCTGGGGATGCTCAGCAGATGAAGCCACCCTCCAGTATGTAGCCCAAGGTAGTTTGATACAGAAAAAAGGAAGACCGGTTGAAGCCAGACAAGCACAGAAGCGAAAAAGGAATCTGACCGCATAAGCAGGACAACCCAGGAACGGTCGGACGGTGCTCCAGCCGACGTCCGTTCCACAACAACCAGATCAATCGTGGTCGTCGTCGGCGACTCGGAACGCTATCGCCAGGCGAAATCGCGCGATTGCTCGAGATACGAATCGACTGAGGCGGCGACGTCGTGAATCACTCAGGCAGATGACGTCGGAACTGCTGATGAGGTAAGGAACAGCCTACCTAAGGTCCTGTTGCGCACTCGGCGCTGAGCAGCATGGTATGCTCCAATTCCATGAGTTGCGCCGTGCTTTCGAATTTTGCTAGACATTGCTAGGATATTCCGACGGGTGTTGTCTCACTCGGGCATATGGACGGCTGTCGGAGGTGGTGTCGGCTGTCGTGTGCACCCGATACGGAGTTATTGGTTCGGATTTTCCGCCCAGGCCAACCAAGCCTTCCATCCCCTCCGGGATCGGTGAATTGGTAAGCATAAAATGCTGACTTGTTCACCAGCTGGCGATCGCAAGTCATTGTGTAGACCAAATACGCACTCAAATCGCCTCCAGAATTCCTTAGAAGAGTGCGTGGCGCATCCAGAATGGGATTGAGTAATGCGCCATCCTTTATGCTTTATTCTTTCGCTCAGACGATGAGTTCAAAATTCCAGAGGATGCCCACGTGTCCGGAACCATGAGTACATTACATAGATTTTCTTACATAGCACCGACAATTAAGAGATAGAGTGCTAGTTAGTTTGGATACAAAGTCGACCTCTTCATCTCGGTCAGCTGTACTTTTTCGTAGGCAAAATGAATATGTAACAAATCGTACAAAATATCAGCCAGAAGAAGCCCCTCACCATTGCTCGGCACGTCGACAGAAGCCGATTTGTTCAGCAAACGCCGTCTAGACCCACGGTCTTCGGACTTGACCTTGCGCGAAAGAAACAGCCGAAAGCGACGCTTCATAGCCGGAAGACGAATTAGGCTCGAAGAGCCGCTGAGAAGGTTCGCAGCCGTAGTGGGAGGTGGCGCTGGAGATGATTGAAACGGAGCATAAGCTGCTGCCGCTCAGGCCCATCACCACTCCACAACTCGAGGAAGGCAACTCGTAGTAGGTAGTGGAGGCCTACGAGGCATAACAAACCGAACGGGACGTCGGCCAATAATGGAAGACGTTTAGGTCCTAATCTATTAGCGCGATGGCTTCAGCCCCAGGAATGAACGGCACCAATGCATATCCAGCATTAGTTTGTTGGAAAGACATGGCATCCTCTTATGGGACAATATCAGCCTTTTATTAAGGAAGGCAGAGTAATTGCTCGTATCATAAAACCTGATTCGATCATTGCCACTTCGTCGAGAAAGACTGCGGATAAAGAAGTTTACATCTTCTGCTACGACTTCTTCTCCAGCCCCGTCTAGCAATAGAGACGAGGACATTCGACTCCTTCGAGACTGAAGCGATCATCAAAGCCCCGGTCACACTGTGCGTTCCTACCTCAGTACATCAGAGCCCTTGGAGGGCTTCGCGAGCAAGACCGATATTCTACGACGATGTTATCCAAAGCGTGCTGTTAAGTGTTCGCGAAGGAAACGCTATATGCCTCAAGATCTTCATCGCCACCAGAAATGGACATGAGAAAGCCCGCCGCGACTGAATGTCGGCCACGAAAGAGGTTCGAAAATTAACCACCTATTTCACTGTCAAAAGCTCATCAGGAACACCCGCACAAAGGTCCAGGAAAAGGGTAGGACCCGATGGCGACGGCGATAAAAAAACTGGACATCTATCTCATATTTGGGCTAAGGGATCGAGCCCTGATACCTCGGCCGTAGGGAACGCTAGAAAAAGCGCCAACACATCAAGGCAAAATCAAAGCATTTCCCACAGCCAGAGAAAAGTTGGAACGACTAACCCAAGTGGACTAGATACCGAGCGTTGTCGAGATACTTCTTCACAACCTGCTGCGTCGCTCAAAGTTCAGAAAACTTCCGAGAGTCAATTACACCATGGGATCTCTGACGACAACAGAATGCATAGCCTAGCACGAAGTTGAGTAGGAGCATGAATGTAAGAAACTGGACAGATATACGAGGTGACAACAGTTTTTGACTGCATCTAGGACATGAATACAAGTTGTGACACCTATGGCCGCCGAAGCCAAAGAGGGAGGTTAATAGAGCTGACTCAAAGCCTAACAGCTGGACTTTGATTCCTGATTCTCGTGGGAATATAAAGCTTTATCTCTCACGAGCAAAATAGTTCAATATTTTTTAAACACATTTTAACGAAGTTTTCAAAATAATGTAAACACTCTCCATGTTCGGCCTTCATGAAACCTGGGTATATTGTCGGAGTAGTTCTAATGCTTCTGTGCCACGCAGGTTTGTTATAGTTACAGCTGGACTCTGATTCTCGTGGGAATATCAAGCTTTATTTCTCAGGAGCAAAATAGTTTAATATTTTTTTAACAAATTTTAACGAAGTTGTCGAAACGTCAGGCCGAAAAAAAAGTTGTTCCACTATAACAAACCTGCGTGGCACACAAGCATTAAAACTACTCTGACAATGTAAACACTGTTTGAAAAGTGATAACTTTGTAGCTAGTACAGGAACAGCTAAACTTTCAAAGCTCATATGGAAGCGAAAAAAATATAAATTTTCTGGCATGTGGGGATCGCGCCACACACTCGTCTGAATTTTCGCATTTTATACTCGATATCTTTGTGTTTCATGTAAAGTTTGATACTTTAAAACATTCTGCAGATGCGGCTAAAGCGTATCCTAAAACATTCAGGTACTGTTTGAAAGGTTCTAACATTGTTGCTAATGAAGGTTTTGGAGATATTGAAGGCTCGTATGGAAGCACAGATAGCGTGTGTTTTGTGACGTAAAAATGGTTAAGATTGCTCCATGCACCCGTCTGAAACAGTGCTCTTCAGGCTCAATTGGTTGTGCATGGACTGAATGCTTGTTACAATCTTGTTATTAATTGACCACATTAACCTGTGCTCTGCTTCTTTTAACGTATAGGACTTGAAAGCTGATAATGACCCAGTTTTCCTGAGCCTTTACTGGCAGTAAAGTTACCACCTTTCAAACAGCGTTTACATTTTTTGGGAGACCCTGTAAAATAAAATTTCAAAGTACGGACTACAACTGTGCAACGACTGTAAACGCATTATTTGAAGAGCAAGGCCCATCCATAAAATAATGAACGTCGAACTACAAATACCTTCTGTGCATGCTTATTCACTGTTTATAAATTAAATGGGCCGGACAGTGCAAACCTTCCATCTTTCTGCCATATGCTACCGCACCTCTCTGAGAAGAATAAAACGCTGACTTCCATCTGTCGTCCACCGTAAGTTATTGTGTGGACCGAATGCGCATTCAAATTACTAACAGGACATCCATACCATTGAAGTGCGTGGTCCATCGCACAAAAGGATTGATTAACACAGACCTTAATCCTTATCCGTATCCTATCAGCTTGCACTATTAATCGGTTACGACCCAGTCCCATTTTCCAATAAACCTTGCAGCAGCTGAACGTATATTTATATCTTACTGTATGTTTATTACGCAATAAAAGAAGGAGCACACACTCTAAGGGTTTGAACACTTCACTATGCCAGCGATTTTACTCGTATATTCGGGGATTGGCGGCATAGTCCACCGTGAAAAGCTAGACGTTAAGAGGCCATGGAGTCCTCACAGGACAACGAACGGAGAGAGTGTTGGTGAAATAACGCATGCAGAAACGGATGCACACAAAGTTTTGTGCATTATTTTTTAACAAATTTTTAAACGTATATTTTTCGTTAAATTTCATTATTTCAAACGAAAAAAGGCAAACATTTTAGGTAAAAACTTCAGCAGGTCAACAGCTAAAGTCTAACGAATCCAGCGCAACCTACCGAAACTTAACATTGACAATTCAGTACCAGTAAAGAGTGGACGGCAAAACAAACAAGCTTTTAGCTACAAATTGACTTAGGAGTGTGGAACAAGAGCAGGTACGGAATTATTATTCAGGAGAACGGTACATACTTCGTGGACTGGTACCCGCAACGCACTGGCCAGGCATATAAGAATGTTGGATCAGGCAGACCTAGGAGATTCCTTCCTTTCTTAGTTCTGGCATAAGCGCTTCGTCTAACTGTTCTACCGAGCATTTTTCGATGCCGGCACCAGCCCGCTAATTACCGAAATAAAGGCTAAGGATAAAGGACGGCGTTACTGAATCCGTTTTGGGATGCGTCACGCATTCTACTTCTACGGGATGTTGTGGAAGCGACTTCAATGCGTATTCGGCCATATAATGACTTGCGGTGACCAGCCGATGAACAAGTCAGCGCTTTATCCTTCTCAGACACGTCTGGTACCAATTCACACCAATTCACTGACCCCGGCGGGATGGAAGGCTTGGTTGGCCTGAGCGGGAAATCCGAACCAGGAACCTGGTATCGGGTGCAGGCGACAGTCGGCGCCTCCTCCGACTGCGCTACACGCGCCCTAATCACCGAAATTACCGAAACAGCAAATAAAAAATACCCTTAAAAGTTCATCAATGGAATTTTAACGTTCAGGAAAAGCAGCTTAGAGCAAGCCCCTAGGTCAAACTCAACAGACTCTCATTGGAGGGCGACATTCTTTCGACATTTATGGCAGTGCTAGAACGGATTGCTTCTACATAATTCTTGCTGACTTCATTAGTCTTCCGGAAGCTGCCCTAATGAGGTGGAAGAGGATGTGAGACCTGGATTATTAGAAAAGACTAAAAATAAAAGTGGTAAACTTATTGAGAGAAAAGTCCGTTAAAGATTCCGTTAAATTTCTGAAAGTTTCCGTTAGGTCGCTAAGCCAGATTTTAACGGAGGATGCCCTTAATTCGTTAAGTTCGTTAAGTCGTTAGCTGCTAAATGAGCACCCTGATGCAAAAATTGTAGGCGTGAAGGGCCCTCAATGAAGAGATCAGTGATGGTGCTCGGATTTCATCCTCCTCTATGAGTTAGTTATTGTGCAGGCATATCCCCAAGTTGGGCAGGTTCCTGGTTCGGATTTCCCGCCCAGGCCAACCAAGCCTTCCATCCCTCCGGGGTCGGTGAATTGGTACCAGACTTGTCTGGGAAGGATAGAGCGCTGACTTGTTCATCGGCTGGCCACCGCAAGTCATTGTATGGCCAAATACGCATTCATGTCGCCTCCACGACATCCCGTAGAAGTAGAATGCGCTGGCGCATCCCAAAAGGGATTGAGTAATGCCGTCCTTTATCCTTTATCCTTTTTATTCCCAAGTTTTATAGATAACTTCTGTAACTACTGTAACTTTTAGACCTTTCTCCACTCCAAGGCAGACATCAATTTGCCTGAAATAGCTTTTGCGTGCCAGAGTAGGTACCTAATTCATTTTAATGACGCAATGAATTGAAGACCTATTCTAGCATTAATTCTTTCTGAATCCCCAAGTATAGTTCCATGTCTGTCGTCGTGTCCTATTCCACTCAGATCGTTAAAAGCGTCTGAATGACGGAAATTAAAGCCCAAAGGGCAACGAGTCTTCCAGTTTTATTCTGCACGGAAATTGAATGAGAACTTCACTTCGGCTTCGTGGCTCCCGCCGTTGCTCCAAAAAAGAACTACATCCACCACTACTAATTGACGTCAGATGGAGCAAAACAATTTCGCCGGACGATAATCGAAAAGACTTCGCTCCGAAACCGAGACGAACGGCGGATGGGATGAACTGGGCTAGTGGCAGTGTAGAGGCGGACTCAGTTGGAAAACTCAACCATCGCAAATGCCAACAAACTACCATTGAAACCTCTCACGATTTATGGAATGACTACATATCGCTCTTCTAGAAGTACTGGAGAGCACGAACGCTTAACAGATGGAGCTGCAATCTCTTTTCGTCACGTTAAAAGAAAAGTCGAATCCATCCAAGGTGGGTGAGGGTATGGGCACCGCTAGGAGAGCAAAACAAACACGAAAAGGGTGGCAGGGTGTCCTCTCTCGGCTAGAAAATCGCGAAGAAAGGCTTGAGGCAAAAAATTGTTGATCAGTAATGGATAGAAACCAAGAGAATACAGGGCAAAAAGATAAAGGCTGGCGTTAATCTGTGCCTTTGCGGTATGCGCCACGTATTCTACTTCGATGAAATAAGATATAGGCAATTTCTATTTCTATTTGGCCTACTGACTAGAGGTAGCTAGCCAATGACATAATCAATGTTTTATCTTTCCCAGATAGGTCTGGGTACCAATCTGCCCCTTCGGAGGAATTGAAGACTTAGATGGCCAGGGCTGGACCTGTACTAAGAACTTTGAAATTGGAGTGCTCGCGACTGCTGGCGCCTCCACCGACTGCGCTACCAAACCCAAGAAGAGAGTAAACATAATAAAAAAATGAAAAACGAAATAAAGATGTGCGCCTTCACATTTTTCGTTTCTTTTATAACCCATTATTATTACGTTATTTGCCTTTTGGTTTTCTCCAATCCTCATTGGTGCATCCTATCCTTAACCTGCTACTGATTATTAGAACTGCTTTCATTCTAGTTGGTGAAATTGCGCCTGTGGTTCAGTGGCACAAGATGCTGATAGTACACGAATAGGTCTGCACACAGGTTCGAGTCCACAATCCAGGTAATTGGGAGCCTTATTCAAGCTTTCAAGCTAACCAGCCTTCCTATAGATGAGTCCGCTATTACCTCGCTTTGCTCTTGACGAACAGATGAACAAAGAATCCATAGGGTATTTGCCGGCCGTTTGCATACCCAGGTGGGTAGGTCACAGCTAGAAGTTCCAGCAACAGGAGGCCAAAGCGATTCTTGGTATAGAGACAGTGGTGAGTGAAGCGAATAGGTATCTAATTGGTGTGGTTGATTCTCCGGTAGGTCGGCATCTTCCTTGCCTCGCCTCTCCACCTGAGCAAACGCCCCACATGCACCAAATTCTCTATGTGATTATGGTTTCGTCTCTTTACAATTGCTCTCGTTTAAAATCCAAAGCATGAAAACGTGGGGAACAAGTAATTAGACAGCTAGAACCAACGTATGCCCAGGGCATCCCTCCTTTCCAGGAAAGCTGAGTTAGTCCCTTAATCTGGGGCCAGATTCGTAAACCGCTTACCGTCCTCTAACGGTGAAAATAAATAAAGGATAAAGGGTGGCGTTACTCAATCCCTTTTGGGATGCGCCACGCATTCTACTTCTACGGGATGTCATGGAGGCCAGTTGAATGCGTAGTTGGCCATACAATGACTTGCAGTGGCCAGCCGATAAACAAGTCAGCGCTCTATCCCTCCCAGACACGTCTGGTACCAATTCACCGACCCTGGAAGGATGGAAGGCTTGGTTGGCCTGGGCGGGAAATCCAAGCCAGCAACCTGGTATCGGGTGCGCGCGACAGCCGGCGCCTCCTCCGACTGCGCTATACAGACCCAACGGTGAAAACACCGCCAAAAAAAACTGGTGCCGGTGAATGTCATACCAGGGGAATGGCGGTATTTTCACCGTTACAGGTCGGTAATTGATGAATCTGGTCCCTGGAGACACAAGGACTGTTGCCCTGTGCGTGTAGTCGAACTCATGTGCTAGCAGATATGTAGCACCTGCCACTTCGTCATCTGCTTAAACGATGGAGGCAGAGGATGGCTAGAGGTACCCAAAGCTCAAAAATCCCGAACAGCTTTCCAGTTTCAAGCTTTTCGTCGAATCCGCTTCCAACATTTAGTCATCTCCTCACATTCATCACTCTGTCCCCAAGGCATTGCACCACCCGATAGCCTCATCAAAGACGCCGCAGTGATTGACGGGTCAATGGAATCCGGGAATTTTTTCCCGCAACGAAAAACTCTGCCCTTTTGTTTGAGATCCATACGAAAGACGCATCGAGAAGCTGGTTGGCTTAGAGGCAATTATTTTAGAAACAACAATAGAGGCCACTGGAAAGAAAACAATCGCCATTCTTTGCCGCCGTCAATTATTCAAAAGAGCTATGGCAAAATATCGCAGTTTGGCGTGATTTCCAGAAAAGAACGTTAAAATTTGAGTAAAAGAAAAAGAAAGCTCAGCAAGATCCTCAGGACATAGTCCAAAAGGCAAAAGCCTAACACATGTGTGGGTTATACGTAATCAAGAATCAACACAAAAAAGTCAATACGTTACATCATTCTAATTTTAGGATGCGCCATGCGTTTAAAATCCTTTTAACTCACGTCGTAGAAGCACGATAAATGCATTATATTACTTTTTGTTTCTTCTTTCTCTTTTTCTTACTGAAGCTGTTTTTATTCACCATCATTGGCTTTTTGTATTCAATGTCGTAGAGAATTAGTCCCTTTAGATGACTGTTTAGTAGTGCACGCCGTCAAGCGACGTAGTAAATAAATAAATAAGTAAATATACCGAACCGTAGTTCGATATGCTTTGTAATCTTAAGGTTCTATGAATAGTATAGATGAAGAGTTGATATTCCTGACGTTCTGTTTGTTTTGAGATATGGGCTTCTGAGACCGATGGTATGCCCTACCAGATGAAGCGCAGTATAAATGGGACTGCCAAAAATTAAACAGCATTCACTGAGTGATCGCCGCCCATTCGCTCTGACACAGACCCCTTTCAATGACTTCACTCCATGGGCACGTCAACCAGCAAATTGGATTATTTTAGGGCTATTTTAGATTTCATACTTCGCTCACTTATCGCCAATGTATCGAAGGTACCGCATATGTGTATTGTGGTTAACTCTTTAGTATTGTAAAGGTTTAAATACCCAACTTTGAAGCATAAGGCAAGAGTCCGCGCGACAACACAAGGCTGGCTGTCAACATGCCCATCCAGCTCCAGCAAAGCATACCTGGCTTGTACAATAGGTTGAAACACTACTGAAACACAAGTTAGCGATTGTTTTCTGTAGCCTGGTGCTTGCCTACCGAAATGTTGATTAAAAATCACATTCACACAAAAAGTTAGTTGCGAGACGAAACATTTCAGGTTCAAGAGCGCCGAACTCGATCAAACACTGCGTATGCCAAAATCGCCCACAACTTCTATTTGATTTCTGGCATTGTTGTTCACTCAATTTCCTCAACCCTTTTCTTTGCTGTCCTTGGTTTTTTGTCAATCTTAATGCCTTTGTAAACTCATTTGCCACTTTTCCACTACGTCCCAAAATGAATGATATGAATAAGAAGCACAAAGCCAACCTATGGGTTAGATGCAGTAACACAAAAACGAGCGTCACCTCTAAGTGAACAGAAAGAGCTCTTTGGGTTTTCGATAGAGTAGAGGATCAACTGAGCTATTCTGGCACACGGCATGAATGCATAGTGATGTCTCCGGCGCCGATAAAAAAATCTATGGAATAACTAGTAGACAAAGGAGTAGACGATAAGTGGATGATGAGCCGGTAACTAGTTAATAGTGGGAACCAATGCAATAAAGCTGAACCCCTACTGCGAAAATAATAAAACTTTTTCTATGCGTGTTAGAACTGACCTGTGTATTGCTTTGAAGTGCATACATTCTTCTAAAAGGTCATGGTGTTAGTCTTACTTTCCCCGATATACAGGAAACCAAAAGGATTATTGGAATCCCCAGTTCTTGGTTTTCTCATTTTATTAGCTCTGCTCACAATTTTTAAAAGGCATAAAAAGTGAAGTCAGAGGGATGCCTGACCTCGCGTGGAATCTTGACTTATTTCAGGCCCCATCTTCGCACTCAGGCGAGTAAGTCTCTCCATAACATGATTCCATAAATGCGCCATAGAGCAAGAATGCGTGGCGCATCCTAGAAAAGGAGTGAGTGACACCCCGTTTCCTCCTTATGCTTTGTTAGTGTTGTTGCTATTATTATTATAGTTTGGATTAAGCCTAATATTATTATTAACGAGAGGTATTTTAACAGGCGCGTGTAGCGCAGTCGAAGGAGGTGCCGGTTGTCACGTGCCCCCGATACCGGGTTCTTGATTCGGATCTCCTGTCTAAGCCAACCATCCATCCCACCGGAATTGGCACTCTTTTTTCGGTCAATCGGATTAACAGTTCCGAGGTTCGCCCCTCCCAGACAAATCTGATAGTAAGTCACCAACCCCACATGGGTATAGGCTTGGGTTGATTCCAACGCCAGGAGCTTTGGATAAGGGATGGGGTGGACTCGCAGTAGACTTGCCTGGGAAGGATAAAGCACTGATATGTATGTCTATAAGCAAAGTAACCGCAAGACATTTTGTCAGCCAAATACGCAATATTTCTAGAATTATCCGCAGAAGTAAAATGCGTGGCTTGTTCCAAACAGAACTGACTGACGCGGTTCCTTTTTCTTTGGTCCTGATTTTAAGTAGCTGGTTCTTTCGCTGTATGCTTTAAAATAAAATGGAGATAAAGATTCCTAGCATGTTACAAGCTATAGATGGAATGCGCCATGCACTGGAATTTTTATTCGCTTTGCCTACCAATATACTTTTATAGATGGTTTTAGCTTCATAATGTCTTATTCTTCTGTGCTGGTGTTTGTGTTTTCTATGCGTGTGATTGATTGTAATTAACGACAGAAATAAATAAATAAATAACCAATACAGCAACGTGAAAGTGAAAAACGAAATTTTTAAATTGTTCGCCTTCTTCAAACCGGTTCGTTTCGTCATGTATCTCTGGACAACTTTTTTCATTATAACATCTCCGCGATGGCTCAGCAGTGAAAAAGGACGTTTGACTTTTTTATGTGCAAAATTATATAACTCATCAAACTGTAATGTTTTAAACGAAAATATGTTTAATTTTATTTTCTACGTTTCACAATTTGATATATATATATATATACAAATAAAAATGTAGTTAATTTATGTTTTTGGAAAATTTAAAAAAAATGTGTGATTTTGTTAAATTGTTTTAAGGTTTGCTAGAATTTTTGGTAAAGCTAGAGTTTTGAAAGCTCACAATCGCAGAGCGGCTGGAATAAACTCAAAAAAGCCTTCTACCGGCATGCTGCTGGAACCCAGTACCTATTTCACTATAGCCAAAAAGTTATCATTCAGGAAAAATAAAAATAATATTATAAACGAAAATTAATCAAATAAAAAAGTGACAGCTCATTCAGACTGTTCATCGAAGAGTAGATAACAAGCAGCATCTGCAAACCCACCAGTGCGTAGGGTGAACTGCTTGGTCTGACCGCGTCGGAAATAGATCATTCCGACGGCAGTGATTGGAAGGGTAGGACGACCACCGTCTACGTCAAGACGTGCCGCCGGCGCACCGCCTCGACAGCACTGCTGGCACTGGCATGGCCTGGCGTTGGTGCGACGACCGACGGCCGCGACGGCGCGCGGTTAACAAATGACCCAGGCGCGTGTCTTCTGCTCGTCATAATCTGCGAAAACCCCATGAGGCCGCTGCTACATGCTGGCGACGGCTGCGTGTGCGGGTAACCTTGTCCCGGGCAACGAAGACGGATCGCCGAGTCTCCCGACGATGTTTCACATCCGGTTGCCAGTACTGCTACGGATGCCTCTGGTGGCAGCCAGCGGTTGCACCAGTAGACATCGATGGGCCTTAATCGCTGCTAAACGGCTAGGCTTCAAGGTGCACTTGAGTGATGCACGTCAGCAGTGGGTGATTTGTCAGAAGCCGGGCGACTTGCTCCAGCTCTGCAGCTTTTCCCAGGAGAATACGGGACTGGGCACGGCAAGGAGCAGCTACAGAAGCAGAAACACATCTATGAGTGATTGCTTCAACCCGCACCATTGCTATGGGTTGACTTCTGGGTGGGCAGCTTCTATAACATTAGGTTAGAAGACTCCTCAAATGTGTCCCTAGAAAGGCCCAAATCACGCAATTTCACTGAGCACAGCGGAAGTCAGTTTACTTCAGTGAAGAGTTAGGTACTTCCTTCTCATTTCCGGAAACAAGGACTTACTCTGGCACAAATGTAAACTATAACATTCCCTACGGAGTAATGCAACTACTTCGGGAGCTAAAAGAAAGTCACTTCAATCTTACTTTATGCCAAGAAGATCTGCTACAGCATCTGGGGTACCAAGGTTAAAAGGCGGAACTTATTTTCCTTCACAATCCTTGGTGGTCCTCTGAACAAGCCGTTATCTTAGACTTCCAGATCTGAAGAAGTCATTAGGGACATATAGATAAAGGATAACGACCAAGGTTAATCAGTCCCTTAGCAGGATGCGCCACGTATTCTGTTTCACAGGATATGTTGACAGTTTGATGGTTGTTAGCATATGTAGAGCGCGTGCGCGCACAACTCGAGGAGGAGCCGGTTGCCGATCCCAGGCTTTTGGATCGGATTTCCCGCCTAGGCCAATCGAGCCTTTCATCTCTCCGGAGGTCGGTGAATTGGTACCAGACCTGTCTGGGAAGGATAAAGCGCTGACTTGTCCATCGACTGGTCACTGCAAATCAATGTGCAAAAATACGCACTCAAATTGCCTTCACGACATCCCCCTGTAGTAGAACCATGGTTCCGGACCTGTGCATGCTATTCAAGCCTTCCGTCCGTCTGCGGTTGATTTACTTTCTTTACGTCGAAATGGACACTTCTCAAATCATATTGGACCTTATCAAACCAAATTAGAACCAAATTCGACACTCTTCTAAGCTAGCTTTAAGACTTTTGAAATCAGAGCGAACTCTTCCAAATCGAAACGGCCTTCAGGTATGTTAACCTACGCAGTCGAGAAGATGGTTAGGATAATTTTTTATTCGAGGGAATTTGGTATAATAATTTTTAAAGAAATTTTTAGAATTAATAAAAATAAAGAAAAAAGAAAGAAATAATAAAGAAAGAATTTAATTTTTAGAATTTAGAAATTTTTAAGCTTAACCGTTCCATGCTGATATCAGCGGCCGGCCCAACCCCGTATCACGGGTGGGTGCTGAAAGACCTGGAGGATATCGCGGGTGTTACGTGCGGTCAAACAGCGCCGGTGGTGTAAGGCGAACATCGCTGCCCGGAAAGCAGAGGATGCAGGTTCGAGTCCCGCCTGGCGAAAGAGTCTTGATCGCAACAAAACATCCCGTAACAACATGTAGAAATTTTTAGTTCACCTGCGCCAATAAGTGTATTAATTTCATAATATCTTTATTTCTAGAAAAAATAGCAAATTAAAAACTGTCTCAAAGCACAGCGCAGAAGCAAGCGTAGAGCGCATTAAAATATCAGATCGCGCTATGCATTCAAAAAATTCGCCACAACTTCTAATTGGTTGATAGTGTAAATGTCACTTACATGATCCGTCAAGTGAGGATATATGTGTTCTTTACATTGTTTTTGTGTTACCATTTACAGGCATGAAACTACATGCAAACTAAAATTTACAGAAACTTTGCTATCAATCACATAAAAATCGCGACGTCTTGGACGAAGACATAAGCAAATCTGTTTTTTTTTTTTTGCAATACAAAATGGCCGCCTTCAAGCTCTTTAAAACATGTTTTAATCCACTATTTTTCCTTGAAAAATAAGATTTTTTTGAATTTCAAACAACGTGTGCACTTATTGGGCAAGATTGAACTAAAACTTCAAAGAAAGCTATAATAAAGTTTTCCTCGAACAAAAAATTATTTTGACCTTTTTCGAGAGTCTCTAGGTTAATGTAGAGGAAGCTCATTTCAATGCGGAAGAGTTCGCTCTGATTTCAAAAGTCATATTCTACCTTAGAAGTGTGTCCAATTTGATTTGAAAAGTGCCCAGTTCAACATGAAAATAGTATAAAATTGTACCGGACTTAGCTGGGAACGAAAGCTGGGATAATTCATTAATAAGTCAAGTCAATCTATGTGCTAAATGCTTGTTGAGGCTAATTCCACTATGTCATTTAGAAGTAGAGTTTTATTAGAATGCATGGCGCATTCCATATAGAGAGGGAGAGATTGTTTGACTCCTTCACCTTTATCCCATTATTTGGCAGTCACTTTGAGATGCGACGGACCGATTAACAGGTTGCGGATTGTGCTTTTCAACAAAACTGCTTGTGTTTCGCTATATTTATAAAGATAAAGGACAACGTTACTCAATCCTTGTTGGGTTGGGATGCGCCACGCCTTCTATTTCTACGGAATGTCGTGGAGGCGATTTGAATGCGTATTTGGCCAGTAGAATGACGTGCGGTGGCCAGCCGATGAACAATGCAGTACTTTATTCTTCCAAAACAGTCTGACACCAATTCACCGACCCCGGAGGGATGGAAGGCTTGATTGGCCTGGGCGGAAAATCCGAACCAGAACCTGGTATCGGGTGCACGCGACCGTCGGCGCCTCCTCCGACTGCGCTACACGCACCCTTGTATTTCGTTAGCCTCGAATCAGTACAGGGCTAGGTTGATGGACAGGACCCGAATCGTGAGATCATGATTAGAAGCGAGCCGACTCCTCTTGCGACTGCTCTACACGGGCCTCCACAAGAACTAGATACATCCTAAAGCTACACGGAGCACGCCAAAGCATAACGAAATTACTGTCAGGGACGTGGAAGTAGTGAGTTCAATGAAAAGCCGACAATGGCCTAATCAGAGCACATGCTGCCCTCACTATACCTGCTTCATGAACGGGGCCCCTAATCGGCGCGTTGCCATCAAAACAAAGCACTAAAGAGGTATTCACGGCCGACGCTACGACTTATGCATACAATGCTGCCCTTGAAGGCGATAGCAGCACAAGAAATGATCACATTGGGTGAAGCGCATCATGGCTGTTCTAGATACTTGTCGTTCCATGACGCACATGAGTGGCAGGGGCAGGTAGGGCAACGTGCTCTTAAGGAAATGTGGAATTTCGGCTCAGTTTCGTTTCGAGTCTAACCATGGGAAAAAGCTAGTTCGGGAAGGAAACACTATCTGACGAGAATCTTCTGAAGAAACCAAATAAAACAAAATAGAATAAGAGGTGCAAGTCTAAAGCAGGAAGTCCACTAGCATGTTACTCCATATGTGGCTTCCAAAAATGCCTAACAAACTAAAAAATAAAGGAAGGAGAATTAAGATAAACGAATAAAAGCGCTAACTCGCTTCTACATTCATGATATTCCTAGAAGAACAATCACCTTTCCTATGGCTTGGGTAAAGCTCTCAGAAATACAGGGATATGCAGGCTGGTCCCTTCTCTCTAGAGTTCAGCCAAATACAAATATGTCTAAGGGATACATATATTGCTGGATCAAAACTATCTCGATGGGGGTCATAAAATTCTAGAGAAGGTTGGACTTGCGGACAACTCCTAACACCCTGCTTCTAGGCTTGAACAAACCTATAAAGCAGTGCTTGAGGTGAGGCCTTCAGCTTAACTGGTTCCATGCTGATATCAGGCCAGTTCATCTCTTTTTCGAGGGGTGAGAGACGATAGGCCATTGACACAAAGATATCGTGGATGTTGCATGTGTCAAATGAGTGCTAGTGGTGTAATGGGCTAGCATCATGCCTGGAAAGCAGAGGAGTCGGGTTCGAGTAACGCTTGACGCAGTAGTTTTCGTCACAACAAGAAACGTCCTTCTAGCATTTTAGAGCCTCCTTAGCAGCACCTCTAGGCTTCAGCAAGCATACAAAACCAAACAAAATACTTGATCGAACTGCCTAAATCTTCATTTGAAATCAGACGTGCATGCCTTAACCTCAAGAGTCATCTAATGACTGGTTTAATCTTTGCTACACATTTTACTCTGCAGTTTTTCCTTTAGTTGGAAAACTCAATATCGCAAAGTCATGCACTCATACATAATTTTCAGAAAAACAGATAGACAACGGAGCTAATACACCTCCAAGGAATGCGCCATGCATTCTAGTCTTCGCGGGAGGGGAATTGAAGGTATATGTAATTGGTGATTGACCGGTGGACAAGTCGTCAGTGCTCTACTCTGCCTGACAAACCTTCTATTAAAGGCATGAGAGTGCGCCATGCATTCTGTCTCTATACGATATCCTTGCAGCATTTCAATGATCGAGACACTTAGTGCTTTTTCGTTGATAAAACACGTAGCTACAAAGCGATTTCGAAGGCATTCCATGCTACATATGTACATAGACACGACAAGGTGAGCCTGCAGGGGACTGCGCCATGACCATCAAAGCTAAACGAGAATGATGTAGATTTATTTGAAATAGAGTCTCTGAATTCTACAGCGAATTCAAAGATAAGATCCACACTCTTTTACAAAGTATTACCGAAAACATGTTTCCCAATCGTCAAGAGGTCTTAAAGAGTTCACCACAGGAATAGCCATTATAAAAAAGAACAAAGGACGTCGCTACTCAATCCCCTTTGGGATGCGCCAGGCATTCTACCTCTACGGGATGTCGTGGAGGCGAGTTGAATGCGTACTTGGCCATACAATGACTTGCGGAGGCCAGCCGATGAACAAGTCAGCGCTTTATCCTTCCCAGACAAGTCTGATACCAATTCACCGACCCCAGAGGGATGGAAGGCATGGTTGGCCTGGGCGGGAAATCCGAACCAGTAACGTGGTATCGGGTGCAGGCGACAGCCGGCGCCTCCTCCGACTGCGCTCCACGCGCCCATAGCGTTCCATAGCGATTATAGGGTGCACAAATTGTGTTGAAAGAGCATCCTGAGAAAACAGAAATACTATTCAGACCGGCGCATTCGACGAGCAGCACATTCTTCAACGTCTGGTTGAAGCATGGGATCGAAAGGTGAGCACTGTTTCAATACCATCAAAATCTGATTTTAGACGAGGAAGGTTGTGTCACCGCGTGCAAGTGTTGTGGAACAACGTTGAAATTTTAAAGTTTCGGAAACAGTGAAGAAAGTTAGGCGGTTTCCGTTTCACTACCCATAAATCTAGGCATTTCAATGTTGTAATCATAGATTCGAAAAAATAAAAAGTATAAACTTAAATAAATAACAGCAAGAGATTAGGATAAAAGTGAATATCCTAGACACTTTCTTCTGTCGTCAGAAGCAAAAATAACAAAAGGTAAGCTGTTGCTGAAATCGATACAAAGATCGAAGAAATCGGAAGTTCTCCGATTTCCAGGCAGAGATGACGGGTTGTCGAAGAAAAATGGAAAATGGCTTCGTCGACAAGACAAGGGGTTGTTATTTTGGTTGAGTTATTGTCAAACATATTTAGCGAGTAGTGTAAACGCATTCTATACAGAACTCTCGATGCATAACGGTTAAGAGTTTTTACGCAACTCTGTGAGATTATTTGGGAGCATTGCATAGCTTCCGCTACTCCCAACGTAGGTAATGGAATTAGAAAGCCCGCTTAATGATTAATACCTTGAGCAGGAGCAGTATAAATCATGGAGGCCTAGTGAGGACAAGGAAATTGCATACATATATCAGCTTTTTATCAAAAATGTAGAAATAGAGGAAACTATTACTGAAAGCTCGGATTAAAAAGGACCACGACGACCGGCTGTCTTAACTTGGAGCCAAAGGAGCAGTGAATAGAATTTCCGAGTGACCAAATTCAACGACCCTTTATTCACTCCGTCTCGCACTAAACTGGTTCCATTTTGCGACCATTGAAGGAAAAACGCCGAAAAGCTTAAAAACCAGAAATCTGAATGCAAAGCGAAAACGGAAAGTTCACAGAAAACCTTATCGAATTCTGGTTATGTGCTCCTCCTCCTGAGGTTCGAGGCAAACATTGCAAGTAGGATAACATAACAAGATAAATATCGGCGTTGGTCAACCCATTTGAGGGATGCGCCACGCATTCTGCTTCCAAGAGATATCGTGGACAAAATTTGAATGCGTGTTTGTCCTACAGAACGACCTGGGATGACCAGCCGACGAACAGATCAGTGTCTCATCCTTCTCAGACAACTCTGGAAGCAGTTTACCGACCCCAAAAAGATGGAATGATTGGTTGACCTGAACGGGAATGGAACCAAGGAACTAGAGCCAGAGAAAACAATAATGCAGAAGCGATAAAAAGAATACTCAGTTTTTACGTCACATCAAGCATTTAAGCATTGACATAGCACTTTCAAAAGGCATTTTTTCAATACGTCTTTGAAATGTAAATTTTCCGGTGCACGCCACGAAGACGCACCGCAAGGATATGGAAAAGCGCCGTTGCTCCTACTGTAACCGCGACAGCCAATCAGGCACCGGCACCAGCTGTGAGGCATATTGGTTGCCACGATTACGGTAGGAGCAACGGCGCGTCACCTTCCGCTACACGTTCCCACACCTCCGCAGAGCGTCTTCGCGACATGCACTATTTCGCAAATGAAACTCGTCACTGTCTGATCCAAAACAACTTCTAGCCATAAGTTCACCCACGCACGCCTTGTGAATGTATAAGGCCAGTTGCCGATTCAAAAGCTTTCCTTTATTTGCTTTGAAAATTTCTTTTTTGGCTGAAACTTTTCCGGCGGTCAAAAAGATTGCGCCATTTACTGATTCAGTACGCCACTGGTCAGATCAAAGATGCATCTAAACCAGATCATAAACCAAAGAGCGAAGACAAGCTCAAATAACATATGCATCCAAAAGAACAAAGCACGGCCTACTCCAGCCCTTTCAAGCAGCAAATCTAGACGAAGTTTAAAGAATCCTCCGGTATTATTGTGCACGAATGACACGACGAAGTCGACAGCGACAGCAACCCGTCGACAACATGCTTAATCTTATCGGCGCCTCTTCGGTGCCAACACCAGCAGCAGCTCAGCCGGCAAACAATGTGCACAGCCAGTCCACCTGGCGTGGTGATAAGCAGGGCGGACTGATAATCGAAGAATATAGCCCTAAATATAGACGAAGTTGCGGAGAGATAGCTGCTTCGAGAAGCGATTGGGGCTAACGACGAATCGAACCGCGATGAACGAGGATCGTTCACAACGTTGCACCGTGAGACACACGACTCAATGCCTACTTGACCCGGTTATTGGCACGAAGCCGTTGTCGTCGTCGAACGGTCGGTGTCAGACTCAATTCCACCTCAAGAGGACAACGAATGTGGCTGTGGCTAGTTTCAGCAAGAAACCTCCAGAAGCAGGGTGCACCGCACCAGAGAACAGGGGAGGCTAACTGGATTTGAAAAGAGAATAGGATGGCTTTACCAGGCAAATGCTTGGCTTTGCTTGACCAGATTGAACAGCTAGAGCCATATAGCTTATCGCCAGGCTCATTTGGAAGGAGAATGTCTATTACCAAAAGAGAATGAAGGAGGTCGAGGTAAATCACACTCTTTGGGATACGCCACGCATTCCATATCCACAGGCCAAAAACAGCGGGCACCGACCTAGACAACGTCTGTATTCCAGCGGTCAATCGATGATGCCGAAAGGAGACCGACCAATATTCAAATCTGGCTGCACGCTGTCGAAGGCTGGTGGCCACGGCCGACAACGCCATGAGGACCATAGATCATCACGCCTGCTCCTCGAGGTGGCGACGACCACCCGTTGGACGTCCTTATCTCGAGCGGCTCTCGCTGATGAATCGAATATTCCGCGAAAATTCACTCAGAAACGTTCCCTAAGGGGCACTGGACCAAAGCGACCAGCGCTGGACAGAAGTTCTCCCATTAGGGGGGCTAAGAAATCGGGTTCCTGATTTCCCATATCTCTAGTAGACGAGTTTCTGATTCCTTATACCACCATTAGACGTATTTTTATGAGTTCTCCGTATCTTTATCTTCAGAGGCGCAGGTCATGCTCGCGCAAATACAGCAAAATCATAGCCAAATCTAGACGCAAAACCCTAGAAAGCTCACACAACATAGTATTACAAATGCTAGTAACCCTTAAAGCCCATAGTATAGGAAACACTAGGTAAAACTGCAACATAGATACAACATAGTAGTGTAGGAAACATGTCAATTAAACTGCAATGATGAACGATTTCGTCAGGAAACTCCTAAGTGTCTACGCCATGAAACGGGTTTTTCGAAGGCAAAAGGCGGTAGAGAGAGAATGTTCTCATTGAACAGCTTGCTGAACGACGGAAGCACTCATATGGGGAAGCTTTTACGACGAACCTGTGGCCTAGTAGTTGGAACCCTCAACTTAGCACTTGCTTCTCTAGTTATAGAGGGCGCTAGGTTAAAAATATCACTAGAATTTGGCTACGTTCCACCTGTAATCACTTTGAGAACCATCAGAAGATCACTTCGAGCTCTCCTGCTCTGCTGACTAGGCACTCCAAGTTGTTTTCGCCTTTCTTATCCACTGGGAATTCACTGGTAACCTCGACCTGTACAGCGCATAGCAACCTTGCGAGTGGAGTTATTCTGAACCTTTTCAATGAAATCTATGAACTTCTTTTTATGAGGCAAGGAAACAGTGGTACCTCTCTCCAGAAGTGGGCTTGCATAGATTTCGTAGGCTATAAGTAAAAGTATCGAGGATTTTATGTTCGAAACGCTTCGAATAGGTTATACACCCCACGACTTTGTATCAGACTATGACTGAGGAAAAACGGCACTGAAAAAATGACAAAAATGAAACAAATGAAAACCTGACGTCTGAAAGCCTAGCAATGCTAGGGGAGAACAAATGAAAAAATAGCGCATTCCATTGGAAAAATTATGCAAACGAGGATCAGGAGAAAATGCTCTTCCAGCCAGTAACTTCGTTCGATTTATAAAAGACACAAATTAGGAAAAAATGAAATAAATCTAAGCGAATAAAAGGCCTCAGCAAACGAACAAGTGTTCGAACGGATCGAATGAGAGTTTACGGCTTGGAGCTTTAATAGCCCATTAAGCCCTAAGGACGAGCCATCGAGGATTAGGCTTACGATATTTGCCAAGCACTCAGTCACCTATCCGTCCGGCAACGGTCGCTCGTAAACCTTCAGCGGCGCAAGCAAACTCCTCTTCGGCTGACGATACACGGTTGGAGCGATGCCAAGACGACGACACTAATCGATCGATAATTGAACGGATCCGTGTCGTCGTGCCGTTGAATAGAATCGTCTTTTGGCGGTGAGCCAGACCTTTCCGCCAGATGAACTCGTAGGAAGGACGACGACGGCTCGGCGTCAGACGGCGGAGCAGCACGAGGTTGACCGTAAGTGGGCACAGGTAACGCGCGACAGGGACGCAGTGAGAGCGTAAGGACGACCGAGGACGACGACAGTGAGCACGAACGAGGAAGACACCTGTGCGGCGGACGGGCGGTGGGTGAGGTCATGCGCAGGTGGTAATCGGCGGCCGGATATCTTCAGGTGATGTGGCTGGTTTAGTGGAAGGCCCTTTGGCCGGCAGGCCCTCCGAGCAAAGCAGCTGAGAGAGTCCATCTGCCTCGACTGCTAGCTGCGCGCTCGAAAGATAGCAGAACTATTCAAGGGAGTGAAATTGTGAAAGCACCGGGAGTTGAACACCAGGATAGGTGACACATACGGCCTCAATTTTATCCAATTTTTCAAGTTTTCCTGAGAGGCTGAATGAAGATTTTTAAGAGATTTTGAAGATTTCCTAGGCATTTCTGGAGCATCCTTCCTCACGAAGTTTTTTATCCGTTCTAAATTCTAACATTAATTATTGCAGTACATATTTAATTAGATGCCAAATACTGAATGCACAAATACGTTTTCAATCAATACTAATCGATATATCGATCCACAGTAATTCGCTAAGATAACATAGTTACTCTAGCACATGTTTAATTAGATGTCAAATACTAAAAAAATGTGTACTAGAGTAATTAAGTTACCTTAGCAGCTAATGAAATACTGGGGATCGATAAATCGATTAGTATTGATTGGAACTTTGTGTACATTTAGTATTTGACATCTAATTAAATATGTACTTGAGTAATTATGTTATCTTAGCAGTTAATGAAATACTGTGGATCGATAAATCGATTAATGATTGAAAATATTTGTGTGCATATAGTATTTGAAGTCTAATAAAATAAAATAAGACTAATTGAATATGTACTGGAGTATTTATGTTAACATGGCAGTGAACGAGCACAAAAGTTCCTATCAATAATAATCGATTTATCGATCCACAGTAATTCGGTGCTGCTAAGTTAACTGCTCTAATACACATTTAATTAGACTTCAAATGCTAAATGCACGTTAAAGTAAAGTTCAATCAATACTAACCGATTTACCGATTGACTGTAATTCGACAACAGCTATGTTAACACATATATTAGGGGGTGGGCCAAAAGTAATGAGACAAATTCAACAAATGTCTTTATCTCTTTATAACTCAAGATTACAACTCAATGATGCTGAGGAATGTATTTGCCATTAAGGGCAATGACCTTGCTGCCATCGCTCAGCCAACTTCCTGATCCCATCCTTCCAGAACTGCTTGGGCGTGGTGTTGATCAACTGCTCGATATGGTTGTCAAGTGCTGCTTGGGTTCTTGTATCCCTTCCGACCAGGAAGTTCTGTAGGCTCAAGAAGTAGTGGTGGTCGCATGGAGAGATGTCCGGCGAATACGGTGGGCGAGGCATGTGAACGTAGCCCAGCTGAGCAAGCTTACCCGTGGTTACTTGTTCCCAATGGGGTGCGGCGTTGTCAAAGAGGAGGACCTTCTTGACGCGCTGCGACTGAATGAGAGCGAGTCGCCGGTCAATCTCTTCTATTTCGTTCACAATGGCCTTGTAGTTCATCGTAGTGCTCTTGGGAAACAGTTTCCGGTCCATGGGCGCAGACCCAAGAGCTCCAAAGATGTTTCTCGCCGTGAACATCTCGCCGAACGAAGGTCGGTAACAGGTCGCCAGGCCTCACCCAGACTCGCTGCTTGGCAGGGTTAAGGTAGAAGACGTACTTCTCATCTTGCGTGAATATTGAGCCCAGGCTGCTCTGGGTCGGGAATTGGGCGAGAGTTGCGCGACACAGGTCGACTCGTCAGATTGGAATTTAGGCATGAGACAGACTGGGGTTTTGGCATGCTTCTGGAAAGGGCGGATGTGGTAACTCCTCAGATGGGATTCAGTAAGTAGCATGCAAACATACAAATACGACAAGCACGAAACCAGACTCCAGCCACGAGATATACAATACCCACCATAAGGATTGGAAAAAGGACGCGGTAGGCGCGTTTTCCGCGTTCTTTCTGTTCTTTTGCTGTAGCCCTTTGGATCTTCATCGTTTTTGAAAAACTCACACACCGTTGTGATCTCCTCGACGAGATCTATCCAACGCCGCAAAAACATTTTTTGTTAGTCCATTTTTCACCGCTATTTTTTCCAAAGCACCAGGGGATACTCATTAGCGAGCGACGTCTCCACTAATTGCGCCCAAAGGACACTTAAACGCGCGGATCTAATGCCAGCGCGCTCACGGTAACTCCTCCTTAGGGAAGATTCTGTAGACCGAGAAGCTTGCAACACCATAGATATTGTATTCTACTCTATATTATTTATTAATTATTTTTTATTTTTCGGTTATTTTAATAAGGGCTAACAATTTTTTCTTTATCTACTGAGTACTGCCGACAGCTGATTTATCTGGCCACATCAAGGAAGAGTATGTACAATAGATGAAAATTCCTAACTGGGACGCGCCATGCATATTACTTCTGTGAGATATCGTTGAAAAGATTTGGATTTATACTTGGTCCACACCATGAACAGCGGTTATGGATAAGTCAGCGCTTTGTCCTAGCTAGACAAAGCTAGGATACCGATTAGCCGACTCCGGAAGATTGTAGGTTTGGATGGTCTGGTCGGCGCCCAGTCCGAGAACCTCGAATCTCCAGCATGCGACAGCCGGCGTATCCTCCAATTACCACTCGCACAGGGAATAGCTAATTTTGTATTACTGAAAATTTCTTCGCAGCTCTATCGACTTAGGAAAGTTATCATATCTGGATAAATGCCCAGATTTCGCATCCCCAACCAGCTCTCCATTCTTAACCAACAATGAGCTTTTCCTGTGTAACAGGTGCTGTAACTTTTCTTAGAGGGAAGTAACAAAGTTAAAATTTGCTCTGAACTCTAAAGCACGTAGGTGAATTGCAGCAGGCCCACTTTTACCTTGAAAAAAAAAAGAAAATTTTTGCTGGTCACAAATCCACTGCGCACCACCATCAGTAACGTTTTTTCACAAAGTTTTGCGTACTGCAACTTTCTAAGGACAGAAGCAAGTACGCTGAAATCTTTTCTGTGTAAAATAGGTTTGCATAGCTCTGATACAGGCAAGGTAGGAGGAGCTGAGTTCACTCCAATATAGTTTTTCAGGCGTCTAAACTCGAGAAAAATATACACTTTCCTGATCCCACTTTGTTTTCAAAATTTAGGACTTCACGTCAGTCAGTCCGTCAAATGCTTAAGACAGCACATACCACCATTGGAAGCGCTTTCCAACAACATAGTTTTATAAAATTTGAGGAGATTCGACATTTTGCGCCTTTTCTGCCGAGGTCGAGTTCTGGACAGCATTCGGCTCGACCTGGGCTCTGCGTGCATCGCCCGCGCCCGACCAAGGCCTCCTCGCACCTGGGTGCGACATCCAGCGGTACTATGCCAATTATAGGGGACTGCACAGTGCCGTTCGGCGAACGGTGCTATTGATTCGCCTTGGCCTTCTCGTTATTATACTGATAATTTTACAATAATTTAAATATTGCCTTGATCTGAATTAATTTTCACGCTCTACATATTGAGACAAGCATGTTGCGTTATCGATTCGTATGGTACCAAACTTGTCTGGGCAGGATAAAGCGCTAATTTGTTCATCGGTTGACCACCGCAAGTTATTGAATAGGCCGAAAGGCAATAGATTTGCCTCCACGATATCCCGTAGATGGAATGCTTGGCGCACCCAAAAAAAAAAGATTGGGTAACGCCGTCCTTTATCCTATAGATATAAAAAATCTACCACCGAGAGATGATAGAAGCAGAATGCGAGGCGCAGGGATTAACTACCGTCTACCTCTATCTTCTATTAGAAATGATGTCATTGATTTTAAAACTGGATGACAGCAATACATTAATGAATTAGTGGTGACTACTCCTGTGCAGGCGCGTGGTCGGAGGAGGTGTCCGCTGTGGCATGCGCTCAATTCCAGGTTGGGATTTCAGGCCAAGCCAACTAAGTCTTCCATCCCTTCGAGCTCATTGGGCCGATGTAAAAAAAAAAATTCTGGGAAGGAAAGACACTGGCTAGTCCATCGCTCGGCTAAGAAAGTCATTGTAAACGCCAAGTGCGTGTTCAAATGGCCTCCACAGCGTTCCGTGGAATAGAATGCGTAGCGCATCTCAAGGGATTGAGTAAAAAGATTGATTCTGCTTTATCCTTTATTTATATAGGCGTACTAACAGACCTTTCGACTGCCTACAAAACGTACAAGCTGCAACCTGAAAGGTTCCAACTTGACAGAGCTATTGTGCTCCGAACACTCCCGCGCGTGCAATATGCGAGCGGTCGCCCCCCCCCCCTCGATTGAAAGGTTCGAGTATTGAGGAATTCGCATTTCCCACTAAGAGAAGATAGAAGCGCAGTGGATATGCGCTCGTCCACTCGATTGATAGGTTCGATTCTGCATTGTGCACGGCGCACCCTTGGGGCATTCCTGGCATGACAGAGCACATGTACCCTTTCTTTTCAGTACTCTACAAATAAAAAAGTACGCTAATAGTCACTGTCTTTTTTAACCTATAGCATTGATTTGTTACCTAAACTCATCATAGTTGATTGAAAATCTATCGGGACAATTAACTTTGAGCAACAATTTTCATCAAAGCTGAAAATTTTTCAACAGCCACCCAAGTCCAACTTTCGATGAATACTTGCATATCGAGTGAACACTACTCTGATATCTTTCTTTCTTTTTTGAATAACTTAATTAGCTTTTCGAAATTGAATAACTTGAAGAGCAGGAGTAGCCTTTTAATGACACGTTACCTCGTTGCTTTCCGGGGAGAACTCACAGCGCCGCCAGGGGCCACGCACCTCATCTATCCACAGAGCGTTGGCTCCGTTCTGCCCTTTGCGTTGACAAGTAAAAGAACCCCGTGATTGGTAGTGGCCCGAGAGGGTGTTTGATCTCCGCCCCTTTAGGTGGCGCAGTGTACTCATCCCGAAAAGACCGTAACCTATATAATAGCGCTTGGCTAAATGAGCATTTTTCGAAATATATTTGCTATCACAGTTCAATGTCCTGTTTTTTTTTGAAGTTTTTACAAGTTGCGTCCTCTTATAAAAACAAAGATCTTTTCGTATGCTTCACTAAGGCTTTTTTGTTTGCAGACGACGTTTTCTCGTTTGACTAAAGCATTCATGGATTAGGCTACTTCTGACATTTTCAAATGAAGTCCAAAAGTCATTTACGTCTTCATTGATCTTCTGGGAGCTATATCGTCAGCTCTTCTTCTGGTCTCCTCTTGTATTGCTGTACTGATAAGTTGAGCAGCTTTTAAAAAATAGCACTATTACAGTATGTAAAGAAAGCCAGATCCTAAAATGAATTTCTCGGAAGCACCGCAGTTTTCCGCGCTGGAGCCGAAAACTAGCGCACTAGTGCCGGAGAACGATAGAAAAGGTGGGTATCCACATTTGAGAGAGCCATACGATGACGAGCAAAAGTATGTGATGTATCTCTGTGCAAACCTTATAAAACCTGTTGAAAATTTTAGATGTTATGTTGGCATTCTTGGCACTAGTTGTTAATGTAGCCTACATGGAATAGCGAACCTACCAGGCGTAGTAAAAAATGGGCTTACCATACAGAAGGATGCACAGTGAGCCCATTTTTTGATCAATGTATGTATGTGATCAAATCAATAGCGAACGATTTCTTTGAACCAAGTGACAGATTCAAATTGAGCTCCTTAAACAACATTTACGGAAATAAAAGAATGTGCAAGTCGCTATAGTTGTGGCCGAATGAATATTCGAACATTTGAATTAGAATAATTCTATTCGAAATCGAATATTCCTATTCGAACGTTCGAAAAAACCCGATTTTAGAACGAATTCGTATTTGAATGCTCGAAAAATGCGATTTTTGAACGTGTTCGATTTTCTATTATTGAATATATTCGGTTATTCGAAATTTTTGGGAGAGCACAACAATACAAGTCGCCCATTTCGCTTGCATCGAAGACGGGAAGGCGCTAGCCAATCGCAGTTCTTGATTGGATGTGATTGGCTGGCGCCTCCTCTCCATCTAAGGCATACATATTAAAGAATTGCGTCTCATTCTCTATACATTTCAAACAAGAGCGAAAATAGCGCTAATATCAGGCTACAGGAAAATGTTTTCAATGCGGCGAAAATATTGAAAAACCTTCTTGTCATGTATCCCCTCCCATATATAGGATAAAGGATAAAGGACGGCGTTACTCAATCCCTTTTGGGATGCGCCAGCGCATTCTACTTCTACGGGATGTCGTGGAGGCGACATGAATGCGTATTTGGCCATACAATGACTTGCGGTGGCCAGCCGATGAACAAGTCAGCGCTTTATCCTTCCCAGACAAGTCTGGTACCAATTCACCGACCCCGGAGGGATGGAAGGCTTGGTTAGCCTGGGCGGGAAATCCGAACCAGGAACCTGGTATCGGGTGCAGACGACAGTCGCGCCTCCTCGGACTGCGCCACACGCGCCCAATTTCGTAAACCGTAAGTCACGAAAAATTGCCAAAATTGTCATAAACCGTAAAATCGTAAATCGTAAATCGTAAATACGCACACCTCTGGTGCATACAGTTGTCGGCTGCAGAACCCCACCTGATCTCTCAATATGCAGACTTCCCAGAAGCGAAAACGTCAGCTAGGGAATAATAAGGAAAATGAACAACAAGGCACGCAAATAAAATTAAAAAGGGGGATTAGTCTGGAAAGGCAAGCGCATTACCTGACGAAGGGACTGGGAGATGAGGAGTGCAACCGTGAAGCTCCAAGAAAGTGCGGAAAGTCGTCTTCAATACAGAGCTGGACGAACTCGACACTACGACATATATATATATATATATTAGATATCAGACATAGGGACAATTTCTGGTTGGGATTTCCCGCCGTGCCCACTAAACCTTCCATCCCTTCGGGGTCGATGGATGGGTACCAAAATTTTCTGGGAAGGGACAACACTGACTACTCCGTCGGCTGGCTAAGCAAGTAATTGTTCAAGCCAAATCTGCATTCAAATCGCATCTTCGATATCTCGTAGAATTAGATTGCTTGGCGCACCCCTTAAGGATTTGATTAACACCGTTTTTTACCCTTTTATCCTTAATTCTGTTCTTATTAGGCAGCTCTAGGATATGTCATGCATGTGCTTTAAGGAGAGTGGGATTTGTGCTTAGGAACTGAAAGATATCAATGTTAGTAAAGGTCAAAGAATCTAATTTGTACACCTCTCCTATACTAAAGTTGCTCAGTAGTCCAGACGACCCTATTCGTTTGAGTGATTTATATAAAAGATAAAGGATAAAGAACGGCTTTACTTAATTTCTTCTGGGATGCGCCGTGCATTCTCTCCTACAGGGTGAAGGCGATTTAAATGCGTATTTTTTCACACAATGCGGCGGCCAGCCCATGAAGAAGCAGTGACCAGTCGAAAAAAGAAAAGCTTACGGTGAGCAGCCGATGAACAAATTAGCGCTTTCTCCTTCTCAGTCAAGTCTGGTACCAATTCACAGACCACGGAAGGATGGAAAGTTTGGTTGGCCTGAGTAGGAAATCCGAACCTGCAGCCTAAGTACAGTCGACAACGCAACATGCTTGTCTCAATATGTAGAGCGTGAAAATTAATTCAGATCAAGGCAATATTTAAATTGTTGTAAAATTATCAGTATAATAACGAGAAGGCCAAGGCGAATCAATAGCACCGTTCGCCGAACGGCACTGTGCAGTCCCCTATAATTGGCATAGTACCGCTGGATGTCGCACCCAGGTGCGAGGAGGCCTTGGTCGGGCGCGGGCGATGCACGCAGAGCCCAGGTCGAGCCGAATGCTGTCCAGAACTCGACCTCGGCAGAAAAGGCGCAAAATGTCGAATCTCCTCAAATTTTATAAAACTATGTTGTTGGAAAGCGCTTCCAATGGTGGTATGTGCTGTCTTAAGCATTTGACGGACTGACTGACGTGAAGTCCTAAATTTTGAAAACAAAGTGGGATCAGGAAAGTGTATATTTTTCTCGAGTTTAGACGCCTGAAAAACTATATTGGAGTGAACTCAGCTCCTCCTACCTTGCCTGTATCAGAGCTATGCAATCCTATTTTACACAGAAAAGATTTCAGCGTACTTGCTTCTGTCCTTAGAAAGTTGCAGTACGCAAAACTTTGTGAAAAAACGTTACTGATGGTGGTGCGCAGTGGATTTGTGACCAGCAAAAATTTTCTTTTTTTTTTCAAGGTAAAAGTGGGCCTGCTGCAATTCACCTACGTGCTTTAGAGTTCAGAGCAAATTTTAACTTTGTTACTTCCCTCTAAGAAAAGTTACAGCACCTGTTACACAGGAAAAGCTCATTGTTGGTTAAGAATGGAGAGCTGGTTGGGGATGCGAAATCTGGGCATTTATCCAGATATGATAACTTTCCTAAGTCGATAGAGCTGCGAAGAAATTTTCAGTAATACAAAATTAGCTATTCCCTGTGCGAGTGGTAATTGGAGGATACGCCGGCTGTCGCATGCTGGAGATTCGAGGTTCTCGGACTGGGCGCCGACCAGACCATCCAAACCTACAATCTTCCGGAGTCGGCTAATCGGTATCCTAGCTTTGTCTAGCTAGGACAAAGCGCTGACTTATCCATAACCGCTGTTCATGGTGTGGACCAAGTATAAATCCAAATCTTTTCAACGATATCTCACAGAAGTAATATGCATGGCGCGTCCCAGTTAGGAATTTTCATCTATTGTACATACTCTTCCTTGATGTGGCCAGATAAATCAGCTGTCGGCAGTACTCAGTAGATAAAGAAAAAATTGTTAGCCCTTATTAGAATAACCGAAAAAATAATTAATAAATAATATAGAGTAGAATACAATATCTATGGTGTTGCAAGCTTCTCGGTCTACAGAATCTTCCCTAAGGAGGAGTTACCGTGAGCGCGCTGGCATTAGATCCGCGCGTTTAAGTGTCCTTTGGGCGCAATTAGTGGAGACGTCGCTCGCTAATGAGTATCCCCTGGTGCTTTGGAAAAAATAGCGGTGAAAAATGGACTAACAAAAAATGTTTTTGCGGCATTGGATAGATCTCGTCGAGGAGATCACAACGGTGTGTGAGTTTTTCAAAAACGATGAAGATCCAAAGGGCTACAGCAAAAGAACAGAAAGAACGCGGAAAACGCGCCTACCGCGTCCTTTTTCCAATCCTTATGGTGGGTATTGTACAGGGCCCGCCCCAAAGGTTAATTGTTTATTCTGCCTACTGGGAGTAGTATCGTGAGGCATCTGCTAATGTACATACCCATGGTCAGCGCACCTCCGTCATGACATCACCAGGTGCTCCACTGAAGCTCACACGTATTTTTGTTACGATTCACTCTTGTATGCAACCTCGCAGCGGCCAGGCGTATTTCTCTCCCTTTTCCGTCCCTTTTTCCTTTTTTTTCTCTCATTTTTCTCAGCTTCGCTATGCTTTTTGCAATGTGCCATCCATTATCTGAAATCCTCCCTGTTTACCTATGCGTGCCATTATTTATGTTGGTCAAATAAATAAATAAATAAATAAATAAATATGGACACGGCATGGGGTGTCTCATTACTTTTGCCCCCCCCCCCCTAATAATTACTCCAGGACATATTTAAATAGACTTCAAGTACTAAATGCATACAAAAATTTTCAATTTATACTAATCAATTTATCGATCCACAGTCATTCGGGAACTTTTAAGCTGTTAGGAACTCGAGTTTTCCCCATATCAAACGAGTTTCTGTAGAAACCGCTCAACTAAACCGGTGTTACCAATGAAATGTTGACGAAACTGTAGAGGGCAGTGGCGCAAATGATAGGGGGGGCATGTCAGCCTGCTCCCATTGACGTTGAGCTCGATTCCATGCCGAGATCAAACAGGCACCCCTTCCGCGAGGTCCGTGGATCCGAAACACCTCGAAGACCACCTCGAAGTAGAAAGCGTGGCGCATTCCAGTAAAACGTTTAACAGCGACCATTGAAATTAATAATATCGGTCAAGGACTGCAGATTCATTAGAGCAGGCTGTGATCTAGCGGTAAAACGGTTTTTAACACAACTCCATTCCAGTAAGCAAGAAACTCGGCGGATAAATCGGGGGAACAGGAATAAATTAGAGGATACATGAGACGGAAATTTTTCCCTTTATGGGGTGCTCCATATATCCCACTTTATCCCACACCCACAATATATCGTGAAAGCAACTCACGTGCGTATTTGGCCCACACAAAGGTTTATGGTAGTCAGCCGTCAGCGCCTTACCCTTTAATGACAAGTTTGGTAGCAATTCAAGACACCAGAGGTGTAGAAGGTTTAATCGGCGCTGCGGTAACCGAACCTTGGAATAGATGAATAGGAGTAACGGCGCCTCGTTCGACTGCACTACATGCATCCATTCCGTTTGGACAAATTGTAGCGGGAAGCAACCCTTTAAGAATTCTCGCTAAGAAGAGAGAGAGAGCTCCTGGCTGCCTATTCATTGCCTATTCATGGAGGTGGATAGGCGGTGAAGCGGTGAAGTGGTCAGACGACCACTTCTTCGTCACCTCCTTTGACTGCGCTACAAGCGCCCAATTGGGCTCTCAGGGGTAAAATCTTCACGGCATTTGTGTTCTCACTAGCTCTGTATGGCCCTACAATCTGTTACGATTTATCTGAAATTTTAATAACAATTTTCAACTTTGGGTACAAGTCGTTAATATGGCCTACCTGGGGAGGTGCTCCCCAGGCAAATCAGGCCGTATCGAACGGGTATGCCACCTAATGGGGGGAGGGGTCTACCGTAGGCGCCTTTATTGGCTGGCGCTCTCATCTCCACTTGTAGGTCACATTAATACTTTATGTATACTGTAATAACGAAGTTGTTGCGATCAAATTCTGGCGCCAGATATAAAAACGTGGTTTTGTATGCTTAAAACCCCTTCAAGGGCTACCCGAAGCATGAAGAAACTGGCAGGAACAGAACATCGTTTTTAACTGAGAAAAATTCCAAGTCCAGAATGGTGAGCTCCCTATCTCTACCGCGATCTTTGGGCTCAGCTCTGGACTTCTCGACGTTATTTTTACACCAGCAGACAAAGTTCTTGGTCAGTAGCCCGCCTCCATCGTCACTGTGACACCCCCGAAACCTATCAAACTCTATTCTAGGCTCCAGGCGGACTATGAGAAAAATGAGTTCCATTCCGTGCACTTTGGCTTCGATAACAAATGCGACGGGCACGAGGATGGATGTGCCGATATTAGCGCAGAGATACTGCAGCCAAAAGACTAGCACATGAAGTCAGCAGATCCCCCGAAATAGTCCCGGCCTCTCCAAGAAGACTCGTCTGCGACGGGACTAAGTGAGTCAGCAGAAAAACGAACAACTAAACAAAACGACAGCAATCCCGAGCGGCTGCGGAGCCGTTTGCGCGTTCGCGATTGAGTTCGGGAGCGTTCAAGTCGTCGTCCTCGTCAGTGTAATTGAACCTCATCCCATCGTCAACCATGACGGATGGAGTGAACAACTCGTCCTCCACCTCGTCGCGCTCGGAGCTCCACGACGACGCCCCAGAGCGGCTCACATTTGCATATCCAGACCGATTATCTCAGTTGGCAGGCGCTTTGCTTTTCCCTAAGCGATCGGTCGTGGGCATCGAGGAGAGAGATAACCGGCCGGGAGGGTGGGGGCACTCATGTCGGTTGGGGAAGGGACTCCTGGGGCATGGACAGGAAAATGGCTTTGGACCGTTTGGAACCTCGGCTGGGAATGTTCGCATGAAGAATTTTGATGAATGTGAGAGGCAGCCAATCTTTTCGCGGAATGCGCCACGCATTCTAATTCCACGGGATGTCGTGAAGGCAAAGTAAATTTGGGATTTGTCCTAGTCACGGGGAGGGGGGCACAGGGCGTTTTTACTCATGGTCAGAATTCCCTTCCTTGAAGATGTCTAAGTGCTTCACCTGTTGCCCCACGATACGTACGGCACTCGGGCAAACTCAAGTGAGGTGGCGGGGTGGTGTTATAGTGCACACACTATTGCACCTTGGGGCTGCCCCCTCCCGTCTAGGAGAGATCCTAAATCTGCAATTGGCCTATTCAAAAACTTGCGTTCAGCAGTAGTCAATGTTCTAACCACAGTCAGTCCCTCTTCCGACTGCACTATCACACGTCCATAGTTTGTACGTGAGGGGAAAACTCGAAACAGCCATAGCAAGCAGTAAAAGGGTAAAAGAATAAAAAACAAAACAAAATAGAAATAAAGAAGAAAATGGAACGGAATGGTCCAAGAGGATGGGGCGGACAACAGCAGACAAGCATCTTCAGACGGGATTCAAACACTCAGAATATTATCCACCTTTCATCAATCGTTTTCGTATCAGTCTACCAAAATTTTACTCACTCCATGATATTCTGACATCGTAACTCATATTCAGAACTCTCACTATGCTACTCGTTACTAGACATTAGTGATAAGTTATCACATCAATGCGCCTTAGGTCCGAGCTCCGCCTGTGGTCATTCTTTTAGTATTTTCCAAAGAACCGCAGCTGGACATAAAACAATCGAATCTTGAATTAAAAACGAAAACAAACAAAAAAACCAAAATAAAAAAACGTCAAAAGGGCGGCAGACCTTGGTAGGTTCCGTGCTCAAGCAGCAGACCTTCAGACTGAAGGCGTGTGAATTCCTCAACGGACACGAAACGATAATGTTCACCGTCAACCTCTCCTTCCCGAGGCGGTCGAGTAGTATCTGCAACGGCACTTATTGTATCACACGCTATTAACTTGGAACCTGTGCCAGAGTTTCTGATACCCCACCAGGGATCATCGGACCGAACATCTCCAAATGCAGAAGCATGGAATAGCTAGGACCCATAGATATTATGAGCAATCACCCACTGCAGTAACTCTGTAAACGAAAGCAAACGCGCTTGGGAGCAGGACTTTCTCTTGAAATCCCTGAACGACAACTTTGACTCCCCTCGAGTCTCTCGGGTGATAGGGTCCACCGGGCCACTCTGGAACGAACCTGGGGCAAACTGCTGGCGCCTGTTCGACCGAACCGATGATCAACAAAGGTGGGAAATTCAGGTTGCGCTTGTCGATAATGCACCTGTGGCGGAGTCAGCTGGAGGCTACCATATCCTCCACATCGCGAGTCGACTTTCCGCTCGTGCTTCGTTAGCACAAACAAGTTTTCCTTCCACTACGCTTGGTGAGTAGGTACCACGTTCGCTTTCGAGTTGCAGGCTGACTTCTTCCCAAACTGCATTGGGACTGCCTCTATAACTTTATGTAGAAGGAGAATGAGTGTCGTACACAAAATGTGCTGCTCAACTTCAACCACGGTATACTTTACACTTAATAATCTTGCAGGCACTCCGTGCAGCGCAGTCGGTGGAGGTGCCGGCTGTCGTGTGGACCCTATACCAGGTTCCAAGTTCGGTATTCCCGCTCAGGCCAAGCAAGCCTTGCATCCCTTCGGGGTGGGCGAATTGGTACCAGACTGGTCTGGTAAGGATAAAGCGCTGACTTGCTGATCGGCTGGCCACCGCAATTCATTGTAGGCCACATACGCATTCAAATCACTTCCACAACATCCCGTAGAAGTAGAATGCCTGGCGCATCCTAAAAGGGATTGAGTAACGCCCTCCTTTATCCTCTTTCCTTTATCCTTTACTCCTGCCGGACTTCTAACCCGGAATCTTAAATTCACAATGAGCATGGCTAATTAGTAGAATTTCAAAATTTTAAAATCTGGGTCAAGGGGAGTCTTGATGGTAACTGGGAACAACAGAACTGAGGAGCGGGGTTATTCTCGACATTTACGGCAGACGACAATCCTTATAAGGGAGAAATTCTATGCTCATATGATCACATTTACTCCGGTGACTCTGGTAGAGCGCTACTGGGCTACTTCGATGATCAGCATCATTTGTATCACCTGTCGACCAGTCTTTAGTTACTTGAATGGGAGCTTGTAATGTGTCCAGTTATCCCTAGCGCGTGCCAGACTGCCCCAGTGAATCATCCTTGGTCGGTGGACGCGAAGAGCGTCACATCGATCGTTCAGAGAGAAGTGCGAACAAACGTTGCATTCATCTCTAGCCTTATCTTAACTTTACCCTTCTATCCCGCATACCCAACGGTTTAACTCTTTATGAATCCCGCCCCAAAGCTGGCCTTTCCACATTGCTTTATGCACTGATTTATCAAAAACCCGATACCATGGCTTTAAAGGATAAAGGATAAAGGACGGCGTTACTCAATCCCTTTCGGGATGCGCCACGCATTCTACTTCTACGGGATGTCGTGGAGGCGAGTTGAATGCGTATTTGGCCACACAATGACTTGCGGTGGCCAACCGATGAACAGGTCAGCGCTTTATCCTTCCCAGACAAGTCTGGTACCAACCGACCCCGGAGGGATGGAGGGCTTGTTGGCCTGGAAGGAAAATACGAAACAGGAACCTGGTATCGGGTGCAGGCGACAGTCGGCGCCTCCTCCGACTGCGCTACACGCGCCCCACCATGGCTTTACACTGATGAAATATGAGCACAACGATAAGTTGTAGGCATAGAGTCTGCCACCTGTATAACTGTGGTCCCGGTGAGCATCGAGTTGAAGCGGGCGCCAGCAGAGCCTCTATTCATCCCTGTTGCGTGCCAGAGTGCTCCAATGGATATTCCGCGCTCGAGGGATAAGAAGAGCGTCATATCGTTCGTTCAGGGGCTTCACGAAGAAGTCCGACCAACGCGTTGATGGGCGTCCTGGTGTTCTCTTGACATCCCGCGGAATCCAGTTGGTAGCGGCTCTCTTACAGCATGTCTCTGGGAAACGCATTACTTGGCCGGCCCAATTAATTTTCGACGAGTTGACCGCAACGAATAGCATTGACGCATAAATAAACACATGGTTCTTATTGGGCTCCTCCACCACTGTTCAGAATATCCTCTCAGATAACATTGGGTCCGTTGTGCGTCAGAAGGCCGCCCAATGGCGGTGAGGGAGGAGCATGGGTAATTCATGCAAAAAACAGATCGTTACAGAATCCATTCCAAGACATAGAACCATCGGAGACGGATAGAGAAACATATCTGGAATTCGTTGTGCACTATAAATGTTTGAGATCTCCATTTCACAAGAACAGGCTTCAGTTTTCGGCCCTGTGCATAAAATCTGTGTTGGGAGCGCTATCTCAGCGATCGTAAACCTTTTACGCGCAGCGCGACTGTGGGCAAGAAACGGTCAGTCGGATAAAGAGAGCCGTAAAATTATCAAGTCGAAGCAGGCAAATGTGGACACTGGAAACGTTCGTCTTCCTAACTCATTTCATTTCATTCATTCCTCCCAATGCTACTGTAATAAGACGGACACTGCGCTAAGGGAGAGAGAGCAGAGTAATTGGCTAAAAAACATTAAAGAAATTAAACGAGAGAGGAAAAATAGACAGCGCCGAGAACTGGGAGAAGTGAGAAAAGAATGAATAAAAAGAAAACAAAAAATAGGAAGCTAAAGCCCAACAGCAGAAAAATCAGTGCGAAGTAACTTTAAAAAATTCCTTCTATTTTTGTTTGGAAAGAATGCATCGGTAATTGGGAGGCTTGGAGTGCTATAGGTGTCATAGCGAAGCGTCAGGAGTACCTCAGCCTCTCACTACATATCTTCAACATGTAGAGACAAACCGAAACGAGTGGGGAAGTGGTTGCAGAAACCACGACAGAATACGCCTCGCTCCTAACCCTGAGCAAAGCGAAGTTTGTCAGCTCTGACTCAGCAGTGCCTTGAATCGACTTTGGATTGCCAAGGAGAGTACGTTGAAGCGATGGGCGAATTCGACCACTTTGGGTGAAACCTTCCTGGAGAGGGAGCTCATGGCCAAACAGAGAAGCGATAAGCTAACTCTATACTACATAACTCTATATCTGGGGCAAGCGGAGGATATCCACGACAATTCGCAACAGCCAAGAATCTTCCAGCAAATTGCAGAATTCGCATGAAAAGAAGGTGAAGGATTCCCAAACTTCGAGCGTGCTCTAACAGTGAGGAAGGAAGCGATGACCAGACTGACGGCGACAGTACGAATTCGGCTTTGACCAAATGGGGAAGGCTCATCGGAATTCTCCGCCAATGGTGAGTTTTCAGGACCTCTTAGAGGGTGACGGCGAGCGGTTTCAAGAAGACTATTGAAGAAAGCAGAGAAAACGTCCCGCGCTAGGGAAGAACGCGCTCCTGTTGGGATGATAGGTCGTCGACAGTCAACAGGAAGAGATGTTTCGAAATTACGTGCTCAGAAGGAGAAGAAGAACATAGTCTGACGTCACTTAGACGCGAACTTAATTTCTACGGAGTGGCTAGAACTCTTCAACAAATGCACCTTAAGAACTTCTTTGCCTCACCAGGCTGAGCAGCTTCTTGTAGGCACCTCAGAAGGTCAACATTAGCCGATTCGTGAGAGGAAATTAGATGACGTTCGCGACTTTTCCTCCACACAACGCAGACTGATCCAGGCCTTCGGAAAACGATCCACCGACTCAAAAATCCGCATAGCAGCCAAAAACAAGGACGATATTAATAAATCCCTTAAAGTGATGTGCCGTGGGGTTAAGGATCTAGTGTTCTGGTTCAAGATTCCCAAGGAAGAATCAAAGAACGAAACATAAAACCACGCTCTAGAGTCCTTAGCAATTTTTGCCTTTCGCGCTACAAAACGAATACAGACGCTGCCTTCAGTAGTACCACAATAATATTAAAATTAGCTCGCCTTGGAGCAATTATTTTGAAAAAGAATAGAAAGGTCAACCTTCCTGTTTTGAAGAGCCGCGATCGTCGATTATTTTAGCAACAATTGCCTTTCACACCTTCTGTTTACAGAGTTGTTGCAACAGGGCTTTACGACTTCCTCCTAGTTCAGCAACACATCGTTTCAGACATCGATGAACGAGTATATGTATTTATACCTCATTGTATTAGAACACCAAGAAGCCCACCAACGCGTTGGACAGACTTCTTCGTGAAAGCCCTGACCGATATGACGCTCTTCGTTTCTCTCGAGCGAATAAGATCCATTGGAGCACTCTGGCACAAGACAGGGACGAATGGAGACGCTGCTGGCGCCCGCTCTATGATCAACGAGACGACAGGTGGTACAGGTGATACTTCGTTGTATATTTGTCCTAAGAGATTTTTTTCTCATAAGTTCTGAAGAGAAAAAAAACCTATGAGAAAGAAATCTTTTAGGTCAAATATACAACGAAGTATCACCTGTATCTCCTGTCGTCCCGTTGATCATAGAGCGGGCGCCAGCAGCGTCTCCATTCGTCCCTGTGTTGTGCCAGAATGCTCGAATGGATCCTACTCGCTCGAGGGAAACGAGGAGCGTCATATCGGTCGTTCAGGGCTTTCACGAAGACCTGTATCACCTGTGGTCACGTTGATCACCGAGTTGCTCGAGCGGGCTCGATTTTTTCTCATAAGTTCTGAAGGGTGCGTGTAGCGCAGTCGGAGGAGGCACCGACTGTCGCGTGCACCCGGTACCCGGTTCCTGTTTCGGAGTTTCCGCCCAGGCCGACCAAGCCTTCCATGCATCCGGGGTCGGTGAATTGGTGCCAGACTTGTCTAGGAAGGATAGAGCGCTAACTTGTTCACCGGCTGGCCACCGCAAGTCATTGTATGGCCAAATACGCATTCAAATCGCCTCCACAATATCCCGTAGAGGTAGAATGCGTGGCGCATCCCGTCAAGGGGTTGATGAACACCGTCCTTTATCCTTTATTCTTTAAGTTCTGAAGGACGCCAAATTTGACACCACTTTATTCGACTCAGGCCACTTTTTGTGTTATAATTTCGTAGGCGAGGTAGAACTAGTCCTGGATTGTTAGGAATAGCGAATACCTAACCGCCGGAAATGCATGCTTACGCTCGTGAAAAGCAACGTTCTCCCTACTGTTACCTCCCTTTTAAAAAGTAACTAAAAATGTAGTTTTCTTCTTTGGCTGTTTCCTGATTGCTGGAGATCCAATTACCAACTACTTTTCATCAAACTGTTTATTGGATTTTTTTCTGCTTTTTTAGCGTATTTGTTTCTTTGATGTTAGACTGACTACTCTTGGTCAGTCTTTTGGTAAGCACAGCTTGAAGTGCATAAATAAATAAATGAATCAAACATAAACGGCTCCAAAACTAACAGATCAGACGAAGAAACACCTACCCGTCATCGGCTGGACGACAGCTATGCTGTCAGGTCGAAACCAGATTCCCTGTTGGAGGCTAATACGCACGGGAGGTCCAAGATCCGTGTCAGGAGAAGAACGCGTCTGGGAGAATCAGGTGCCGACGCCGCGGTCGGGTATTGGGGAGGCCGGCGACGAGTGAGGAGGGACACTTGTTTGTTTGATAATCGTCGTCGCGGCCCGTGCCGGTGACTAGCGGCTGGAGCTCGGTCCGTTGGTTCGCCGCCGACACGAACATCCACCGTGCGCCAACTGACATGAAAAACTGCCACTGTCGGCGGCATCGGTCATCACACCGCTCACAGATGGCGGTGGGAACGGAAGGAGCCCGTGGGAAGTGAGAGCGACATACGGAAGTGGACCTGGTAGTAGGTAGTGAAACTAATGCATGCCTACATTTGAAGTATAGTAGGATAGGCACCCCTCAAGTTCTGCTTTCCGGGGCGAGATGTAGTCATGAACAAATGAAGAAGTTGCCTTTGTGAAACAATTACCGCTATAGATAACAAGTACCCTTTGTGAGGGTATCGGAGTAACCGCGCAAATGACCTTTATACACCATTTTCACGTCAAGGTAAGGATTTTTCAAATGAAATCGCACACTCATCTAAGCAAGTCTTTCGAAATCAAGCCAACTATCTTCAAAACCAAAATGAGCTTCTTTCAAGTTAGAATAAATACTCTCCGGGACTATTAGAATACTCGATTGTTCAGGAAAAAATTACTATGGCTTTCTTTGAAATGATAAACTCTAGCTGCCCCAACAAATGGACACACGGTTTAAAATTTTGCGAAAATTTTGCTTTTCGAGGAAAAATAATGGTTTACAGTTTGTTGCAGGGTGCAAAAAGGGTACATGTTGCGGAATCGCACAGCATTGGAGGTAGGACGCGCCAGCCAATCATAACCGAGCACAGCACCAACCGTATCCACGTCGGGTAATCAGGATACAATCCTGCACGCCCTATGTGAATGGGACGCCCATTCGATGCGGTCAGATTGGCTTGTGCGTTTCCACCTCCCAATGCTGTGCGTCTTCGCTAAACTACACGAAAAAGCAGCAACTTTTTAGCGCACCTAAAGAAGAGAACACGCCAGGTACTAGTCTAGCTCGTTGCCATTTTCGTCTGATTGATAGTGTAAATGCTGGTCACCTGAAACACGAAGTGAAGATATGGCGTATTCTACAAATGCTTTTGTTCTAACGCTGACAAGGGCGTAACTCTACGCAATCGGAATTTTTGCTAATAATCAAATAAAAAATGGTGACGTCCTCAACCAGCGCACGGCTTGACCTCCTAATTTAGTAGGCTAAGAATAACTGGTTTCCTCAATTCTGAAACAAGCCATAAACCATTATTTTTCCTCAAACAACAAAACTTTTATAAACTATCAGTGAATTCATATATTGAGACAGAGGAATTTCAAAACTTCAAAAAACTTTACCAGATGTTCCTTAAACAATAAAAATTGTTCTAGCCATCTTAGAGAGCCTCTAGTTTATTTTGGAAGACGATGGATTTGACTTGGAAGTTGTTCAGTTAGATTTCGAAATCTTCAAGTTTGCTTAGAAGAGTGTTCAACTTCATTTGAAGACAGTCCAGCTTAAAAATCAAATTGAACACTCTTCTAAGCAAACTTGAAGATTTCGAAATCTAACTGAACGACTTCTAAATCAAAGCCATCGTCTTCCAAAATAAACTAGAGGCTCTCCGGGATGGCTAGAATACATTTTGTTTAAGGAACATTTAGTATGAGTTTTTTGAAATTTTGAACAACTTGACGTGATAGTGGAACAGAAGCCATACAGAAGAAACGTTGGAGCAGGCTCGAACGTTGAATAAATTAAAATAAATACAGTTTTGCTGCACACGATGGACTATGCTGTGAGTTAGCGCCATACCACCGCAATAAAGAAGAAATTGAATTGCCGCCTAATAGTATTCACTCACATGGCACCGTTTTACTGTACAAGTTGTCGCGGATTACTGTCTGCAGCTCTGCCCATTGCTTGTCGCTGAGGATTTCGCAGATGTCGTCCGTAATGGCACCTGAAGAACACTACCTGGAGAAAATCAATAGGGTCTCGTATTACATGGAATAACACATGGAGTTCGCTGGCGCTTGAGGGACACCAACTCATTGCAGATTCGACTGTCGGCATTGTTACAACACAATAAATATAGGATTTGATGCGAAAAAACGGGCAAACATGGAGCCAGAGGTCAAACATGGGCGCAATTCTAAAATGCAGTTGAGGGCCGCACCAAGTCGCTTGTCTTAGGTAAAGTTTGCCTAGGGGAACTGAGAGAGCAAGCAATAAAAAGGAACATCAATGAACACGAAATCGAAAAAGAATCGAAAATAAGGCAAAAAGAATAAATATTGAAGTGAGTAAAGCAAAAACCACAGAAAAAATAACCAACCAGCTGGGACGATTTCGACGGCAATTTGGTCGCATTCATGGCACAATTTCTCCAAAAGTCGCTTCACCTCAGATCTCAACATACCGCTGACATCACTGAAAAAATGATCCTTAATTTCCACAGAAAATCAAGAGGCTACAGTACCATGTTGTTTAATGAGCACTTACACATCTTCGATTTTCAGCACGATGTCATTCGGTGAGAGGATTCCGATCAGATCCTCGCGCTTCACTATGTCGACCAGAATTAGCCGAGCCGCAGCCGCACCGCCGAATACAGTGAACGGAATGACTGTGCTGCAATATTGAAAAAATGTTCTAAAAATACCAGAGTGTGTCACAAACATAATACACAACGTAATAAGTGAAGCAAAAATAATTTTTACAGCTCTAGCGTACTACATAAGTACTCTATGGTCTCTGAATTATACAGAGTTTTTTTTTCAGAAAAAGTTATACAAACAAGTTTAGTATTCAGTGCTGATACGACCTACATTTCAAAAATAGACCAAACAACTAAAAAAGGCAAATTTTGAAAGACCTGCTGTATACAGAAAGGTAGCTAACCTCGGCACAGCCGTGTCGGAAATGCAGGCCGCAGAGGTCTTCCCACATGGCACCCGAATTAAGCGCTTCGTCGACAATCCCAAAGCTGAACCTGAACGCATTCTTCAAAATTTGAACCGATCAGGATCAAGAATCAATTTAAATTAGAAAAAATAACCATGACGACAAATAAAATGGTGAGCAGAATTCAAAGTGAAAAAATAGAAGTAAGAGGTAAAGAGGTGTCAATCAATCCCCTGGGATGCGCCACGCATCCTATTTCTACGCGATGTCGCGGATTCAACTCGAATCCGCATCTGGCCTACGCAACGACTTGGCGTGGCCAGCCGACAAGCAAGTCAGTGCTTCGTTCTTCCCAGACAAGTCAGGTACCAATTTTCCGGCCTCGGACAAATGTAAGGGCCGATCTAACCAACGAGCTCGACTCAGGTGAAGCGAAAGCCAGCGCCTTCTTCCACTGCACCAACTCGTGCAAAAAGGAAAGAAAGGAAAGAAAAAAGAAAAAAGAATTAAGAAAAGGAGAGGACGAAATAAATGCAGAAAAACGTGGGTAAAAAATAACAACAAAGCCATATACACTTCTATCAACCAGTGTAACTTCCATTTCTTTTTCTTTTTTATATTTCATGATCATTTTACAGGGAAAGTCGTCTTCTCCACCCAATGATATCAATTCGCATTCGATGATATCATCAGAAAAGTAGAGACAGTAGCGCGCTTTTGCTCACAATTATCAAGCGGGTACTTCAATTTGGTTATTAATAAGACCATTATTCACACAATAATTACAGTAATATAGGAGAGATGTGAAGTAAGAGAAGAGCGGAGTATGGGAGAAGAACACTGAAGAAACGCGTGATACAACCATACAAGACAAGACTGGTCCTTCTATTTAGGTGGAAGAGGGCGGGCTTAACTGCAATATTTCTAAATAATAATTTTAACCCACAATACTATGTATCTGCAAGTTATATTCAACACTTTAAGATATTTCTTCATGCAGGACTCGTATCTGCATTTTCCGTTCTTAATGAAGATTTTTTCAATGATCCATCCAGAACGGCTTTAGCTCGCTCCTCTTATGATAAAGCACACTATTTTTCGCAAACAAATGAACAGAAAAATAAGTTACTGATGTGAAAATTATTTTTTCCATTTCCCTGAAACCATTTCGGCACCAAATACGAATACAAAACTTATCACGATTACCTCGGGGTTCGGTATAAGTCGTTCATTCTGCCTACATGGGGAGGGCCACGCATTTGACAAATAAGGCGGGATCGAAAACATACCAAACCCTGATTGGCTGATGCATTTTCAGCCCAATGTAGATCCTGTATAACTATTAGAACTCTGGGTGCGCTTACGGACGATGATGGAGCAGTTATAAAAACAATAAAAAACTGACGGCTTTAAAGAAAATAGGATAAGTGCAACAACCTTCTCGCTTTCTCGGTGAGCTCTCTGCAGACCCACCCAGTCGCTCGCTGCTACTCGATGCGTTGCCCATACCATGCTCCTTCCCAGAAGATCCTGAAACATCTATTTGTTTTCGAGCCTCTCGGGACAAAGGTGAAGATAGTGCTAAATACGTTTTCGAAATATGTCATAAAGTCTAGTTCTATGTGATGCCTTGGTGGCATTCTAAATGCTAATTTGGACGCATAATCAATATTCTGGACAAGAACTGCTTGGTAATCGTTTAGCCGGCTCCATCTTGGTACTGCTGTTGTGGGAAATTTTTGGCGATTATTAGCGTTTTATCTGCAAAAGATTGGAAGGCTTAAAGATGAAGGCGGGAGCCGATCCATGGCTCGATTCGAGCTGCAAGCGACAATCGAGTCTTCACCAATTGAACCCCAGTCTCCGGGCAGGATTCATGGTGCAGAAACACATGGCCGAGAATCATGCTTTTTCTTTATTCAAATCTCTTTTATAAAGTGGATATGTCTATAAAATATCCGCTTTCTGGTTTCCAACACATGCAATTCTTAAGCCAAACTGGATCCTTTTCAAATCAAATTTGACACTCTTCAATGCAAGCTGGAAGCTTTTGGAATCGAACTGAAGATTTTCTTAATCAAAACGAGCATCTTCCAAAAAAACTGATTGTGACCTTCCCGGAGGTTTACAACAATTTCTTGTTTAAGGAAAATTTAGCATACTTCTTTTTCGATTTTTTAAATTCACGCACTTTGTGAAAATTTATTGAAATAAGTTTTATTTTTTAAAGAAATATAATATATTAAATGCTGTTTTAAAGCGCAAGAAGGCAGCAATCAGTTAGTGTACTAAAAAAAGAGATCGCACCATGCATTCGAGTTGGCCGTCGCAGTGTCCGTTAGATGAAAATTCTGCTTGCGTGAAGTACAGACGTAGACATATACAGTATGATAAGAGCAGTTGTAAAAAATACACATAACCTCACATCGCTGCCTCAAGTAAACAGGGTTTACACTTCTGATTAAATAAAAATTTCGACGGTCAAGTGCCTGGCGTGTTCTCTTCTTGCATTTAGCACGTATGCTAATAACGCTGGCTTTTGCGCTTTGGATTATGCTTTAAACCAATATTTTCCTTCAAAAAAGAATTTAATAAAACTTCAAACAGCGCGCTCACTTATTGGGCAGCTTATCTAAATTTTTTTAAAAAGTAGTGCTAAATTTTCCTTGAACAAAACAATATTTTGTCAGAGACGGAGAGTCTCAATTGTAATGTGAAAAAGCTCTTTTGATTCGATAGATTTTCAGATTGTTTGTACAATCTTCAAGCTAGCTTAGAACAGTGTCCAATTTAACGTGTAAATGGTATTATATAAACTATTATCCAATATACCCGAGCTGTGGCACAGTGCCTGTGGTGTCCCACAAAGAAATCAGCTTAGTTCAACCCCAACCCTTTTCAGTCTTTAAGGTTTTCTAAAAAGCTACGTGAACCCTCTGATCAAGTGCATTTATTTATTTATTTATTTATTTATTTATTTAATATGCACCAAATATGCACTTGAGCAAAACAAAAAACGCACTAGCCATAAAACAATACGCATTTAGCGCAGTCGGAAGAGGTGCCGGTTCTGCCGGCCATCGCGCGCTCCCGATACCAGGTTCCTGGTTCGCCCCGCCGAAGCCAACCAAGCCTTCCATCCCTCCGGGGTCGGTGAATTGGTGCCATACTTGTCTGGGAAAGACAAAATCCTGGCTTGAGCATCAGCTGGCCAGTGTAATTCATTTTATGGTCAAATACACATTCATCTCGCCTCCACAACATCCCGTTAGAGTAGAATGCGTGGCGCCCCCGAAAGGGATTGAGTACGTCGTTCTTTATCCTTGTCCTTAATCATAAAACATTCTGTGCGGCATTAGGAACAACACCAGCAAAGCCATCAGTAGATCGTGGAACATCACCATGGATACATTATGGTAATAAATCTTTCCTAGATATTTCCTAAGTGTAGAGGCTGAACCATTCTTGACGAGACATTGCACAACTAGAAAGGCGACCGAATAGGTAACCGAATAAAACTGGACTAGACCAAGGAAAGCAAGGGCATGCGCTGAGAAACCTCATTAACGATCCGCGTTCGAGGGATGGAGTTCGTTGAGGAAATTGGAGATCGGACGAACTCATCAAGGGCAATGAACGACAACGGAAGGCGAATTGCTATAAGCTCTTAACCTGGGTATATTCATGTGGTCTTCAGAAAAACACCGATTTATTCTTTGAAAATGATAGAAGAACCGAAGAGCGGTTCATAAAGTGAGATGAAAAGGTAGTCTGCACTCTGTACAATTCAATGAAAAGTAGCCCTTATCGACGCCAAGTTTCGGACCACAGATTTCGTAACAAAATCTAATTCTTCAAAAAGCATTAGCAGGGAGTCGGAAACTTCTATAGCGTTTCTGTGACACGAGGTTGTCAGCCGGAGCCCCGAGTGGTGAAGACGATCTCACACGGTGCTCCATCTGACTGTAGCGATCGCTACCACTCGGCCTCAATCCGTGTTGGGATGCACCACGCCTTCTATTTCTACGGGATGTCGAGGAGGCGATATGAATGCGTATTTGGCCAGTAGAGTGACATGCGGTGGCCAGCCGAACAATTCAGTACTTTATCCTTCCCAGACAAGTATGGCACCAATTCACAAACCCCGAATGGATGGAGGGGTAGATTAGCCTGGGGGGGGGGGGAATCCGAACCAAGAACCTGGTATCGTTGCACGCGACAGCCACTACCCCCCTCTGACTGTGCTACACGCGCCCCCGGTCGTTATACATTAATAATATTGAGGGAAGCACATATTCCCATTTTTTGTTTCTTCTCGCGAGATGCTTTGCAAAACGGTTGCCTTCCCAACCCAAGCATAGAGGTCAAATTGTTTAATGGCATGCGTAGAGCGTAAAGTGCTATCCTAAATTGGATTGCTTGACGCCGTCCCATACCCCCTATATCCTTTGGTACAATACTATGGTTACTGAAGTGAGCATGAAAGGTGATGATACGGAAGCTTTAGTTAAAGCCCTAAGGGTGCGCCTATTCGACTTATACATGAGCGGCAGTCTGCAAACCTAGCTGCCGATTTCACAACTGAACTTTATTCTGAAAATGGAAGCATGAATTGATATTGTTAATTTGTATATAACAAAGACTGACTGCGGTTTAGATGTCCACGTAATTTCAACCTCATCTGCAAAATTTTAGCCAGAAATCGGTAATGTCGATCGACATCGATTAGTTAACTAATGTATACATAACCCGGCGCAAAATTATAGGTTCACCCCCGGTTTATCCATTAGTACTCGAAGAAGCCGCTCCCGAGGCTCAACGATGTTGCCATCGTATTCCTCGATATCGGAAACCTCTATATATGGATTTTAAGCACGTTATCCTATCAGTGTAGAATATCACAAACTTTTACTGAAAATTCAACCAATGGAGGCCGGTGCAAAATACAGGCTCAGTTCATAAAAAAACATGATTAACCACAAAAGTTCCTAAAGAAAAGTAGGAATAGTACTTCCTCGCATAACCTATGTTGTTAACAACATCGAAGATTCTATTTGGCATACTACTGATAAGATTATCAAACATGGCAGAAGGTGACCTCTGCGCAATTTCTGATAGTGTTCACCAGAAATAACGTTCATCCTACACGAGAGGAACTCCAATGCAATAAGTCCGTATCCAGAAAACGCGGCCGAATCCATGAGACATCCACCGCCAAAGTTGCGCCTGGAGAATACTCGCTCCTCTTTCCTCAGATCTCTCCTGTAGTGTCTGTACCCGTCGGACCCATCGAGATTCCACTACGGGAGAGATCTGAGGAAATGGGAGGGAGTATTCTCCTGACGCAACTTTGGCGGTGGAAGTCTCATGGATTGGGCCGCGTTTTCTGGATACGGACATATTGCCTTGGAGTTCGTCTTGTGTAACATGGACGGTGAGGACTACCAGAAATTGCTGGATGATCACCTTCTGCCATATTTCAGAAAATTTCGTAGGCACAGCCTTTACTTTGTCTGTAGGTACTTTTGTGATAAATCAGGCTTTATGAAGTGAACCTGTATTTTGCGTCGGTTTCCATTGGTTGAATTTTCAGTAAGGGTTCGTGGTATCGTGTACTGATACGATAACCTGTTTTTAGAATTCTTCTATAGAGGTTTTCGATAGTGAGGAAAACGATGGCAACATCATTGGGTCTTGGCAGCGGATTCTTTTGGTACTAGCGGATGAATCGGGGGTGAGCCTATAGTTTTGCAACGGGGTGTATAGACTTTTGTGAAGCCAACTACAGGCGAGGATGAACCTGAAGCGATCAATCTAAAGAAACATGAAAGCGACGAAGACGTTAATCTATTTCGAGTGGTCAGTAATTTTGTTCGGAGAAAAGGAAGAACACAACGACATAAAGACGGATTATAAGGACGGAATAGCTGCTTTGCAGATAATTAGAGTGAGATGTTGCAGGAGTGCCATCTGCTAACGGCATCATATTTGTGCAAAAAACAGTGATATGGTCAAGATCTGCTATACAATGTGCCCCTATTGTGCCTGTCTGAAGCGGGGTTTGAGAAATCCCACTAAGACATTGCTAACGGGGAACCCGGTCATCCGACCTTTGTGGCCCATCCGCCTTCACAATTTTGATCAGCCCCATAGCGTTCAATCGCTAGTGACAAACTATTTGGATGGAGATTCTGGTATGTAGTACTATCCTTTCACGCATTGCATCAACGCATTTGTGTGCAAAAAAGTGGCCGAAACCGAAACGAGAATCGTCGATAATTAACGAAGCGACACAGTAACGCGGACAGAAAACAAAGTGAGAAAGTGGCTGAAGGCGAACATGGAATACCTGTTTCTCGTCCTGATGACGCTAGCGACGTCGACGGACTGCGTGGACACTCCAGCATGCGATCCAGCGCCAGCTTAAAAGAAACACCGTGAAGAAGTGAAGAAAACGCAAACAAAGCGAATGACTGGAGGATGTCGGAACGGCAGCGGATGAAGCCGAAAAGAACGAGTTTGCCGAGACAAAACACACAGAAGTCTGTGTTCTGGAACAGTCCACTTAGAAACAATGGCATAAGTAAAGGGATAAGTGATAAGGCCGGCTTATCCAAACACGTTAGGTTAGGCAGGTCGCATTTCCGGTCAGCCAATTTCCGTGCTTTAGACATGGGATACGGAAAAGGATATCTTATGGCGTTACTCAATCCCTCTTGGGATGCGCCACGCATTCCATTTCCACGGGATGTCGTGGAGGTGGCTTGAATGCGTTTTGGCCACACAATGACTTGCGATGGCCAGCCGATGGACAAGTCAGCGCTCTGTCCTTCCCAGACAAGTCTGCTACCAATTCATTGACCCCGGGATGGGGTCAGTGAATTGGTAGCAGACTTGCCTGGGGAGGACAAAGGGGGTGAAGAGGAGGGAGGGGGGTGGGGAAGGGTAGAAGGCTTGGCCTGAGCGAGAAATTCAAACCAGGAACATGGTATCGGGTGCACGCGACAGTCGACCTCCTTCGACTGCGTTACACACGCCCTACTTTAGACATAATAGCGCACATATTTACGTAATGCTGGACAGATACATTAAAAAAAATCAAATCCCACAACTTCCAAATCAAAGCGAATTTCTACGAAATCTCAGATTAGTCGGCCTCGCACACAATCTGACTAGAATCAAAATTTCAGGCTCAGGTGTCCCGTCAAGGCCAATCGAGTTTTCATCCGCCTACCAGGGTCAGTGAGCTAGTATCAGGGTTGACTGGGAAGTGCAAAGAATTTTAAAAATAACAAAAGCCTTTTCTGGCCACTTCACTTTAAAATAAGATATTTTGCTTTAAAACACCTTTATTATTTTCCCACTATTTCGTCTACTCTTGTATTTAAGTGTATCTTCACTGTTACACTCTTATATCTCGAATCGTTTCTATTTCCTTATTTACCTTAAATTTCTTTAGGCGAAGCAGGCGACGGTCGCTGGTATGAGATAATTGAATTGAATATGATGCATGGATACCGCATGAACTTAGCGGCCACCAAATACAGGTGAGCCTGGATGCGTGCATGAAGTTCTTGACTTTACGGCGATTTTTCTTGTCTCGAGAATCTGGTCATTGTCTACTTCAAATTCCGATTTTTTTCGTTTAGAGAGATTTTAAAAATAGTAGCTTAAAATACGCACCCCTTCTTCACTGAAGGTCCACGGGAAGTGCACAAATGAGCATGACGCAAACGTTCGTCTGAAGACAGTGGCGAAACGAATCTTTTTTCTCTTATTAAGTAATCAAGTGTTCTATTTTTCTCTTGTACCATTTCTTTTGTATTGTTCTGCTCATAGCTTCAAAACGCAATCAAATTGCTTCCAAAAAGGCCCGTAGATGGTGGATGCATGGCGCATTCTTCAGCGACGACCTTGATCTTTGTCTACAGATGGTCGTTTTAAATGGAAGTCAAGGGGAATCACGGCCGTTGTGATGGCAATTCAGGAAATCAACGAACATTTAGCCTACACCATTCTCCATTTTGTGATACTCCGAAAATTCTACTTCTGCATGAATTCCTAGAAGCAGAGAGCAGAGAATCCCACCCGGTCCTCCGCTAAAAAGAGTTTAGATAAATGACGGCCTTTGTTCAAACAAAATCGTGTAGGTAGAAGGTCGTAGATCTAGCGCTTTTTGTGGTTCACGACCAGGAAATTTTTACGGAAACTTTATAGGACGACCTTTATACATTTTTAAAAGTTTTTGAAAAATATTTTCTTTTATTATATGTAACAAAGGCAAACAAAGCCACTCACTCAGTAACAAACAAACAGATGCGACATCTTAAGACAGGATTCTTGCCGCCTATTCTAAAAAATTCAATTTGCAATCCGTGCTTTCCTTTCTCTTCATTAGAGCTTTTATTTCATGGGCTTATTCTTGAGCATTCAGCTCGTTCAATTGTTTGCCATTATTACTGTCTTTCCATTGTTAGGATTGCTTTTACTGCTTGGTATTGAGCGCATTTCCATTGGTTTGAATAAATAAATGGATAATTTAACAACATCGTTTAAAGCCACAGGAGCGGCCCAGTTTTTGCACCGCAATATCGCTAACAGCAGAACCCATGGCCTTGATGATCTGGAGAGACGCAAAGTCTAATGATTATTTCTTGGATATTATTAACCAGGCTAATTTGAATAATTTTTAGTGTTAGAAAATAGTTAAGCGACAAAAAGAGTTGCCCCACAATGAAGCAATTAGAGCCAAAATACAGGATCGAAACACTGGTACATAATCGATAGAAAGTCGCACTGCAGCGCTCGGGTTTCCAATACGAAGCCGGCTCAACGAATACAAAGCAGTTGTTGTTCAGAATATCGGTTTCGTATAAATTTCCATCCTCGCTGATAGGAACTGTTCATTCTGTAATGCAGTCTAGCGGCGATGTCTTTTATGTGCCGTCAATTTTCCTATCCTCGAACACTAGATAAGGATAAAAGGATAAAGGACGGCGTTACTCAATCCCTTCTGGGATGCGCCGGCGCATTCTACTTCTACGGGATGTCGTGGAGGCGACATGAATGCGTATTTGGCCATACAATGACTTGCGGTGGCCAGCCGATGAACAAGTCAGCGCTTTATCCTTCCCAGACAAGTCTGGCACCAATTCACCGACCCCGGAGGGATGGAAGGCTTGGTTGGCCTGGGCGGGAAATCCGAACCAGGAACCTGGTATCGGGTGCACGCGACAGTCGCGCCTCCTCCGACTGCGTTACACGCGCCCAAACACTAGATAATTCTACACAAATTTCACATCAAATTGGAGACTTACACAAAATTGGACAGTTGTAACACCAGATTGGACCTCTTCTAAGCAAGCCTTATATCTTTGAAATCAAACTGAGCGTCGTTCCGTTTGGAACAAACTTCTTCCACGTTACGCTATAAACCCTCCGGAAAGGTTAAAAGATTTTCTTAGCTCAAAGAAAATTTTTTATGAACGTTTTCTTCTAATTTTTTTAAAATACGCACCAATAAACGTTGATGCCTCGTCTTGGATTTAAACGTTTTCAATCATACTGTTAGAAGTGTAATAGATTTTTCCCTCTCAAGGAAAAAAAGCTTATTTTAGAATGCAGAAAGACGGCAATTTTTTAGCATGTTTAAGGGAAAGATCGAGCCACAAGCTTGTCCAGATCGTCGCGACTTTCGCCTAATTGATAGTGCAAATGCCGCTTAGTTGAAGCAGCGAAGTGGGGATATGTCTGTCTTCAAAAATTGCTTACGTTGAATGGTTGGAAAGTGTGTAACTCCACGCAGCTAAAACTTTTTGTACCACCATTCATAGAACACGATGGCTCGAAGTTACACGTTTGGAATTGACATCATTATAAAAGTCGAGCACCAGCAGGCGGAGCGAATGCTGGCCGACTTCGATAGTGTATGTGGGAACGTTGGACTGCAGCTCAATCTTACGAAGACGATGTTCGTGAGGAACGGACAAGTTTCTGATGCCCCATTCTCGCACAGCGGAACGAACATCTCCGAACGCTCCAGCTACATGTATCTAGATCGCAAAGTGAATATGGCCAACCACCTAGCGCCAGAGCTAGGTGGTTGGCCATATTCACTTCGCGCTTTCAAGAGCTTCGAAGGAATCGCGAAGAAGGCGAAGAACGTCCGACTCCGCGCCCACCTATTCGACTCTACCGTTCTTCCTGCCTTAACATAGGCCTCAGAAACCTGGGCTTTACGAAAGCAGGATAAGCACGCGATCAGCGTCGCGCAGCGTGGAATCGAGAGGATAATGGTCGGAGTGACACGACTCACGCAAGTGAGAGGCCTCCGGAATTCCGAGCTTCGCCGACGTTGGAAGATCAGAGACGCTGTCGCGTGGGCCCAGTTGTCGATAATCAGGTGGGCCGGCCACGTAATGCGCTTCGTAGACACCCGCTGGACGAGAGCCATCACCGACTGAATTCCGCGGGATGTCAAGAGAACACCGGGACGCCCACCAACGCGTTGGTCGGACTTCTTCGTGAAAGCCCTGAACGACCGATATGACGCTCTTCGTGTCCATCGAGCGAGGAGGATCCATTGGAGCACTCTGGCACGCGACAGGGACGAATGGAGACGCTGCTATAGTTATCACGGAGGAGATTCGAGTATGATATACAAGTGTCACGTGTTAGAACATTGGTACCGATCAATAATGTATAGTTGAAGATTTAAAAAAAGAAATATCAAGACTTTCTCACTACATTAACCATTTCTGTTTGTGATGTGTTCATAAATTGTAAACTTTTCTGAAAGTCATGTCTCTCGAATCAAACTGGACACATTTTATGAAAGCTACAAAAAATTCATGACCTAAGGCTTTTAAAACCGCTCTGTGTCAAAAAAAGATGAAGTTTCGATGGTTAGATGTTAGATGAATAAAAGTTTTCCCTTTCAACTACCTTTTCACTGCTTAAGCTCTATATTTTTCATGCAAAAACGATCTCTTGTGTTTTGCAGAAAAAAGTTTTCGCCATGCGCTCGCCAATTACGTTGCAATGTTTATTTGAATAATTGTGCAAATGCGTATACGAATCCGGTAGTGGAAATGCAGCTTGCGTGAGTTATACAAAAACTAAAACAACTCAGAAGAAGTTATTACACAAACACAATTCCCAATGCCCAACTACAGCTTGTGAAAAGGTGAGGCGTTAGCTTTATGAAAAGCATAGAACCTTCTAAGTATCTAAACAGTATTTGCATTATCAATCGAATAAATATGAACGACCTGACTCGTGGGCTTCGCATGAAAAACCTTTAAATATTTGATGTTTACTCCCTGTTTTTAAGAAACAATCATGCTGTTTATGACATGAGAATTCTATGACCATCACAACAGTGCAATAATTTCTCTTTAATTGAAGACGAATATTTAAGATTTATAATTTCCTTCAATCAAGAATGCACATGAATTCTTTAAAAGTTTGAAACCTTAGAAGTCCACGGTCTTGAAAAAAAGCTTTCAGTTTGAGAAGTGGCAGCTCGAGCTGAAAGTGGTACACAATACCAGGTGGAAATTTAGAACCAAAATCCAAAGGACACAGTTAGCAAAGCGAACTGCCGAGATCGTAGTAGTGTTGAAGTAGCCTCACGAGGACAACTCCCCACTAATCCTATTGCTGGCGGCAGAGCTCGGTTTCCGAGTTATAAACAACACTGCAGCAGAAACCCCTATAATCACTTCTGGCCCTCGACAAACAATCATCCAATATTGGAGTGCACCAGAGTAGTTTGAGACAATTGTTGGTTTCAGAGCGGAGATAGCTAGTGAAGCTGACTTTCTCGCTGTCTTCTGAGAAGTTAGGGCTTTGCATATCTCCGATAGTCCAGAAAAAATAGGGTACCCGGCGCATGCTCGGCTAACAAGACCGAACATTTGCTCATAAAATTTGAGCCCATAAAGTAGAGTACAATGGTCGAGAATCGCAGAATAGGTAGAAAATCGTGAGCTCTGCATTCTTGTGTTTCCCGACTCTTGACGAGTGAATGGCGCAATCGGCAAAAGCTACCAGTCATGTACGCGTACCACCCTACATAGGATGGATTCCACATTAAAGTCCAGTGGAAGAAACTTTTTCTGACGTTAGGTCTCGCTTAGAAGAATATACTGTGCGAACCATGGAAACGCAATTCATGCTCAACACGTAGACGACAATGTCGCTCAATGGTGCGCGACGGCATATTATTCAACATCTCTAGACGAAGTTTGGATGACGTGATGATATCCGGTCATCCAAACTTCGTCTAGAGATGTTACTCAGGATGCTGAATACGATGCCGATGTCCTTCTGGATGATTACAGCCGGTTTCCCTCTTAATCGATAGTCGTGTCAGGACCATCGACTTTACCCAAACTCTGTGTAGGAGTTATTTGAGAGGCTGGAAACAAATCTGACCTGGGCCCGGATTCATTAAGCAATGGGTATATGTAGAGATACCGTGAGGGAATCGTACTCACTACCAGCAGTTGGTAGTGGGTACAATTCGTATTCATGAAAGGAACCAAAAGTAAGGTACAGCTAGGCCTCTCGCGAGAACAGCTGATCTCACCGTCACCGGAGCGCCATTTTGTTAATGGGGCGCGAATGAGTCGCGGATATACCGATGTATCCACAACGATCTGGCGCCGGATTCACCAACAATTAAACCCGTGGGTATGCGGAGTATAAGGGGCAGAGATAAGATACCAGCAAGGTAAAGATAAGGTCAGAGTCAGAGACGCAGGCCTCATCGTGGGTATCTCTACCCCCTACACCCGTGGGTTAGTCGTTGATGAATCCGGCCCCAGAGGGTTTTCTCTACGCACTAATATACCCACGATTTGGCGGGTAAGGACTATCATGAATCGTGGGTATTCCACATCTCGTGGGTATGTCCAACTTCTATACCCAGCATACCCGTGGGTATGCACGTTGATGAATCCGGGCCCTGGTATCGACATCATTGTTGAATCACTGTTCGGCTGCTCATTCTTTCCTTGTTTTACAATCACACATTTTACACGCCTTGTGGATAATAAATCTCCCATAAACTCCGAAATCCAATCTATAGCTGTGTCCTTCTACAAGGCAGAATGGCCGTCGCCAGGGTAAGTGACGGTAGGTATGTGGTGGTGAGCGTTATCCATACCTATCGCAACGTACCATCGCTATGTAGTTGGATGAAATTTCAAAAACGGAGTCTGATCCGTCATGAGTACCAAAATAACCTCCTAGACGGAGTTTTGCCTACATCCGATCCATTCCTGCCTCTCCTTTACCGTCCTACGTAGCGCTACTTACCGCATCTTGGCGCAATTGGCGGAATTCCGAAGAGCGAATATGAGATCCGTGATCACCACCTCAAATAACCGGACGAAGTTCGGCAAAATCGGTGATTCTGATACGACCACCGTAGTTAACGACGTGGGTGGCGGGGGCAACAGGCCGTAACTGCTGAGAGACGAACATTAGCATCGTGTTCGGCATCCCAAATTTACCCTTACTCGAAGTTCGGATAACGATATGTCATGTCACATTTGTGCGGCGCGTTTGGTCCTACGGGTCAGACACACGAAAATCGCTCTCGTCGTCATCGTGTTAAGACTTAATGTGTGGAATCCTTCATAAAATATCACGGGCGCGTGGTAGCGCAGGCGGTGCGCACGCACCACGGACCGAGATTCGCGGTTCGCGTCCCGCTAAGACGAACTAAGCCTTCCATCTCTCCGAATTCGGTTAATTGCTACCAATGTCTAGCACTGGATATACACTGCCTAAAACACTCCACGATATTCCGCAGTACACCTAGTGTGTTTCCACTAAAGGATTAACTAACCCATCTTTTCCCACCTTTTTACCCCATTTTTTCCTTTTATTTCCCTAGCCTTGTCTCTGCTCTAATCCGACACTAATTCGGGATTCGGAATCGGATATAAAAACGATTCGTTGCGGAGTGAGAAACACACACCTTCCGACAAGAACATGATTTCTGGTGTGAAGCTTTGAGGAAGACTGCAAATCATGAGCTCAATTTAAGGTTCAGTGCGTGGCGCATTCCGCCTGACGATCCTTTTTTCAGTCTTTAACAAACATATATAAGTTAGTCAAATTCAGTTTACGGTTTCACGTAGGAGTATAAGTTGCCTATTTTTCACGTCTTCATTAATGGCACTTTCCTGCGCCTACACATGTAGAATGGAACGGTAAAAATAACAAACAACACAACACAAAGGCCGACGTTGGATGCCATTTCAGTTTCGAAAACTGCATATCATAGGGAAACAACAACATAAGAATAAAAAGATGTAGGACGGTGTTCATCAATCCCTTGAAGGGATGCGCCACTCATCCTACTTCTACTGGATGTTGTGGAGGCGACTTGTATGTGTCTTATAAATACAATAACTTTTCATTGGCCAGCCGTAGGAGAATTCACTGGCTTCGCAGTCTTTAATTAATTCCTTGACCCCCAAAGGGTGAAAGGCTTGGTTGGTATGGGAGGGTAGGGAAATGCGAACCAAGAAGCTGGAATCAAATTGCACGCCAAGCCGACATCTCCTCCGAGTACGCTATAATGTGAACGCACAGCACAAAAAGAGCGTGCAAAAATAGAAGACTATAAATCCGAAAGTTTTGTTTTCGCCTACTACTCGCTCCTATGGGACAACCCTTCTGGATAGTAAAAGGCACGAGGGATTTGTGCGCACATTTATCGATTTCCAGTTCAAGTTCGCTACGATGCTAACTAAGAAATGAACCTCTTCCTGCTTCCAGATAGCTACGGAACTTATCTATCGGTCAGGGACGCGTAGTAGCGCAGTGGGAGGAGGCGCGAGCTATCGCTACCGATTCTAGGCTCTTGCCTCAGATTTCCCGCTCAGACCAGTCAAGCTTTCAATCTCTCCGGGTGAATTAGTACCAGACTCATCTGGGAAAAAGAAATGAAACACTGACGAGCCGATAGGCAAGTGCCTGTCGACTTGCCTATCGGCTCGCCACTGCAAATCATGGTACAGGCAAAACACGTGTTCGAATTCCCTACACGACATCACGTATAGGTATAATGTATGGCGCATTCCGCAGAGAGCGATTGGCCAATTGTATGTACCACCGGAATCATCCTCTCATTCTTTTTCATTGACATCGGTTAGCCTAGCAATACAGACAGGGCTTATAATCGATGTTAAAACCTGGACCTCCGCCACTGGCTCACTACTCGGTCGTTAGGATTCCGACGGCCTTCGAATCACATCCGTAACCAACAACTAATAAGAGGTGCATTTTGGAGGCCCTTTAGCTCTCCACTAACAGAACCGGAATTCGTCGGTGTCAATGAGTCGGTCAATGAGGAAGAGAGAAGGCTGATCGCCGCAGTAACACCGAAAGCCATAAATCACGACGATGAAGCAACACGAAGCGCTAGCGCCAGTGACACGTCCGTCCACCTCCCCCAATCACCTCACGGTCTGTTCACACGTTCGGACGGGCACCGGGCAAACATCGCTTTGAAAAACAAATAAACAACGAGGCGCCAAGAAAGCACTTGACGCCGTTTGTTCGGCGGATTCTTCACCTGTGGGAGAAGCGAATCACTCTGGCATCGTAAAGTGATCCAGGCAGACGGTCAGGAAAACAAGCAGTTATTTGAAACTTGAAGCGAGGCTTGGAAGAATCTGATGAAACGCTAGAAAAAGGAGGGAAGGAAAGCGTGAAAGGAGAGAATGTTTCTGAGATAAAGAAAAAAATCCTAGAGCTATCTAGACCAGTGAATATCCCAAGAGGGTTTAGAAAGTAAACATCGGCGCAGATGCACAGCCTTCTCTAAATGAGGGATGTCTAAGCTTTTTCGACGCTGGAAACATAATAGGAGACACTGGTGTTTCGGCTACGTCAAGAGACTTCCAACTGGACGACAATGAATGCCGCTGTCACGGTAAGTATAGGAGCTGTAGCTGCTTGCATTTGTCTGTGTCTGTGTATGTGGTCGGTAGAGGAGGATCGGATCGACCACAAGCCATAGTCGAATTTAATCGTGAAGCGCCTAGATGTCAAATTCTGTTCGCCGAGTAAGGAGAACCTATTGGGCTACTTTGGCACTGAAGTGAGGGCGACGAATAGAAATGTCTGCAGTGGTCACGGGTGACGAAAACGAGGACGGACTTTCTCCTGCAGCAAAGCGTTATGCTTCTTCTAACAGCACAGCTGGGATATCAGGAAGCTCAAAAAGAAAAAAAGGCGTATAGATGAAATAAGGATAAAGGACGGCGTTAGTCAATCCCTTTTGGGACGCGCCACTCATTCTACTTCTACCAGATGTCGTGGAGGCGATTTGAATGCGTATCTCGCCATACAATGACTTGTGGTGGCCAGCGCATGTACAAGTCAGCGCTACATCCTTCCCATACAAGTCTGGTACCAATTCACCGACCCCGGGATGGAAGGCTTGGTTGGCCTGGGCGGGAAATCCGAACCAGGAACCTGGTAACGGGTGCAGGCCACAGTCGGCGCCTCCTCCGACTGCGCTACACGCGCCCAGAGATGAAATTAGGAAGAAAAAAGAAGAAAAAAGGAATTAATAAAAATCCAAGAAGTAGTCAGAAAAGCGGGTCGAGAAGCTCCTGACTCTTTCATAAAGAACTCTGCGATGTAAGGTTAAATTACACTTCTAATGCCAAGGTTTGAAAGAAATTTTTGTCCCAAATTTTTGTAGCAATCGATGCAAAAATGGGAAGCCGTTTTTACGTTAAAAAAACTACATATCATACCAAAGCAAAGTAAAGAAAAACTGAGGATAAAAATGATCCTACTGCTGGGATGTGTAACAATTAATGTTGCTTTTTAATAAAGGATGAAGGGATAATGACAGTGTTAACCAATCGTTTTCGGGATGCGCCAAGCATTCTAATTCTAGATTCGAGATGTCGTGAAGGCAACCTGAATGCGCATTTGGCCATACAACGTCTGGCGGTGGCCAGGGGTGGACAAGTCGGTGTACTATCCATCCTGTACGAGTCTGGCACCAACTCACGGGCCCTGAAAGGATAGAAGGCTTGGTTGGGGTGGGTGGGAAACTCGAACTTCAGAAGACGAACTTAGAATTTGGTGCATGCAGCCGGACCTCCTTCGACTACGCTATGTACCACGTGCCAAAACAAATATAATACAATAGAAAAAATCCATTGCGGACTGTGAACAGCGATAGCAACCAGCACTGGAATCAAAGTACAAGTGTCATCAGGAGACAGCCTCTCTGTCTTCTAAGTTGAAGGTATTCAGAATAAGCGTCTTCAACTAATTTCCTTGAGCGAGGATGGCATGAAAATGATAATGCAAGGCCCAAGCAATATTCACTATGATCCCATGATGGTAGAAAACGATCAATTGTTGAACGATGTTTTGTTGCAAACAAAACTCTAGCGCCAACAGCGTCGATGGTGTAATGGCGTAGAGCATTTCCTCCCGGGTTCAAGTCCTGCCTGGTGCTGGAGTTCTGATCTCAATAAATCAACGTTGTGAGGGCTAACAACCTCAGTTAGCACCGGCCACTTGAGGCCTCAAAAAAAAGTGAATTGAGACAAGTCAGTGCCCAAGCCTGGTACTGAGTCGCCTTCACGTAGGGTTGGGAGGACGGTGTAAACAACCCACGCCGCTTCAGAAAATACGCCTCCCATAGTTATCCCAAGAAGGCAAGTAAGTGGTCCAGACTGAGCAATACCGTTGAAGGCAGGCGAGAGGAACGTCCCAACAACTGAATGGCTCAGCTCGAACACCGCGCCATTCATGGAATGAAACGCACCGACCTTGCCGAAGTGCGCGACTCTGACACCTTGGCGCACATTCAATTAGCTGGACGCCAGTCAACATGCAAATCGCGTCTGGCGGAACGACGCGCATCGTTGGCTTCCAACGATGAAGGTCGTGGGAACATCACGCTGCTGTCACTGACCCTCACTCTTGATCGGTGGAAGTCAGGCAGAGAGAGTCGCTGAGTGAACCGGTCACGGCGAGCAGCTGATGACGACCAGGCTGGGAGCGCCTAGCGGCTCCTAGGCGAACCCAGGAAGGGAAGCGAACTACGCGTAAGCACAGGCGAAGAGCAAGAAGAGTCCTTACAATATCTGCTAGATCACCTTGCACATGCGTGAAATTCTCATGCCATGAACAGAGGTATTCACTTAATTGGGTCCTTTCACTTGATCGAGAACTAGTTAGGGCAAAAAAGCGACCATCGATACATAGCTTCTTCCTCTTCTTAACCTCTTTACCGATCATTTTTAAAGCTTTTGAAACCGCATGTTTCCATCTGAGCAGTTCCAGCGCCAGGTAGCCGGCATTTTGACTTCGGGACCCATATAAAGTATCTGGCGCATTAGCAGATGTTAGCTTCATATTAGTCAGAAACTCGTAAAATTGTCTTCAGAAGATATAGCTGTGTTCCTACGCCTTCACATAAACGGGTAAAGTCGGCCAGCATTCCCTCCGCCTGGTTAATACTCGCTGTTATGAGCACGATGTCGTCAACGAAGCAGACCGCCGACGTCGATCTCCACTCCCTTGTCTTTCCATTCGAGATGACTTTATAACGTTTTCCAGCAGAGAGGAGAGGAGGATGTTGAAGAGCTTCGGAGATATGATCACCGAAGTCCTCTCTTCACAACAACGATAACATGGTTGTAAAATGGCGAGGTTAATTGTATAACCCTCAAAGTATTCTGACGTACTGTGTGGCAATGGATTCGATGATGATTCGGGTAATTCAGATTCGTCTTTTTTAAAATCCGTATAAATGCATCCTGTCGATAATGGGATTTTTAAAGTCCCGATATTGGAACAATTCATGTGAGGTCGATTTTCATTCGAACAGCTTTCCGGAGGATTTGCATCGGATATCGGATATTCCATTTGAATTCCGGTTAAAATCAGTTGTCTGAATCATCCGTAATCCAGTCTGGTAAAAATCACACCTATCTGAATCACCGGGATTTTCAATAATGCCAGATTTCATTTACTTCGAATTTGAAAAATTACGGATCCAAATTAAACGAATCGGCACCAATTCAAAGTTAATACACAGTGTAGGAGCGTCCTTTGGTAAAATGGCAGCTCGTACTCTCGCGATACTTCTATGAGCTGCATAACGGTGTGTATGCAACAGCAATTTGTGAATTCAGCAATAATCAGGAGAGGTTCTTGCGGTGCATTGCTCGCTACACCTTAGGGTTTTAAAGTGGGTTAATACCATCGTACTTCTTTTGGAACCATTTCACCGCTGTACACGGAACACTCGGTGAGACTATTCAACACGCCCTGGCTTCGCTTCCGTCTTCTTCTCGTTACACGAGTCCAAAACAAATTATATTGTGTAAGAATGCACGCCCTGCACGATCGAGGATCACGTTCATACTTAAGTGCTGATTCCAGGGACGTACTTGACACCGAGGTCAATGTGCTCCTAAATTCCGAAACCGAAGTTGCCTGAGTCTGAGAAGTTCTCCTTGTACATCTCGAATTCCTTGACTTCAATGCCCTTCTCGAGAATTTTCCCGGCCTTCACTCCACGAAACGAACGCACTGCTATCTTCTCATTTCTTCGGATCCCGAAGGATCTCACGGTTTACCTGCCTTTGGGAATAATGGAGTCTGACCAATGAGCTGTTGCAACACTTTAGTTGCCTGAGTCAATCTGTCACCAGATTCTCCAACACAGATGTTGAAGCAGAGCTTCTGGATCTTCAGCTCCCTTATGATGTTCTATGAATTCTTTTCGCAGGTTTCCGCAATTTTCTCAGCGTCACCATGTCTCATACGTGGCTAATTGAACCTATGTGTGGTCAATCGTGCTGAATCCTCTCCGAAATCCTGCTTGTTCGCGTAGCTGTCCTTTGTCCAGCGTTCCGCTAGCCTTATTCAGGATGACTCGAGTGAACAGCTTGTAGACTACAGAGAGCAGGCAGATCGGCGATAGTTACCAATGTCGTGTACGTCTCCTTTCTTGTACAGCAAGACGGTCTTGCTGGTCCTTCACTGAGACCTTGTACTCCAACAGACAGCGTGTGAAGAATCGCGCCAGGGTTTTAACGCGGGAGGTTCTCCAGGTGTTCGGGTCTGGCCCTGTCGGGACCAGGTGCTATATGCTTCTTCACCGACGAGATGGTGTGTCGGATCTTAGAAGGGAGGAACAGACACACAAATTTTGCTACGGCGAAAGGCATATGGGTTCCACATAGCCGTGGCCATGGAAGAAATCGTAGTCGTGTGAGGGCAATCTCCTTTGCTAATATGAACACGATTGTGCCGTCCTCGCATCGGGAGCAGCTACAGTATGTAAGTTATTAGTGAGCTGCCATCATCGTTCAAGAAGGCAATCCATCAAAATGAAAAGGAACCAATAAACTGCCCAAGCAATTTGTCCCCATCAGCCGTCTATCAGAGACTGTACGATGGCCAAGAGGGCTGTAATGAAATGCCCAAACCGGTCGGAGAAGAACGCATAAAGCGAATGTCATGCCCACATCACTCAGTGGCACGTCCTTCACAGCCCAACCACGTCTGTATGCGGAAATACCTCAATATTGCTTCGGCGAACAAATATCACAAACAAGAAGACTAGGAGGACACTTAAGATGGCTCCGTCCTCATCTTTATTCATCGCTCTACTGAACCCTGAGCAAGACCAATGAGCCCTACACTTTTAAGCGAGCGGGGGAAATTAGGATTTTAAGAAATTGTTATAGCGAACGATTTTGTTCTTTCATGACTGTTTAGTTGCAATCAAAACTCTTGTGCCAGGCGGGACTCGAACCAGCACCTTCTGCTTTCCGGGCAGGCTGCCCTACACCAGCGCTGTTTGACGAACAGAACATCCACGATTTCGTCCAATGCTCTGGTGATGTAGTGCGTAGCATCGCTGCCCGGAAAGCAGAAGGTGCGAGTTCGAGTCCCGCCAGGCACAAGAGTTTTGATCGCCACTAAACATCCATCAAAGAACTTCTATCTTCTATCCAGGCTTGAACAAAAGCATGATAAGAACGATTTTGTGTTGGTTTTTTTGTTCAGGGGACTGAAAATAATGGCCATATATCGGGAGATAAGATGTATTACATTACAATAGAATGTTCATTGAACATGAATAAAATCTTAGAGAAAATGACGCAAGATGCGGTCCGCGGAAGAAATTTATTTAAAAAATCTTCAGTAACAGTTTCTAGTCTGTGGTCCATAATGATTTCACCAAATGAAACGAATTTAAAAACAATAAATTTAAGGCACCTAGTATCCTAATCAGATAAAAATTGCTTACTTTTTATTAAAATTTATTACTATGAATGAAAGAACAATAACGGGTAAAGGACGGCGTTAACCAAGCCCATGTGAGATGCGCCACGCATTCCACAAACAATTTCAATGCGCAATCAGCGAATACATTGACTTGCGGTGGCCAAGCGAGCTACAACGTAGTGCTTTATCCTTCCCAGACGAGCCTGGCACCAATTCGCCGACCGCGGAGTGGTTCAATTGAACGGCAAATCCCAACCAAGAACCTGGAATTAGGTGCAAGTGACAGTCGGCGCCTCCAGGATGCGTGGTAGAATACTCGAAGAGCCGCTGGCTGACGCCTGCACTCCGAGTCAAGGTTCTTGGTTCGGATCTCTCACCCGAGATAACCATGCCTTCCATTTATTTTCGGTCGATGAATTGGAACCAGACTTTTCTGCTAAGAATAAAGCAGAACCTTGTCTATCGGTCGGCCATTAAAGATTGGGCTAGGTATCCATAGCAATTGTCTAGACGGATCTCGTGCCGAAGTAGAATGCGCGGCGCACCCCACAAGGATATGAACTAAAGTCCTTATCTTTTCACCAGTATTAGATATGGTATGTATAGAAAGTAGGGTATAGAAAAGAAAATCTGAGATCTCTCCTTCACGCTGTGCCGACTCAGAAAAAGCCATACAGTACACAGGCGTGGTGTGGATTCGAACTAAACTGCAGGCTGCAACCTTGACACATCAAATGAGGTGCTAACCGTGCTAATCTGTAAGTCCTGACAGCAACCGAAGAAGCTTTAAAACGTTTTGTGCCGGGGATCGTATAGAAGATGAGAGCAGCTGCTAGCAGGACGAAACAAAAGGCGGCCGCTGGTGGTCATCAATATGACGGAGAAATCGAGTAACTCTAACACTAGACCATTGTTACCAAAATAAAAAGAGCCCAATGAGTGGCGCACAATGCGAAGACGAGTTTCCCCGTCACACCTCTATTCTGCGGTTTTTCATGGACATCAGTGAAGATGAGATGCACTTGCAGTCGGCCAACGACCCCAACTCCTACAGTGAAGAACATCGGAGCGGAGGTGGACTCTGCACCTTCGTTCTCTGTGGAGAAGCTGACGCGTGAAGGTCCTGAGGGCTACGTTCCTAGACTCCATATGTGCTTACAGCTGCGACCTGATTATGTCAAGATGAAAGAGACATAACTGTCGATAGTCCACGCACCAAACTCTCCGCCTCCTGTAATCAGAGCATTCATCTGGAAAATGACTCATTTACAGGACGTCCGAAGTATCGATTGCGTGAAACCTTAGACTAGAGAGTTCAAACACTCTAACAGAGTGACCCGTAAATGAAGGGATCAAGGTCATCCTCAGACAATCCCTTTTTTGAATGCGCCACGCATTCTTCTTCTTCGCGATACTGTGAAGGCAATGTGAATACGTATTTCGCTCAGAGGAGGCCTTCGGAGTTCCGAACTTCGAAGATCGGAGATGCTGTCGCATGAGCCAAGTTGTCGAAAATTAGGTGGGCCGTCCACCACCTAATGATGAGCTTCGAGATACCCGCTGGACAAGAGCCGTCACCGATTGGATTCCGCCGGATGTCAAGAAAACATGAGGACGCCTACCATCGCCTTGCCTTCATCGGAAAAGCCTTGAACGAACGATACGACTCTCTTCGCGTCCCTCAAGAGGGATGGATCTATTGAAGCACTCTGGCCCGTGGGCAAGCGACGGGGACGAATGGAGACGCTTCTTGCGCCCAATCGAGCAACTCTATGATCAATGGAACGACAGATGTTACAGGTGATTTCGCCCACACAATGACTTTCGGTAGTCAATCGATGGATAGGTTAGCGTTTTATCATTCCCAGATAAGTCTGGTTAAAATTCATTGATCGCGGCTGGATGGAGAGCGGCGCCTTCTCTGACTGCGCTTCTGCACGCCCTAGGAAGTTCGACTTAGGGTGTAACAAACTTGTATGTGCTTCTATTGCCCTAGCACGGAGTTCGTGGCATGTTCCAGACTGTTAGACGGTTATACAGGCTAGCCTTACCTAACTTGAACTGTACCGACTTCACTACCCAAATAACCCTATAGACGAGTTTGTCGCCTGCTGTTGTCCTTCACTTTTGACTAGAATCATGCCTTTTCTCAATGAGGATCATGTGATACCAGTTCCAGTAGTATGCGTTACGCATCTGGAAGGAAACGACTAGCACTGAACATTACATTAGCGCTGATATAAGGGAAAATCTCATTCGGCTTGAAAAGTGTATAAAATAACAAAGAAAATGAGGGGTACGGAAAAAAGAGCAAATGGTACTAGTCGCTAATGTGGCCTACATGATGAAACGCGAACGCGCTTTCGATCAGATCAACCAAACTCGCACTATGCCAATCAAGGAAGTGGCACGTCCATTTGATGTAGCCTGATTGGCATAGTGCACAGCCGCATGCAGGCCACAATAGCGACAAGTACCAAACAAATCTCTAAACAAACGCAAAGGAAAACTGCGTGAGCGTTCTGAAAAAGATGCAACACTCATCCGAGCACTGGACGATACTCGGTGCGTCAACACTCTCGCCCACAAGTACGTGAAACGGCAGTGCACCTGCACGACGTCGGGGATCGCGGTCAGCGAGCTATATACTACGAAACATTTCGTGAAATCACTAACGACGTCGCATTCAAATCGGCGGCACGAGAACGCTCCACCTGTCCTCAGTTAATTGACCATAGAAGGTTACTGGGAACGAAGAAGATGCCCACGTGACCGAATTAGGAAGTTCATTGCGTGGTTGGTATGCGTTCTCAAGACATTTTAGACTTAATCCATCGTTCCTCTAAGTAAAAGCTCAAGACTAAGCTAGATACAACAGCCTTGGTTAAATGAAGCCCCTACTTCCGCGCTGCCAGCCACGCCGTTCTAAATAATTGCGCAGCCTGAAGTATTTTACTGATGGACGGTGGACATTACAGCTGTGCTTTTGAGAAATTTTATAGAACGAATGAATGAACGAATTTATTCGATGTTGAAAATTTTCGAGCGAATGGACAAATGAACGAATAGAAGATTTTTCGAGTGATCGAAAATATTTTATACGTAATAAGAATGATATGAATCCATATTTTTCGGTTGTTCGAATATTCAAGTAATTGGACAATTTGTTCGAATCAGGCTCTGCACTTGACGATTGAAAATTTATACAATGTTCGAATAAAATTAATAGATTTTCGAATAAAGTTGAAATATTCGATTTTCGAATAATATTCGAATAAGGCTCCGTTTTTATGTTTGAATTCGAATGAATATTCAAAAATCTAGAAATATCAAATAATTGACTATTTGACAAATATCGAATATTTGACTAGTCGAGTAAATATTATTATTATTTATTACATGGCTAAAATCCATGTGAAGAACAATTTAGTTAGAAACGTAATAGAATGACACCCTTATGACATTGGCTAACCATCTAGGCCAAAGTATGTAGAATAATGAGAAAGAACATGCGATAACAAACATCTAGAGATCAATGAAGAATAGGAGGGAGAACAAACGAAGAGGGGCTCTGCCACAATATCTCGTTATGTCCCAGAATTATTTAGGGATCGACTTGCATTCTCAGTAACTGGCTTCAGCTTGTATGGAATAGCCGCGATGTTTCCAAGTTTCATATAATCCGAACCCGCTCTATGAACATGAAGATTATGCCGAATTCAAAATTTTGCAGTGTTTAGTGAAAGTTTCTGCCTTTCAGGTTCTAGATGGTCTAACCATGAAGAAGTCACGCTTGTCGAGTTCACAGAAACCATGGAGAAATTTGGGAACCATTACGAGGCCGTATATTTTTCGTCTGTATGAAAATGTCTGTAGTCCAAGTTGTTTGTTTCTTACTTAACTATTGGGAGGACCATGGTAATCAAAGCCACATTTCCTGAAAAATAGTTTTCTAATGAAGCTATTTTGGACTTTTCAAGTCTAGGAACGTTTTTATTCTTAACTGGGTAAAAAATTGTTATTCCATGCTCAAGTATCGGCCTAACGTAAGTCTTGTAAGCTTTGACGAGGACAGAGGGGTTTTTTGTAGAAAGACTTCTGAAGAGATTGTGTGCTATAGCCATCGCTTTGTTTGCAATTTGTTCGCAATGCTCGTCTAAAGTCAAATCTGCATCGAGGAGAAACCCAAGATCTCTCGCTTGACAGTGCTTGTAATCTCATTTTCGCCTAACTTGGTGTAAAATATTCGAGTAGTTGTTCCAATTTCGTTCGAGTACAACTGTAGTGGCGAATCAAAAGTAGCCGATAAATATTGATCAGTTGATCGATTTTGATCGATTATTAGATTGTTATACATATGTGTATGAAAGAGCTAGCGTCTGTCTGTCTCTGCGACGACAAAGGCGAACAGTATGACCGTGCTTCACATTTTTGTCGTCGTTATCTATTATACCTTCTGAAGGTTGATTTCGAGCTGTCACATAGACAATTTAGATCGGATATCCGTTATCGTTCGATTTTATCAAATTTTGCTCAAAGATGAGCGTTTGCTGGGGAGCCACGAGAGTATGTCGGGCTGCGGACAGACTTTACAACAGTAAGTATCGACCCGACATCCATTATCGATAGATTTTATCGATTTTTGCTCGAAGTTGAGCGCTTTCTGGAGAACTATGAGGAATCGCGTGAATTTGTTGGTCTATTGACAGACTTCACAGCAAATAAACAATATCCACCCGACAGCCTTTATTGATCGACTTTATCGATTTTTGTTCAAAGTTGAGCGTTTGATGTGGGACTACGGTGAATCGCGTGAATATATTAGTCTGTTGACGAACTTCATAACAAGTAGTATACCTACGCGGCACTATTCTCAATCGGTTTTATTGATTTTTTTGACACCGAACGCTTGAGGTGAGAGTCGCATGAATATGTTGGGCTGTAAACTGACTTCACAACTAGCATACAATATCCTAGATTTCTAATTGTTAGCGCAAAGCCCAGTTAGCAAGGAGGCCAGTCGGTAAGCCGGCTGGCTGGCTGCAAGTAGACGCATAGTGCGTCTTCCAAACTTAATACCGGAGAGATATCGAAGTGGCTCATCGACACTGATTGATCTATTTTTTCAATCGATAAATTTGCTTGCTGCAGGTCGATTAGTGGTTCTAATGTCCCAGTGGTTTATACTTTGGAAAAATCGATCGATAGTTGTCCATTTAATGAGAAACCATGATGCAGAAGTCACCTTCGAGCTATTCTCTTCTTCAGATAGTCATCTGGAAGCAAGACGTTCCAAGCTAGTGTTTCGGCATAGCTCGGTATAGGACAGACAACGGCTCTATGGTTTACGCATACCACTCACTACACCAAAACTCTAGAAAGCGATAATGATCGATCTACATTGATCGGTTGACTGATTTTGCTTTTAATTGCCATCAAAACCGCGTCATTCTTACTACTGATGGTCAAGGGAAGGCGAAAACTGTGATCAAGCCCACCTATCAGTCATTAATTTCGCGTGTCACACGTATAGACTAAAATAGGTGGTTTGATATTGAGACCAAAGCAGCGCGTACCATCATGCACTTTAGTGAGTTGACAACCATAGAAAGGCTAAAACCCTTGCTCATCAAAGAACATCCTAAGTCGACGTGTAGGACTAGTATCCATTTGAGCTGACATCAAAATTTTGCCTAAAATATGCAGAATATATGGTACAGCTCGAAGGGAAAACCAACGGTCACCTACTTTTCCCTGCTACAGAAATTTTTGCAAATCACTTCTAATTCCATAGAAAATTAAAATAGGCAAGCGTGAACGGACGACGCAGACAAAGAAGGACAGGCAAGTAGTGCGTAAAACGTATGTAGAAAGCAAATAAAGAAGAAAAAAAGAAAAAAGAAAGAAATGAAAAAGGAACAGAAACAAAAAAGCATAAAAAAGCTACTTACCCGCTAGCAAAGAACTCTTATCAAGGGACAAATGAGCTGACTTCGTAGCTTCAAAAGAAAGCTGAGCACCAACCTGCAACTTGTCCAGATCCTCGATCTCCTTCGTCAGGTCGATGGCACTGTCCGCTATGTCGTCGCTCTCGACCTCTTCAGCGATTGTCACGCATTCTGTGCGATGAACGCCGACGGCGTCCGTCGCCATGGTGTACGTCGATGAGCAGAGAATTTAGCTGCCTGAAATGCACAAAAATAAAGACCATTAAAGGAAGCAATAGGTATTAACTGCGATAGGACATATGGTACCAAGCGTAGTCGAGAATAAGACCCGAGAAGAAGGAATGTGAAGTAACTGGCGTTGGCTGTTTAAGAAGATGTGCATGTGGAGATGAAGGCACCTGTTTCTCCAGCAGGCTCGTCACACCATATACAGGATGACAAACGAAACCTAATATGTTGGCCGCAAAAGAAAATTTAATAGTCAAGATCACCACGGAAAAAATCAGCCGATTTGCATGCTCATTAATCTTAAAATTGCTTCAAAATAGGAACATTATGTCGCACCTCTTTTTGCTGAGGTGCCTGGTGCTAAGGTTTCAAGGAGCGACTTCTTAGTAAGGGCAACGCAACACCCTAAATATTAAGAGGGCGATGCACACCTATCGTTTTCATGTTGAATTAGTCATTTAAAAAATTCAAATAGGACACTCTTCAAATAGAGCTTTGAAACTTTTGAAATCAAAGCAAGCTCTTCAAAATCGAAATGATCTTCACACAAGTTAATCTAAATACTCAATAAGATGGTCAAAATAATTTTTTATTCAAGGAAAATACAGTATAACATTCTTCGAAATTTTTAGTTTACCTGCCCCAATCACCTGTATCACCTGTCGTCCCGTTGATCATCGACTTGCTCGAGCGGGCGCCAGCAGCGTCTCCATTCGTCCCTGTCGCGTGCCAGAGTGGTCCAATGGATCCTCCTCGCTCGAGGGACACGAAGAGCGTCATATCGGTCGTTCAGGGCTTTCACGAAGAAGTCCGACCAACGCGTTGGTGGGCGTCCTGGTGTTCTTTTGACATCCCGCGGAATCCAATCTGTGACGGCTCTCGTCCAGCGGGTGTCTGCGAATCGCATTATGTGGCCGGCCCACCTAATTTTCGACAACTTGGCCCACGCGACAGCGTCTCTGATCTTCGAACGTCGGCGAAGCTCGGAACTCCGGAGCCCTTCTCTCACTTGCGTGAGTCGTGTCACTCCGAGCATCGTCCTCTCGATTCCACGCTGCGCGACGCTGATCGCGTGTTCATCCTGCTTTCGTATAGCCCAGATCTCTGAGGCGTATGTTAGATCAGGAAGAACAGTGGAGTCGAATAGGTGGGCACGGAGTCGGACGTTCTTCGTTTTCTTCACGACTTCTTCGACGCTCTTGAAAGCTCCCCAAGCCGCTCGTTTCCTCCTGCTCAGCTCTGGTGCTAGGTCGTTGGCCATGTTGACTTCGCGACCCAGATACACATAGCTGGAGCATTCGGAGACGTTCGTTCCGTTGAGCGAGAATGGGGCATCAGAAACCCATCCGTTCTTCATGAACATCGTCTTCGTAAGATTCAGCTGCAGTCCAACGCTTCCACATACACGATCGAAGTCGGCCAGCATTCGTTCCGCCTGACTGATGCTCGGTGTTATGAGCCTGCCCCAATAAGTGTAATAATTTTATAACATTTCTATTTTCAGAGAAAAATAATAAATTGAAATTCCTCTTAAAGCACAGCAAAAACCAAGCACACAGCGCATTAAGTGATCAGATCGTGCCATGCACTCAAAAATTCTAAGAAAAAGAGAAGTGATAGACCATATTGGGAATCTTGAACTCAGGGCCACGGTATTTCACGCATCTGTACAGGAAGCATTGTGTAACGCAACCGAGATCTAGTCTGGCAAAAAGGAAGTCATTCTTCTTCAACTCACCAGATAGATGTCTTCTGGAGAAAACTTGTCTGCGCCAACGTAGCAGCTCCAATTACGGAGCTCAGACTTAAGCGAGAAGTTCTGTTTAATGCACTCACTTCAGTACATGAGGAAGGAAAGCGTCGGTGTGTTGGTCACTTACCGAGACGAAAAGGCGACCCATGGAATCTACGCTCTATCAAATGGCTTCAAAGCCGCAAGAAGTGACTGCTCGGAAGACCTCTGACAAGATGGGCGGACTCAGTAGCGAGGTCGTTTATGGAACGCGATGTGGCTTACTGGATTCAAGTCGTCAGGGCTCAAGCGGAATGGAAGAGTTGTGCTCCCAGCTAGGACAACAACTACTAATGAAGTACCAAGTTGTCTAAGGAAGTATCGAAGAGGTCACATGAATGCGCATTTGGTCCATACGATGGAGTTTCGGTGGCCATGACGATGAAGAAATCAGCGCACTATCCTTCACACGACTCACGCAAGTGAGAGAGAGCCTCCGGAGTTCCGAGTTTCATCGACGTTCGAAGATCAGAGATGCTGTCGTACGGGTGTAGTTTTCAAAAATTAGGTGGGCCAGCAACGTAATACGCTTTTCAGACATCCACTGGATGAGAGCTGTCGCGCTTGTCGGACTTCTACGTGATGGTCCTGAACGAGCGATATGACTATGGCTCTTCGTGTCCCTGGAGCGAATAGGATCCATTGGAGCACTTTGGCACGCGATAGGAGGCGCTGCTGGCACCCGCTCGAACAACTCGATGATGAACGGGACGATAGGTGATACAAGTGATCCTTCCCGGATAAATCTGCCACCAACACTTCCACCTAGGAGATACGAATGGCTTGATTGGCAAGGATGGGAATCGGACCAAGAAGCTCGACTCGACTCGTCGTGAATGAGAAGGCCGAGAGCTTCTTAAACTGCGCTACCGCGTTCTCGCCGTGGTCACCTATAAGGCAATATCGAGCCATTTGAAAGCCTACACTCTATGATAGGTTGAGTAAAACACGACGAGTCGTACATCTTCGCAGCTCACACGAAAAGGACAATCACTTTGCGTCGCCGCACAGTGATGGATGGACAATCTCGTGAAGCACGCACCACCACACACCTCTAACCACATGACAGCGCAACTAGGTGGTTTTCTCGATCCTAGGTTTTCGCCTTCCGATTTACGTCGTTTCATTGTGTGGGCGGGCACGTAAATTACAGAAAAGTGAAGCCATATAAGTGTGATAATAGCCTTAATTGTAAAGTGTGGAAAATAAAGGACTAATTTGGCTTTCGTTTCGCACGGACCCTTAGGCGAAAACCAAGCAGACAGAGTAGCCTTCCCCTTCGCTCATCAGTAAGAGAGGTGAACGAAGAAGGAGTTGCTGCTATAAACTAATCTGAACTCCTACTGTTGACATAGGACGTGGCGAACAACAATTAAACGCAGAGAATTAAGTTTTAGATGTTAAAAAATTAGCGCTATAAAGACACCACCAGAAAGCAATAAACCTTGAATGAAAAGTAGTATAGAGATGTAAGAGGGTAGCAGAAAAGCAGAATAGATACAAGTGCATACTCGTAGTAGTGGCACGAAGAGCGCAACGAGGTTCAACGAGAAGATCCACCATGGGGAAGGGAATGGATTAGGGGAAAAGGGTTGGCAGGGAAGGGGTTCGTTGAGGTGGTAAGAAACAAATCAACGAAATAGTGAAAAGGTAAACCTTCACGCCGAAGCATCAAACAGCTTCCAGTCCTCCACCACGAGCATTAATAAGTTAAAGCAGAGCACATGTTTTTATAGTATATTTACTAGGATTTAAAATGTGATAAAAATTATGAACCGATGAACATAACACTAGTCAAAGCATTTACACAACGAGTCCTCTATTTGAATATTAGTGCAACGCAAATCGTATTTATACTGAACAAATTTGTTTTTGCGAATACAGACAAAATGAAGCTCAGGAACCACCTATTTTTGTGACTACGATTAAATAACGAGAAATTGAAAAATTACTGTGACTACCTGAGTCGCATGGCTGCCTTTTAGTATTTTAGTCTAGTTACGAAATCCTCTTTAAAGCTGCGAGAGCATGCAATTCCTAGAATTTCTGCAAAGATCAGTAGCTTTTTTGATATTAGATGACAGACTGATATCGAAATGAGGAAATCTCTTGATACCAAAGACAAAAGAATGCGTCTTATTATAAAGCTTAGTAGTTAATCTACTTCGGAGACCTTAATTTCCAGGCCTGAACAGTTAGTGGTTGTCATGAGTAATATTTGGTTTAAGACCTTCTTATGAACTGTAGTAATCGAAAAAAGGAAATTAGAATAAAGAACGGCGTCACTCAATCCCGTTTGGGATGAGCCAAGCATTTTACTTCTATAGGATGTCGTGGAGGCGATTTGAATGGCCACAATAGACTAGCGGTTGCCATCCGATGAACAAGTCAGCGCTTTATCAGTCCCAGGCAAGTTTGGTTCCAATTCACCAGCGCCGGAGGGATGGAAGGCTTTGTTCGCCGGTTCGAGAAATCCGAACCAAGAACCTGGTATCAGGTGCGTGCGACAGCCGCTGACTCCAATTGCGCTACCATTGTACCAATACACATTCAAATGCTCTCCACCGTAAAACGTAGAAGTAGATGCTTGGTGCATCAGATTTCTGAGGACGAGAAGGGTAAAGGCAGTTCGGCGTTACTGAATCCCTTTGCGAAAAGATGGAGGCCTTGTGGGAGGTTGTGTCTATAACACGACTCCCCATCTACTCCAAGATATTACTAGTAAGAACAACACGTCTATTCAAAAATGGACGGAGGAGAGAACTAACCCACAACGAGATTAATTTCCTACTTTATCTAATCCTATTAACTTTTTGGGGACTTGCTAGCGCAGTTGAGGGAGGTGCTGGCAGTCGCGTACACACGATTCTTACGTTCCTGGTCCGAATCTACCTCCCAGGCTAACAAAGCCTTCCTTCCCTAAGTTGTTACAAGGTTTTTCTAGGAAAGATGACATACTCACCGTTCATCGGATCCCAAAGCAGGCCAAGTATAGGCCAGGTATGCATTCAAATTGCCTGCGCAACATGCCGTAGAAATAGAGTGCGTGGCGCATCCCAAAGAGGAATTTATTAACGCCTTCCTTTATCAACTATTCTTTATTCTATTAGTTTCTTCCTACGGCGAATAATCCAATTAGAAAAAGGTTGGGTGTGGGGAAAAGCTATCTGTTGGCTGGCAGGAGCTGGTCTCGACGATTGTTTGCTTCTCCGATCACGCTGAATTTTCTTACTGTTCATATTTGCTATGGAAATTCGGACACATCGCGAGCACATCAAACAATGCCAAAGTTCAACTATCGCAGCTACCAAAGAACCGAGAAGCTCAGCAGCTCCGTGAGCTCCAACTATCGCAGCTACCAAAGAACCGAGAAGCTCAGCAGCTCCATGAGCTCCAACTATCGCAGCTACCAAAGAACCGAGAAGCACAGCAGCTCCGTGAGCGTTGGATCAGCGGTAGGAGGAACTTTTTTGTTTGTGAAACCAACGCGCCGAAAGAAAAGTAATTAGAACGGAAAAAAACGAAATTTCCGAAGAACAAAGTCGGTAGTCGGCGAGAACTCGTTGGCGACCTTGTGAAGCGCACCATCGACCAGGGTTTTTCAGTGAGAATCGAAGCCGAGAAGATCAGTCAACGTCAAGGCAATCATCATGTGTCAAGTGCAATCGATAGCTCTCCCGAATCACAACATAGCCGGCCAGCCAGCCAGCCAGAGCCCTCTTCTCGATCGTCCGCCACCTCATTCTAACGCCTCCTCCATAGACTGGTTTCTTCCAGGAACAGTGGCACACAGAAAGGATAGAGGTGGATGATGATAATTGCGATTAGTACGCGCCGCGTATTCTACTTCTACGTGATTTCGCAGATGCATAGCAGTGCGTACTCGGATTACATACGATGAACAGCCGAGTCTCTTTGTTGGTGAGAATAGGGTTCTATAAGCTCATTCCAGATAAGTCTGAATTAGCAAATTAATAGAGTAGGAGAAGAAAGGCTCGTTTAGGCTCGTGCAAGTTTGGTGCGACCGCCTGGCGATGTTCGGGCTCAAATTGAACGTCAAGAAGACCGAGTACCCAACGACTGACGTAAACGAGTCCGGCTCCATTAAGATTACCGGCACTGAGCTTGCACACACTTCGGTGTTTAAATACCTGGGATCAGCAGTAGCGTCTGACGGCGGTTTGATGGTTGAAGTGAACACACGCGTGAGTGCAGCTTGGTCTTAGTGGCGATCGCTGACTGGCGTGCTCTGCGATAGGAAGATACCAGAGCACCTGAAGTCGAAGACCTAGAGAGCAGTCGTGCGGCCAGTAGCGGTGTACGGCGCTGAGTGTTGGCCTGCGACTAAGGAAGCTGAAACGCGCCTCAGCGTCATGGAGACGAATATGCTGCGCTGGACGGCTGGAGTCACCCGCGTGGGCCGCATCATGAAGGATACTGTTCGGCAGAAGTTCGGTGTCGCGCCGATAGCGGACAAGATGCGCGAAGCTCGCTTACGATGGTGCGGCCACGTTCTGCGTGGAAAGGAAGACATAGTCCACAAGATAGGACTTGAGTTGGAAATGTCAGGAAAGCGGCCTAGAGGACGCCCGAAGCAGCGTTGGTCGGATACGTTACACATGGACATGAAAGTAACTGGCGTCCACCCTGATGAAGCGCAGGATCGAGAATGGTGGTGTCACGACAGCCGAAGAGCGGGCCCCGCTACGAAGCGGGACAAACGCTGAAGAAGAAGGAGGAGAAGTCCGAAAGTAAAGTCTTAAGCATCTCTGGGATCAGCGATAGCTCTGCAGCGACTTTGCGGCAATTTTTTCCTCCGAGACTAAACATTGACTACGCAGATAAAGAACGTTTCGAATTTGTGCGTAGTTACTGAAGTGAACAGGGTAGCAAGGTGCCTGAATAAATTGTGTCTGCAACGTAGAGTGGTAACGCAGTCGGAGGAGACGCCGAGTGTCGCATGCACTCGAAATGACGCTAATTGTTCGGGCATGACGGGGCCAACCTAGCCTTTCTTCCCTCCGGGATTTTTCAATTAGTACCAGACGACTTGTGTGATGGTGAGAAAGATAAAAACTGACTTGTACATGCACATACATCACATCTCAATGCCCAGCATCACTGAGAGTTGGCCATGGAGACTTGTATATCATCAGCTGGTCAGCCGCAACTCACTGTGTGGAACACATAGCATTCAAATTACCTCTAAGATATCCCAAAGATGCAAAATCGATGGTGCATCCAGCAGAGAGATTTAATAGTGCCGATCCTTCTCCTTCATCTACCATTTTCACGTCGAATTGGACGCTTTTTTCAAAACAAATTGGACACTCTTATAAGGTTTCCTAACATAAGACTACTGAAATGAAAGCGAACTCTTCCAAATTGAAATGAGCTTCCTCTACATTAAACTGGAAACTCTCCATAAAATATTTTTTGTTCAAGGAAAAATTCAGTAAATCTTTTAGTGTTTCAATTCACCTGCCCAATAAGTGAACGAATTGTTTGAATTTTATATATTTTTTAAATTTTTGTTTTTAGTAAAAACGAATGCTTTGAGCTTGTTTTAAAGAACAGGAAGGCGGCCATTTTAATGTCAAGAAAGGGTTTGCGCTGTGCCCTTTTCCAGGACGTGATTTTTATTCGATTGATAGCAGGATTTCTGCTTGCATGGAGTTTGACATCTGTCAACGATACAACAAAAAACAGCTGTAGAGAACACACATTTCATCACTTTGATGGTTCAAGCAAGTGGCATTTGCACTATCAATCAAATAAAGTTGCGACGAGTTTTTGAGTGCATGGCGTGATCTGACCTTTTAATGTTGCGCTTCAAGACAACCTTTAATTTAATATTTTTTCTCCAAAAAATTATAAGCTTATACTTATTGGAATTGGTAACGTAAAATTTTTAAAGAAAGTTTTACTAAGTTTTCCTTGAACAAAAAATCATTCTAACCATTGTGTTGATTCTGTAGTTCAACCTGTTTGAAGGTCATTTAGATTTGGAAGAGCTTGATTTTAAATGTCTTAAAACTAGCTTAGAAAAGTGTCCAGTTTTATTTGAAATGTGTTCAAATTGATGAGAAATGGCCTGGCGCTAGAAGTTTTGATCGCAACAAAACATCGTTGTAACAACGATACTATCATTTTTTATGAAGTAGTTCTGGCTCAAAGAATGAATAGTTCTCATTTAGACAGAACTAATGCTCAAATGATAGGTTAAAACAGTGAGAAACAAAAAAAGAACACTTGCCAGTTGTAAAACGTTATGTAACTGGCATTTATACATCTAATTAAAGCCACTGGTGGATACTGGGCTGGTGCATGGCGCGATTTCATCAAACTCAATGTAAGGTATTCGTTATGTTCCCTTCAAAATAAGCAGTTGAAGTATGTTGCAACTAAAGGGACCAACTTTTTATGACCATCCAACTGATGGTAGCATCTTCAATACACGTTGTAATGATCGAGAGCTGTTCTATCTAGCATATTGCCGCTTTTTTGGTTGAAGTTTCTAAAATCAAACCAGAACCATGACCCAAAGATGAGCAAAAATGCCTTGCTCCATTTAGACGTTCTACCAACTCAGATGCAGAGGGCCGGAAAACCGCTTTAGTATGAAAAAATTGACACGCGAGGAAAAGACGACAAATTGAATGAAATGTCATAAACTGCGTAAACATTCAGCATGATCTTAAACAAACTGGGTGCATCAGCTAGATGATTTAGATACGATAAGGTTTAGATATTAAGATACGTCTGCGGATAAGACACTTGAGTTGTCCAAAAAAGGAAGAGATTACAGCAACGGACATGTGATCCACATTTGAATGAGGTATAAGGTGGAAAATAGCTCTAATAGAGCGTTCTCAAAGAATTTTTTAAAAAATTAATTGGGCAAGAAGATGCTAGAAACTCTTTCTCGGAGAGCGATAGAATGCTCTGAGTGTTCCAGATACTGGAAAGAAAAGCATCAAAAACCTAATCCTTAGATCAGTCGACTTTCCATTTACTTCTGAACAAAATGTATATTCAAAATCGAGAATGTTCTACATTAATTCAGTCGAGTTCGCCCAATACCATGGAACTTTTCCGCTAAGCCGTCGTCAATCTGAATAGATGAGCTAGTATCCCTGAACACATCCACTGTGGGGGGGGGGGGGGAGGGCACGTGGTTGTCTCGAAGTTTCCCGTCGGACGCAAAACGTTGCCTCCATGCGGGATTGAACCGCAGACCTTCTGTTTACGAGACAGACGCTCTGCCACTGAGCTATAGAGGCATGCGGCGACCTTCGCCGCCGATGCGTTATCAGTTTCATCGGCCCGGCCGGCGCCGAAATTTACCCCCATGGTGTACTTTCCACAAGGGAATGTACTTTAAGCGCAAATCTAGATGACACAGTGGTGTAGTGTAAAAGTGTTGAGCAATAGAGATGCAGAAATAGTATTTGAAAGCGGAAAACAAGAGTTGAGAGAAGATGGAAAATTAAGAAGGATTTCTTTAGGGAATTTGGCATTTAAAAATGACCGAGAATGGACCTTATACGACAGAGATGGCAACATCTTGAACGGCGATAAGAAGGAATTGATCCATGCAAATAATTCATACTGAAGAGATAGAGAAATTAAGCAACGAGAGAAGGAATGTGGGCAAAGGAAGGTTGAAAGAGCAGAAGAGAAAGGTGACTGAGAAACGTGAACCGCCACTGACTGAATCGAGACAACGAAGTGCAAATCGCTCACAGAATGACTACGAAAGGAACGTGAAGAAGTGAGTCAGAAGTGGTGAGCAAAGGTCACTAGTACTCGACAAGTACTTGACTCAAATAACAACGTGAAGGAACCCTGCGTAGAGGACTAGTGGTTGGACGTTTTATCACAAATCGCGCCTAGTAGCCGGTGGACAAGGATGAAGCTCATCTCAGGGGGACGTCCCCTATACAACTTCAAGATGATAAAGGGGAGGTGTGTAGGGCACGGAGCTGGACTACATGTAGTTATTTATTTGCAGATACATGTGCGCACAATTCTGAAATAGAAGAATCTCAAGGGCACAACATGCTTAGTAAAACGACATGAAAAAACGCAAGAAACCTCAGAAATCAAAGTTCAACAGCGTAACGTATGTACTATGATATGTATCTCCAAGAGAGGGAAAATTTGCTGAAAAAACACGGAGTGACGAAATATTTTGAAAACAATACCATCTATAGAACCTAATTTGGAGTAAAAGGAAAAGATTAGTAGGCTCAACTAAACAGTACATTTGTTACTGGCATACTACATATACACCCTTCTGATTAACGAATAGAGGATAAATGTCGGTGTAGTCGGTGTCATTACTATAGAGGGATACGCGCCACGTATTCTGCTTCTAAAAAAGAACAAGAAGAAGAAACAAAAAATGCGAATATAGTATGAGAACCCTTAACAAACAGGAGATAAACCATTAAGAATGAAGGCCTGTGTTTGTCAATCTTTTGTTGGATGCGCCATGCATTCTACTTTTATGCGATATCGTGGAGGCAATGTGAATGCGTACATATTTGTGTTGTTGTGTTGAAACTATGTTGTTGGGAAGCGCTTTCAATGGTGAGATGTGCCGTGTTAAGCGTTTGAGAGACTGACCAGCGCGGAATTCTAAATTTTCAAAACAAAATAGGATCAAAAAATTGTTGATTTTGCTCGAGTTTATACACCTGAAAACTACATAGTGAGCTCAATTCTTCCTACATTGCCTGTGTCAGGGCCACGCAAGCCTATTTTGCACAGAAAAATGTCATACTACTTTCATACTTTCAGCATACTAGAACTTCTAGTATACTTTCAGCATACTAGAACTGAAGATGGTGCGAAAATTTTCTCAAACAAAAAATTGTTAAAAATAACTTTTTTCAAGACTATTTTGTTTAACGTAGAAGAAGTTTACTTTGATTCGGAAGTTCGGAAGAGTTTGATTTGTTTTCAAAAGTCACAAGCTAACTTAGAGGATGTTCAATTCGACGTGAAAAGTGTCCAATTTGATTTGAAGAGGACCCAGTTCGATGTGAAAATGGTATATCTATGGTCTAATAAGCTTATCGGTCTACAGAATTTTCCCAAATGAGGAGCTACTGTCAACGCGCTGGCTTTGAATTCGCGCGCTTAAATGTCTTTTGGGCGCAATTAGAGGAGACGTCGCTCGCTAATGAGTATCCTCACGCGCTTTTGGAAAGATAGCGGTCAAGAACGGAGTAACGAAAAAAATTTGTGCCATTGGGTAGATCTCGTCGAGGAGATCACGACGGTATGTGAGTTTTTCAAAAAGGAGGAAGAACAAGATGGCTACAGCAAAAGAACAGAAAGAACGCGGAAAAAGCGCCTACCGCGCCCTTTTTCCAATCCTTATGGTGGGTGTTGTATTTGCCTATGTGCAGTGAGTTGAACCGGTAAAGAAGTTCAGTGTTCCCTCCATACCAGAAAAATGTTTCACCAATTCGCTATGAAAACCTTGGTAGGATTGAATGGATCCCGGAACCTGCCCCAACACGAGCTTAGGGAAGGACAAGTATTAATTAACAGGTACAGGTATTGAAATAAAAGAACGAGGACACCTCTAGCACCGCCTGCTCCATCAAATCCGAATGTTCTTATGCGCGCCGAGAAGGCCACCTCAATCGCCGAGCATTTAATTGAACAGGCCGGGTAAATCCAGAAAGCACGGTGCTCATTCAAAACACACCAGAAAATCTCGGTCAGTCCCTAATCGGGAATCTTCGGCTTTTTGCAGAGGTTAGCACTATTTAAAGGAAACCTTATAGGAAAGCAATTATGCGTCGTGGCGTTTTGATGTCCTTGACCACAACAATGGCCTATTACTAGGACTGTCATCGCACAACAATCGGAAATTAATTGTTCGCGTTTTTTATTCACATCCACTGAGTTCAGAATGAGTAACGGTGAACGGTGCTTCTAGAGTGGGCTATGCATTCTGCTTCTGCACGTTAATACATAGACTCAAGACGCATTTTTTGAAATCTGCAACAGTTGCCGAGGTCCAGCCCATAGATGATAGGGATAAAGGATAGGAGAAATAATGGGGTTACACAATCCCTCTTCGGATGACGATTTCCTTTTTCTACGAGATGCAGTCAATTTGAGTGCGCCCTTTACATATACTATGACTTCGCCCTGGCCAGCCTTTGGACAGTTCAGTGCTTTATCCTTTCCAGACAAGTCTGGTAACAATTCATCGACCCGGAAAGGCTTGGTTGATCTAGACGCGAAATTCGAATGAAGAACCTGGAATCGGGCGCACAACAGCAACAGTCAGTAGCTCCTCGTTTGCGCTTCAAACGCCCAATAGGAGAGATACGAATTATAAAACAGTAAGGAAGCGCAGTCGGAGGTAGCGGCCATCCATCGCTTATCGAATCGAAGTTCTCAGTTCGAATCCCGCCCAAGTCAGTTAGGTTCCGCTCTATCAGAACCGAGGAGCTGGTAGCAGACTCCAAGCTCGACTCCATTAACACCTTCTCTTATCCTTTACCTCCTTCTTTTTTCATGAAGACCGAAATAATAAATTTCCAATAAAGAATCCAAAGTAAAGAAACGTTATTCCAATAGTGGTGTTCCGGTTATCTAAAAAGTTTGAAATAAATAAAGTCTTCGAATTACCGTAAGCGAAGAAATCCCAAAAATTATAGAAAAAGAAAGGAAAGTAAAAAAAGAAGGGTGACAATTCCCGCCTTTGAGAACTTAACGCGTTTTCGAATCAAGGCCGAAACTTCTGCTGCTGAACAAGCAAAATATCGCAGGCAGACATGTATACTATACGTAGTTGTGTTTTTAAGAAATTTTATCAAACGAATGAATTAACGAATAAATTCGATGCCGAAAAAAAATCGATGCCGATGCCGAAATTTCGATCGAATGAATGAATGAATTTATTCGACGTCGAAGAGTTTCATGCAAATGACTGAACGAATTTATTCGCTCATCAGTTCTTTGAACGATTGCAAACTGATAAGCCCCATGTTTCGTTTATTCGAATAGTCGAGCAATTTGTTTTAAGCAGGTTCTATGTTTAAAGATTTAAAGTTTATTCGATATTCGACTAAAATTGGTCGATTTTCGAACAAGGATGAAATACTCGGTTTTCGAATAATATTTAAATACGGCTTTCTTTCGATGTTTAAACTCGAACGAATACTCGAAAATCTAGAAATATCGAATACATTCGATTATTCGAATACCTATTCGAATATATTCGTTCGAGCATAACTACTTATAATGCATACGTTCACGTCATTTTTATTGAAGTGACCTCTGTTCGAGAACGTCACCATAAGTAGTTGACTAAGAAAAAAAAGAAAACAACAAATAGGATAGAAGTATCAGAGCAAAGAAGACTTCTAGCAAAAAGAAAGAAGCAGCAAAGATTTGATGAAAAATAAACTGAAAAAAGAAAGCTAATTAGGAAAGAATGTGATGAAATGTCGGAGCATGAGGGACCTTCAACTTCACTCAACAGTTCCTTGTCCGACCACAATCTGCTCGGCAGCCTTTTTGATAGTGCAACGCATAAACGAGTAACAAAAAGACGTAGAGGCGGAACAGTGAACGGCTTCAACGCGCTGGCACAGATGGTGAGCAGCACGTTCAGAAAATGCTTAATGATGCCGCTCGGCAGGAGAAGGCCCATCCGTTGCACATGGTGAGCCCAGCGCCCCTGAAAGACTCGCATCCCACTAACCACGATGTATCCATAGATGATAAAGGATGAATGACAACATCAGACAACCCCTTCCCGGGATGCGCCACGCATTCCACTTCTTCGGTGTACCGTGGACGCAATTTGAACGCGTAGTTGGCCTATACAATGACTTACAGTGGCCAGCCGATGGGTAAGTCAGTGCTTTATCCTTTCTGGAGATGTCAGATACCAATTCAGTCTGATACCTACAGAGGAACTGAAGGCTTTATTGACCGAGGCGGCATGAATGCCAAGAACCTCGACCTGGTCTGCACGCGACAGCTGGCGACTTCTCCAACGGTGCTAGCATTCGTCCACAACTTTCTTATTTTGTCAGCAATTGTATTTATAAGGTTCGTCAGAAGAATGGCGTTTCGCGCCCCGCTTTGATAGTATGCATTTCTTCCTTATCGATGCGTGTATATATCTGTATAAGGATAAAGGATAAAGGACGGCGTTACTCAATCCCTTCTGGGATGCGCCAGCGCATTCTACTTCTACGGGATGTCGTGGAGGCGACATGAATGAATATTTGGCCATACAATGACTTGCGGTGTCCAGCCGATGAACAAGTCAGCGCTTTATCCTTCCCAGACAAGTCTGGTACCAATTCACCGACCCCAGAGGGATGGAAGGCTTGGTTGACCTGAGCGGGAAATCCGAACCAGGGACCTGGTATCGGGTGCACGCGACAGTCGCGCCTCCTCCGACTGCGCCACACACGCGCATATATCTGTACAAGTGCTCCGTCACGCCTATCGGCGTGCCTCGCACTTGCGCGCTTCGCGCGATGTTGCAGTATCTCTAAGCTAAGGACAATGACATCAAGCTAGCTGGTCTACTTGTACAGGTTTTTCCCTACCTAGGAGTAGAAAAGGCTCTCAGTACGTGCAGTATATAGTAAGATAGGGCGATCTATTGGTTCCACGCTACTGGTTCTCCTTAGTGAAACGTTCCCCCATTACTGGTACTGGTTCCCCTCAATGATCCCCCTTAGCTGACGACGTCTTCGGCACGTCTTCTGAATCCCCAGGCATATTGGACGATGCCTTCGACACGTCCACCTGAATCCCCAAACACGTTGAGCGACGTCTTTGAAACGTCATGCGACGTACTGCGCACGTCTTCTGAATCCCCTGGCACGAAGAAGACGCTCGGGTATTTTCTGCTTTTTGCTCCCCATAATTTGATCAGTATCAATTGACGGCGATCGAAGTTCTGAAAACGAACTTCGACCTCGCCAACACTCCCAAAAACTTCGCCCACACTTCCCCTAGGAGGGGGGGGGTGGATTAATTAGCGTGCTGATCACGAATCTAACATCCTTCTTTAAAATTTCAGACGATTATGGTAGGGTACGGTAGGTAACGGTGACAAAGGCTGTCGATGTCATCATCACCGATTCTCCCCAGTGCTAAGGGGGCTATTTGGGGTGATAAACACGAATCCTGCAGCAATTTCTCGTATTACGCTGCAGCACGGTAGCTACTGATCAGGATCGCCATAGCATATTGGACGACAAACTCCTCGAGATAGAAACAGAATCCGTCGAAGACGCCAGGAGACGCGAGCCTAACATCAGAAACGATCAAAAACAAAAGAAGACACTCACGCTCGAACTTCTAACCATTTCACTCGGATTTTCTCAACAGTTTGATTTCTTCGGAGCGATTTCGTTGATAAAATGACTCAGCCTCTGACTGAAACGAATCATCGAGCCGTTGTCTCACCCCCCCCCCCCCCTTCATCAGCGATATCACGATGCCTCCTTCCGCTGTTCACCGGATCGCAGCGTAATCAATGAGGCTAATCAAAAGCGAAACACCCAAAAAGCAACTCAAACTCCTCGAAATAGAAAATGAATCCGTCGAAGACGTCAGAAGACGCGAGCCGAACATCAGAAACGATCAAAAACAACAGAAGACACTCACGCTCGAACTTCTAACCATTTCACCCGTACTTTTTCAACAGTTTGATTTCTTCGGAGCGATTTCGTTGATAAAATGACTCAGCCTCTGACTGAAACGAATCATCGAGCCGTTGTCTCACCCCCACCCCTTCATCAGCGATATCAGGATGCCTCCTTCAACTGTTCAACGGATCGCAGCGTAATCAATGAGGCTAATCAAAAGCGAAACACCCAAAAAGCAAGTCAAACTCCTCGAAATAGAAAATGAATCCGTCGAAGACGTCAGAGAGCGCCACCGCGCTTTGATTAGGAGAAAATGAATCCGTCGGCAAAGTCAGAGAGCGCCACTGCGCTTCGATTAGGTCCCGCCTAGATTCAAAACACCCGCGTAGTTTTAAATTCAAAACGTCAAGTCAATAATTCTTGAGAAAAAGCACTGAAGGGAAGTAGAGTGCAGTGTCTGCACCCTCCTGCTTAGAGATCGCTCACTCCAGAGGTAGAGTAGAGCTACGAAAAAAAACTTCGCCCACACTTCGCCTAGGGGGGGGGGGGGGTGGTTAATTAGCGTGCTGACCACGAATCTAACATCCTTCTTTGAAATTTCAGCCGATTATGGTAGGGTACGGTAGGTAACGGTGACTAAGGCGGTCGATGTCATCGTCACCGATTTTCCCCTCACACTTCCCTCGCACTCCTCCAACACCGGATAGAGGCGTATCGTTACTGGACCCCTCCTGGACAGACAGGACAAACACGTCGCCCTGGACTGACACGGCATCCCGTACAGACTGACAGAAGTTACACTCCCCTTAGCGGCTTATTATATAGAAGGAAGAAGGATGATGATGACCTCCACCACCTACACGCCTTAAATTTCACACCGCTTGAATGGCATCCACAAAAGATCGATAATATCGACAGATATCGATTGATCAACTTCAGATTCGTGTTCAGCGACCTCGATTACCCCCAAGGCTAAAGTTTCGGACCGCTTGGACGAAATACACGAAAAATCGATATTATCGATCGATATCGATTGATCAACTTCAGATTCGTGTTCAGCGACCTCGATTACCCCCAAGGCTAAAGTTTCGGACCGCTTGGACGAAATACACGAAAAATCGATATTATCGATCGATATCGATTGATCAACTTTAGATTCGTGTTCAGCGACCTCGATTACCCCCAAGGCAAAAGTTTCGGACCGCTTGAACGAAATACACGAAAAATCGATATTATCGATCGATATCGATTGATCAACTTCAGATTCGTGTTCAGCGACCTCGATTACCCCCAAGGCTAAAGTTTCGGACCGCTTGGACGAAATACACGAAAAATCGATATTATCGATCGATATCGATTGATCAACTTCAGATTCGTGTTCAGCGACCTCGATTACCCCCAAGGCTAAAGTTTCGGACCGCTTTAACGAAATACACGAAAAATCGATATTATCGATCGATATCGATTGATCAACTTCAGATTCGTGTTCAGCGACCTCGATTACCCCCAAGGCAAAAGTTTCGGACCGCTTGAACGAAATACACGAAAAATCGATATTATCGATCGATATCGATTGATCAACTTCAGATTCGTGTTCAGCGACCTCGATTACCCCCAAGGCTAAAGTTTCGGACCGCTTGGACGAAATACACGAAAAATCGATATTATCGATCGATATCGATTGATCAACTTCAGATTCGTGTTCAGCGACCTCGATTACCCCCAAGGCTAAAGTTTCGGACCGCTTTAACGAAATACACGAAAAATCGATATTATCGATCGATATCGATTGATCAACTTCAGATTCGTGTTCAGCGACCTCGATTACCCCCAAGGCTAAAGTTTCGGACCGCTTGAACGAAATACACGAAAAATCGATATTATCGATCGATATCGATTGATCAACTTCAGATTCGTGTTCAGCGACCCCGATTACCCCCAAGGCTAAAGTTTCGGACCGCTTGAACGAAATACACGAAAAATCGATATTATCGATCGATATCGATTGATCAACTTCAGATTCGTGTTCAGCGACCTCGATTACCCCCAAGGCTAAAGTTTCGGACCGCTTGGACGAAATACACGAAAAATCGATATTATCGATCGATATCGATTGATCAACTTCAGATTCGTGTTCAGCGACCTCGATTGCCCCCAAGGCTAAAGTTTCGGACCGCTTGAACGAAATACACGAAAAATCGATATTATCGATCGATATCGATTGATCAACTTCAGATTCGTGTTCAGCGACCCCGATTACCCCCAAGGCTAAAGTTTCGGACCGCTTGAACGAAATACACGAAAAATCGATATTATCGATCGATATCGATTGATCAACTTCAGATTCGTGTTCAGCGACCTCGATTACCCCCAAGGCTAAAGTTTCGGACCGCTTGAACGAAATACACGAAAAATCGATATTATCGATCGATATCGATTGATCAACTTCAGATTCGTGTTCAGCGACCTCGATTACCCCCAAGGCTAAAGTTTCGGACCGCTTGGACGAAATACACGAAAAATCGATATTATCGATCGATATCGATTGATCAACTTCAGATTCGTGTTCAGCGACCTCGATTGCCCCCAAGGCTAAAGTTTCGGACCGCTTGAACGAAATACGCGAAAAATCGATAATATCGATCGATATTGATTGATCAACATCAGATTCGTGTTCAGCGACCTCGATTACCACCAAGGCTAAAGTTTCGGATCGCTTGAACGAAATACACCCCCCCCCCCCCCTACACACCCCCCTCTCTCACTACTCCAGCACCGCATCTCCAGGCACGTTTGGCAGCGTGTTCGGCACGTCTACTGACTCGCCAGGCACGTTGGGCAACGTGTTCGGCACGTCTACTGAGTCGCCAGGCACGTTGCACAACTGCAACCCCCCTCCTCCGGCGATTCCCCCTTACAGGACTCCAGCACCGCATCTCCAGGCACGTTTGGCAGCGTGTTCGGCACGTCTACTGACTCGCCAGGCACGTTGGGCAACGTGTTCGGCACGTCTACTGAGTCGCCAGGCACGTTGCACAACTGCAACCCCCCTCCTCCGACGATTCCCCCTTACAGGACTCCAGCACCGCATCTCCAGGCACGTTTGGCAGCGTGTTCGGCACGTCTACTGACTCGCCAGGCACGTTGGGCAACGTGTTCGGCACGTCTACTGAGTCGCCAGGCACGTTGCACAACTGCAACCCCCCTCCTCCGACGATTCCCCCTTACAGGACTCCAGCACCGCATCTCCAGGCACGTTTGGCAGCGTGTTCGGCACGTCTACTGACTCGCCAGGCACGTTGGGCAACGTGTTCGGCACGTCTACTGAGTCGCCAGGCACGTTGCACAACTGCAACCCCCCTCCCCCCACGATTCCCCCTCACAGTTCAGCACCCAGATGGCCAGGCAGACCGTCACTGATCCCCCCCTGGACAGACACTCCGCCCCGTACAGACGCTCTCCCCCGTACAGACGCTCTCCCCCGTACAGACGCTCCGCCCCGTACAGACGCTCCGCCCCGTACAGACGTTAGCGGCTTATTATATAGAAGGATACTTTGAATACATAAAGAAATGAATGCAAAAATCTCTCTCTTGTTTCAGAATGTTTCGATGAAAACTCTTGCGTCACGCGGGAGTCGAACCAGGCACTTCTGCTACAGGATGGTACGCAAGGTCAAGCAGCGCCAGTGGTGTAAGGCGTAGCATCGCTGCCCGGAAAAGTAGGTACATACGTGTTCGAGTCCCGTCTGGCGCAAGAGTTTTGATCACAATAAGACATCCAGCTAAGAATTCTATCTTCTTGGCGGGCTTAAGCAAATGTTTTAAAATACCTCTTTAATTTTAAAAACACCTCAGCTTGTCTTACAAGGGACGTCTGTGAGCTTATTCCAACTATTCAGCCATTCTTTTAGGGCACCTAACATAGAGCACAGTGGTGAAGCTCATTTTTGCTCCAGGCACTGAATGGTACAAGAAAGGCAAAAATCTGTCTCCTAGTAAACCATAAATGGAGACTTGGGAAATGGAAATATCTTCGCCTACACAACTACATAGTGTTGATCGTCTTACCACGCTCATTTTAAACCTACTTCTTGTATGCTTTTCAATTTTAAACCAAATGTGGGCCAAATTTTCTTTAGCACAGTGGTTATCTTGGGGGTCTCGAACCCGCTGGACGTCGACACGAGTTTACTAGGCGACAAATTTTTGCTTTTTTTGGACCACCCAGTGGCCGCAGCAAAAACGAACTCTTCATACCTGTGCTCAAAGTCAGATCTCTTACAAGACCGAATAGGTCACGTTCAGAATCGTTGGAGTAGTTTCCTTGTTAGAAACGCTACATAGTCTAGAAGACATATGGACTGGGTAGCACGCAAGGAACAGAGCCAGCTCGTGCGACAATGGAGTGAGCTGAATCCTGAGACTAGGCTGACCAAACATCTGTGCCTCCTGTGCTCGTGAACTGGTAGCCTAGAAAGACTAATACGGTGAAATCATCTGCTTGCTTTATAAGCAGATAGAGCGCAAACCGCCTCAAGGATGTCACGCGAAAGTCAAACATATGGCGCATTCCACAGCAATTTATTTATCGCAGATCTTCGTAATTAAAGCGATCATGTGCAGTTAATGTCATGCCGCTTTAAGCATGCTTTTGTTAACCTCCAATCGTGAACTCTCATTTAGTAACGGCATTGCTCGAGCCGACTATACGGATTCATCACCCGCTCGTGCCACACTTCTTGCGAGAAATGAGAAATTGCTGGCTTTGAAAAAGCAAGTGGGCAATAGTAGCACTTCCGTAGCTTCTTTCAGCCAACAGGTGCCACTAACTGCACTGATGAAATATCGCCAACATTTGGGTCTGGCAAAAATTGAAAAGAAAGGCCGTGAAGGAGAAAGTGTGAAGCAGCCGGTCGTTGTTACTTCATACGAAATGTCAGCTCTTCTCGGCCAAAATTCTCGGTCGAAAATCTGTCAAAGAGATGTCACAATGGAGACCGAGTTCTATGGAGAAGAGCCAAGTATGAAAACAGTGAACGACTAGATGCTTCTAGATGCACCATGCATTTCACTTTCACGTATTGCGCCTGAAGCGCTGTACGAGCACCTGTCAATACAGTAATTTCGGCTCACAAAAAACAAAAGAGGTACAGCATGATTTCAGAGGGCGGAGAATGCATACTATTCGGTCCTAAACGAGGAGAACAGCTCAGCATGGGGTTCGGTAAAGAAACCCATGCTGAGCTGTCCTAGCATCCCATCCTAGCATCGGTAAGGTAGGTAGATCACATCCTTATCAGAATCATGAACGACTTACACAACTTTAACAGAGAATTCACAGCGGAAAATACAGATAACGCGGCTTATCGCTCACCATATTGCTTGATAAGCCGCGCTATCAGGGATCTCGGTTGTAATTTTTTTGTTAAATTGCCGTAAGTCGTTGATGGGCGCGTGTAGCGCAGTCGTAGGAGGCGCCGACTGTCGCCTGCACCCAATACCAGACTCCTGGTTCGGATTTCCCGCCTAGGCCAACCAAGCCTTCCATCCCGCCGGGGTCGGTGAATTGGAACAAGACTTCTCATAACGATGTTTTGTTGCGATCAAAACTTCTAGCGCCAGGCGGGACTCGAACCCGCACCTCCCTCTAACCGGGCGGGAATGCTCTACGCCATTACACCACCGGCGCCGTTTGATCGAACGCAACATCCACACCTCGTGGGACCGATCAGCACCCACCCGTATCCGGGATTTGGAACAAGACTTGTCTGGGAAGGACAAAGCGCTGACTTGTTCATCGGCTGGCCACCGCAAGTCATTGTATGGCAAATACGCATTCAAATGGCCTCCATGACATCCCGTAGAAGTAGAATGCGTGGCGCATCCCGAAAAGGGATTGAGTAACGCCGTCCTTTATCCTTTATCGTTTAGTCGTTGATGAATCCGGCCCCTGGAGCTCTTTCCCATGAGCGTGTTAGCAGAGTAGAGCTCACAACGTAAGCACACGGCTTGGTACTTGCTCCCAACCTTCAGCTGTTGCGATTAATAGCGTACCGTAAGCCTTGATCACTCTCCCTTGATTTGGGATTGATCACCACATGAGTCACTCTCCCTTGATTTGGCAGGGGTTAATAACCACCCTACGGTGTTTGGGGGCTTGTCCAAAATATACCGAATCAAATAATTAAACAAATAAATCGACTACAGTTCCATTTATCCCATATAAGAACGATTAGGAGTTGAGGCACTATTGTACCTCCACGACTCCAGATGTCGAGGAGGTGGGAAAAAAATCGCCAAAACTCCGCCCAAGGGGTTGTTATATGGGGTGCTGATCACGAATCTGACATTGGTCTTTGAAAAATCTTTCGATTACGGTAGGTGCGGGAGGGTAAGGTTTTCGGGATCATGATTACTGAATTCACCCAAATTTTGCCTAGGAGGCTTAGAGTGAGGAAAAGGGAGATGATCACGGATCTGACATCTTACTTTTACTTGAATCGGTAGATGCGGTAGTGGCATAGCCTGCAAGCGGTCCCGCGGGGGGGGGGGGGGGGGGAGGATCTCCTCGATCGGTGATCATGACCTCGACAGCCTTACCAGCACCTATCGTAATCAACTGCAATCGACCGAAATTTTAAAAGGGATGCCAGATTCTCAGATTATTTGGTGTCGGAGCACCCAAGCAACCCTCACAGGCGAAATTTGTGAGGAATTTTTTCGACCTTGGGGGCCGTGAGATTAGAATAGTGCCGAAGCTAAAGACGATGGAGAACTGAAAGCGATGCAATCTTACTCGTGAACAGCGTCCCTTAAAACACCTGGAAATATAAAAACAGAAAGGAAAAGAAAATCAAGGAAATCAAAAAACATCACGGAAATCTAAAAATAGAAATACTATACAGAAAGAATAGAAGTGCATCAGAAAGAAAAACACGTAAACGCAATAAGAGTACACATGGGAAATTCTTCCCAGAGGAGTGTCCGAAATTTAAAGAACTGGGCGAAGCAGTACCTGCGTAATATGCTGATGGTGATGTGATCGGCAATAGAGCACAGCGTAACCCCTCATTCTCATGTGGCTTCTTTGCTGCTTCCTATTTTGTCGTTGCCGTAGTGTTAGTGAGCCTGCGCACTGCATATGGTGTGGGTGCATCCCGTTGAATAGCAATAGGGATGCCCCTTCCAAGTAGGATTACGCCGTGAAGGGACGTCGCAAAAGAACGAGTTACAACCATAGTTAGAGGAAGCCTCACCCTGGCGATGTCAAAACAAAGTGGTAGAGCAGGAATAGCACATCGAAATAGGTTAACTAGGCCAGTTTGGCTGCGCAGATGCCAGCAGTTTCCGAATTTCTAATTGGGAGGTGGTACTCTAAAATCGTTCTTTACCCTAACTTGCTAAGCAACAACCATGTGTACTGGGTAATGTGCAAACAACATATGAAAAAGCAAGAGAGTAGATTCTTTAGCAGATAAACAAGTAAATCTGAATAAATTACAACTGAAATTTAAGCCAAAATACGCGGAATCAGTCAGCTTTTCGGATATGATATGAAGCTCGTAATAGTCACGAGACATTATTTTTCACGGCTTAATCATTTTTCAACGTTTAAACTCAAGCCTCTAACCTCTATCAATCGCTTCTGTAGTGCTAGTGAGATTTCTTAGAGTCCGAGAGCATGAGAAAGAAAGGCAATAAAAGTGCCCCTCCCAAGTAGGATTACGCCCGGAAGGCGTGAAGGGACGTCGCAAAAGAACGAGTTACAACCATAGTTAGAGGAAGCCTCACCCTGGCGATGTCAAAACAAAGTGGTAGAGCAGGAATAGCACATCGAAATAGTTTAACTAGGCCAATTTGGCTGCGCAGATGCCAGCAGTTTCCGAATTCATAATTGGGAGGAGGTACTCTAAAATCGTTCTTTACCCAAACTTGCTAAGCAACAACCAAGTGTACTGGGTAATGTGCCAACAACATTTGAAAAAGCAAGAGAGTAGATTCTTTAGCAGATAAACAAGTAAATCTGAATAAATTACAACTGAAATTTAGCCCAAAAAATACGGAATCAGTCAGCTTTCTAGATATGATACGAAGTGCATAATAGTTAAGAGACATTGTTCTTAGCGCTTAATGATTTGCCAACGTTTGAACTCAAAGCGCTAACCCTATACATGATCATTTATTTCTACATAATTTATTTGGACTTGGTTAATGGATTGTTTTCGCGGGAATGAATAGGCTCAATATACGGGTATACTGAACATATTCACCTCCAACCACAAGATGCGTCCCCTCCAACTAGGACTGCGCACCGAAGACGAATAAGATTTTAAAGCGCCGTGGTCCTGGTGCCACATACATACAACACTGCAAACTTTCGGCCCATTTTCGGGAAATTTTGAATGCCCAAACACCTTCAAAGACGGATAGAAACGTAGGAATAGATGAACAGCAAAGGCTACCAGACAAGACAAGATGTCGGTATCTCCTTACTGTCACAACGTGTCGATTTCAAGGCGAACGGGCGCATTTTTTTGCGGTGGACGGCAACTGAAGTCGCTGGCAGCGACGAATTAACCCCTCGAGACTTCGACATCTAGCGGTCCAAATGTGAATGTGCCATAAATTGCGGAATTCAGCCGAATATGCAAAACAGGTGATCAATAACGGCTCAACTGCGACGCTGAGCCGGCCAGGAGACAGTGATATGCGATCGGAAGCGGTCAATCTCGGCGCAGTCATCGATCTACATCCCACCTGGAAGAATTTACAAAAACTTAAAGCTATAGGGTATAATATAAATATAGAAAGATGAGAATCGATGTTGTTGTTGCATGGGCCAAGTCGTCGAAAATTAGGTGGGCCGGTCACGTACTGCGCTTCGAGGACACCAGCTGGACAAGAGCCCTGACCGACTGGATTCCGCGGGATGTCAAGAGAGCACTAGGTCGCCTACCAACGCGTTGGTCGGTCTTCTTCGTGAGAGAACTGAAGGAACAGTATGACGCTCTTCGTGTCTCTCGAGCGAGGAGGATCTATTGGATCACTCTGGCACGCGAAAGAGGTGAATGAGGACGCTGCTGGCTCTCGCTCGAGCAACTCAATTACCATCGATGGATGACAGAAAGAGAAAGAAAGAAAATAGAATACATAGAACAAAGGGAAGAAGGATAAGTGATAAAAGTTGGAGCTGATCGAGTGAGATACTTGTACGTGATTTTCATGACGAAGGGTGATGGTGTGCATGTCAGCTCACAGATCCTTCTGGTATTCCTACACTACAGGCACAGAAGTCTCGACTGTTCTGGACACTCTGCCAAGCCTATGAATTCCTCATGTAAAACTGCCTCGTCGGACATAACACAAAAGCGAAAGACTTGAAGGAACCTTAAAAAGGAAATTCCCGTTTTATGTAGCGGCCTTAAAGAGAGAGCGCAGACCCTAACAGAAGGCCGTCCTTGGACATGATTTGGGAATTCTTGGGCATGGAACTGCCTTCGGAAAACCTCAAAGAAAGGAAAAATCATGGGCCGTATTCATCATGCGGAAGGTATGGGCAGGACTACCGGAGGATAAGACCACCCTCACCCGCGGTGGGCAGGGGCACGATTCACATTCATCAAACGAATCGAGGAAAGGGTAGAAGAATCCTGACAGATGTGCAGTTGTTCTTCTAGCACTCCATTGATTCTGCTGCTAAAATAGAGTAAAAACTTGTCCAAGTTAAGGGAAGAAGAGGAATGAGGGGCCACATTCGCAGAATTCCCTTCAACTGTGGAAGTATTGAAAAATTCGCTTATTTAATCGGAAATTTCTCCCAGAGCTTCGGGTATTCCTCCCGCCTCCCGATTTCATACATTTTCCTAATTATGTAGTTTCAGAAGGCTTCACAAGCTTACATATTTTCAGGAAAAGAAGCAGCTCACGAGACCTCATGAGAAGAGCTGATCTCAGTGGAGCAATAGGGTGCGAAATGGTAGCAGGCATGCGGATGTACCCACGACGACCGACCAGTTTTCTCAACCCACTGCTATACCCACTATGTTGCGGGTAAGGTTTATCATGAGTACGTCCACCCGCTATAATCCGCATACCCGCGGGCCGGCCCTGGATTTCCGCAGGAATTCAAGTGGTATCTTGCACAGTAGTTCATCAGCGAGCATTGATGATGGAATGATCTCCTACTATTGGGTTGTTCGACAATTAATGTTGTTTTACTTATTTTCAATATTTTTCAAATTCAGTCCAGCCGGGTTCCCGATCCTGAATGGGTAAGTCCTGAATTTTTTTAGTAGGCGAGGAATGGATTCCGAAGCGAGTAAAGCAGCCTTGGACATGATTAAAGTTGAAGCCTATGACCTATACAATGCCAATTGCCAAACAATCTCTGCACCTTTGTCGCAATGAAATTACGTGCTAAACTATTAATTAATTCTCTGTATATGTCGCGTAGGTGAGCAGCATTGGTAGGTGGGAACGCCTAAACCAATCAGACTGCATTCAATGGGCACACCGTTCAGAGAGAGCATGTACAGTTCGTACCCTGGTGAGCTGGAATGTGTTCGGTCTGTGCTCTATTTGGTTATCACTGGCTTGCGTGCTCCCATCTACCAATGCTGCTCACCTGCGCGACATGTACCTTTATTTATTTATTTAGTTGTACACTACAATGAGTGCGCCATAAAGTGATAGAATGGGTGGAAATATAGGGCAGGAAAAACGGAAGATAATAAAAACGAAAAACTGTGAAAACTATGAAAACAGGCGAGATCAGATTCAGCGCGATTGAAAGAAATGACGATAGGGAAAACAGCAGAAGTTTGTGTCCTAGTGGTTGCTAATAGGGCCGGCTACTAAGAAAAACTGTATCCGTACCAGTTGGCCATGATACTCTAATAACTTTTGGTATATAGGTCTGAGCTTCGAGACACGGGTTTTTTATTAGATTTATTTATTTATTTATTTGCATACCATAATGAGCGCGCCATAAAATTTGAGGGTTTCTCTGATTTATCTGAACCGGCAGTCTATGTACCAACTTCTAACGGAGGCCTAAAATTCCGCTCAGGTCTTTTTAAAAATCAGGCGCTTATTCATACCTTCTTACCCTTTTTTCCTCACTAAGCACCTCCTATCCGCCCTTTTTTCTCGTTTTTGGAGTTTTTTGTCAGTGTTTACTGTACTGTATACTGATAGGTGGACGTTGCTTGTTTCCATGGAAAGTCCGCCTAGATTAGCTGAGATGGTTCGTCTGCTTTTTGCGGTTGTTTTTATTTTTCCCTTATGTGGAGCGTCTTATGACGTATTCAATAAATAAGTAAATAAATTTCATTTTGGGCTTGTTCGTTGGTTCAGATTCTTTGTATTTGAGCTTCCGAACGACAGCAAAACGCAATAAGAAATAACAATGCATAGTCAACTGTTTTATTTTTGTTCATCTGCGTAAGTTAGTTGTAATTGTGCAATTCTCGTTTGGATTGTTGTTACCCTTTTTATGAGGGCACTTAAGGTGCTCCTGTAAATAAATAAATAAATAAAATAATAAATTTAGCCAACAAAACTTCTCAGCCACGACGAGACATGGAAAAAGGAAAGCACTCGGAAGGATATGACACGAAAGGGCTCTAGCTCAGCATAGCCTTGAAGCCTTCTTCAACTCTGATGGGTAAATTGCCGAGTAGGAGGACGGTAAATGTCGGTTTACAAGGCATCGCGGCGTCGTCGTTGATTCGGCTCGACGCCTTTACAGCCAGCGGACTGGCCAGAGCTACGCACGAGAACCGCTTGAAAAAGCAACATTTCGCGGCGGGAACTGCACTAAAAGTCCGTGACGACCAGATGTAGACGGCGGCGGCGGCCGACGCGCGCTACGATCGCGCAGAACACGTCAGCGGTTTTTCGGCGACTGCGAAACATCTGGAGAGCCGGGCCATTGCTTGTGATGGACAATGGGAACGCGCGCCCCGAGCCGTAGTCCTCGACAAATGATCGGAAGCGCCGCGCAGAGCACACTGGGGCTAGTGCTTCTGCCGATCGGAGCTTGCAAAGTGCCGAAAATGAAAAATATCTATCGATTTTGCTGTGGGAAATTTAAAATTTAGAGACAACAAACGGGTGAGAATTCTAAAGAAAACATTCTCCTGGGGTTGAAGAGAAAGGTAAAGGATGACTTTAATCAATCCCATTAGAGTGATTCATACGTTCTTGTGATTTTTTGATATGTTTCAAATTTTCATACATTTCGATCAAGCAGACCTCACTCATTGAAATAACGCCCAGCTTTTTCGATGACTGTCCTCCATCGTTCCAATGTATGCCATGGAGTTAGAAATCCGGGGCTTCGATTCGAAAAGTGACGAAGGTCGGATTCGAGTGCAGCTCGATCATCCTGTCGTTTTCCTTCCAGTAAGTGAGCTAGTGATCGGTACAAATAGTAGCCAGTTGAGGGAAGGTTGGTGAATAGGATGGGGGAGAACCACTTCCTATCCTAATAGCTGGAGCTTCTGGCGAGTCATTTTTGAAGTGTGCGGTTTTGCACTGTACATAATGGAGGAAACAAATCTTGTCGAGTTGTGAGCATTCAATTTGAAGAGCGTGGCTGAGTTCTTGTAGTTGAATGCGGTACACCTGACTGTTAATGGTGGCGCCAGAATGAATAAGCTCCCAGCTCTCCGGAAATATCGGAATCGAAACCCCCAGATCTCTATCTCCACGGGATCCATTTGCCGGAACGATGGAAGACAGTCACCGTCATCGACAAAGTCATCGACAAAGGTGGGCAATGTTTCGATGAGTAAGGTCAGTTTGATCAAAATATATAAAATTTCAAAAATATCAAGAAAAATCTCGAGAAGGTATGAATCACTCTAATATCAGAGATGCGCCACGGACCCTATTTCAACAGGGTGGCCTGTATACCGTTTGAATGCGCATTTGAATGAGGGCGGCTGCAGCCTATGGACAAGTCAGTATTCTATCATTCCGAGGAAGGTCTGGTTCCACTTCACTAACCTCGGACAGAAGGAAGACTTGGTTGACCTGGGCGGGGAGTCGCCCATGTCAACCAAGTCTAGAACAGGAACCTGGAACCGGATGCACTGGACAGCCAGTTCCTCCTCCGACTGCGCTACGCCTGGGGATATCAGCCAGGCTTTGTTATCGCGACTAAAGTGATAAAGATTAAACAAAATAAACATTCCCTACTGGGACGCAGCGCAATCTACATCTACGAGGTATCGTGGTGGCATTTTGAGTGCGTCTAATAATTTCCATGTCCTCTCACTTCTCAAACCTCTTCAATTCTCAGTGGGACCGATTCACTTGGCGTACTATTACATAGCCACCTTAATTTGTCGATTATATAGTTATGTGGCCTGGGACCTCCTAACGGTAGTGCCAAGGGTTTCCTATCGTCATTTTAAAGGGCCCATATACATATACCTATGCAGGGCCTCCTTGGCTCCCGTTCGCAGTAGTATCTTGGCCAGCCTCACTGTGACTATGTATTCCTGGATGCCTCTTCTACCCACTGCTTCCTTTTTACTGGTCCATTCCTGCTAGCTTTCTCTTTCATTTCACTCGTGATCAAGGAGAAATCCTGACCTTTTCAACACCTTGAGTTCTCCTCATTCCCTTATTTCAGTTCATTTCATTCTCATTCGTTGTCGATTCTGTTCTCTATGTTTTTTATATGCTCTTGATTGGATTTTCAAGTTAAAAAAAAATCGCCCGATCGCCGTTGCAGTCCCTTCCCGGCAGATGCCTCTTCTATCCACTACCTATTTGTTACTTATCCACTCCTGCTATTTTTTCTTCTCATTCATTATCAAGAAGGATTCCTGGCCTTTTCAGCACTTTCAGCAATTTGAGCCATCTCCTAAATTTCTCAGCTCATCACGTCCAATCTCTGTTGTTGTTGATTCTGTTCCCTATGTTTTTTCTAAGATCTGATTGGAATAGTTTCAAATAAAATAAAAATAAACTTCTTACTGGTGTTAATCGAGTATGGGGTAACCACCGCAACTCATGGTACAGGCCAAGCATGCGTTCAAGTTGCCTCCACGACTTCTCATATAAGGGAAGTGCATGGCGCATCCAACACATATTGATGACCTCAGATCGTTTTTGGGAAAATTTTTATTAAACATTCACCTTTGCAAAGTGTCTTATGGTTAGTAAAAGATAGCAGTATGGTTTGAATGAATACAATGCTCTTATCATTTAACCTCAAATAATGTTTTTAGATTTATCCTGAGTACTGGAGAAGAATGAATTTGCTACTGTGAAATAGAAAGGGATTGTGACGTGCAATCGTTTAATGCATTGTATTGTCTATTAGAATGATTCTGTATTTGCTGCTTACATATGTATAAATCTCGAAAAAACAAAAGCGATCACAACAGAAGAAAAAGGAAAGAAAATCACAATGGATTAGAAGAAGTACACCATCATTCTCCACAACATAGCTTGAGGTTAATAACATTTACACTGTCAATCAAATAAACACTGCAGTGTTCTGTACAGGTGCACGGCGCAATCTCTCCACGCAGTCAATTATTTGTATCGAAGCATTCAAGACTGCACCGAGAAACACTGGTTTAGCCGGAGCAATAGGGGTTCTATGTTCTTTCCAAAATTGTACGTATTTCTTCTTAAGAAACGCTATATAAGGCTTCTTATAAAAAATTTCTTAAAACAAAAGATTACATGTGCTGCATTTGTCATAAAGTGTCTGTAATATTTTGACTGCTTATTTTTGCCTTAACAGCGTTCTGTTGATAACGAAAAGTGACCTGCTTGAATAGAAATATTCAGTTTAAAGGGACAATGAACCAAATAATTTCAGCAAATTATCCCCCCATACATACATATAAGATTTGAGCTTTGCCAATAGGTTTACTTGTAATAGTGTTAAGCCCGTAAAGCATCAGTATATTAAAGGTAACAGGAGACGAGAAGACAGCCAGGTTGCATAAGGTTATAAGGGATTTGTATGTATGTTTATTACATGGGTGACGATGTAGAAAAAAATGTTTGAGTAACTAGAACATAACATAACACATCAACTCTAAACGTACTCGAAGTCATACTAAGATAAAGATAAAGATAAAAGATAAAATCGAAAATTACAAAAAGAAAAATGGGGCATAGGTGGTCATAAAACTGGGGCTGACTTCAGCTAAGATTTATGGTCATGCCATGCATTCCACTTCATTTCAAAATTGTGGTGATTTTTCGATTGCTCCTTGGTGAATTGCATGGCGCATCTCACTTTTTCCTTGATGAAAAATTCCGTGCCCTTCCTACCATAGTAAAACAACTGCTTCCACTCACGTACTCAGCTCGAAAAAGGACTCATCTCGTTCCGATGAGCCTCGTGAGCATTAACAAGAAGTAAAAAGCTAAGCACAAAGTACGTGGAGCAGGGAAACTCTATGTGTAACTAAGCAGCGAAACATGTGGTCTTCTTTTGAGTTATAAACGCGGTCCGCTAGGCGACAAGAGCAATTCGGGCGGCTCCGCATGAGTTGTAGGAGGCGGACTGCCAAAAAAGAAGGTGCAAGTGACGGCCATGAGAAAACTCGTGGAGTGGTAAACATATATAAGCCGATGACTGGAGAAGGGTACGATTCGATGACGCATGAAAAACCCCTTCCATCTCCACCACTTAATATTTGAAGAGACTAGTAACTGGAAGTTGCCTTAGATGGCAAAACTCAGCTTTCTGGTAGAACAAACAGTCAGCGGGCTTGAAGAAGAGGTCCATATCCGAGAGCTCCTTCTTAATTTGCCTAGTTTTGTGCCGACCTCATGAAGGCCGAGCACAAAGCGTCCTTGTACCACCTTGCAATCTGCGGAGAAAATGCGGAAACAGTTCCAGATTCAAATCCATCGGACTATAGCAATTCTACTCTCAAGGAATTTCTAAGTCACTCTAGACTGTCTCAGAAACGTTTGATCAGAATGATAGTTGACAACGCTGCGAAGGAGTAGTTGAGTTTTCAGATGGTCTATTCGCCTCCGTTCGGCCTCAATTTCCTCACATTTCAGTTCCGAAATGGACGACGGTGGTTTTCATGGTTAATCGGCTGCTGGTGCATTAGCATATGGAGGTCAATCTCTGCGACGCCACAAAATTACGACGGAGACCCGGCTCATTCCCTTCCACGAGTAAAAGAACATTTTATTTATTTATTTATTTATTTATTTATTTATTAAGATTTTTTCCAATACATATACAACAACGTAACGTACATAGCGAAGGAAGAGATGGAAAATTGATATGAATTGGCTTGTGGTAAACACAGGAATTAAAAGAAAAGCTGGAAATTAATGAGAAAGGGAATAACGAAGATAGGGTGAAGATAGGATAGAAGCGATGAAAGGTGCTCAAGTGGGAACAAATCTGTTATTGCTTAGTGTAAAGATCACGTCTTAATCTGAGTACGCTGGCTCGAACCATTGCAGCGAGAAAAAATATCCGCCGATGAGAAGATGGCTTTCGATACTACGACCATAGGGCAAGAGCAAAGCATTTTGGATACGCCATGCATTCTAGTTGTCTACATTTGTGTTGTCAACATAATAATATGCTAATTTCAATTGTAAAATGTAGTTGTTGCTAGTAATTGCGAAAATAATAATAAGTTCTCACATATGGACTAACAAGTTAATTGTGTTCAGACCTTCACCACTGATAAACCTCGAGGTGACTATGCAATTCTAAACATGCTTTGAGTGAAGGAGGCGGAACGAGACATGCTTACTATTGTTTGTTATCAACGTTATTATTATTACTTTTTTATATTGATGATTATTACGTTATGCTTCATACTCTTGGAATAATATGAGAACCTAAAGATTTTTTGTTTATTGATATAATAACTAATTATTCTTATAATTCGCATACAAAACGTCCTCGCGGAAAGAATTTTATCTATCTCTTATGTTCTTTTTACTATTTTCAACAGCATTTGCAGGTTATTTTTTCTTCCATTGTAAGAAACAAGTGCGGACTACTCTTCGACAAACCTCTTTTTCCATTAACAATGAACCAAGCAATGAACTTACAACGATCTCAATTTATCCAATTTCAAACTGGAGTTCCCACATTCACCAATGGATTGAAAAACACTCAAACCGAACATATGTCTGGATGCCCAGTCAATCATATCACCGAAGCAGCACGGGTTCCGTAAAGGAAGGTCAACAGTAACTGCTATGTTAGAAACCCTCAATGACTGGACAGCATCTATCGATGACGGTGAGAATGTTGACGCTGTATATTTTGATTTTGCAAAAGCGTTCGATAAAGTAGAGCATAATAAACTAGTCAGAAAGCTTATTCTAGTGGGCCACCATCCTAGAATTGTCTCATGGATTAGTTCTTTTCTCGCTGGTCGCACATTCTCTGTGCGTGTTGAATCATCTAACTCAAACCCCAGACCTGTGCCTAGCGGAGTGCCCCAGGGCGGAGTTCTATCTCCAGTCCTGTTTAACATCTATGTATACGTATGATTTACACATGCGGCTTTCCGGGAGTAACGTAGGGTAGACCATGTTTGCTGATGACCTTAAAATTTATAGTACGGTTACATCTTGTGAAGATTTTGAGGCCCTACAGAATGCAATCAACTTGGTCTGCGATTGGTCCAAGGAGTGGGAGCTGCCGCTGTCTAAGCAAAAAATCAAGTCGCTACATGTGGGTGTGTCCAATATGAATCATCGTTACATTATTGATGGAGCACCAATTCAAGAGGTGTTAGAGATAGTTGATTTAGGTTTTCTGGTCACAAAGAACCTTTGTTTCTATAAGCACTGTAGAACGATTGCTGACAAAGCAAGTAGAGTTGTTAATAACGTTTTCAGAGCCCTACGAACCAGAGATGTAAAGTGCTCACACGGGTCTACAAAACGTATGTCAGGCCGCTACTTGAATATGGTACTCCGGTGTACTCTCCCTATAAATGCAAGGCTATAGATGTCTTGGAAAAAGTACAAAATAATTTTAAAGGAAAACGATGATTAGAAGTTTAGGGTTTGGATATGGCACTATCCCCTCATTTCTGGACAGAAATAAGTATCTCAGTTTGCAGACATTGTCATTCAGAAGGAAAATAAATGACTTGCTACTACTCCATAAACTCCTTTACGGCGGTTGCGGTCTCAATGCTGGAAGTTTCTTTACAATGCGAACATCGATCACTAGGGGTGGAATTGTCAAACCGTATCTCAGAACGGCTACATCCAATTGCAGGCGCTTCTTCTTTGTGAACAGGACTGTTCCAGTATTTGAAAAGCTTCGTGCAAATAATCGAATTCCAGTTAGTCACAATGCGTTCAAAAAGCTGGCCTATGTCCTACTCAGTCGTTGATGCCGTGCGTACAGTCGCCCACCTGAGCTGTGGTCTACATTTTCTTTTTGTTTCGTTTTATTGTCGTTATGAGTTCCTTTTCCACATAAGTGTCGACTTATGTAATAAATAAATAAATAAATATGTCATGTATGTTGTCTGGCTTAATCTATAGTATTTGTTTTGTTTAATATTTATAGCACACATTTTGTGTAATAAATAACTAAATAAATATGCTTCTAACGATAAGTCTATTGATGAGACGTAGATGGTAGAGATGCTTTGGATACCATAACCAAACAGATTAAAAATAATCTGCGCAAATCTAGAGCGGTGGGTCTACTTTTCTTCTCCTTGATGACACCTCTAGAACTTGCAAACTACAAAAAAAAACTGCATGAAACAAAATATGTCTTCGTATTCTATTCTGCTCTGTTCTCTGAAAGTGTCTTTGCTTTTTAGAACTATTGGAATCTTATACATATTTTTAGATTTTTTAAGTTAAAAATTAAAATCAAAGTAGAACGAAAGTCGAAAAAGCTTATCATCGTCATCATCATCATTTTCATTAGTCTGTTCCGCTTGGTAGGTGGCTGGGTCCGGTCTTCTGATGTGACGACAATTCTCCCGATCAGACGCTTGATCAGGATGCACACCAGCGAGCCCTAAGTCCAAGTGTCGGAAAACTCTATCGAATCATTGAAAGACCGACTCTTTTCTGTTTCAGCTATAGGTTTGCCTGAGAGTTGTCTTCTAAAAGATCGTAAAAGAGCGCAGAGACGGCGACGCTGTCGACGGTGCCCCAATCATAAAACGAACCGCGCATTCGAGCAAATCGTCTCGATTGGGTTGTGGTGTGTGGTATCTTTTCTATAGGCCTCAGTGAATCACAGACGCTGGGTGGCGATTGAGGGTATGCGGAACAAAAACACCGATGACCGAACCGAACACCGAAAGATTTTATTCGAAGCTGGTCGCACGAAGTGAGAGCTTAATAGAAGAGAATTTCGAGTTCCTCTCAAACAAAATGGTTGGTATCGGTGGAAAAATCGGCATTGTGCATAGGAAAAAGGACGAGGTGAGCCAAAAGCGAGGAGTTGACTTCTTCATGTAGAGCGACACGACATAGCGACACGGCTTGAACCTGGGCCCAAAGAAGAGTGGGTGGGGGCAGGTTTTGAATTTCCGCTCTGCACTAAACCGGCAACAGACCGGTGATGCATCCGCTTTAGGGATATCTGGACATTTTTTAAAGGTCAATCGTGATCTTTGCCAGATCTGGAAAACTGCGTTCGTGTCGAATTCTGCAAGCGTCCGAAGAATTCATAGGATTCGGTAAGTCAGTTAGGACAACCAAGCCTTCTCTTCCTCCATGCCGGCTAACTGCCGCGAGACCTTACAACACGGGCGTCAGTTAGAACCACTGATGTCTACTATCGCCTGGTTTCAGCAACTCTCAAAATGGACGACAACGATTTTTCTCGTCTACTGTTATGTAAATTCTAACATAAATTCCTTTTAAAGTAGGCGATATTTGTGGACTAGTAATGTTTCTCCTTTTTTGGATCACTGTGAAACTTGTGTGCAGTCAGTTTCTTGTTACAACAAGGAGGTTAGAGGGAGAATATTCACAAAGCTTAGATATTGCTGATGATCATAGATGAGGAAGAGAAAAATACCTTCGAAAGGTGGTTTAAGAACTCCGGTCTTACTTAGATCTAACCAATTCCTGCCGATGGAGTCGCGGCTTGATGTGTAGGTTTGCGGGATACTGTAGCGGCTGCTGTTGCGTCGTGGATCGGATTGGCGTCCACTTGCACATTCAACTGGTGCGCATGACTGAGCTGAGGGTTTCCTGTACGCTCGCGATGGCGGTCCTGGCAGGTGGGCAGTGGATAGTAGTGACGGTGTATCTTGCGAGGGAGGTCGTGGGTTCGGTTCTCGTGCGTTGCGGGAATTTTGCATTTTAACTGACTGGTAGGGATTCGAGGAGTTTTGACATTTGGGTCTGTGTCCGAAAAGCGCAGAACCTACCTTCGGACTCCCTCTGAGCGAGGAAAGCAGTTTCCACACGAGCTGCTTGGATACAGCAGACCCTGGACCACCTTGCGTGCTCACTGACAAAAACGTGCTGCAATGACAACCGCTAGGGTGATGTGCAGGTTTCGGGATACTGTAGCAGGCGCGGCACATTTACAGCAGTAGGTCGTTGACTCGAATGGTTGTCAAGAACTCCTGTTCATTCTTTTTTTTTCTGCTGCGAACAGCTACTCAGAAACATTCATAGCTAAAGTGATCAATCTTTGAAAATAGGGCTCCACCTTCTTGAAAGGGGAGAGACGATTATTTACCAAATCAGGAAAGCAAGCATAGAATGGGATATAAACAATCAAAACCAATTGCAAGGAATCAAGACATGTAAGTGATATCGGATTAAACTAGAAAAGTTCAATTCGACTGAGCAGATGCTTAAAGTGTGAGGCAGATATATCGAGAAGACCTTAATTATCACTAGAAAAGGTTTAGCTATGACGCAAGCATATATAAGAGAAAGAGGAAGAGAGAAAGACAGTAGAGGAGTGAATGGTTGCGTTTCTACGAGCACCCCTTCAATCTCTATCAATCTTCGTGTGAATCGAAAAAAACGTAATGAACAATGGACACATTTCAAATTAAAGCGCTCTATTTTGTCCAAACTATTAGGTTATGGGTGCGTGGAGCGCAGTCGGAGGAGGCGCCGGCTGTGCCTGCACCCGATACCAGGTTCCTGGTTCTGATTTTCCGCCCAGGCCAACCAAGCCTTCCATCCCTCCGGGGTCGGTGAATTGGTACCAGACGAGTTTGGGAAGGGTAAAGCGCTGACTTGTTCATCGGCTGGCCACCGCAAGTCATTGTATGGCCAAATACGCATTCAAATCGCCTCCACGACACCTCGTAGAAGTAGAATGCGCTGGCGCATCCCAGAAGGGATTGAGTAACGCCGTCCTTTATCCTTTATCCTTATTAGGTTGTAACGAAATAAATGGCACTGAACCACTGTAAATTTAAACAGTTAATATCTCGGCTTGTAGGCAAGTTTATTGACCGTAATAAAAACCTTCTGATTCTACACATCTTTGCCAACGTGACACAAGCTTTTCTATCCCAGTAGCATAAAAATCAGAAGTTCTGGGATTGACGAAATCCTCGAAGGCACTTTCGGCATCCTGTTGGTATTTGAATATTTTCCCTACCAAGAAGTCGCCAGGATGCTTGAAGAAATGGTAGTCTGTTGGGGAGAGGTCGGGAGAAAACGAAGGATGTGGTAGAGTTTCAATGCTCAGCTCATTCAATTTCTGCAACGTCATTCGTGCTACATGGGGGCGAGCATTGTCGTGCAGAAGGAGAACTCGCCTTCGGTTTACCAAGGCCGGCCGGATATCCTTCAACTTTTTCATCATTTCTTCAATTTCAATGCAGTACTTCTCTGCCGTGATGGATTCACCGGGAGGGAGGAAGCTGTGGCGAATAATTCCCAGCGAACACCACCATACTGTCACCATTACTTTCTTTTGGTGCAATTCCGGCTTCGCAAAAACCTTGGGGCTCTAATCGCTGTCCACCCACTGTGCCGATCGTCGCCTGTTGTCGTACATTATCCATTTCTCGTCACAGGTTACGATGCGATCAAGGAATGGGTCCGTTTCGTTCCGTAGAAGCAGTGCGGACGAGATCTCATATCGTCGGTTTCATTGCTCCTCAGACAGCTCGTGAGGCACCCATCTTTCCAGCTTTTTGGTCTTTCCAATTTCCTTCAGATGCCGGGCAGCTGTGTGGTGACTGACGCCAAGAACATTCGCTATCTCCCTGGTACCTTTGTGTGGATCCTCCTCTACCACATCTCTCAGCTTGTCCTCATCAAGATCACTATGCCTACCACGACCTTCATGTTCTTCCAAGCTCTCATCTCCATTCCGGAACTTCTGATACCAACGATACGCCGTCCGAATTGTGGAACATCCTTGACCGAATGCGGCGTTGATCTTCCCGTCCCCCTCCTTAGCTGTATTGCCCAGCTTGAATTCATACAAGTAAATGCCTCGGATTACCCTTTTGCCCATCTGCAAAAAAGTCAATAAAACTCTAAAGTTTTCCCATTTTTGCATAGAATATTTGGTACTCACCAGTAGAACAAAGTTTGCGCTTCTAAATGATATGCCACATGTTACGGTTTGTTCTTGATCAAACGCGTAAAGACGCGCCAAAAAATGGCGCGAGCCAGTGCCACTTAGTTCGTTACAACCTAATAGTTTCAGCAATTTTCGCTACTTTATGGCGATTTTTCTCAAAACGTCCGCTCACATACTTCTATGCTGAGAACAGCGAATTTACACTTGGGCAGCCTGGGGATTCATGGCTGTGCTGAACCCGACTGTTCTTTCGGGTTCTTCCCTAAATTTTAAAGCTTTTTCAGACACATTCCTTGTCGAAAAAAAAACGGTCGGGGAATACCAATGAAGACGGTAAGGAAACGTTACCCTAGTAGAAACATTCCGCTAAAAAATAGGCCGATATTCAAGTCGATTTACCTTTCTTAGAAAGTTTTGAGCAACATCTGGTGACATAAAGCAGGAACTTCTTAAGAAATGATACCGCAATGTTGAAATTTATTAAAAACCGGTAATGGTATATCGAAACAAAAAAAAACGTTAAATAAGTTACACAGTCGAGACAGAGTTGAAAATAATCGCAAGTATCAAAAAATTCAAATAAATAAAGTCAAAATATTTACGAGACATGCCAAAAAATCCTTTTTAAGGAATGCGCCACACAGTCGAGTTTTGATGAATAACATGGAGGCTATTTAATTGAGAATTCTGAGTATAAAATAGCTTCCGGTGACAAACTTATAGGAGCATCTGTGCTTTATTTTTTCTAGACCAGTGTGGTTTCAATTCACCGACTCTAAGTTATCAGTGGCGTGATTGGCCATTGTGAAATCCGAACGTTCAGTCGATTATAGGCGCACGCATAATCTATGCCTCACACCACTGAACTACGCGCCTTTTTAAGATGAGCAAAGTGAGGACGCGACCAAAATAAGGTGAAAAATCATGATTTCGTGAACAAGGAGGTGGCTCTCAAACGGAACGACATCAGAAAGCACTTCGCCGACAGATGCCTCGCTGATGAATAAAATCTTTGAAAATGAACGCCAAACACTGAGAATGTCCGGATAGAAATTCTCACGAATCGTGGTTAAAGAAGGATTCTACACAGCGTTCAAGGTGCTCGAAAAATGGCGTCCGGATTAGCAGCGCTTGACTTCAGAACAGGTTTCGCATCAAAGCTGGCGGACGCTTCCAGCTGTGAACGCCAGCCGACCAGTACAGCATGTCCGCTAATGAATTCCTCTTGATAGTCCCTTCAAGTGCTCCACTTGCTTTGCAATCTGTCGGCCCCTGGTCTACATGCTTAGGAATAACTCTATTCTAAACGTATTCAAAAATAAAGGTAAAAGGATGAAGGGCGGTGTTAATCAGTCCCTCTTTGGAGTGCGCCACGCATTCTATTTCTACTGTCGTGGAGGCAACTTGAAAGCGTATTTGGCTAACACAGTGGCCAGCCGATGAACGAGTGAATGCTTTACCCTTCCCAGACCTGTTCACCGACCCCGATCAGGGATGGGCGGAAATTTTGAAAATTTTCCCAGAATACAGAAAACAGCAAATCGCTTTTGTCAGAAAACAGAAAAAGCCAAAACGCCAGAAAACAGAATACAGAAAATTTCGAAATTATCACGTGACCTAATTATTCTACCTAAGGATCCATTTTCCCGTAGTAAATGCCTTTGTATTCCTAAAAATGTAGTCGTGGAGTAGCGATTGACTCCTAGGTATCTCGAATTTGAAGTATGGAACATTACTCATCAGGTCCGTTTCACAGCTAACGCCCCAATTAATGGTCCCACTATCAAGAAACTGGTCGTTCAGAGTACTGAACACGATGAGTGCTCATTTACCACCGTTTGCATGCTTCAGCTTCATTGCTTGAGTTTGTAGACACACCCTTGCAACATTCTAGAGCTGTGTCGAAATCTGTTGAGTATTACTGACAGCGCCAGAATCTACATATATTCCTAGTCCATCTCGTTCTTCAAGAGTACCTTTCTGCGATCTGCCTTAGTTTTCGGGTAGCTGAAAAATTTCGGGCCAACTCACCAATGTTCTTTACAGCATCTATTAGGGGGAGGGGGGCAAAGTAATGAGACAAATTGAATTTTTTTATCTCTTTATAACTCATTTACAACTCAACGATGCTGAGGAGTGTATTGGCCATTAAGGGCAATGACCTTGCTGCCATCGCTCAGCCAACTTCCTGATCCCATCCTTCCAGAACTGCTTGGGCCTGGTGTTGATCAACTGCTCGATATGGTTGTCAAGGACTGTTTGGGTTCTTGTGTCCCTTCCGACCAGGAAGTCCTGTAGGCTCAAGAAGTAGTGGTAGTCGCATAGAGAGATGTCAGGCGAATACGGTGGGAGAGGCATGTGAACGTAGCCCAGCTGGCCAAGCTTATCCGTGGTTACTTGTTCCCGATGGGGTGCGGCGTTGTCGAAGAGGAGAACCTTCTTGAAGCGCTGCGAATGAATAAGAGCGAGTCGCAGGTCCATCTCTTCTATTTCGTTTACCATGGCATTGGAGTCCATCGTCGTGCTTTTGGTAAACAGCTTCCAGTATACCGGTCCATGGGCGCAGGCAGACCCAAAAGCTCTGAAGGTGCTTCTCGCCGTGAACATCTCGCCGAACGAAGGTCGGTAACGGGTCAATAGGCCTCACCCAGACTGGCTGCTTGACAGGGTTAAGGTAGAAGACGTACTTCATTGCTCGGGTTGGGAATCGGGAGAGATTTGCGCGACACAGGTCGACTCGTCAGGCTGGGTTTCGGCATGAGACAGACTGCGGTTTTGGCATGCTTCTGGAAAGGGGGGGAAGTGGTAACTTCTCAGGTGGCCTTCAGTAGGTAGCAAACAAACAAACAAATATGAGAAGCCCGAAACCAGACTGCAGCCACGAGATATATGGACACGGCATGGAGAGTCTCATTACTTTTGCCCCCCCCCCTAATACTGCTACTGGATGTAGTGGAGGCAACTTGAAAGCGTATTTGGTTAACACAGTGGCCACCCGATGGACGAATGAATGCTTCATTCTTCCTATATGGCTAAAACTAATTCACCGACCCCGATGGCGATGGAAGGCTTGTTTGCCCTTGAAAAATCAAACCATGAACTGATCCGGGGTGTATGCCAGAGCTGACGCTTTCTCCATATGCAGTGTACGCGACATTTACGAAAATAATAGAAACAGTTAGAAAAGTAGAGTACATCACATGAAAATTGAGAGGAACTAGCTCTGACCTAGCTGCGGCTTCCCGTAAATGTCTCGCTCGCGGCTGGGCAGTTGACGTGAAAGCTTAGCGGGAATTAAAAGGCGGGTCTGGGGCTTGTGCGGGTGGAGTCGGGTCGGGACCATTGTACATCAATCGCGTTAAACGATTATGTCAGTCGTCAACGGCGCGGCCAGATGTATCGGGTCAACTGTCATCGTCGGCCAGTCGTCACCCACCGGACGAGGTACTCCTCGAGGATCGAGGCTGACTCAATGGGATTGGTATGATATGGGTGGAGATCAAGCCCGCAGAACATTTGGACAGCGATCATTCAAGAAATCTGGAGAAGCTCATTCGATGAGGAGCTGAAGGTCTAGCAAGGCGCCTTTGTAGTGGAGGGAACACGGTGGGGCTAACTGCCGAACAACAACATTCAGTGACCGGATCCTCGAACAGCTCTTCAATGAGTACGAGTGCCAAAACAAGTGCTAATTGCGCATTTACTAACTGCACGGGAATCAGCGCGGATTGCCAGCTCTACGAAGCCGTACGACTTCGTTAAATGAAGCCTGAAGCAGCCGTGTTCGGCATTCGGTTAACCTCAGCATGGCTGAGTTTCTTGTTGACATGGTAAGCACCTCACAAGGCTGGTATCACTTGTATCATCTGTATCACCTGGCATCTCTCTGATTATTGAGCTGCTAGGCGCCATCAAGCTCGATGATCGCCCCTGTCGTGCGCCAGAGAGCTCCAATGGATCTTCCTCGTCCAAGAGACGTGAAGTGGGTCATATCGTCGTCCGTTCAGGGCTTTCATGAAGAAGTACTATCAATGCGCTGGAGGAGATCAATGCGCTGGTGTTCTCCTGACACGACTCTCGTCCAGGTGTCTGTGAAGCATGCTATGTACGGCGCCCGTCCACCTAATTTTCGACGACGTAGCTCATGCGACAGAACGACCACAAAACTCGGAACTCCGGAAGTCTTCAGTCACTCCGGGCACGTTCTCGGGGTTGGTGAACGGCTCTGTTGACTAATGTTTCCTCTGGATCGCCTTTCTGAGAGCCTAACCGTAGTGCACCGAAGGACCAGCGGAAGCTACATGTTCTAGGACAAGGATACGGGACAGCACCCACTGGAGGTTAAAGTCTGCTGGTCTTTTACAAGGGAAGGGTCTGAAGCGTATGTCTGAACGGGGGGAGCGAGTCATATAGGGAGAATCCTCATCCCTCAATTGGTTTGAAAATGTGTTTATTTTTTGCCAAGGCGTTAAACCCAAGGAGTAGGGGGTCACAATGGGATACGGCGCAGCACGCGTTTGGGGGTCTTGTACGCCCACGATGCTTCTGCACCAAAGAGACCACGTTGTGACGTCGGAGGTGGTTCAAATGAGAAACGAGGTATGCGGATCCCGCAAATTAAGCTAAACGGCATCGATACACTCTTTCCCTCATCTCTGCCTGTCACCGGAAATCAGAGGTCTGCTGAAGATTTTCTAGAACCTAACACCAACAACGTCCCCCGACGGTCGAGTGGTGATCCACCTGCTCACGCTGAAGTGTGGCCCACCTTTAGACAAGGAGTCTTCGAGGGAAGAAATCAAGCTGGCGAACGGATGGTCAGCATGGCAAAGAACTTCGAAGCACGTCAACTTGAAGTTGACGAAGTCGAACAGCTGGAAGTGCTGGAAGAAGAAGAGGAAGATTGGGAACCGCAAGATAAACTGGTGGACGTGGAGAAACAAGCAAGCAGTGGGCATATGATAACGTTTTCGGGTGGAACTCTTGTTTTGGAGGAAAGGATACGTCTTCAATTGGATTTCGGTTGCGTGCCCTTAACCACCGCGATTCACTACACAGGCACTTTGTACCTGTGTATCACTGGTGCTGAACATTTATCACTATGTTGAATACCACAGCGCACAGCTGGAAAAAAAGCGCAGAAAACGTCTGAAAATGGTATAGATGTCAGAATCCCCCAAATCTCAACCAATTAGTTGAAATTGCAAAAATGCAGCAACGCAGAGGAACCGAGCCCATGACCTCCCTGGCACGAGTCAACCCCTACCCACCTGCGCTCCGAGGCACTGTCTGCAGGCGCATCGCGGGCGTACAAGACCCCCAAACGCGTGCTGCGCCATATCCCATTGTGACCCCTACTCTTTGGGTTTAGCAACTTGTCAAAAAATAAACACATTTTCAAACCAATTGAGGGGTGAGGATTCTCCCTATATGACTCGCTCCCCCCGTTCAGACTATCGTTTCAGACCCTTCCCTTGTTAGTGGATCACAGCGGAAGTAAGGCGATCCAGGCAAAATGTTACTCAATAAGGACGTGTAACAACCATATGAAACACTTACCTTAAGACAACAAAAGCAGGCTTAATGCACTCGTTATAGATTGCTCTAGGTTTCCGACGACGAGGGCGATGGAAGCTGAACTGAATGGATTCAATTCCTCATCGCGTTGACACAACAACGCGGACACATCCCGTAGTAAGTACCCTCCAGAAGATTCGGAAAACGAAGGCGAGCTAGCCTGTTTTTGGTATGAATGTCTTATTCATCGCTTTAAAGGCATTCGCGCACCATTGTGATCGCCTCGACAAGGACAAACCAATATCGTAAAAATAATTTTCGATATTCCATTCGAAAGCGCCAAGGAAAACGCTCTAGCCAGGGCCGCATCCACTATTTGCTCCCAAAGCATATCTATGTGCTCGGATTCAAAACCGGTTGTTGGTGTAACTGACAGGAAACGCTTCTTGAGGAAAAATTCCATGGACCGAGAAGATTTGTGAGCATCATAGGTAGTTTACCACATGTATTCATGTAGTAAACTACCTGTGATGCTATTTATTTCGTTTTATATTTTTCTATTTATATGTATTTATTTAATTTTCAGTTATTGATTCAATTCTGATTCTAAGCACTATCAAATTTGTGTAAATTAAAGAAATCATTCCTTTGCGGAATCAAATTTCACTTATCTGCTCATAATGATAAGATAAAATAATAGATAAAAGACGGTGTTAATTATTTTCAGTTCGAGTCGCGCCATGCATTCCACTTCTACGAGATACTGTAGGAGGCGATTTGAATGCGAACCTGGCCTACGCAAAGTGTTACAGTGACATACGATGGGCAATTTAATTTTCATCGTTTTGGACAAGTCCAGTAGTACCAATCAACCGACTCCGAATTCAAAGAGATTCGTTGGCTTGGACGGGGAGGAAACCGAGAGAGATTCATTATTGTGGGGGCGTGCAAGAGCTGGCGAATCCTTCGATTGCGCTACCACTTGCACGCAGGAATAATTAATTGTGTGTTATTGAAGAAAAATTGCTAGAAAACTGTTGAGCTTGAAAAGGTACCATATCTGAGATCGGTTGATCAAAATTTGTCGAAAGCATGGAAGTCAAGGCGGAAAAAGTTAAAAAGAAAAACTTACACCGAAAGACAGAAAGGATGTGACTACCGCTCCTTCCTTCCGTGTCGTTTCCCCATATTTATTTTATTGTACTGTAGTGCTCATCCCAGCAAAAAGGCTTGTATATATCGCACTTCAAACTGCATTGTGGTCGAGACGCTTAAAGGAGTGTAACAATTGTAAGACTCCCGTAATAAATCAGCGATTCTCGTGACGATCGAGTGTTAACGCGTCGTCGTTGATAAACTGCCGTTCCGCGAGCAGGGGAACCACATCGAGCCTGCTTTGATGGGCTGGGAAAGCGACATTTCCGGCAGCAGGCACATTTGGTTGGTCACCTGAAGGAAAACTGCGGAGGGGGCCTAGATAGCTCCTGGGTGAGGGAGTGTAAATGATCCATTCAACTAGCAATAAGTTTGTGCAGAAACAAAGCTTGGGACTCTTGTGCCGACGTTCCCCCGATCAATTGTCTTAAAGAATAAACTAAAGGAGAAATGATAAAAGACGGCGTTGCTCGACCTTCGTTGAGATGCGCCATGCATTCTTATTCTATGGGATATCATGGAGACAACATTAATGGGTGTTTCGCCTTACAATTGCTTGTGATGAACAGCCTACAAACAAGTCAGCGGATGTCCTTCCTGGAGCGACCAAAACCTTGGTTTGCCCGGGCAGGGAATTGGAACCAGGAACATGGTATCCGACGCTCGCGAAAGCAAGCAGTTCATCCGACTGCGCTCCACGCGCCCTTCAAACATATTAAAACTAGAAATTCCTATTTTGCAACATCTCCATCTCCAAAGAATCAAGCCTTTCAAAAGCCTAATTTTCGAATTAAACAAATTGGCCAAAACAGATCGATTGAATAACACCGGATATGTCTGGAAAAGAGTTAAAGTTTCTGCGTTTGTGTTGCAGGATCCAGGGCCGGATTCATCAACGACTGCAGCAATTTAACAGAAAAATTACAGCTGAAATCCCTGATATCGCGGCATATGTAGCTCACCACATCGCTTGATAAGCCGCGCTATCAGGGATTTCGGCTGCAATTTCTCTGTTAAATTCCTGTAAGTCGTTGATGAATCCGGCCCCAAGTTTGATAGCCAAACATCTTCCTGTGGTTTATCCAACAAATACTTCCGAATGAAGAAAGCAGTCGAAACTCGTCTAGAAACTGGATCGTCATTAAGAACTGTCAGTCCAATCGTATTCAGAAACAATGTGTGTGGTCGCATCATCTTCTCATGAGCAACGCTAGCACAATAGTGACTGAAAGAGATTCTCGAGGAACGAATACGTACTATAGAGGTAATGTTCTCCAAAGCACCTCCGTTGTTCATATTAGTCATATATTGAAGATGTCGGCTGTATAATCGAAGTTCATTGCTCATGCTCCGCTCCGACCACGTAAACCTTCAAGCTTTCCATGCTTGGTTGGGAAAATTGGCTCGAGGCTTGTTTCCTACGAATAAACCTTTACTTATCCATCGGTTGGTCACCTCAAGTGTTGTATAGGCTATGCAAGCAATCGAACGGCCTCCGTGATAAAAAAGAATAAGAGACGGAGTTACTCAATCGCTTTTTGGATGCGCTATGCATTCTACTTCTGCGGGATGTCGTGGAGCCGATTTGAGCTCGCATTGGGTCATACAGTGACTTGCGGTGGCCAACCGATGAACATTTCAGTGCTATATCCTCCCCAGATAAGTCTGGCACAAACTCACCGACCCGGAGGGATGGACGGCTTGGATGGTCTGATCCGGAAATCCGAATCAGGAACCTGGTATCGGGCAATGTGGCAGGCGGCACTTCCTCCGACTGCGCTACACGCGGGGATTCCAAATTTCGGCGATAAAAGAGGCTGTTGCTTGAACCAAACCGTTGGAGTTGAGTGAGCCTGTCATTATTACTATTCGTTGGCACCTCCTGGATTCCGCTGTCATTGATTACGTTTCACGGAATTTCAAAGAAATGTACATCAGAGTAGGTCGGACTTCTTTCTAGGCTAGAGGACCGTGCAAAAGGTATTTCGCCTTTTGTTGCGATCAAAACTTCTAGCGCCAGGAGGATGTTGCGTTCGATCAAACGGCGCCATGTTGTGTAAAGGCGTAGAGCATTCCCGCCCGGTCAGAGGGAGGTGCGGGTTCGAGTCCCGCCTGGCGCTAGAAGTTTTGATCGCAACAAAACATCGTTGTGACAGCTTACTACCTCGATACCAGCCACCTGAGGCTTAATGAGACTGATTTGAATTATTTCGCCTTTAATTTACCTCAAGTGAGGGACGCTCTTGCACGCTACGGGGAAGAAGAAGAAGCTGTCATCTGCTCAAAGAAGGCGATGATCAGTGGAACGAAGGTTGCATCACTGCGCTAAATAAGTTCCTAGTTCAGGAATATCTTTTCTTGAAAATCTTTATTGCGACAAGAACTTTGCAAAAGACTTTAAAGTTTGTTGCACCAACAGCTTACCCTTATATGCTTGCAGAGTCGTGATTTTGTAAAAGAGAAAAATAGAGTTTCTTCGACAAGTTGCAGTTGCTGGCAGTGGTGCAGGTTGTCGGAAATCAGATTCCTAGTTCGAACTGTTCGCCCAGGCCAGCCAAGCCTTCCATTCCTCCAGTGTCGGTGAATTGGCCTTGTCTGTCATTAATAAAATACTGACTTGCCTATCGGACTGCCACCCCATGTCACCATGTAATGTATAAACCTGCATTCAGAAGACTTACTCTACGATTTCTCGTGGACATAGAAGGTATGGCGCATCCTACAAAGGTATTGATTAACGTCTAATCTTCATCCTTTTATACAGAAGTCAACCGTTTGCTATTCGGTCTATTCTCTCTAACAATAGTTTCGACTGCATAAATTGTCGTTACAGAAGATTGATGTTGTCGCCTAAAAGTTGAAAGACGACATTGCCATGTAGTATTCTTTTTTAAATAAAAAATTGCTAGAAACGAAGCCATTTTTAATCACGTACCAGTTCGAGTTTGGTTACTTTCTTGTGGTAAATTATTCCTTTTTAATAGTAAGTGACAGACAGTCACTGATATGTCGGACGCGTGTAGCGCAGTCGGAGGAGGCGCCGGCAGTCGCGTGCACCCGATACCAGGTTCCTGGTTCGGATTTCCCGCCCAGGCCAACCAAGCCTTCCATCCCTCGGGGGTCGGTGAATTGGTACCAGACTTGTCTGGGAAGGATAGACCGCTGATTTGTTTATCAGCTGGCCACCGCAAGTCATTGTACGGCCAAATACGCATTCAAATAGCCTCCACGACATCTCGTAGAAGTAGAATGCGTGGAGCATCTCGAAAAGGATTGAGTAACGCCGTCCTTCATTCTTTCCAAAATTAAGTTGGGCACTATGTTCTAAAAAATTGCCGTCATTCTTTTCCAAAAAGGTATAATAATGAGGAATAGTAGGCATTGGGAAGAATGGGGTTAGTAGGGTGAACCTGACGCAAATACTTTGCGCGAACTCCTCTATAAATCTTTTTTTTTTGTGCTCGAATACTGAATGATGGATGAGCGACGACGACACAAATTTTGAAGGCATCGTATGAGACGAAGGTTCACCTGAATTGAGTTCAAGGAGAAGTGGATTGGCGAAACAAAAGGACCAGCGTCTGAAGGAGATGTCGCCGCCACTGATCAACTCGCTTATGACTGAACATGAGCTTGTTAGTGAGAGTTCAGAACAATGAAGGAAGAAACTACGTTATGTTTTTTGCTCTACAACTACTGTTGTGTAGGCTACGTGATGTTAAAGTATGTTTTGTTACCATCAAAACTCCTGCTCCAGGCGAGATTCGAACCTTTTCAAACCGCAGGATGCTACACAATTACGCCACAGGTAGGTTTGATTGAAGGCAGCCACCAGCAAAGGGTAGAGGCAAATCATGGAGTACGCAACGCAAACAACCAAAGACGAATAGGCAAAACATCCAGAGATATGTAGTACGATGTTTTGCTGCGATCAAAGCAGCTCTGGTGGCGCAGTGGTGCAGAGCATTTTGACAAATGTGCAAAAGGTGCAGGTTCGAGTTCTACGTGGTGCTAACAAAACATCGCTCAGCTTATAACCACAGAAAGAGTCATTTGAGGCGTAAAATGGCTTAAATCATCCAAGAATCGTTTAAATCTGCGAGAAGCATCCCTATCCACTTCAGTGGACTATAAAACAGTGTGCAAGAAGTTTCCCCACAGAATAGAAAGCACTTAAAGAAGGGCCTAATAAATAGTATTCACTGCAGTGCGCTTCGGTCTAGCAATGACTGTTAACTCGAGCTAGAATAATCCAGAATGACGGCTCTGAAGAGAAACGAAATGAATGCTGCCCTGGAAAAATCGATGCTAATTGCATGCATATGTGGCTGTTAAGTATACACCGCACAATGAGTTTTCCTCTCTTCTTTGAATGCTGAGCAGTTCTTTGCTCTAACGCCATCATGTGTCGAATGCTGAAATCTTCACGCGGAAAGAGCGAGTGGGCATGTGAGGCCGCTCACTCTTTTCTCTCCTGGAACCAGGACCTCGGACGACTACGTCTCCATATTTATCACTGACATTTTAAGGTCTCTCTATCACACGAACACACTTGTGTAATTTTTATTTCGTTCACACACGTGTGTGCGAACAAAATAAAATATGTAGGCGACTGATTAGTCATGATGTCCCACACCTACACTTGAACATTCAAAGTGTATCAGCCTAGAAGCTTCTTCCTAATAGTTAGATGACATATATAGACAAACATATCAAGTTTCGGGCCTATCCTAGTGGGAGGGGGGAACTCCACTCGACTCTTTGACAACGGCGGCAAAACTAGAAGCAGCTAGTCTACAAGGAGAATACCATGAACATGTCTAAGAGTTTTTTTTACTATTTCTTAGCCGGGAGAGATCACACTGTTTACGATCGTTTTGCGCTTCTAGCGATGCCTCCCTATGACTGGGATAGATCCGAATTTCGCTATAACAATTTCTACTATTAATAATCTAACCTAGATTATACATATATGGACGTGGGGAGCACAGCCGAGGGAGGAGTCAGTTATCGCACGCCCCGATTCTATTCTACTCACTATTTCTACTTTTCTACTATTTCTAATTTCTACTTACTGTACCTGGGTTAGACCTCCCAGGTACTTTGATATAAGGTCTGCAAATCAGTTTTGAAATGTTAAAACAAATTATTACACCCTAAATATATTTGTAAACTAGATTCTTGATTCGGAGCACAGGCCAAACAAAGCGTCCATTCTATCAGCCTCGGTGAATCGGTGCCAAATTTGTCTCACAAGTATAAGACACTAACGTGTTCATTGAATAGGCCAACACGCCTTTAAACGACCTCTGTAACATCTCGTAGAAATAGAGAGAAATAGAGTAAGCGGCGCATCCCAAAGGGACTAATTATCGCCGTCCATTATCCTTTAGTCTGCCTCAAGGATAACAATATTCGTTTTGTAAATCAGTATTCTCTTTAAAATTAAAGGAAGAACAGTGTTTTAATTCATGAGGAAATAGCGCTCAAAAAACTAAAAGTGAGCATTTCCGTTTCCGACTCCCGGTCCAGAAAGCGAAACACTTATCGGAGGAAGAAGACCAAAAATAGAAAAGAACAGCAGGACGTCCACCAACGCGTTGGTCGGACTTCTTCGTGAAAGCCCTGAACGACCGATATGACACTCTTCGTATCCCTCGAGCAAGGAGGATCCATTGGAGCACTCTGGCACGCGACAGGGACGAATGGAGACGCTGCTGGCATCCGCCGAGCAAGTTGTTGATCAACGGGACCAGGGGTGTGCGTTAAATTTTTTTCGGTAAATTTTTAACGACCGCCTTTTAACGAGAAGTTTTTGCGTTAAAAACGGTAAATTCGGTAAATTCGTTAAATAAAATGTCTCTTAGCTGCTTTCAATTTGGCTGCGTTTTAGCATGTAAAAAGCCAGAGCTTTTTTTCCTTATTGAATTTTTTTCGACTCCATCTGCAGGATAATTATATAACTATGCCTTCATCTTCGCAGCAAATTACAAAAGTCCATCTATCATCAAGAAAATTGCAAAGAGAGAGAAATCATGAAAATTTTGAAACCAAACAGTAACAAGACTTCTAAAATAGTAAATTTCTTACTATGCCTAGTTTCTTTAGCTGGTAGAAAGTCGTCCAGCTTCTGGGAAGATCCAAGGTGCATCGTATCGCAGGTCAACGTTTTTGAGCATTTCTTTTTCTTCTTGACGAAATTTTTTTTACAAAACCTCACCCACTAAACAGACTTTTACGGCCCAACTGATGAACGCTAGTAAAGTAAGTTCGCATATTAGGCGGAAAAATCCACATACATGAAGGAAATTTCTTGCTAGAGCCGGATCTGCACCCTTAAAGATATACCTCTTTCGTAAACCTTTTAAGGCTGTTATGCGATAAACAGCTTGTAAAGTACCAGTTTTTATACTAACCTACATAGACAGTACTGCGCATAGGTTTTGGTCACTTGCCGAAAAGAACGCTTTTGAGCGGGCGCTACAATCTGTAGAGCGAGCGACAGCTTGTAGAGAGTGAGCGTTTAGGGAATTTTAACGGGAGTTCTTAGCCGTCCTACTCAGGAATTGTTCTAAGGCTCCCCAGCTTGCCTTTGGAGTGCGCCGTGAACAATGCATATAGAATCGAACCTTTCAATCGAGAGGGGGGACAACTTATAGAGTGAGCGTTTGTAGAGTTTTATCAGAAATACCTAGCCCTACTCGCACAGCTTGTGTTTCGTTGCGTTTTCATTGCGTTCTCTCTGCTTTTCAACCTCACTTACAAAGCAAATATCACAAAAACTGTGAAAAAACTGAATGGTCGGGAATTACGAACAACTAATATGTAACAATCAAACGCAAGAAACGGACGAGGAAGTCGGATAGCATGGAACGACTGTGGCGAAGAAAAGTGGGGTCGCACGCAAATAATTTGGTTAAGGAGCAAAGAAAATGCCAACAAAAGGAAAATGCATTGAAACTAGGTAACAATATTGATTATCTACCCTGATTCAAGTACGTAGAAGGTTTCCTTGGTATACTGCGAAAGCTCATCCAAAAAAATCGTTCAAAATGGATTTACATCGAGAGGAAGCAAAATTTTAAAAATGGTCACAAAAAGTCGTTAATGCAATTTAACGGATTTTTTCGTCGTTAAATTTCGTTAAAAAGTTTTAACGAAAAATGCCGGTAAATCCGGTAAATCGGTAAATCGTTAATCGTTAAACGCACACCCCTGAACGGGACGACAGGTGATACAGGTGATACTGCCTCGCCATGGTCCCTGGATAATGAATAATTTTTGTACAAGGAAAATTTTAGTATACCTCTTTTTTTTGAAGTTTTATTTTACTTCCCAATAAGAAATTACATAGTTTGAAATTTTATACAATTTTTATTTTTAAGGAAAAACAAAGATTTAAAGCATGTTCTAAAAAGCATGAAGGCGGCTATTTTATATTGCTTCAGCAGAGATTGTGCCATGCCCCGCCTGAGTCTTTGCGATTTTTATTCGATTGATAGCAACATTTCTGTTTGCATGCAGTTTCACATCTGTAAACATGCAACCTAAACAGTTGTAAAAAACACACATATCCTGACTTTCTCGCTGCATGTAAGCAGCATTTACACAATCAGTCAGATATACATTGCGACTTGCTTTCCGAGTGCATGGCGCAGTCTTTTAATGCACTAATTGGTTGCTGCGTTTTAAATCAAAATTTGATTTGTTGTTTTTCTCAAATATAATTTTTCAATTATTGCACTCAATCGGGGACCTGAAGTAAAAAATTCAAAAAAAAAGTTGTTCTAAATTTTTCTTAAGCAAAAAATTATTCTTACCACCTCGGAGAGTCTGTTGTTTAAGCTGTAAAAAGCTTGTTTCGATATGGAAGACGTTCAGTTTGATTTCAAAGTTCATAGGCCAGCTCGGAGGAGTATCCAATTTGACGTGAAAAGCGTCCAATTCGACGTGAAATTGGTATAAACAATAAATTCTTTTACGATGTCTCGGAGATTTCCAATGCTTGGAGAATCTCAAACAGAAGTAACTAACACCGCGCTGGCCCTTATCTCCATGTTTTTTTAAAATAATTTTTTGTACAGCGGCAAATTGAGAGTTCGACAACGTAGTCAAGGTTTCAGACTGCCAATATCTGATCATCAAAGCAGATTTCCGCCGCTATAAACCATGATGGCGACGACATAACTCAGTAGATAGCAATCTCCTCAGCCGACAGGGAAGTCATTGGAGTGCGGCGACGTCTCAGGGTGCAGCGTGGTCACTGCGCAAGTCTGACCGCTATGTATTGATGTTCGGGATTTACTATCACCCTTTATTGACCCGCGTTGCTCGGCCCGAGCTGGCGACCACGGAGCTGAGCAGTGCGTCTGACCTCACCACGACGTGGAAACCGAAGCTCGGTAGGGATCGCTTTGAAAAGATTTTGATCCAGAACCTAGACGAGCATTTGCGGTTGTCTTACTACAGGGTGCGCATTAATTATCGGCCTCAAATAATTGAAGTGACATACTAACACAAAGAATTCAAAATGGAGAACAACACCTCGCAATGTTTATGAAGGTCCTTAGCAATTAAACATTATCATCTTCACTCAAAGTGTCCTCCTCTTGCGCGTTTGCTGCTTCTCGGACAGCTTCCCGGACGAGTCACGAAGCCGTCGCAGCTGGCACGCACCTGATCATCGTTTTCGGTGACGAGAAAATTTTCACAATAGAACTTATTGTCAATCCACAAAACGATCGGATTCTCCCAGCAGGTCATTTCTAGAGAGTCATCGGGAAAACTACACATCCGATCTATATTATGGATTGGGGTGCGATAACCCCACCAAGGAAGGGTCTCAGGTGAAGTTCTGAACGGGGAAGATGGATAGTATTGCGGGGATCTCCACCTTGATAGAGTAGGAAGGCATGTTTTGTTTTTACTGAGTCATTGAACCCAAAGAGCTACGGGACCTCAAAGTTCCGTATAACTGCACCGTCATCGCGTTCCCACGGCATACGCGCTGGTGTATGGGACGTGCGAAAGGCTCTGCTTTAAGCGAGTCAGTGGCTCAGCGGGGTGTGACGCTGCTTCACAGGTGATAAGCCAGATATTGACTCTCGTGCCATGCATTATTCTTGCATTTTTCGTGATCGCTGCCTCCTTTACCAATTTGCTTATTACATGTCTCCACATTTATTTCACCCTAATTTGCCAAATAAAGGTCAGATCGTTTTATAGACGCAGGTTGGGACAAAGAGGTGATTAGGACCTCGGAATTGGTGATTATGACCTCGACAGCCCTAGTTACCCGTACCTGCAGTACCCCATATCTGCTGTAAGGTCACCGTTAGCTTAATAAAGGATAAAGGATAAAGGACGGCGTTACTCAGTCCTTTTGGGATTCACCACGCATTCTAATTCTACGGGATGGCGTGGAGGCGATTTGAATGCGTGTTTGGCCATACAATGACTTGCGGTGGCCAGCCGATGAACAAGTCAGTGTTTTATCCTTCCCAGACAAGTCGGATACAAATTCAACGACCCCGGAGGTATGGAAGGCTTGGTTGGCCTGGGCGGAAAATCCGAACCAGGAACCTGGTATCGGGTGCAGGCGACAGCCAGATCCTCATCCGACTGCGCTACACGCGCCCCTTATATCTCATTAGCTTAATATTCGCTGAAAAACACAAAATATTGTATAATACAAAATCAGAGGGAGAAGTGAGTGAAACACAGCTCTAGGTAAACCCTTATTTGACAATTTAGAGTGAAATAAATGTGTAGGAGATGTGTAGGCAGAATGATGGAATTGTCAATTGTACTCTCACTACTCCAGAGATCGAGGAGGGGTCGAAAAAAATTTCTCCTAAACCTCGCTCAGGAGGGTTATTTGCAGTGCTCATCACGAATCTAACACCCGTTTTTCGTATTACACTGGAGTGCGGTAAGTTATAGTAGGTTGGGGTGACTAATGGTAAGGTCATGGTCATCTTTTTGCTCTAACCTCCGCCTATAGCACGATTCTGACCCTTATTTGACAACTTAGAGTGAAATAAATGTGGAGAAGATGTGTAGGAAGCAAATTCGTGAAGGAGGCAGCGGTCATGAAAAAAATGCAAAAATAGTGCATAGTACGGGAACAGAATATCTAAGACATATAATATCCAAGCCTAGCACTTGTGAAGTAGCGCCTGATGTTCTCCTGTTGAACCACCTGTTATCGGGCACGGTGCGATTGTACCCAACTTCAAGGTCCCGTAGCTCTTCGGGTTCAATGACTAAGCAAAAACGAAATATGTTTTTCTACTGCAAATTGCTATAGCATGAAGGGTGGAGATTCTCGCAGTACTATCCATTTCCCTCTTTCAGACCTACGCCTGAGACCCTTCCCTGGTAAGCATATTTCAATGAACAAAATCATTCGCTATAGCAATTTTCTAAAATTATAATTTCCCTTTTCGCTTAAAAGTGTGAAGCTCAATACTCAAAGTTTAACAGAGTAATGAATAAGGATGAGTGCTCTTTATTTCTTATGGGATGTGAGTTATAGGTGGGAACTCAGTTATGTACATTTACGGTAGAGCGAGCGGCGGACTGTAGCGAAGCGATCTTCAATATTCTCCTAGTTCTGTTGTATGTGATACTTGTTCACCGAAGACCACAAGAGACAAAAAATTGTATGATAATATGACAAAACGCAGGAAGCACTGGCTGTCTCCGAACGAGTCAACAAAAAGGTTGCGAAGCCGGCTTTGCCTCCCAAAAAGACTCTTCTACGTGTTTCGAGGAATATTCGCGGAATTATTCATTTTGAAGTGCTTACACCTGAAAAATCTGTCGATGCAGATCTTCATTGTAAACAAACGGATTGAGTGAACCAAGCTTCAGTGGAAAAATATCCAGCGATCTTCAACAGAAGAGGCGCCAGTCGACAGCACGACATTGCAAGACCGCACTGCAAAAAAAACGACGAACACTGGAAGAAATAGTGAGTTAGGATGGGAAATTCTGTGTCAACTTCCTTACTCGCCCGATCTCGAAACGTCGGATTATCCCATACAACATCTCCAAGCGATTTTTGTCACACTTACCGGAATTTCTAACTTTTTTGAAAATATTTATATTAAGCGCATTTATCTTAAGGCACTCTGCTCAGATGAATTTTTAATTTTTTTTTCAAAAACCTTACTTTAACAATGTCTATTGTTTGACGATCGTCGAACGTGGATCACGAAGACAAGGCCTTAGGAGTAAGCACCCTCTGACTATGTGTGTATGTCGCATCAAACTATTTGTAATTTGCAGCTTTGGGTGTGAAGCTGCCGTAAAGATAAAAAGAAAGACCTGACATGGTAATGGTAATCACATTGAATGGTTTTCTTGTAACAGATTAGGTTTGCAATGAAGGCGATTAATGTGTAAATTTTTGGGGATTTTTCTGGTAGTTTCATGGTCGAGTTGCGTTCCTGGGGAGGTGACCTCTGCAATCAGAAAACGTGCTAGAAGTGCAGTTATTGCATTTCAATAACCCCCTTCCGAATAGTTTCCACCTTCATGAAAGTCTTCACATTAGGAAAGATGCAATCCAGTTCCCAAGAGTGCTGCCACTTGAGTAATCCGGACTGACAAAGTACACAGAACATGCGGTGTTTTTCGTGCATTTGCAGAATTCTTGAAGGCATCTGAGACGGTATCTTTCGACGTTAATCGCTAATCGAATTAGCCGCGTTTATCACCTGACAGGGACGTCGACTTCCCTTCCGGTCACACCTATGCCCATCGTGCCTTTCGCAGTCCGATCTTGTCTAGATGGCTCAGATTTTAAAATTCGTCTTCGAGCCTCCTCAAATGTCTTGTTTCAATGAAACGTCTTCGAGTTTGGTCAGTAATGCATTGCTCAGCACAGACGTATGTTGGGGTGAAGGCATAGATGCCATTTGTAGCCAAGAAAGCGTACGACGGAGCTGTGCGCTTCCGTGGCGCAATAGGCAGCGCGTTCGGCTGTTAACCGAAAGGTTGGTGGTTCGAGCCCACCCGGGAGCGGATCTTTTGTTAGCGGCGCTGCTGTTCTAGCGTGCCTTTCGCCGCGTGCTCCTACCTGGCACATTTTTTCTCTGTGCCGCAGAGGAGCAAAAATATTGCTCTGTGGGAGGATCGAACTCCCGACCTCGGCATTTCTTATTCCTATAAGTACCAAGCTGAACGCAAGCTTTCTGTTAATAGCTGGCATCTCCCCGCTAAATCTCCAAGGCTACTTCAGCAGTGCTAGGTCACTAACAACAGATGAGTGTCTTCACAGAAAATGTGAACGAATGCTGTGCACTTCTAAAAACGTAAAGATTTCCTCCTGAATACCACAATGGGGACCGAGCCAACGACATCATGTGTGATGGTCGGGACCAGGGATGGGCGGAAATTTTGAAAATTTTCCCAGAAAACAGAAAACAGAAAATCGCTTTCGTCAGAAAACAGAAATCAGAAAACAGAAAAGCCAAAAACGCCAGAAAACAGAAAATCAGAAAACAGAAAACAGAAAATTTCGAAATTATCATACGACTTAATTATTCTACCAAAAGATCCATTTTTTCAGTAGCAAATGCTTTTCTATGTTTAGAAATGTACTCGTGAACCAGCGTTTTAACTTGCAACCTTTGAAAAAAAAAACTCTAGTACACTCCAGATTCAATACAACCAGCAAATTGTAAATTTTGACTGATGGATCCTAGGAATCTCGACATTTAAAGCATGCAACATTACTGATAAGCTCCGTTTCACAGCTAACACCACAATTAATGGTCCAACTAGTAAGCAAATGGCTTTTCAGAGTATCGAACACAATGAAGCGTTATGAGGAGAAATGGTAATCATATAATGAAGAGGGAGTTTTATGTGACTGTTCGTTTTTTCTACTGCATTGCTTGAGTTCATAGACACCCTCGCAATATACCCTAAAGCTGTGTAGAGATTCCAGTTCCCTGATTACTACTGGCTGCGGCAGAGCGTCGAGAATACTTCTCCTTGAAAGTGATCTAGTTTCCGCGTAGCTGAAAGATTCCAACTCACCAATGTACTTTTCAGCACCTAAGTACTCGTTAGCAGACTAGAGACACTTGTGTACTTGTGCACTGGATTGATATTTCACAGAACAATACGATGTTGTAACTGAAGGAGCTGTCCGCACAACAGTTTGGTGAAAGTTCTATCTTAATGGGAAGAAACTATTGTATAGAATAGGGTCAAGCATATACCATCTCCATCATATTATTATTATAATTTCTATTCATATCTACATCTTAGTGGAAGACCAGCAGAGCCTTCTTGCATTACAAGAAGGGTGACGTGCACGACATTGGCAACTATCGCCCAATCTGCAGCCGAACACGACGAAGGACAGCCAGCGTTCCTACTCAGTACCTCAGAGACCTTCGAGAGCAGTACAGTGGATTCACGACCAAGATCTCACCATTTTACAACGACGTCGTCATTGTCGTGAAGAGAGGGGTTCGGCAAGGGGATACCATATTCCCGAAGCTCTTCAGCGCCACCCTCGAAAACGTCATGCGCGAACTAGAATGGGAAACATGGGACTGAAGGTCGACGGCCGGCAACTGCACCATCTTCGCTTCGCTGACGACATCGTGCTCATAACACCGAGCATCAGTCAGGCGGAACGAATGCTGGCCGACTTCGATCGTGTATGTGGAAGCGTTGGACTGCAGCTGAATCTTACGAAGACGATGTTCATGAAGAACGGATGGGTTTCTGATGCCCCATTCTCGCTCAACGGAACGAACATCTCCGAATGCTCCAGCTATGTGTATCTGGGTCGCGAAGTCAATACGGCCAACGACCTAGCGCTGGAGCTGAGCAGGAGGAAACGAGCGGCTTGGGGAGCTTTCAAGAGCTCGCCTTTTCGACTCTACTGTTCTTGCTACACTAATACACGACTCAAAGGCCTGGGCCATACGAAAGCAGGATGAACACGCGATCAGCGCCGCGCAGCGTGGAATCGAGAGGAGGAGTGACACAACTGAGAGGAGGCCTCCAAGATCCGAGCTTCGTCGACGTTGAAGATCAGAGACGCTGTCGCATTGGCCAAGTCGTCCAAAATTAGGTGGGCCGGCCACGTAATGCGCTTCACAGACACCTGCTGGACGAGAGCCGTCACCGACTCGATCCGCTGAATGTCAAAGAACACCAGGACACCCAGCAACTCGCCGGTCGAACTTCTTCGTGAATGCCTTGAACGAGGGGATATGACGATTTCCGGGTCCCTCCAGCGCAAAGGATCCATTGGTGCACTCTGGCACGTGACGCGAACGCAATGAGACGCTACTTGTGCCCGCTTGAACAACTCGATGATGATGATGCAGGTGATTCATGAAAAATTTCACGTATCACTACTGTATCACTGCATCAGCAAAATCAAAGCTAACCAAGACTTTCTGTCTCCAATTTTTGACAACTAAAAGCTGAGCAATGTCCGGAGTTAGAAAAACTTTTTGCAAAAGGCTTTGCAGAAAGCGTTCATTTAGGATGACCGGCCAACATTTTCAATTTTTAAACCGGAGGTGGAGAATAGCCCTGCCCACAGTAACTCTAGGAGAATTAGTCAATACAAAATTAAATCCCAACAAAACACTAGGTCTATAGTTTTAATATAAAATTTTAAGTGATCGTAGATAATCCATGCTACTGCTAATATCGAAAAGAATACGAAGCCAAATTATGAAAGTGAGAAATGTCCTATGAAGGAACTCCTCAGCAACACTTATACAATCAGTCAAGTAAACAAAGCGGCATGCACATTCAAAAACGTCACATGCTTGCCATTTTAGATGCTCTATATGCACTAATTTAGAATGAAACTCATGGTTCTGTTATGCTCTTGGGTTCTTGTGATAGGATTTCCATGACACAATTTTGTTTGCAGCTATATTTTCTGTTTTCTGGTCAATTCTTGGCCATTTTCCCAGAAAACAGAAAACAGAAAAAAATTGCTCAAAATGGCCAGAAAATCAGAAAACAGAAAACAGAAAACAGAAATTCCGCCCATCCCTGGTCGGGACCACTACCCCTGCTTTACGTTAATAGGAGTCGCTCTATGAAAAGGTTTACCTATAAGCGTTAGAAATATTTTCAACACTCTGGAGTTCTAGAAAGCAGAAATGACGGGATGAAACACCTATTTACTCCTGGAAGATTGCAGGCATCGGCCATGTCTAGCTGGTGAAAGGTTTGAGCACGAGATAGGAAAACGTTCAGTGATAGGGATTGACCACACGTTTGTAAACCAACTTCTCCAGGGCCAGATTCATCAACGATACCGCGGCTATCATCTTACCGCAGATTCACCACACCGGCCTAAGTAGTATGTGATACAGAGAGATACAGAAATACAGACACTACAACCATATGTTGTTACCTGCCGGTAAGCGGTTGATGAATCTGGCCCCAGAACTCAATATCGTCTCTGTGTTATCACGTCCATAATCGATCTGCTTATCAGAAAATGCATGGAAAATCTTGAGGTTTTTATTTGAGTTGAGGGACAGAATTCATCAACAATTAAACCCATGGGTATGCGGGGTATAAGTGGTAGAGATAAGAGTCAGTTAGAGATAAGGAAAGAGTCAGAGGCGCAGGCTTCATCGTGGGTATCTCTTCCCCTATACCCGCGAGTTAGTCGTTGATGAATCCGGCTCAAGGAACTGCCTATTCGCGAAGTTGTTTTATTTTGATAAAACATTGCCTTGCCAGTGCTGTAAGGAGTAGCACCGATGCTCCAAAAGCGGAAAGTGAGCCGTTCAAGTCCCGCCTGGGGCAAGAGTTCTGGCCGCAACTCTTAACAGCTTTTATTTTTCCCTATACCAGCTACTCCAGGCAAAGCGAAAACTTAAAAGAAGTTATTTTAATTTGAATATGGCGACTCAAATTAGTCATTGTTTTTGGACCCACCTACAATATGTGGCGTAAGGGCTTAACTGCAAAGAAGATTCAGTATTGGCAGTCAGGATAGTTTTCTTTGCATTTTGAAAGAGGCAAACGAGATTGCCTTTTTGATAACGTATCTTTACCAATCATATTCAATCGATTTTTATTTTAAAACAGCTAAGAAATTTCTTTCTTTTTTTTGCATTTTTAACGACTACTTTGATGCTCTTCGCTATGCTGTTGGGTCCTACTCCCTCTATTATGTACGTTGTGGTTTCTGATGGCCTCGAGCCAGCATATTCTATATTCTAGGTCCAGATGGCCCTTTGCTCTTGTTCTTACATTCCTGCAGCTGCCAGCTGCAACAAGAAGAACAAGAACGAACAATGAAAAGATTGGTGACGCGTGAAAGGGTGCAAGATACGCGGTGGTGAGCTTTATCACAGTGTGAGGTTGAGGAATTTCTGAAGAAGATTACTTCGGCATGTCAGAACAGCGCTTTGTATCGCTTCTAGCCAGCATGTTCTTTCAACATTTTCTAGAACAAATTTACCTTTGTTAAGTAAACGTTGCTCGTATGAGATGCAGTCAGTAGTAGACGGAGATGTCGGCTGCATCACGAGTCGATGACATGTTCGACTTGCTCATGAGCCAACCTCTAAATAAATTGGATTCGGTTGATTCGGTTGTTTTCAGGAAATGATAGGATCATAGCAACGTTCGATCAAGAGGCGCGGGTGGTTAATGGCGTAGTGCATTCCCCTTCCCCGGTCAACAAATGTGCGGGTTCGAGTCTCGCCTGGGGCTAGAGTTTCGATCGCAAAAAAGATCGCCATGAGGGGATCATCACAACTGGTTGTCTATGCGTAAATTGAAGAAGGTGAGGTGTCCTCTAACCTTTTTCAAAGCCCGTCCTTCAATCTTTCACATTTATGAACTACACGCAGTTGAGCTTAGTTCTGTCATGTCGTGATTACTTCGGAACTATGTGTTTGGAATAAATAAATCATGCTAGGAAAGTGTATAGGCGAGTCTATTCGTTATGCGTTACGCATACCTCTTCTACGTTCGTGACGTGGAAGTGTATGGAAGCGTATTTAGCCTATTCAGCCAATTCGGTTTACAGCTCGACAGACAATTTAAAGACTTAATTCAGTCAGATCTAATAACAGTTTAGTGTTCTAGAAACTGATTGGTAGGATTATTTTGCCTTATGGCGAGAGTCGAACCGAATTCAAACAAAAAAGGTCGATGGTTCGATTCCCATGCATTCAAACTTCAAAGACTGTGAGACATAAGCGGAAACAAACGAACATTTGTTTCTTTTTTACTGACTGCAAACACACCTTGAATCCTAACCTTTTAACGTGGTTTAGAAATTGGAGGGGTAACACTATAAGATCACACTCCACCCGGCAGAGGCTATGTTTATTCGTCTACAGTGAATCGTCCCTCATTAGGAAAACCTCATTATCATCCTAACTACAACACATCGATGTTTGCGTTAGATTCTTCTGTAACATAAAACGCAAATGACGGCGCTGATCAGTCCTCTGCTGAGATGCGCCACGCATGCTACGTCTACGGGTTACCGTGGAATGATTTATCAATGCACAGGTCAGAACATTCTTCTTCCCTGATAGGTGTTGTGCTAATTCACGAACCAATCTGGGTAGAATGTTTGGTTGTCCCAGGCTGAACATGGATCAGAAAGCTCGTTTTTTGGTACATGTGACAGTCAGTGCTTTCTTCGGCTGTGCTGTTACGCGCTACAATACATATTATACTCCTTTACTATATTGTCCTGTGCGTTCATGTAAGTCTTGAACATCTTTAAAACCTTCAATAGCAGCAATGTTAGAACCTCTCAAAAAGAACCTGAATTTTTTAGGATACGCTGCATGCTGCAAGCCGTGGTGAGTTTTTAAGTTTCCATCCTTAAAAGAAGTTTAAATCGATAGATACGTCCACTTTGTGGTGAAAATATAACAAGTATTCTAACGAAAACAATCAATCGAGTGTAAAACGCATGGCTTCAGACGAGTTCATAGCGCAATCCATACCGCTCGTACGTCAGAAAGTTTCCATCTTTTCAAGATTTGAGGTGAGCATTTCACTTATTCAGTACCTGTACTGTTGGCAAAGTTATCGCCTTTCAAACAGTGTATACATTTTTTGAGACACCCTGTATTTCGAGAAATGCAGAGTGCGATGCACCGCCAAAGAACTTTGAAAACATCCGACTCCGGCGTTCTATTCGCTAAAAGTTTGTGCGTGTTTGGTGTCGAGATCCCTTTCGTTTGGTATTCCGTTTTGTGCCGTGCTCTCTTCATCCTCTTGATGTAATCATTCAGCGCATTGTTGTCATTTGAGCCTGATGATAAAGGCATGATAAAGACAAGATCTTTGATTCGACGCCTATTAAAGAACTGACTGAATTATCCATTGTTAGCCTGTCTTGTCTGAAATCTCTCTTGCAAGGATCTTATGATAAGATCCGGTCCAACGTATTCCTCACGTAGAAGTTGCGCCATGCGCCTATTTGAAGCTTTAAAATTTGCACTCGATCGATTGTGTATGGGCCAAATGCTTGTTACAATTTAGTAGTAGACCTTATCGCTGCAGCCGCTGCTTCTGAAGACGAAAACTAAATACCGATTCACTTCAATTGTTTAAAGCCTCAAGTGGCTGGCATCGAGGTTGTAAGGTGTTACAATGATGTCTTCTTGCGATCAAATCTCAAGCGCCTGACGGGACTCGAACCCGAACGCACCGTTTTAATCCAGGAAGACAGGATCGTATCAGCTTACAACTTCGATACCAGCCACTTGAGGCCAAAAGAAATTGAATTGACCAATTTCTGTTGAGACCCCCGCTTTGTTGGTTCCATGCTGATATCAGCGGGTGGTACGTCCCGATATATGGGTGAGAGTTGACGGCTCCCACAAGGGATGATGTGTTCGATCAAACAGCGCCGGTGGCGTAATGGAGTGGAGCATTATCGTCCGTTCAGCAGGAGATTTGGGTCCGAGTCCCAGACGGCGCGAAAGTTTTGATCGTAACATGACATCGTTTTAAAAGTTTACCTATCGATTCATTAAAGCGTAATCAAATGCAACTTCTCTCAAAAAGATTAGTGCTGGTCGACGGATCACACCTTGCTACGCTACATTAAAGCTATCATCAAAATTTAGAACAAGACGTGTACTGCACAAAAATGGGAACGTTATAGGTTGTCATGCTGGCTCGGTGCAATTTTTCCTGATTTCAAATTATAGTCACGGCTTTTTGCAGGCGCAGGGCGAGATGATTATTCGTTCTTGTAGCGTACATATTCTCGAAGCTTTCTCCAGGCCCAAACTCGTAAACAACAAGCCACAGCAACAATGGTTGGACCAGTTTTCTACAAAATTAAGCCGGCACATCGTACCACGCTTACGGTGGTTTAGACGGCGATCTCTTCTCGAACGAGTTTTAGTGGTCGAGTGGTGCTGGTGGCGCTGCAGGTCTTGGAGCATATTTTTCCGTTCCTTGTCCTTATTTCTCTTATTTTAATCCATTGTGACAGCGCCCGGTGGAAGTAACGTTGGCTATGAATGATGATACCCTTTAGCGGAAAAAGTAAACTTCAAAATGACCTCATTTTAATACCAGTAGATCCAGTAGAGTTCATCATAAACGTATTAGGCGGGAAAACAAGCAAATAGTTTAAAGCTACCTTTAAGACTTTTGAAAGCAAAGCCAACTCTTGAAAATTGTCCAATTTGGAGTGAAAATGGTATATAAAGAGCAGAAGCTGGACTAACCGAATTGTGGCAAACGGAAAGGGCAGGAAGAAACGTGATGCATTGTCCATTTTATTTTCACCTTCACGACCACTGCCAGGTTGTCATATTTGAGTTATTCAATTTCCTTTCATTTCATTGCTACTTAACACATATAGAGTTGCTATGGCAACGTTTGCCTTCATTTTTTGTTGTTTCCGTCACTACAATACCGCTCAAATTCTTTGCAAAAAAGACGCTTTGCGACGGATTAATCCGTCACAAAGCGTCTTTTTTGCAAAGAATTTGAGCGGTTTTGTACTGCATCCGTGTTGTGATACACAATGTATTAGATCGTAGCATATGAAATGGCCGATTTTGCTACCTCAGTTTCTGGTTGATTTTTCGTGGCTGCGAATGTTTCCGTTTCAGGCACTGTATACAGTTTCTGAAAGCGCGGATTCTCTGCCTTCTTAGCAATTAGAGCTTTTTCAATATAAATGCCTCCTGCTGAGCTTTTGACGTCGTTTTCAAAGTATGAATCATCATGATATACGAGTGCTCTACTCAAATATATGAATGGAAAAGCGGCACAACGCCGCGGCCGCAGCTCGTAATATCAACGTTGCATCTGGGAAGCATTTCGCTAAGGAACACACAATTCGCCAGCTCGAAAGGTTTCGATTTAGAGATGGAAGTCTCGAAGATGAAGACCGAGGTAGGACGCCATCACTCCATAACGACTACCAACTCGAGAAGTGAATCCTGTTAGAGAGCTAGCTAGCACAGCATTTCGGCACTGGCGGCAGCACTATCAGTCGCCACTTGAACATGATCGGGAAAGTATAGAAGCTGGATAAACGGATCAAATATCCGTTTTCGAACTGACAGCCTGGCAGATGCTGAATCGGATCGTGACATGCGAAGAAAAGTGGATCCTTTATGGTAATCGTCGTCGCTCTGCACAATGGCTGGGCGAGAATGAGGTCCCCAAGGAGATGCCGAAACCAAGTCTCCATCCAAAGAATAGCATGGTGATCGTACGGTGAACAATGGCTAGTATAGTCCATTACAAGTTTTTGATGACTGGAGAGGCTGTCACGTGGATACGTAATGCGCCGAAATTGAAGCGCACCAATAGTTGAGTGAAGAAACGAAGACGAAACTCTGTCATATTCAGCATATTCATCAGATCTGTCCCTACTGATTATCATTGTTTCAAGCATTTAGGTCGCCAGCATTTAGGTTAATTTCTGTTAGCGAAGGCACAACAAGTCTACTTTCATTTATACCGTTTATACTAGTGTTAAAAAATCTTTAATATATATACAATTTTGAGGTCAAATTAGAGACTCTTTTAAACAAGCTTGAGTGTGTTGAAATCAAACTGAACTGCTTCCAAATGAAATCTAACTCCTTCTATATCACTCTAATGACTCTCTAGACGGGTAAAAATAATTGTTTACTCAAAGAATTTTCAGTATAACCTTTCGTCTACCCAATATATAAACGCTTTGTTTGAAATTTTATAAAATTTTTGTTTTTTAAGAAATAATATTCATTTAAAGCTTGTTTTAAAGAACAGGAAGGCGTCATTTTTAAGCGTCAAAAAAAGAGATTGCACAATGCCCACGTTCAAGATGTTGTGATTCTTATTCGACTTATGGCAAACATTTATGGTTGCATGGAGTTTAACACTTGTGAATAATAAAACAAAAACAATTGTAAAGAATTCATATATCCGCACTCTGATGCTTTATTTAAACAGCATTTACACTACCAATAAAATAAAAACTGCGACGAGTTTTTCGAGTGCATGGCGCGAGTTCTGCTCTTCTTTTTCTTCTTTTTTTAGTCGTTCAATGCCGTAACTGAAAGCTGGTTAGTTGTGTTTTAAAATAAAATTTAGTCTCCTATTTTTCTTCAAAAACTAAAATTTTGGTAATTTCGTACACTCATTCAGGCAGCTAAAAAATTTCTGAGAAATCTATACCAAATTTTCCTCGAACAAAAGATTATTCCATCTATTTTAGATAGTGTGTAGTTTGATTTGATTTGACTTAATTTGATTGAGTTTAACCTTAAAAAACTAATTTTGATTGGAAAGACGTTCATTTTGGTTTCAAAAGTTTTAGGCTTAGGTTTAAAACAGTGTCCAATTTGATTCGAGACGTGTCCAATTCGACACGAAATTAATATATAAAAAAGGATAAAGGATAAAGGACGGCGTTACTCAATCCCTTCTGGGATGCGCCAGCGCATTCTACTTCTACGGGATGTCGTGGAGGCGACATGAATGCGTATTTGGCCATACAATGACTTGCGGTGTCCAGCCGATGAACAAGTCAGCGCTTTATCCTTCCCAGACAAGTCTGGTACCAATTCACCGACCCCGGAGGAATGGAAGGCTTGGTTGGCCTGGGCGGGAAATCCGAACCAGGAACCTGGTATCGGGTGCACGCGACATTCGCGCCTCCTCCGACTGGCTACACGCGCCCATAAATTAATATATATAGAACAATCCTGATTTTAGTCATTTCAGGCTTAAAGAAACGCTGTGTAATTCGAGCCTTTAGCTTCTTTCCATCGGCGTACGTAATTACATCTTGCAAAGAGCTGCAAATGAATTCGCGGCTGAAAACCGTCTTTCCTATCGCGTTTCTTTCGTTGATGGCGGCACTTGAGGAGAATTGTCAGGGATCTGCCCTCACAAGTGTTCACAGCCGCCTCATTTTCCTGTGCATGTACAATGCAACGCTAAACCTCATTATTCCACCTTTTGAAAAGAGAGACCGACACGTGTTCTCCTCGCATGATTCGTCCGGATATCACTGTTTTTTCTAAATTAATGGAGCTATATATCCGCTGCTTCTCACCGTAATAACCTAGAAACTAGTCTTTCTATAGATTCTACTAAAGAGTAAAGTTAGAGCACGAGAAAATATCATTTGAATCTGACAACACTTCGGTATTCCAAAGGGACGTAAATAGCCAGAATTTAAGCGTGCGGGTTCGGTGTTACGACCCAGATGTATGTATGTATGCCTTCCGCCTGCTCACGAGAGCATAAGATCGAATGTCGAAGAGCAACCTTCGCTATGTGCATATTCTCACAGCGGTCCGGCTTATGCAGCCACAAGCATCATGTGCTCCTCCGACTCGTGATCGTGGGGATCGTTGTCGTGGTGTTGATGAGCCACGTGAGCGAAAATCGGATTAGAGGTTCTCTGCTCCAAGATTCCTCGCTTCGTCTCGGTGGCGATCTACCACCTGAAGCCGGATTCATCAACGACTAACCCGCGGGTATAAGTGGTAGAGATACCCACAATGAACTATTCATCTCTATCACGTGTCTTATCTCTCCCCTTATATTCCGCACACCCACGGGTTTAATTGTCGATGAAGCCTTACACAAGGGAATTCCTCTGGGGCCGGATTCATCAACTACTAACCCGCGGATATAGGTGGTAGAGATACCCACGATGAAGCCTGCGTCTCTGACTCTTACCTTATCTCTACCTGACTCTTATCTTGGGCCGGATTCAGCAACGACTAACCCGCGGGTAGAAGGGGTAGAGATACCCATAATGAAGCCTGCGTCTCTGACTCTTGTGTTATCTCTGCCTGACTTTTATCTTATCTCTACCCCTTATCACCCGCATACCCACGGGTTAATTGTCGATGAATCCGGCCTCTGATTTTGGCCTTATTCCAGTTGAGACAAGAAGTGATGACTTCTGCATTGAAGAAGTATTCTTTTGGTCTTGTCGGTTTTTTCATTGCATGCGCTCAACTTCCACTGGGCACTTCGCATTCGACGATTAGTCGATTGTAGTAAGATATTGCTTTGAACAACCAAAAGAAGGCAGGATTACACTTTTTCGGCAGGTCAGATGACCTGCCCAATCTACTCAAACGCTTGCGACTCTGCGCTCCGACGTCTTCGCTCCTAAGCTGTTCTCTAAAGAGTCAGTTTACTGTTTCCATTGAATAACATCAGTAGTGTGTAGTGAGAGCATACATCCTTACCTTCTCCAGTACTGTACTTCCAGGAAACAGCTTCCGCACGCAGCTTTTTGTAATGCCTCTTTGATGCCTTAATTATCACTTGTCTTCTTTGGCCCAAAGAAGACAAAGTTGCATTGGCCAGCCGATGGAGAAGATTGTGGTTTCAGGACATCTGACACCACTCCACCGACACAGAGAGGTGAAATTGTTGGTGGATAGCCAAACCAAGAACCTTCGCGCTGCACACGACAGTCGGCGTTTCCTAGGTTGGAATTTCACTCGCCGATCGTATGAAGGATAAAAAGAGTGAAGAACGGCGTTGATCAATTCCTTTTGGGATGCGCCAAGCATTCTACTTCTGCGGGACGTCATGGATTTGAATGCGTTCTTGCTCATACAATGGCTTACGGTGGCGAGTCAATGAACAAGTCAGCACTTTTCCTTCCCAGACAAGTCTGGTACCAATTTGCCAACCTCGGAGGGTGGAAAACATATTTGGTCGGGGCAGGAAATCCAAATCAAGAGCACCAAACGGATGCACCCAACAGCCGGCACCTCGCTCCACAGGCCAATTCTATATGCTTGTGAGTAGTATAAAGTGTTCAAATGAATGCAGATGTGTTTCTAGTCTGCAGTGGTGTGTACGTACATATATAATAGACCGAGCGTTGATGACAGCTTACACTTGTGTGCGTTCTTGTTTCGAAACATGGCATAGTAGATAAGAAGAAGAATTTCGTTTAATTATTTATCTATTTATTTACTATTTTCTTTGAGACCCAAGTAGCTGTTTATAAGGTTCTAAGCTCTCATAACCATGTTTTGTTACAATCAAAACTCAGCGCACGGAGGACGAACCCGCACATCATGCTGACTGTCCGGACATGCTCCTGATATCAGCATGAGATCGGTTAAGCTGAAGACCTTCATAAAAATGATTTTTACATTTTTAATAAACCTGGAGCGGATGTTTTCGAAGATATCATCCAAGGTAACCAAGACCTGGTAAAAGCTTCTATCTGCGGCCGGCTCGTCCCGATATCAAAGGTGAGTGCTGCTAGGAAAGGGGGTGTAAGGCATTGCGTCGCTATCCGGAAAGCAGAAGGGGCTGGTTCGAATCCGTCTCATCGCCACCAAACATCCATCTGAAAGATAACATTTATCACGTCGTTACACATCATCAATTGCCGATTTTGGCTGGAAACTTTGGCAGATCATAACTTTGCTTGGAAACAATTTTATTAATCGAAATATGCATCATTAGAATTAATACACTCCCAATGCGGCAATGGCTTAGACATTCCATCTTTGCGAAAATCAGAACTACGAGAATTAATAAAACAGATGCCATTTTCGACATCACCATGGTTACTGAATTTTTTATTCTTTGTATGGCGATCTAAATGCTAGGAAAATGGTAATCTGTAGGGAAAAATTTGGTGAATATGCTGGATGTGGCAGTTTCGTAGCAAAGGTGCATATTCTTTATTCTTTATTCTTTATTCAGGACGTGACGATGACTACATCACGTGTTGTTTAGAAAATAACATAACGGAAGGCAAAACCAGTGCTTAGTAAAAACAGTAGACTCTAATGTCCAGAACAAACATGAAGTTAAAAAAATATATATTTTAAAAAAATGAAAAAAAAGTAAAAAAATATATATTATATAATAAAAAATATATATAATGAAAAAATATATATTAAAAATATTTGTTAAGGCTAGCGATTTAACGAATTTAGCGAATTCGTTAAATCGCTAGCCTGGCATTTTCCGTTAAAATCCGGCCTGACGACTTAACGAAAATTTTTAGAAATTTAACGGAATTTTTAACGGACTTTTTCCTCAGTAAGTTTATCACTTTTACCCTTACTCTTCACTAATGTTGCAGGCCTTATCATCCCAAATAGATCTATTCTTGAAAAGCTACTGAAATCAGCAAGAAAATTTTGTTTCACGCCATTCTCATATCTTTCGTGGTGAATTTGGATTTTTGGAAATAATACAATTGGAGCTAGAAGTGTTCTTCATCGAGCCGCCAAGCACATCAACAAATCCACGAAGTTAGGCAAAGATCTGGCCTCCTCGTAAGATATGCATATCCTCAGTTTGCGCTGCTTATCCCACAATACTTTGCTCGCCACCTAAAGCAGTCGAAAAAGAAAGAATGTTTGCAGTCAGTGGAGGTATTCTAAATGACTTGAGAAAAACGCTAGTGAAGGGATAAAGAACGCCGTCACTCAATGCCTTTTGGGATGCGCCACGCATTCTACTTCTACAGAATGTTCTGGAGACGATGTGAATGCGTAAGTGGCCATGCACTAAATCAGCTATGATGGTCAATGAAGAAGTCAGTGGTTTATTCTTCCCAGACAAGTCTGGTACCAATTCACCGACCAAAAATTCACCGGGGGTGAAAGGCTTGGTCGGCTTGATCGGGAAATCCGAACCTGGTATAGGATATGCATGCAAAAACCGGTGCCCCTTCCGACTGCGCTACACGTGCTTTAATAACAAAAAGTTGGAAAGCTATTTTCCTAAACGTTAACACGTCAACGACCGTGTCAAACCCTTTCGGCCGTGTGGGACCGTGTGACATGAAGTCGTGTCAGAGTTCCGACGATGTAAAAAAATCGATTGGTCTCACGCACAGGGCACTCGAAAATCATGCGTTCGACAACGTGTTAACATTCCACTGATAGGCTTTTAGTTGTACTTTTGTTAGCTCTTTCGGTACATGGTGGGCTGGTTCCCGCATTCAGATTGTAGACGTTCGTATAACAGTCACACAAAACGGTTTCGTGAAGAACCAGGAAGAGGGGAAGAACTTCGGGGTCTTCCTGATCTTACATTTTGAGATGCCTTGTCGAAGCGAGCTTCAGCTCACTAAGTACTGTCCTCTTGATTGATAATACCGTACCTGGAGTATTCCACCCCATGAAAATAATTTGTTGCCGAAGGTTTGTTTATTTTACTGCCCACACCATGTTGATAAGGAATTGTTTACGTTACATTGTAGTGTTGCACTCCATTCCTTGATCTTTGGTTGTTAATCTGCTGAAGTTGGATGGAACATATAACATTTTCCTTGGTTTTTGAATTGAAATAACAGTCTGCAGTACATTGTATTTTTTAACGAAATTTAACGATTGACCGGAAATTTAACGAAAAATTTCCGTTAAAAAAATTCGTTAAAATAATTTAACGCACAGAACTTCGTGTGCACCCCTGTTTCGTACCCCATTTCATCCAGTTTCTGGACAAGAATTTTTGAAACGTGCGCGTTGTCATGTAGTAGGATTCGGCCTCTTCGATTGACCAAAGCCGGCGGTTTTCAACCAACTTCTGGTGCACCACTTCAATTTTGGCACAGTACTTCTTCGATGTGATAGTCCCTTCAGTCTTCAAGAATTTGTAATGGACTATACCAGCCACTGTCCACCATACGGTCACCGTTGTCTTCTTTGGATGGAGACATGGTTTCGGCATCTCCTTGGGACTCCCATTCTAGTCGAGAAATTGTGTAGAGCAACGACGATTGTCATAGAGGATCCACCTTTCGTAGCATGTCACGATCCTGTCCAAAAATGTCTCCCTTTTAGGTTTGTGCAGCCTTAACGAAACAAAGTATCGTGGCGGTTCAGCATCAGCCCGGCGGTCAGTTCGTGCGGGCTCCATTTATCCAATTTCTTTGCTCTTCCGATCGCACTCGATAGTGCTGCCGTCAACGCCGAAATGCTGTGCTAGCTCTCTCACAGTTTGACGGGGATCCGCTCAGATCCTAGCTTTGAGTTGGCCGTCGTTAAGGAGTCTGGCGGCCCTCGGTCTTCATCTTCGAGACTTCCATCTCCAGATCGCATCCCTTCAAACCAGTGTACGAAATCCTCCCCAGATGCAGCGTTCATGTTACGAGCTGCGGCCGCTGCTTTGTGTCCCCTTTTCCATTCATATAGGTAGAGCACCCGAATGTCACATTGTTCCACTGTAAAACTGGTCCTACTGTAAAAATGACGTCAGAAACCCGCAAGGGCTATTATGTCGCGAAGCGAGCTCTCAGAAGCTATATACAAGGTCTGAAACGGGAACATCCACGAAAAATCGCGTTACGGTAATTACGGTCGCGAAAATCGGCCATTTCATATGCAACGACCTAGTATAACAGCCGCTCCAGGCTTAAGGAAAAACGTGAAAGGCAAAAAACTCGTAGTCCCAGGAGGGACCTCAGCTGGTGTCGTGCCGAGAGCTGTCCATCTTGACAATGATGTATGCCAGCGTATGTGTATGTGTATGTCTCGGTATCGCTACGCATCCACCCACACACAGACACACACACCACTCTCCGTCTGAAATGCTCTATCGATCCAATAGCAGCTTGCTTCCTGCCGGCCGGCCAGGCCTCCCACGTCGTCGTCGACGCCGTCGGCTCACTCAACCCCGTGAATTTCCACTCACGCAGTTCGCTCCCCGCTTTCTGCAGTCGTTTTTCTGCCCTTCCCAGTGTTCGGCAGCTAATACTCTCAGGTTTGGACTGCTTCAGTGGTTTTTCTGCCTCTGAAGGTTTCTTTAAGACGCAGACATTTTTGAATAAAAATTCAGAAATGCATAGTATATTAAAGTATAAATACATTCAGATACTTTTCTTGAAAGACTTTTATCTAGTGTAGAGTGAGTGGTTATGGTTGTCGAGGAAACTCTCTTGGAGCTTTTCATTATTATGCCGTAACGACCAAGTTTTATTAGTGGGTTCATATGGCACTGACAAACTGTGCGTAACTAACTACTAGACCTAGATTTTTGCTCAATCTAGTGATCCACGATTTTGCCTTTTTATCATAGAAAACGTTAAAATCTTGTCGCAGTTTCGTTCGAGTTTTAAATGAATAAACTTCAAGAATCTTTGCAAAAAACGCAATTTTTTCGTGGACTATCCTTGTCGAGGGGTGTCACCATCCATCCAGCAATATTTTCAGCCGGATAAAATCCTAGTCGCGGTCGTCTATGCATGCCAAAGATCTGCGGAATGACTTGACTTTCCATTTATCTTCTTCTTCTTCAGCGTCTTCCCGCTTCGTAGTGGGGTCCGCTAATCTGGTGTCATGACGCCACCATTCCCGATTCAGCGCTAGATCAGGGTGGACACCAATAACCTGCAAGTATGTAACGTATCAGACCAGCGCTGCTTCGGGTGCGTCTAGGCCGCTTTCCCACTACCTCGAAGTTAAGGCCTATCTTGCGGACGCTGTCTTCCTTCCCACGTAGAACGTGGCCGTACCATCGCAAGCGAGCTTCGCGCATCTTGTCCGCTATCGGCGCGACACCGAACTTCTGCGGAATGACATCGTTTCGGATGCGGTCCATGCGCGTGACTCCGGCCGTCCATCGCAGCGTCTTCGTCTCCATGACGCTGAAGCGCGTTTCAGCTTCCTTGGTCGCTGGCTAACACTCAGCGCCGTACATTGCTACTGGGCGGACGACTGCTCTGTATATCTTCGTCTTCGAGCGCTCTGGTATCTTCTTGGCGCAGAGCACGCCAGTCAACGAGCGCCACTTGGACCAAGCTGCACTCACGCGTGAATTCACTTCGACCATCAGTTTGCCATCAGACGCGACTGCTGATCCCAGGTACTTAAAGACCGCAGTGCGTGGGAGCTCAATGCCATTAACTTTAACGACTGGGCTCAGTAGCGTCCGTCGTTAGATATTCGTTCTTCTTTACGTTCAATCTGAGTCCAAACCGCTCAAAGCGATCACACCAAACTCGCACCTCTCGCTCGAGTTTACCTTTATCTTGGCTAGCGAGCATTACATCATCAGCACAAAGCAACGTCCAAGTCGAGGATGGCGATATGCACTGGCTTCTGTTTCTCGCGATGCTTCTCCAACAGGAGTGCGTGTATGGTCCACGTCCACAGCCAGCCACGAAGCCGCACTGATTGCTGGAAAGCTGGACGACGTTCCGAATTCGTCCATCGACAATTCGCTCAAGGACCTTCTGTGCGAAAGCAAACGAATCGGACGGTAACTGGAACCGTCTGCACGACTGCCCTTCTTCTTCCAAATCGAAATCGTCGTACTTTGGCGCCAACACTCGGACACCTTCTTCTACGCTACACCCTGATTAAAGGACTTCGCCAACCACCCAGCCGAATCCCAAAACGTTGTCTTCCATAAATCAGTCGCCACGTCGTCGGGCCCACTCTCTTTGGCTGGCTTGATCTTCTTCAAAGTCGCTTTAGTCTCCTCCACGGTGATCCTCTACACGGGGCCGTGTATTGGAACCGTTGAAGGGATGGCTGAATGAAGAAATTCCACTGTAGAGATTTTCTCAAAGTAATCGCGCCATCGCTTCTATGCCTTCTTGCCGTCCATAAGAAGATTGCCGTCCTCCTCATTGATGCCAAAAAACGTCCCAATATGCTCGGTCTGTCGTTGGCGATTCTTGACAAGATTCACCATCGCATGACTCGAGTTCTCGTTGACATCTCCATAATGAGTGGCTTTTGTATCAGCCACGGCTTTCTTTGCAACTTTCCTCGCTTCTTGGTACTTCCGCCAGTTGTCGGCGGTGTCTACGCCGAGAAACACGTGATAGAGCGATTTCTTCTCTCAAACTTAACTTTTCACATGCCTTTTTTCGACCACAGAAGAGCTCTCCGAAAAAATAACTATGGTTTTGGAATCCCTACATGGGATCCTACGTCCTGTAAAAATTGCCTCGCAAAAGCTCACCGCCACTTTTCTCTCTTTGTGAGTATCGTCGTCCTTTATCCATTATCCTTACCGTACTCTTTTACACAACATCAGGTACGATATTATATGTACTTATATCTGTTGTCGTTGTGGTATTCATCTTATTTTTAAGTTTGCTTGAAGCCATGAAGGAGGTCGGTCAGCAGCGCAATAGGAGAGAGTTCCAGCCGTTTAATGCTCCCAAATAGAAGTTCTTGGCTCAGATAGTTGTAGCAAGATCTCGTCCAACGGGTGTCGGACAACTGGTAGCAGACAAGCCAGAGAAGGAGATAACGCAACATTATCCTTCAGTTTGTCGCTGCAGGGCGTTCCTCACGCTAGTAGGAACTAAAATTGTCGTCATGATATCCCATTGAAGAAGAATGCGTTGCGCGCACCGTAAAGGAGTTGGTTAGCATCCTGCAGTCCTAGCATCTTGCAGAAGTGGGCGATAATCTATTAGTGCTTCGGCCCGTAGTGCTCGTTTTTCTTCGAAACCTCCGCAGTAAGTCCGACTGCACAGCCTCTTCACTGACGTCGCTGGGCATTTTTCGAGGCCGCCAACAGCATCGCTAATGAGCGTCGTCGAAACTCTTTCCGGCTGTTCTTCGTGTGGAGTGGGAGGAGAGTGTATGTAGGGGCAAGCACGAATATGCAGCGTGCACTAATTTCGTGAGGGCAGCGGCAGTGGTGATCTATGTCAGCCTTTGTTTTCGCCCTTCTTGCTTAATTAATCGCAAACACCACTTTAAACGCAAGCTTAGATCGACCGCACAGGACTAGAGCAGGGTTCAGGCCCTGGCTCTGATGCAGGGCGTTCGAGAAGGTGGTGAGAATGCAACAATTTCCGGCTGAGATCCTGTTGTTCGCTATTTTCGCTTCAAAATACGCATATGAGGTCGCTAATCGCGAACAACTAGCATCTGATTCGCTTGAGAATTTAGCCGAGTGATCCTCGAAGTGAACGGCATTCGGAGTCGTAATCATATCCGCTGATTGACGTTCGAAGTTTTTCCTCATCGTCTAGTTTTACGTACAGGCCACGAATGCATTTTTCTTGCTGAATGAAATCCTGAATAGTCTGGAATCCTTGAGTTTTGATGAAAATATATGGGTCCTTAAACATTCTTGGCTTTTTTAAAGGCAATGATGTTACGCTTTATTAAAAGTTATACGTGTTTTGGGCGCGTGGAGCGCAGTCGGAGGAGGCGCCGGCTGCGGCCTGCACTCACTACTAGGTTCTTGGTTCGGATTTCCCGCCCAGGCCAACCAAGCCTTCCATCCCTCCGGGGTCGGTGAAATGGTACCAGACTTGTCTCGGAAGGATAAAGCGCTGGCTTGTTCATCGGCTGACCACCGCACGTCATTGTGTGGCAAAATACGCATTCAACTCGCCTCCACGAAATCCCCGAAAAGTAGAATGCGTGGCGCATCCCAAAGGAGATTTAATAACGCCTCCTTTATCCTTTACCCTTGTTTTTATACGTGTTTCACTAACAGGAGTAGCTAAATTTTAACTAACATTTTGCTAATTGTTACTAACTTTCTTACTACTTTTTACCATTTTGATGAATAGAATCAAGAAGCTTTATTGTTTTATATTGCTTTATATTGTATTTCTTGTTTTATATTGTAATATTATTTTATATTGTTATTCTGTTATTGTTAAAAGTTTTGTTTCGTTCGATTAGAGCGCCTGTGAGTGCAATAAATAAATTAATAAATAAATTATTGGGCAGTTCTGGCACCCGACAGGGATGGATGGTGACATGTCGTTCCTTTTCATTTCCATTTCACCTCTTCGTGATTGGTTCTTATGCATTGTGGTGTTTGACGTCGAAAAAACATTCCTTGTTTTTCGCCTGGTGGAACAGCCGGCGAAGGCGCCAGCTGTCGAGTGCTTTGCACATCAAGGTTATTGGAACGTGTTCCACCAGGCTAACTAAAAAAGGAAGAAAGGGCACACAATTAATGGGAAGGACAAGCCATTGATTTCACCATCGGCTGATCCACAGGATTTATTTATAAGCCGATTACGTATTTCTGAAAGAAACTTTCTGGAAAAATCGTGCCGAGCTTAATCGTGCGATTCATACACATTGCGGGAACTCGATTGCAGCCGTTGTCTTCGCCGACAGAATTTTAGTGGGTTTCGCTTTTGACCTGAAGAATTACCTCAGAATACAATAAACTGAAAGCCTCGGTGGAGAACCAGCAGAACAGGTTGACGTCAGCCTTCGCTAGCTGTCTCATCCGTTTTCCACCGTCACATTATCGGTATTCCGTCACGTTCGCGTCAGTTGTTCTGTGCTGATGACGTGAGGACTGGGAGGTGCACAGGAAAGTGTAACAGCTCACTCCCCGCCGACCACCCGAAGCTGGCGTTTTTGAGCCGTGTTTTGCGCCTTACTGCATGCGCGCTTCAAGGATTTTTTCTGTGGGTCATTTTTTAGTCCCAGCCAGACCCAAGCGTGTCACGCCCTACTCTGCTAGTTGCTCTAGTGACCAAGACGAGGTAGTGCCTCATAGCGGACAATACGGTAAGGCTAATCCTTGCCGCTACAGTTGGCGCCACCGGCTACACAATTGCAGGCGGTTGGATCTGTTAGTTCTCCAGTTCGTGTTCTGACCTACGTTCAGTAGAGTGTGGTGCCCATTTTAAAGGGCGTTGGATAGCAACTATTCTTATCTTCTTCCTAAAAGCGTTAGTCAAGATTTTCAGAACACAGCTGTATGTTTTCCACCAATTTCGCTCAGACAAGAATGCAGTTACGGCCTGTCGCCCAGTACCTGATTTGAATTCTCACAACGCCGTGACCGTGTTTTTGAAATCTATATATTTACTTTTATTTATTTATTTATTGGGTACGGGCTACTCTGTCGGAAGAATGCTGGATGTTGCGTGCATCCGATACAAGTACTTGGTTCGGATTTCCCGCACAGGCCACCAATCCTTCTATCGCTCGAGTTGGAGAATTGATACCAGACTCGAATGTAAAGTATAAAGCGCTGACATACTCATCGACTGGCTTACTATTTAGGCTAAATACGCACTCAAATCGCCTCCACGATGTCTCGTAGAAGTCGAATGCATGGCGTACTACAGAAGTGATTGATTAACGACATCCTATAACCTGTATCTATTAGGTTGGCAACTAATTTCGTGGACTCTCAAGAATCTTCAGCAAAAGTATTTATTAAAAAATAACTAGTGACAACCTTTAATCAAAATAAGATCCCTCGGAACGCAGAAGTGCTTCCCATATATCAGGTAGCTGGTCTATCCCACGGCCATAGAATTATTGTGCTTTCAAGGTCAAGAATCTTTGGAGGTGCATTTTGACCCGGTTCACATTATTAAATCGTCTTCCAACCAAGAAGTACTGCACCGAACTAAAAATGTGGTAGTCACTCGGCGCAAGGTCTGGGCTGTAAGGTGGATGAGCTTGACACTCCCAGTCAAGGTCTTCTATTTTTTGAGGCTTCCGGTTCGCTACGTTCTCTTAGTTTGGTGGTGTCAAGAAGGTATTAACTTCTGGGAGCTCGTCAAGAACGGTTCCAGCATTACTGCTGCAATCCACTCTTCTCAACCTGGCCGCGCGCAGGCTGAACTCCGCTGGAATCGGTTCAGACAGATTTTCAGGAGCAGAATTATCTATCAGCAAGATAACGCCAGATCACACGTCGCGAATCAGAAGCTTCAAAAAATCGAAGACCTCAGCTGGGAGCGTCTAACTCACCAACCTTACAGCACAGGTGTGCGCCAAATGACTAGCACCTTTATAGCACGCTGCAGCACTTCTTGGTTGGAGGACGATTTATTAATGTGGACCATGTCAAAATGCACCTCCAAGAATACTTGGCTTCAAAAGCACAAGAATTCTACAGCTGTTGAATGGGCCACAGATCTTACTTTGGTTGAAAACTGTTATTTGTTATTTGTTTATGAACACTTTGTTGAAGGCGCTTGAGAGTCCACGAAATTAGTTGCCAACCTAATATTTATTCACTTGTATATGCATATGTAGTTGTACCCATCATATAGCAGAAACACGCATCTGGTTACGTATGTCATTAAAAGGAAACGTTTGGAAAAAAGCCCTATCAAATACAACTGAGCTTGCTACAAAATTGGAACCCTATAACAGCAATACTTGATTAGCCAAGGCAAGAGTAGTAACATAAAGAAAAACTGCATGGGGAACTGGGAAAGTTGGATGAGGAGAGCAGTGGCTCGCCAACACTGAAGTTCGCTAGGGAAAACGGGTCCGGACCATTTTACTAGGTCCTTTACCTCCACCAATGCTCACAGTAGCTGCTGGGATAGGCTTAAGGAGAAGAAAGCAATATTTAAAATAGGAAAAAGAGTTCGAAAAGTTGATATGCTAAAGAAAGAGAGAAGCTTAAGAAAGAGAAAGAAGGAATAGAAGATTTGTTCCAGCATGCAACAAAAATCAGTAGAATACACACATCGGTAGTCAAAGCGAAGTCAACCGCTAAGCCGTTAATAGGAAAATTTGTGCCTATGTGTGCAAGATGGTTTCCAAACAGTTCTTCATCTGTCCCGGTGATGGCAGGGTCTGAATGTTCTAGCAATTTTCGAGTAAAGGCCACTTGCTCTGTAGGAAAAGACACTGCTTGAGACCTAGTTTTAGGACGAGACGCATCATTTGGCAAAACTGCCTCTGGTCTGAGAACATTTTATTTATCTCCAAGGATTTGCAAGGTCCGGGATCAACTGTAAAGTGCAGAAGCTTGTGATTGAGGCAGGCGTCAAGAATTTTGCGGTGAGATTTCAGAGACTGAAGTCCAAGGTATGCGTTTCTATTTGGCGTCACATGCCAGAAGTTTTACTCGAAACTTTACACAGTAGTTTTTAGCCCACACAAATTAAGCACTATGAAAGAAAAGAGTATTCAAAACAATTTTACCAACAACAAAAAAAATGTGAGGAGTGTACATAGGATCTTTTTATGATAGAATAACATGCAGCAATGCTCGTAATTTCAACATAGGAATTTACACCCTTCCCTGCAGGACAAAGAAATTTGACCTTATAATGCTATACAAAATTTTTGTCTGGTCTGATACTTCAACTGGGAAAGTCAATCACAAGAAGTGGACCTTGCAAACTGCATATCAGAAGATCTAAGGGAACCATGATGAAGAGTTTTTTTGTCAATAGAGCTGGGATCGAGCTGAAGAAGCTGAGAAGAACGCACTATATTTACCTCCAGATTTGATTATTGCGAAATTCTAAGCTCTCATAAATAGGTATTTGACATCTGGATAAATTTATGTTTTGCTAGGTGCTACACGTACATTTGTCAGTTACTTTTTGTTTGTTCTCGTTGACATTCTTCTGATTGTTGACACCACTATGAACACATGGGCTTGCCAATGTAAAAAATATTAATAAGTATGCATATCTTGAACCGAGTTTTAGTTAATGGCCAATGTTCTTCGACGCATCTGGCAAATTAGAGACGCGAAACGAACGAATTCATAATCATTTTTATTTTGGGTGCACCGCAAGTTTTTCAAACCGTAGTTTTTACATTTACACATTTGTTCTTATCGTAATCCTTGTTTGACCACCCAAGATTTCAGCTTCAGATTTTAGATTTTTGTAAAATTATGCTATTATTTGCACAAATAGAGTGTGGTTGCTTCTCTCAGCATAGTCTGCCAAAGAGCGAAACTAGACTTTGTCGATTCGATCTCGTACTGTCGGCGCCCACAGTCGCTGCACGACATTAGCCCTTCCTAGACAGCCTATATAGCTTCTTCAAATGTTTCTCGAATTGAGATCTCAGCCCTCAGTGTTAATCTACTGGCACTAGTCGTTAATGTGGCCTACAAGGAACAAGCACGTACCAGACTAAATAGACCGCGTCCCATGCTGCACGCCCGTATAGTCTGCGTTAGCAGGGCATTCCATTGCAATCGCTGCAAGAGAAGTTCCCTAAAAAGCTTCTGTATGTTCTCTGATGTGCTAAAACTGTGCTGATATGTCTAATGCAAATTCTTCTGCACCATCCGGTCGCCATCTGTCGGCTGCCTGCAGCCGTTCTGCTCCTCCCGCCACTGCGTGTTTCTTGCTCCACTGGCAATCAGTCGTTGTTGAGCGGCTCCATCACTACTTTCTCATGTCCCTGCTGCACTATGTAATCTCCAAAATTCTATTCTTCATTTCTCACGCATCCACATTTTACGTGAAAACCCGTACCCTGTTTTTTTCTGGGTTCGATAGCTTCTGAAGAACAGTTTTCCTTATGGAAACAAAGAAATCTTCTAAAATGAGCAAGTTGTGGCTTTAACTTCGTCTTTGGCCACTGAAATTGAAGTGGCTAGCAGTGGAAATCTCGGTGTTGCTAGCAACTCAGGGATTCTGAAGAGGACTTCAGAGCTAGACGCGACTCGAACCATGAAACGTTTACAGCGCACCTGTTAGTTGGCCACTCCTCCATCTGCACTGCACGTGCATTTTAGGAAACATTCAGATCCAATTGACAGAAATTCTCGGCTTAATTTGTTTTATTTAACATGAACCTAAACCTATTGCACCGGAGATTAGAGAATATTATAAGGATGTTTAGCTGAAATGAAATCTTGAGGGTCAAGCTGGACTTGAAACTGCAGTCATTTCCATCTGGAAACTAAGTTGCCACATTACACCATCGGTGCTGTTCAACCGGACGCAGTTTTCACTATGTTTCAATGTACATTTCATTCATTCCACCGACTTTATTTCACTTATTCTTCCTTTATATTCAAGCTATAGACGCGTGATAGCGCGTTTGGTGGGGACGCGGGCTGTCGGGTGCACCTGTTTCTAGGTTCTTGGTTTGGATTTCCCGCCCAGGTCAACCAAGCCTTCCGTCTTTCCGGGGTGGGTGAATTGGTGCCAGACTCGCCGAGAAGGATAAAGCAATGACTTATTCATCGGCTGGCCACCGCAAGTCATTGTATAGGTCGAATACGCACTCAAATTGAACCTCTACGGCATTCCATAGAGGTAGAATGCGTGGCGCACCCCGCTGGATGATTGACAAACCGGCCTTTACCATTTTTAATCTGGGCCAGCATGAGAAGTGTTTTCCTTATTTTCCATCTGGCCTATGCATGAGTCGAATGGCTAGATTTAGGTGCTACATTTTGTGCGAATCTTTTCGGCTTTGTAGCCAGACGCTGAATAACCCTATCATTTACCCGGAAATGTTAATTTCAAGTGGAATGGAGATGCTTAGGTTGAATCGGGATCGATTTTGTTGGCCCCAGCCCCTCTATCCGAATCCGCTCAGCCGATTGCAATAAGAGACTGGGCCATTGGGCTACCTCGAAAAACACTGGCCCCGGCACGCACCCATTTCCATCAAGGGGCACTTGACATTTTTCGAAATGCCGTTCGTTTGCCGTGCACGTGATAAGCTCATAAATTCGACGAATAATTAGGACTAAGCCTGAGGACATTGCGTGATGGATGGACGTCTAGTCCGACGGAGACGACGAGGAAAACAGCGCCATTAACGGTCGTTGATAGAGCTTCAATTGGCCTTGTTGCGGTGTATTCGGCAGTCGTGACAAGCATGAGCAATGGAGCACGCAACGAATCAGGAGACTGAACATGAACATTGCTTGACCTTTGTGCGCTTGCGCTTTGCGCTCTCTCTTCGGTTCTCTTATAGCTTATAAAACTTTGTCATAATCCATAATTCGTTTAGTCGTTGTCGTTTCTCCAAGTAGAAAGAGCCGAGTTAGCCTAGTGGTTAGTAGTGTAGTTTCATGCACAAACGGTCACAGGTTCGACTCCCGGCTCGGGCACGCCATGCCCTGCAAAAATTGCAAAAATGGCAACGGTTCCAGCGTCAGGCCCAGGTTGACAGGCCGGCTGATGGAGAAACCTCGTCACAAAACCATGATCACAAGTCGCAATAGAATCAGTGTAAAGGCTAGGACGTCACCCGGAAGTGGCGCACAGAACCCCCGCCCGAGTTCTGTGGTCAGTATGCGAGGGCTACCGAGGGCCGAACGACCTCGGCTAAAGAAGCTAGTTCGACTGGGGACTCTGAATGTGGGAACGCTGACCGGGAGATCTAGGGAAGTGGCTGACCTGATGAAGCGCAGAAGGATACAAGTCCTGTGTCTGCAGGAAACGCGATGGAAAGGGGCGAAAGCCAAGGAGATCGGAGAAGGGGTCAAGCTCTACTACAACGGAGAGGACACCAAGAGGAACGGGGTAGGGATAGCTGTCGCGGAGTCCCTCAAGGATTCAGTAGCGGCTGTCCAAAGAATAAACGACCGCATCATGTCACTGCGGCTGGACACGAAGGAGGGTTACTGGACCATCATGTCTGTCTACGCTCCGCAGACCGGATGCTCCGAGCACGACAAGGATTACTTCTACCTCTCGCTCGAGGAAGCCATAAGGTCCGTACCAGAAGGCGACTACCTCTCCATAGCAGGGGACATGAACGGGCATGTGGGGAGTGGCAGAAGAGGAGTGGAAAGGGTTCATGGAGGAAAAGGGATCGGCCTGGTAAACCCGGATGGAGAACGAATTCTGGATCTGGCTATCGCCCACGACCTGGCTGTCTGTAGCACCTTCTTCGCGAAGAGGGAGAGCCAGAAGGTGACCTATGCTAGCGGAGGAAGAAGAACTGAGGTCGACCATATCCTGGTTCGAAGGGCTGCCCTGAAAACAGTCCGGAATGTGAAGGTCATTCCGGGAGAAGACGTGGCATTACAGCACAGACCCTTGGTAGCCGATCTTAGCATACCTCTACCCACCAGGCCCAAAGTGAGGACGGAACCCAGGATCCGATGGTGGAGACTGCGGGGTTCAGAGCGGAACGAGCTACGAAGGGCAGTGCTCGAAGCAGGCCTTCCAGATCCAGCTGGTCCCGTGAATGAGACCTGGAGGAGGGTAGCCGAAACAATCCTGAGATGTGCCAAGGAAACCCTGGGAGAAACAAAGGGAGGAACCAGAGGGGATAAATCGGCATGGTTCTGGAACGAAGAGGTGCAGGCTGCGGTGAGGAGGAAGAAGGAGGCCTACAAGCTGTGGCAAAAGACGAGGGCACCCGAGCATCTCACAGCCTACAGGAAGCTGAAGAGGCTGGCAAAAACAGCTGTAGCGAAGGCAAAGAACGCGGAAATGGATGCCCTGTACGAGAGACTAGACGGGCCAGAGGGAGAGAAGTTCGCCATCCGCCTGGCCAAGGCGCGTCATAGAGCTAGCCTCGACATTCGAGTAGTGAAGACTGTGAAGAGTGCTGACGGTAGAGTGTTACGGAAGCCGGTCGAGGTCAGAGAGAGATGGGAGGAGTACTTCAAGGAACTCCTGAACGAGGAGTTCCCTCGTCGGGAGGCCGAGGAAGAACAGCCAACGGAAGGACCCATCCCACCCTGGACGCAAGAAGATGTTCGCAAGGCCATACGGAAGATGAAACTCGGAAAGGCAGCAGGGCCTGACGGTGTGCCAGTAGAGGCTTGGAAGGTGCTCGGGGACCTCGGAATCAACTGGCTGACGCAGTTCCTCAACAGAATCACGAAAGAAGGTAAGATGCCGGATGACTGGAGGAACAGCACCATAGTCCCCATCTTCAAGCAGAAGGGAGACGCTTCCGAATGCTCCAACTACCGAGGGATCAAACTGATCTCACACACGATGAAGATCTACGAACGACTGGTAGACTCAAGGCTGAGGGAGATGGTACCCATCTCCCAGGTGCAGTGGGGCTTCATGCCTGAGAGATCCACCACAGACGCCATCTTCATCGTTCGTCAGGTGATGGAGAAATATCGGGAGAAACGAAAACCCTGCTACCTGGCATTCCTGGATCTGGAGAAGGCCTACGACAGGCTAGCTCGGGCCGTAATCTGGAATGCCCTTCGAGGAAGGGGTGTCCCGGAACGTCTGATCACGGTCATAAGGGACATGTACGAGGGCTCGAAAGCGGCGATACGAACGCCACACGGGGTGACAAGGAAAGTGGACATCACAGTGGGGGTACACCAAGGGTCGGCTCTGAGCCCGTTCCTCTTCCTGCTGACGCTTGACTCTATAGTGAACCACCTTGAGAAAGACCCTCTCAGAACGATCCTCTACGCGGACGACATCGCCCTAGTAGCCGACAACCAGGAGGAGCTGGAGGAGAAGGTGCAGCTGTGGCAGAGAGCCCTTGCGGACAACGGCCTACGGCTGAACGTGAAGAAGACGAAGTTCATCAGCTCTGAGCAGTGCGCTGGATCGATCCTAGACTGCCAAGGGGAAACGATCGAGAAGGTGGAAGAATTCCGCTACCTCGGAAGTGACCTATCCGAGGAAGGAAGTGTGGACCAGGCGGTCAGGGGACGGATAAACGCAGCCTGGCTCAAGTGGAGGGAGTCCACAGGGATCCTCTGCGACCGTAGATGCTCCAGGACGCTCAAAGGCAAGCTCTATAAAACAGTTGTAAGACCTGCCCTCCTCTACGGCAGTGAGTGCTGGGCCCTGGGTAAGGCGCAGGAGCGGCAACTGCACGCGGCGGAGATGAGGATGCTGAGGTGGGCATGTGGATGGACCCGTCGGGATAGGGTGCGAAACGAGGATGTTAGGGCAGTGATGAAGACTGCCCCGATCCAGCTGAAGATGAGAGAGCAGCGCCTGAGGTGGTATGGACACGTCCTCAGAAGACCAGAGGATTACCCCACAAGGTTGGCCCTAGATTACGAGGCACCCGGAAAGCGTCCGAGAGGAGCCCCAAGGAAAAGATGGAAGGACGTCATCAAGAGAGATCTCGCCGAAGTCGGCGCCACGGCAGATGACGCCCTTGATAGGATGAGGTGGCGACAGATCACAAGAACAGCGGACCCTGCGACTGCGCGGGACTAAACGCTCAGGAGAAGAAGAAGAAGAAGTTTCTCCAAGTAGAGGTAAAAGATTGTTGCAAAATATAATTTATTTTTTTCATTTTTCTTTTAAAATTAATAAAACAGTTTACTAGAGAAGTTATTGTGCGTTATGTTGGGCTTTCTCTATGATCGCATTCCCATCTCGACGGGAATGCTAACTAAGGGCTGAAAACTCTTGAGTTCCGAGGAAAGAAGGCTGACCTCGTACAAAATTCTGCGTGTAAAACATCTGTGTAGTTCCGCACTGGATTATTTCGTAATGGATAGGAGGTCATTCATCTGTGGAAGTCGACGCAAGCTTTTGCAACCAAAAGCTACAGCTAGGTTGTGGCAGCGCTTTTTCTCAATTCGGGCTGCGTCGGAACTTATCCAGCTAGGTTACAAGGTCTGTGTGCCGGTTGATTTCAAGTGTTCCTTGAATAGGTTGACCTGTCATCTGAATCTAAATTGGTCTAAGTTGTTCCTAATTATCAGGAGTGAAGTTATTGGAACGATCCTATAGTCCTACAGTACGTTATAGCTCCCATCGATTGATAGGTTCGATTCTGTATGCATTGTTGGGCGCGCTCCAAAGGCAAGTCTTAGAGAAATACCTGAGTAGGACAGTTGCGAATTATCTATAAAACTCCCCAAACGCTCACTCTACATACAGGCTGTCGCGCCCACTCGATTGATTCTGTCCGGCCTATATGCATTGTTCCACTCTATTGATTTATATGTCAGTTAGAAGATAGAGCTCGAGCTGCTGAGCTTAAATGTGTGTTTCTTTTTGCAAGTGCTTGATTTAAAAAATTATTTAAACAAGCCGCTTTGGAACGCTCCAGAGCGTTCTTTTTGGCAATTTACCAAATCATATGCGCGGTAGTGTAAATTGCACCCATGTGATACATGTTTGTCGTTAGTCTTCGTTTGTTCGCGGTTTGCATTGTTGATCTATTACATTTTATGCGTGACGTATTTATGTAATAAATTAAATTAAATTAAATCAGTTAAATCAAAAGTAATGGCGGATATGGTAGTCTATCTTTCTGCATCTAATATATGAAGATTTCAAGATTTCGTGGGAAGGTCAATTTGTTCTTGCAATGCACACGCTTTACTCAGCGCAGGGTAAGATGAAGGATAAAGTACATAGTTTGGCTTTATTAAATCTCTTTTTGGGATGCGCCATGTATTATACTTAGAAGCGATGTTGTGGGGGAGGGGGCGACGACGCGGTGACGCTGTCGTAGAAGCGCTGTCGTAGGAGGTGCCGTCTGCCACATGCGCCCGATTCCAGATTCCAGGGGCCGAATTCATCAACTAACTAACGCAACTTTAACAGAGAATTGTAAGCTTATCAAGCGATATGGTGAGCGATAAGCCGCGTTATCTGAGCTTTTAACGTGGCTTATCGCTCACTTTATCGCTTAATAAGCTCACAATTCTCCGTTAAGGTTACGTAAGTCGTTGAGGAATCAGGCCCCTGGTTGAGGTTGAACAACGTGTTAGGTTTGATCAGGGAATGCCGTCAGTTCCCATGGAACTTCGGATTGAGACCTATATCACATGAAAGAGCTCGAGACGCTGATCACAGGTGTGTAGACCAAATGTGCTAAGTGGATCTCCTAAGCGAGTTATGGTCATCGGAAGCCGCGATGTCTTCCATGTGTTAGGCGCGCTGAATCAGCGTTGGGCGGAGTATTGCGCGGTAATCAGCGATTCGGGTAATAGCGTGGTCAGCAGAGGCGGCGGCGCAGTGGTAGATTGCTAGTTTCACATAGCTGAGGCCATTGGTTCGGTTCCCGCAGCTGCCGACTTTTTTGCATTTTGTGACCTATCTTCCACGTTTTTGAGCTAACGGCTAATGGCGACTTGCCATTAGCCTTCGCTTAAACTGACTGACTGACTGACTGACTGACTGACTGACTTTAGGGGCTTTAAACCAAATTAAGAATAACTCACTGTTGGAAGGAATAATTGGAATAACCCACTCAAACTTAAGAATGACTCACTGCTGGAAGTAATTAAACCCTAGCTAGCTGATCGCCCACTGTAGGAACCTTCTAGAGGTGTCGTGATTGTGAGCCGCTCCGCGTAATGAATGCCCTCGAATTCCTAAAAGGCGAGCTCATTAGCATTGCCGTCAATGCAGCGTCCACCTTCATTTCCTGGAAGAAATCGATTGCATTAGTGACATGTTTTTCGTGAAGATTTCTTGGTTACATCGTGATCTTATTAGTTCGTTGCATATGAAATGGCCGATTTTGCTACCTCGATTTCTAGTTGATCTTTCGTGGCTACGAATGTTCCCGTTTCAGTATCAGATTTCAGGCAGTGTATATAGTTTCTGAAAGCGCGGAATCTCCGCCTCCCTACCATTTATAGCTTTTGTGACACAATTGCCTCGTGCCGAATTTTTGACGTCGTTTTCACAGTATGAATCAACTTGATATTCGGGTGCTGTGATGAAAGTCTCGAAGATGAGACCGAGGTAGGCCGCCATCACTCCTTAGCGACGACCAACTCAAAGCCATTTGGAAGTCTTCCGCGTCAAACTGTGAGAGAACCAGCACAGCATTTCAGCGCTGACGGCAGCACTATCACTCGCCACTTAAATCCTAGCAAAGAAATTGGATAAACGGATCCCGCATGAACTGATCGCCGGGCAGATGCTGAAGCGCCACGACACCTGTGTTCCCTTAAGGCTACGCAATCTAAAGGAGTCTTTTTGGACAAGATCGTGACATGCGAGGAAAGATGGATTCTTTACGACAATCGTCGTCGCTTTGCACAATGGCTGGACAAGAATGAGAGTCCCAAGAATGTGCTGAAACCAAGTCTCCATCCAAGGAAGAGCATGGTGACGTATGGTGGACAATGGCTGGCAAAGTCCATTACAAGTTCTTGATGACTGGAGAGACTGTCACAGCGGAGTCGTAAAGTGCCTAAATTGGAGTGATTCACCAAGAGTTGATTTAAAAACGAAAACGAAACTGTTACGTTCAACATATTCGCCAGATCTGTCCCCTACCGATTGTATCTTTTCAAGCATTTAGATCGCCATGTGAGGGACAAGAAATTCAGCAACCAAGATGATGTCAAAAATGACTTCTTATGTTTTATTAATTCTCGTAATTCTGATTTTTGCAAAGTTGGAACGTCTAAGATATTGTTGCGTTTCGGAAAAGTGCGCTAATTTCAGTGGTGGTTGTTTCGATTAATAAAATTGCTTCCAAGCAAAGTTTTGATCTATCAGAGCTTTCAGCCATATGCAATGACCTAATAGAAGCCGGCGGCGATTATTCGCGGACGATTCCTTATGCTGCTTCTACCGTGTTATGAGCTTTAAATGGGACTTTCAGATTCCTATAAGGTTAGTGAACAAGAATTTATTTAATTACCACCATTAACGGCAGTCTTGGCAGAGCAGAATGAGCTTGTAAAATTTCGCAAAGCTTAACTGTACTTGACCAGACGACATTTTGAATGCCAGGCACACATCCGTTGTTAGTATTCTTCATGATAACGAGGAACTAAAGCCAAGACAAAGTGCAATACAGTTGTTCTATAGAAATTCGGAAATTGAAGAGTCTATTGTACCTTAAGACAACCTTTTTGCTATAACTGTTTTGAACGCCTTAGAACTCTTGAGTATCCTTCTTCTCATGAGAACTAGGCCGTCTCAGTTTCAATATTGGTCTTACGAACGACTTATACCCCTGTAGCAAAACTGACTTATTTGCACACAAAGTACATGATCATTTATTAGCACAAAATGACCTCTGAGAAAGTACACTTACGTCTCGTCAAAATTTTCGCAAATTCTTCTTCGATCACGTGTGGATGCAGGTCCAGAATTCTTCTTGCTATCTATGAAGATCTCGACTACGAGCTTCCTTTTTTACCCAAAGAGGTGGTTCGGACTTTCCGAAAATTTCCAAAAAATATGCTCTACCAAACTTCATCTCACGACTCAGAAAGCTCATTGATGGGTACTTCGAAGGGCGATTTATTATGGTAATGTTGTTTGTATTCTTCTATCACATAAACATACGTTTTTGCTCTTCTCGTCGTGTATGTCTTGTTTTGCCTTTTTTTGAAGAGCTGATTGCAACTGCGTAGGCATCCAGTACAATAATTATACCATTTTCACGTCGAATTGAACATTTTTCAAATCAAATTGGACACTTCTCACGTCAAATTGGACACTCATCTAAACTACTTTAAAACTTCCGAAATCAAAGAGACCTCTCCCAAATCGAAATTAATTTTTTCTATATTAAACTAGAGACTCTCCAAAAATGTTAGAATAATTGGTATATGTCGCGTAGGTGAGCAGCATTGGTAGGTGGGAACGCCTAAACCAATAATAACGCACGGAATCGGCATGCCATTCAGAGAGGGCATGTACAGTTGGTACACTGATGGCCTGACATGTGTTAGACCTGTGCTCTGTTTTGATACTATTGGCTGATACGCTCCCACCTACCAATGCTGCTCACCTACGCGACATGTACCGAATAATTTTTTGTCCAAGGAAAATCTTAGTACAACTTTATTTGAAGTTTTACTTCACTTCTCAGTAAGAGAACACACAGTTTGAGATTTTATGAAATTTTATTTTTTGAGGAAAAAGAGTGATTAAAAACTCGTTTTAAAGAGCAAGAAGGCGGCCATTTTTTGTTGCTAAAACAGAGATTGCGCCATGTTCCTGTCCGGAACTTCGCGATTTCCATTTGAGTGATAGCAAAATTTTTGTTTTCATGCAGTTTTACATCTGGAAACGGTGCAACATAAACAATTGCAAAAAACCAACATATCCTGACTTTCTGCTGCATGCAATCAGTATATACCATGGTACACTACCATCGAATAAACATTGCGACTTGCTTTCCGAGTGCACGGCGCGATCCAGTCTTTTAATGCACTACTCGACTGCTGCCTTCTTGTGCTTCAAAATAAAATTTAATTTAGTATTGTTTCTCATATTTTCCTTGAACAAAAAATTATTCTTACCACCTTGGAAAGTCTGTAATTTAACCTGTAAGAAGCTCGTTTTGATTTGGAAAACGTTCGTTTTTATTTCATAGGCTAGCTTGGAAGAGTGTCGAATTTGACGTGAAAATGTATTAGGCTGGCCGAAAAGTCTTGAAACAAAAAAATCTATTTTTTTATTCAACCATAGTTTTCTAATCACAAACTAGGAATCAACAATACATTCTTCTCTGCTCGGGAAATCGCTGATTCCTTTCGTCCACAAGTTAACGAACTGCGATTTGAACAAGTTGTCGACTGCAATTTGGAAGATAATAGCTTTCAAAATGTTCCCTCTCAAAATGCTACAGCGGTCCATGCAGATGGTAGACCGATAGCGCAAGATCCGGCGAATACGGTGGATGGGCTACCGGATGCCAGCCGAGTTCGGCTATCTTCTCACAGGTTGTAGAGGCAACGTGTGGACGCCCTCACCGCGTTCAAGGTTCATATCTCCTTAATCAAAGCGAGTGAACCCACGATGCACTGTGATGCGGCTTGCAGTCCCTTCTCCAAATGCATCGGTGATATCAGAGACCGTTGTGCTTGCGTTGGAGCCTCGGCACCATTATTACAAGACGACCACTTGAAGCTGTTCTAGGCTAATTACGTTCGACATGTCACCAAAATGGCGTCTCGCGGGCACTTATATACTCATGCAGCGAAGGCAACTGGAACCTTTTACACGATCCTCACCCACCGAGGATTTTTGATTTTTTCTTCAGAAAATTCTGAAGTTTTCAAAATGTTGTTTCAAAACTTTTCGAGCAGCCTAATTCAATTCATAGACGTGATACGTGGACGAGATCAAATGTCAGGGCTAGTACCATTGCGCTTCGCGTTTTGGGCTATAATTTTATCCACAATTGAATAAGGCCTTCTTTTCTTACTTGGACTGTCGCCATTACTCCCTTACCACAAAATTGCTTGTTTGGCTGTTCTTTGTGCAAACTGAAACTTTCACTCGAATTTTAGCCATGAATTTCATACGCACTGCAGCTAGCCTTCTAAACCTATCCACTCCATGACAACTCATCCATCCCCGGTGGATGGATGTCTCATGACATGTGGAACATATGTTTCGCTTTGGTTTGCTGACGTTTGTTTTGCTACGCGGTTGTTCCTGTTTTTGACATATTTCATTCGCTGATCCGCATGATTTATGGCCGGTCATCAGGGACGGCTTCAAGACATTGCAGTATTTACGCTTAACTTGTTCCCGTTCAATTCGTGTAAACCTAAATCGGCTTTGAAGGTTTGGAGTGTGAAGTATGTAACGCTCCAAACCTTCAAAGCCCATTTAGGTATCAACCCTACGGATCACTAAGAACACTAGGATGTACCATCACTAAAATTACCACCGACGCAAATCGATTAGGGTTCGGGTTTGTTCCTGGGTCCAGAATTTCCTTCACTTTTGATGGTGAACGGATTGAGATGCAAGACACAAGTTCGGAAGAAAATGGCATGACTATTAATTGACGTTGAAATTCGGCTCCTGTGAACTCGTGTGTATGTAGTTGTGAACTTGTGATCATATGTAATCCAATACAAAGCTTGTATCGCCTGCATCACCTGTCGTTTCCTTGATCATCGAGTTGCTCGAGCGGGCGCCAGTAGCGTCTCCGCTCATCCCTGTCGCGTGCCAGAGTGCTCCAATAGATCCTTCTCGCACGAGGAACACGAATACTGTCATATCGCTCGTTCAGGGCTTTCACGAAGAAGTCCGACCAACGCGTTGGTGGGCCTCTTGACGCTCTCCTTACATCCCACAAAATGCACTCGATGTCGGCGGGTGTCCGCGAAACGCATTATGTGGCCGGTCCGGCCTAATTTTCGACGACTTGACCTGCAAAAGCGTCCCTGATATTCGAACGTCGACGAAGCTCGAAGCTCCGGAGGTCTTCTCTCACTTGTGTGAGTGATGTCAGTAAGAGCATCGCCCTCTCGATTCCACGCTATGGCCTATGGTCTAGTTCTCTGAGGCGCATGCTTGCGCAGGAAGAACAGTGGAGTCGAATATTTGGGCAGGAGTCGGCGATCGTCTTTCTCGCAAGCCAGATACACGTAGCTGGAGCTCTCGGAGATGTTCATTCCGTTGAACGAGAATGGGGCATCAAAAACCTCTCCGTTTCTCATGAACATCGTCTTCGTAGGACTCAGCTACAGTCCAACGTTCCCACATACACGATCGAAGTCGGCCGGCATTCGCTCCGCCTGGCTGATGCTCGGTGTTATGAGCAGGATGTCGCCAGCGAAGCGAACATGGTGCAGCTGCTACACACCTCGATGTGGCCTGATTCACCTGCACAATCTTAGCTCCCAACGCTGCACGCGTTCGTGACTAGAATCGATTCCTTCTGAATGATAGGACTAAATGCACATTTCGATTGGGTTCACGACTGTTATACTTCGGCGACGCTCTTGTCGGCGACGTCGGCGACAGTGTTGCGCGGGCTGCAACCTAATGCGTAGCACCCGCTCAACACTGTCGCCAAAGTAGCCGACAACAGCGTCGCCGAAGTATAACATACAAAGGCCATAGAAACAGAATACGTGACGTCTCCAATCACAGGATTTGATTAACACTACATTTGCCCTTTACCTTTCATGCCACAAAATCAAATTATGGAAGCTTTTCAACTTCAATCAGATTATAAATCCATTTGAAGGAGGTAGTGTGAGTATAGCCGCTATCCTACAGGAACGTAACCAGCAGGCGCAAGATTATCAACCGCTTACCGCCCTCTAACGGTGAAAAGGGGTTTGGCGGTATTTCCACCGTTAGAAGGCGGTAAGCCGTTGAGGTATCTGGCCCTAGAGTGAAGGCGCATCTAATGGATACCCCCGTCCCTTCTGTTCCTTCCTTGTTCCGCGGAATTCCGAAGTTCTCCTATTGATCCCAAGAGGTTCATTGTAATAATCGACGCTATAGCTTCCAGCTTCCAATGAGTTTTTGCTCGATGATGGGGCATTCTTACAGCACGGGCAGGCCGGCACGAAGCACAACGAACGGTTATGAAGCCGTAGTTCTCTGCGCTACCTCTATAGATTGCACAGCTGGTAGCAGCCGCCTTCGAAAGTATTCACAGTAGTCGATTCTCCTTTTTCCGATTAAAACGAGATTGTTTGTCTCCACTAATGGGATTCGCTGTGTACAGGATCTCCATTGGAGCCGGCCAGCCGAGAGGGGTGGGAGGGGACGGCAGGGATGGGGTGGAGGCAGCGACACGAAATTGAGTTCCTGGAAGAGCTCTGCGACGAGCGCCACCCCCACTCTGCCGTCGTCAGCGTTTTTCCTGACCTCCGATGAAATTTCATCTTCCACTCGATTCTGGCTATATTAATTCTGCGTTCTATTCCGGACTTGAGCCCTTGGATGAGAATTGTTTATTTCTGGATAGGCTAAACCTTTGGGCCGCAGATGGACTCCTTGACGTCATTCTGAGTAAACACAAGATTTTAGCTTTTTCTTCCTGCTTCTGAAATTACACTCCTTAGTGGTGTGCTTATCGTTTTGAACACGTTAGCTTCGCTGATTTGGTTTAAGCCACGCTCTAGATAGCGCAGAAGAAGGAGGCGTCCCTTGCGCATGCAGATATATTTACTTGGGTCGTAAATACCTAATAATTCCAATTCAAATTGAACGCCCTTATGAACCAATCTGATACTCAAAAAATCAAAATGAGCTTCTTACAAATCCTCGAGCTTCTTGCAGGTTACACTACGGACTCTCTAAGATGGGAAGAATAGTTTTTGTTTGGGGAAAATTTGGTATAATTTCCATTGAAGTTTTCAAGTTCAGCTGCCCGAATGAGCGCAACTGTTTTATAGATTTTTTTTGATTTTTGAGAAAAAATGGAGAACCCATGTCGAATTTTGTCTTAAAGCGCAACGAGGCAGCAGCCATTTAATGCATTAAAAAGCGACATCGTGCCGTGCTCTAGAAAAACACGTCGCGATTTTTATTTGATTGATAGTGTAAGTGCTGCTTACATGAAGCATCAAAATGAGGACATGCCTGTTTTTCACGAGTATTCTATTGTTCTTTCATTGTTTACAGGTGTGAAACTCCATAGAAACAACAATTCTGCTATCAAACGATTAATAGTCGCGACATCTCGGACGAGGGCATTACGCAATCTCTTTTTTATCTTCTTCTCGTAATTAAATTGGCCCTTCCTGCTTTTTAGAACAAGCTTAAACCATTATTTTTCTCATCATACGAGAATTTTATAAAATTTCAAATAATATCTCCATTTACTGCGTAGGGGAGTTAAAACTTCAAAGAACCATCGTACTAAAAAGATTTTGAACAAAAAATCGTCTAACCTTTTCAGCTAGCTTAATGTGGAAGGGGCTCGTTTTGATTTGGAAGATGTTCAGCTTAATTTTGAAAAGGTTAGGCTCGTTCAGAAGAGTGTCTAATTTGATTTGAAATCCAATTCGAAGTGAAAATGGTATACAGGGTGCGTAAAAAGCATTGACGCACCTACTTTTTGTTTTAACTTCAACTTTCTCTTTCTACTTTTCAAAGTTTTTGTGTGCTATTTTTGTTGTCTATGTTGTGTTCAAAAAATATTCTTGTAAAAACTGAAGAAACATGATACCGTCGCGGTTACGGTGACCCTTTCCTGGCTTGTTAGCAAAGGAATGAATACTTCATTAATAAGAGAATTAGGCAGTGTTCGAGACGGTCGTTGAGGAAAGAGGTCAGCAACCCAAACGTCAGCCACGGCTCTGTCATAGCAGATGATCTTTACAAGATGTTCAAGCACGATAACGTTCAAATCCAAAATTATCAATCTCTGTCCGATAACGGCAAACAGGTAACGCGCGCAGGTGCGAACAGCTTCTCAGACGAGCACAGCTTAAACAAGAATCCGTTGGATTACTATTCTTAGGCGATTTTGGAGAATGAGGCCTGGGCTACTTTCAACAGAAGTGACCAGTTGCAGAAGGCTACCCTGTTCAAAGCACGGAACGAAATCCAAACGAGTACTTGCGGCGCGTGCTCATGAATTTTTCCGTCGTTTTCGCTCCTGCATTCACAGTAAAGGAGCCAATGTCGACTGCGAGTTATTCTGTCGTGTTTGCAAGATCATTTTCCATATTTCTCAAGTGAATATTTTAAAACTTACTGCGCAATACTATTTCCACAACCGTCATTTAGTGCGTCAATACTTTTTACGCATCCTCTATTCTCTTTAACTGCCTATTCTTTGCGAGGCTGGAGCGCCCATCGTTTATCTATTCTTTCCAGTTTTTCCTATGTCGAACTCCTTCTTCACTATATCTCTTCGTTAATCGTTACTGTAGAAGCAACAACGATCTTGATCTCCTGATCCGTTGGATGCCTCAGAAGTCTTTCCAGTTAGAGATGTGCTCGAAGAACTTTGGACGACTAGATTCAACCTATTCTCGATCACACATTGTTTCGGGACCGTTGGGAGACATTCGTAGCATTTTTGTACTCATAGTTCTGGAAAAGGTATTCTAAGTATGATTAGACAGCGCACTCGGCAGAAAGTACCCCTTCTGACCTTCGCTGTGATCGATTTTGGGTTCAGTTCATGCCCGGTTCTACCGCGCTCTCCTTCCCTCCGGGTTCGATGAATTTTATAGCGCCCATGTCTAGGACTGATTAAACCTTGCATTTCCTGGTACCTGGGCACTAGGCTTCATTTACTGAACCAAATGCACATCCGCACATTTGTGCGTACCTGGCACAGGGGGGGGGGGGGTTGAAGTCGAAGCAGAGCCCTTCCCAGTCCACGCTGTGCATGTGTCAAATGCTGTTGAAAACTCAGCTATTGAAAACTCTGAAAAAGCGGCAAAGTGCAGAAGAACTGGGTGGTTTAGTGCTTTCCGATGTATTATTGTTTTTTATCTAATTATTTACTCATTAATTATATTTTGTACGCCGTCCCAGTTGAATGGAGCCGCTGCGTCTTCCTCGTGACTCAGTTCGTTCTCATTAAATGCTGTTTAATAGATTGATTGACGCCGGTTGGAATCCTGTTATACTTTTTGAACATCAGAAGTAGCTAGTGTTGTTGGAGGTAAAAGGAACATCGAGGGGTCGATGTCGATTAGCTGACGCTTTCAGATCACATAGCCCATTGAAACCGTTATATTCGAAGTTAAAAATCAAAATGTACTTGAGCATGGTGTGCGCCACGTTATTCATTTCATGTTCTTTTTTTAATGTTACTGAATCCCTTGTTTGACAGCTGTCTAGAATCTTCCACGTTAGGCTTCTCATTACCTGCTGCTTAATTTGTTGTTATTCGGCATGAAAACATCGTAGAAGAGGCGGAAATAAGCAAAAGGCTCGCTTACATATACTTGCTATACTACAATTCAATTAGAATTAAATCTGCACTCGTCTCCGCGAAGTATAAGTCATCTAAGAATACAACTGAATTGTTAGGAGGAAAAAAAGAACACTGCTCTTTCTATTGCCTCTTTCCCCCAATTCCTTGTACATACAGCATTCAACACTCCTCCACTGTTTTCTACATTTTAGTAAGAACTGCATGTCCCTGACTGGCATAATGTAAACACTACGGTTCGTATGAAGGTGGTGGCGAAGCGAACCTGCTTAACCTCATATAGGTTTATTTAACTTAACTAACTGATGGGAAGGTCTACATCAATGCTAGTGACTTCTTTGCTCGGCCTGCTCGAGAAAGAGGGGGGGGGGCACCTATAAAGTTTGGCGTGGCCACAGCGAAATCACAGCTGAGGGCAAAGTTTTTTTGCTAATAGAACTGTTTCCGCCTTGAATTCCATTTCCAAAACCAATCTTCCCTCCATGTCTCTGGCTCAGTTTAGAATACTTGCCCATCGTGGCTCTCGATCAGGTGATCGCTAGAACATTACTTTATTGTTTCCTGTTTTCTCGTTTTCTCTTTTCCCGACTACACTAATAGTTCAAGATGTTGGTTATGTTTTGACTAGATGGTTTGTTGTTGTGTTTTCTTTTATTCACGCGTGATTCCAAAATCAGCGTCTCATAAATAAATAAATAAATGACTTCAACCCTTCATTCCACAGAATAAACACAATTTTTTTAAAACGCTTTCTTTGAGAACGCTACTTTCCGGTTTATGTATGTTGACAGCGCTATCATGAGCAAAAAAGAAAGAAAAATGAAATGAGCACTTTAAGGCTGCAGTCAAACACTGCGTTCGTTTCTAATTCGAATAGAATTCTGGTTTCTATCAAGGATGCACAGTTAACGATTTCACGAATTAGCGGTATTTTCGTTAACATCTGGCTTAACGAATTAGCGGGAATTTTTAGAAATTCAACGATTTTTTAAGGGACCTTTACTTTTTCCTTAGTCTTCGCCAATATTATAGTACCTAACCGACCTCTGCACTGTTATATCACGACCTAGTTAACTGCTTAAACTATATTAAATTAAATTAATTATTACTTTCGTTCTCATTTATTGCATTCGTTGGGTTAGTCTCCTTGTATGTGAGCTTCCGAATGCTGCAGAACACTTAAAAATAACCAAATTCCGGGCATAGTGATACTACGATCGTTTTACACTGTTGTTTTCTTCGTTAGGATACCAGTGTTGTGGAAGATCACTTTGTTTGTCATTACCCTTTATTAGAGCTCTATGGTGCAGTTATAAATAAATAAAATAAATAAATATTGCAAGCCGCACTCCCATCCCCTATTAGGACTGCTCTTGAAAAGCTATTGAAATCAGCATGAACTAAACAGAAACAATCCATTCTAGTACAACCCTAAATGGCGATCGCACTTGGAGTTTCAATTAGATACTCGCTCTACGCTACTTTTCGTGAACGTTGAATTCCGTTTATGGGTTCTTAATCAAATTTTAATTAGTTTTTGTACTACTTAGCGGCCAGCCTACAAGGTACCGTTCTGTTCAGTAATACTTTCGTTCTTGTTCTTCTTCCACTCTTTAAAGATAATTTGGTTCTGAGTGCTGGCTTATTTCGCTGTCCACTCGTTGGTAGTGGTTCTTTATGTTCCACTGTAGCATAATGCGCTGCGTTCGTTGAGCTATAGTTGTTGATGTTGAAATTGGAACGGAAACGATTATTTCATCTGGAATAATAGTTAGCAGCTAAATGTTTTCTCCTAACAAAATTTAACGATTTACCGGAATTTTCCGTTTAAAAATGCATTCAAAAAATTCTAGCTTCAAGAAGATCTCGTGCACCTCTTCGTTCCCATTACTAGTATGGGCGCGTTTAGCGCAATCGGAAGAGGCGGCGGCTGTTGCGTGTAGCCCCATACCAGGCCCTTAGTTCAGATTCCCCGCCCAAAACAACCGAGCCTTCAATTCCTCCGGGGACCGTGAATTGGGACCATACCTGCCTGAGAAGGTTAAAACACTGTCTTTTTCATCGGCTGGCCACCGCAAGGCCAAATACACAGTCAAATCGCCTCCACACGGCATCCCGTTGAAGTAGAAAGCGTGATGCATTCCGAAGGGAATCGAGCGACGCCGTTCTTTATCCTTTATCCTTGATCACTAGTATACTCTAAGATGGTAATATCACTTCGGCACTAGCTAAAAGTTCCGACTCCACCGACACGACTTCGGTCGAAAAATGTTTTTCGCTGAAACCGCGGCTAGGGGAGTTGTTTGGGGTACTGATCACGAATCTGACATATACTTTTCACGATTCGGCTGCATAACATAGATACAGGAAGACAGAGGATTACATTCTTAAAGTTTCTGCCTGTGATGGCAGGTAGAGGTTGGAATGGGTAAGCGGTCGGTTCATCGAGTTACGAAATGCGCGGTATTGGCGAGAAAAAAGGAAAGGAGTAACTGCTGTTTCGAGTCGTTCGTTGAATACGCTACAACCATGGCACTTCAAGCTCTTGGAATCAACGTCAAGCCGAAATGTGTGACTTCAGATTGAAGAATTTGCACGAGAAGCTTGACCTGGACAGCTCTGCTTTCCAAGAATGGTTGACTAGTATGGATGTCGGATGTTAGATTCGTGATCACCACCCCAAATAACCCTCCTAGACAAAGTTTCGGCGAAAAAAAGTTTTTTCGACGGCAGCCGTGTCGGTGGAGTCGGAACTTTTAACTAGTGCCATCATTTCTAATAAAATCGTTTCGGTCTTTGATATCGGACGTGTTGAGAAGAAGAACTGAGCGCCTTAACCAATTATGAGCTGATTGAGGTTTTCCACTCAGTTCACAAGTTTTCTATGATCCGCCCATTGTCGTCTGCACCTTCCGATCTCGATCGTCCTGCTAACTTATCCGTCTTAACACTTACTCCCTGCATGTTTCAGCGAGCGAGCATCGTTCGTGGAGCAGCCATCGGCCGGTGACGTCCAGCACGCAGACACGACGTTCTTCCTTTCTTTCGAGCGTCGACGACGACACCCCAGGTACGTCCGCTGGCCGCGCTTATTTGTTACAGAACGCTCGGTTTATACATTGGCTGCCGCACGGTGCAGCACGAAAAAATAAACACAGCGCGTGGAGTCGAAATCGATGCACATGCTGCTTAATCGATATCGATGGGTTTTTCCGCGCGGCGCGGAAGTTGAAGTATGAACTTTCGGAAGACTAGTTCGTTCATGTAATTAAGTAGTTCCTTCTCGTTATGCGTCTCCCAACTCTTCCAGCAGACCGGCTCGCTAATTGAAGAACGTGCCGCGATTTTCCTTCCGAGGCATTTTTAAATTTTAGACTTGATATTTTTATGCTAATTATGATTAATCCTACCTGTGTTCTAATTACCTCGTATTGTCTACTTACCTCGACCATGCTCAGAGTTGTAGGCCTAAACTAAGGTTTTCCCGCGCTCAGAATTTCGTCACAGGACCAAGCGTCGCTAATCTGCTGGATGTTGTTGTTACGGGGATGCGACGCATTTTTAAAAGCTCCTGCATTTTAACCGATGAGCATATTTGTTTCCTTTCTAATTTCTTAAATTGTGGACTGTATTGCATCATTTTTTGACAATGCATAATAGATTAATTCAGTGTTTGATAAACTTGCAGCCGGAAAAAAACTCGTCTGAGTTGTCCACCGTAGTTTCGAAGTGAAATTCAGGGAAATCGTTAAGAGACCGTACAGTTGCCTATCCCTCTGAGGCCGTATGCTCGTGCACCCCCGTTGGGGGAGAATCAATCAATATCAGCATATCTCATCATACCCCGATCCCTCATCGGGGGAGACTCGGGGTAGACGAACATACGGCCCCTGCTATACTGTCGCTGCAGCTAGTGATATTTGCGTGCTTGTTTGGCGCAAATGGAGTCGGGAGTAAGGGGGAGAGGGGGGATCTTCTTATGGGTAGAAAATACCATAGAGCGTCGTTATGTGCCTCATCCCTAACTCCAATGTATAGAGCCTGTAGTAAGCGCGCTCCATTGCTAATAAAAAACCAGGTTTGAATCGCGCGGCTGTGGGCGCAACTCGGACGGGTTTTTTTTCCGGTTGTAAGTGTATCGGCGAGTGATTAAGTCCTACCTGTGTTTGTTTGTGTGGCCGTTCCTTATTTGGTCGCAGAGATAGTGACACCACTGTGTGATCACAGTTCACAGTCTCGGCGATCGATAAATTTTCCACAAGTTTTGCTTAAAATTCTTATTTTTAATGCTGATCAGCAAATTGGCGCTCTTTTTTGGTATGTAGTGTAGGTTGGGTTACAGTAATTCACTATATTGGTCGAAGGTAACGTTAATATCATGCAATTAAGCCTATTGGTATTAGTCGTTAATGTGGCTTACACTGAGAGAAGGGAGGGGCAGCACCAATCCAACAGGAGGCATGCATCCGTGCCCTGATTGGCTGGCACATCTGATTGCTTGTGATTACCTGGCGCATTTCGGCCTCTCGTGTAGGCCACATTATGACTAGAACCGTAAGGATGCTGAAAAAAACTGCGCCTATTGCATTGTTTCCTCAACCTAGTCGAGTGTCCAAGCTTGTGTTTTTAATTCAGAAGCGGATATTTTAGAAAACGAACGGCGAACTCGTGATTTCGTCCAGGCAACCCCTTTAGGCGAAGTTTGGACGAAATTGGTGCCGTTGACCCATAACTCGGGCGACAATCCGGAACAAGCTTGATTAGGGAGTGCGTCCACGCTGATGGTCGTCGTTATCTGGCCGTGTCTGACACCGCCGTCGTGACACGTCTCCTCCATTATTATGAGAATCGTCGGCGCCCCTGCGTCGTTATTCATCAGCGTTACGCATAGCACCTTGCCGTTAATTGACTTTTTGTGGGAATTCTATTCTTGGCCAGTGCACGAGCCCTGGAAACGAAATTGTGGGCTTCAGGGTTGCCCCTTTCTCCTCCAGGTGGCCCAAATTCTAGCGATTTGTCTGACGCGCCATATTACGGGCCTGTTCATACTTCAAAGGCCCCCACAGAGTTCTGCGGTAGCGCCGCTGCCCTATGCTTAACCATAGGGCAGAGACGCAGAGCTCGCCGCCGGCGGCGTCCCTGCCCTATCCTTAACCATAGCGGCGAGCGGCGTTGCCGCAGAACTCTGTGGGGGCCTTAAGAGCAACTCGTTGCCCGTGCAAAACATGCATATCGATTAAAACCGAGCGCGCGCCGGCGCTGTCGCTGCAGTCGCTCCTGTCGCCCTAGCCGCTCCAGTCGCTGCTGTCGCCTGTTCATACATGGCTGCGGGACATTATGTACGGATGGTCGCCGCGGACGCGGCGAATAGCGCGGCGAGCGCGGCAGAAGACGTCGCTATTGGGTGACCTCAGCGGCCAGTGATTCTAGATATCTGCATCAAAACTTGCACATCAAGTGTTGGAAAGCGTATACAAAGTCAGTTTCACTGCGATAGTGTGTAATATTTTCAGCTTTTCCTGAAGAAGCATCATATAAAATTGAGCATTTGAAAGTTGTTTAGTTTTGTAACCGAACCCAATTTCTGAACCAAAACATGTTTTCCCCCAGCTCCTGCAACAGCAAGAAGGGATAACAACAACTCAAACCTAGCGTCTGCAGCAGGTCTTGAGGCACAACTTACAGGACCGCAGTGGAGCTCATCGCGCACGCGGCAGTCGCCGTCGCGGGCGCGGTGACCATCCGTACATAAAGACCGCCCCTCGTTCATACATCCGCACGCCGCGCACGCTGCCTCTCGTCGCTCTTGTCGCGGAGTATGAACAAACCCTAAGATTTATCATGAATGCCTCATCCTGGGTACGTCTACCTCCTACGCTCCGCATACCCACGAGAATAAGTTCTGCGCTCTCGTCGCACTTGTCGCTGCTGTCACGAAGTATGAACAGGCCCTACGATGGCCACTATCCGACGCCCTCGACTGCCGCGCCGCGACCGTAGCGCGACAACGCCCTCTGTCATGACCAGTAGCTGAGTACCGCGTGCGATTTTCTATTCGAAGAAATCTGGATCTAATTGTGGAGAGGAGGTGAACGGACGAGATATCCTCTCCGGGATGAAATGACATCGCTGAGCAGGGTACCCCAGGTGTGCATGTGGCGGGCGTTGTACTGCATTTGCATGTGCTCCCTTGCCGAAAAGGACTTCGTGGTCGTCTTTATCTTACTACCTATCCAGATTATCATTGTTCGCTGCTTTTGTATTAATTGTTTCAGATCGGTGGTCTATTATTTTTTTAAATCGAGTTGGAGACTTTTCAAGCCAAACTTTTCATTCCGTTGTACTCCTTGCATCCTATATTATTCTTGAACGTTCCATTTGATGTTATACCGCTTATTATGTAGCTAGGTGTTATTAGATCCGTAATAACGTATGTATTCCACTTTGGTTGATTTCACTTCCATAAAATAAACATAAACAAATAGACCAACAAATAAACCTTTGCTTTTCGGGATAAGCTGCACGCTTTTAAAGACTTCTAAATGAGATCGATACTCTGCCAGATTTTCAGTTTTAAAGGAAAGCTATGTTTCTCAGTTTATATTAAAGCACAAAGAAGCATTAATTTTTCAGTTATAAACGAACAGATTGCTTCTTGCGCTCTCCTAGGACACCGCGGTTTTCTTTCGATTGATAGCAAAAGTTTTGCTTGCGTGGACAACGAATGCTTAAGAACAATTGTCAATGGTACAACAGAAACAGTTCTTGAAAGATCGCCATCTTCTCTTTCATGATTCAAGCAAACAGCAATTCCACTGTCAATCAAACGAGAATCACAATAGGTCAAACGTGTATGGGAAAACTGCAGGCATTCTTTGATACCCTTAAAGCATTATTGCACTCTTGCTTCAGAATAAGCTTTAAGCCAGTTTTTTTCTTCGAAAAGAAACCTTTAATAAATGTTATTCGGTGTTCTTTTTATGGCAAGCGAATTCAAGTTTTTGAAGAAAAGCTCTGTCAAATTCTCTTTGGTAAAAAAATAGTTTAACCTACGAGAAAACACCTGGGGCCGGACAGTTAAAAAAATCAACAGTTAAATCCGTGGGTATGCGGGGTATAAGGGGTAGAGATAAGGCAAGAGTAAGAGACGCAGGCTTCGTCGTGGGTATCTCTACCCCTATACCGGCGGGTTAGTCGTTGATGAATCCGGCCCCTGGTTTTATCTGGAAAATGACTTTACTGACTTGAATGACTCTAACTTGGGATATGTAGGTTCAGTTTGATTTCAAGAGCGTCAAGCTTGCTTTGAAAATTCTGTTTGCGAGGAGTTGCACAGTTCTCAATGGCGCAAGGAAAATAATTATTTGACACATATCTCCACTTCGCTGTTTCAAGTAAGCAACAGTACTCACCAAAAAATGGGTTAGAGGAATGCATGGCACTTTTTTTGATACGCTGAAAAATTTGCTTGCTTTGAAAGTTGTCAACTTGACTTGAAAATGGTGTACACTCCAAATTGCGCCTAGGATGCCATATGAAGGAGCTACATGGCGACCGCTCCCATCTGATTGGACGAGATTCTAATTTTGACGATTCCAGGAAATATTGTATTGTGGGATTATCCAGCAGATTGGTTTTAAGTTAAACTCTGAGCTTCCTACTTTCACAGTTTCTTACCGTATAGGGGTAGTGATGTTGAAAAGAGTAACGAGTGAACGCTCTGCGACGATCCCCCATTTCTGCTCCTTCGCCAGTCGATCCTATTAACATTTAGAGAAGGACGGGATCCTTTAAATGTCGAGAGGCAAACGCATCCTTGTGCTCCCCGGAGACGCAGAAGAGAGCATTCGATCAGAGTCCACCTTAAAAGCTTTTCTGCTTTTCTGAGAAATGCCAGGAGTGAGTCCATAGGGTGCAGGAGTTTCCACATGGTGCCCTTGTTAATTTCTTTAGCCAAGGACTACAGCTCTACCTACCTACCTTGACTGTGTTCTTCGCGTGTGCCCCAACTTCCTACTCTGACGACGAAGAGGTCGTGAGGCCTCCTACACGGAGTTGGAGAAGTTCTATAAGGAAGGTTACACCTTCTTCAAGGTGACCGTCAGCGAGTTCACACCACTATGAAGAGGCCAGGAATCAGGATCGTCCGAAAGACAACGTCGGTCACCGTTCAAACTTTATATGTTGCTGTCAGCGCTGGAGCTTTTTCTTGAGCTCCGTAAACTTCTTCACGTCCTTTCTTTCGAAAGGCGATGAGTGGACGCTCGAAAGGGCAGCGTAGGCGCTTCTGAGGGGACTGCCACGCTCCTGTCGAGTGGTTGTGCCAAGCATAAGCAATTGGGGTGTGAGTTGCAATTGTCGGGAAAGTGAATCTTTGGGGCATGCTGGACACTGTGACGCATTTCCCTCACAAGAAGATCGTCATCTAAGCACGCGCGTCGAAATGTGTATCGCATTCCAAGATAACTGGAAGAAGCCGCAGAATTCTTTGCCATCTCAGACAGAACAAGGAAACATGCTCCATTCTATAGGCTTCAACGTTTTTTCCAGAGCTTGGAGATAGGTGGAGCGCAGTCGGAAGAGGCGCCGGCTGTCGCTTGCACCCGATACCAGGTTCCTGATTCAGATTTCCCGCCCAGGCCAACCAAGCCTTCCTTCCCTCCGGGGTCGGTGAATTGGTACCAGACTTCTCTGGGAAGGATAAAGCGCTGACTTGTTCATCGGCTGGCCACCGCAAGTCATTGTATGGCCACATACGCATTCAACTCGCCTCCACGACATCCCGTAGAAGTAGAATGCGTGGCGCATCCCAAAGGGGATTGAATAGCGCCGTCCTTTATCCTTTATTTTTATCTTAACCGAAAAAGGAGATTGCGCCATACAATATCTAGCTTTTCGTCATTTTCATTTGATTGATAGTGAAGCTGCAGCATACATGAAACACCAAGTATAGATGTGCATTTTTTACAAATGTTTTTGTTGTGCCTTCTTCTTGTTGTGCCTGACAAGTGTGTAACTCCTTGCAAACAGAATTCTTCACATCAATCAAGGGAAATTTACATCGTCCGAGAAAGGTCCTAGAAAAAATACAATTTTAATGATATTTCAAACAGCTTGTTCACTCATTGGGCAGATGAATTAAAAATTATCAAAGAAAGTCATGCAAAATTTTCCTTGAACCAAACATTGCTCCAACTGTCTCGGAATATCTAGTGTAAAGTTTGGGTCCTACCAAAGCCAAGAACACCTTCCATTCCTCCAAAATTGCTGTCAGATTCCTCCGAGAGGAATAGAGCGCAGCTTGTTCATAGGCAGTGGCCTGTGTAATACCTTATCAAAGCAACACGTAGACGCTAAACACGCATTGCCCTTCAACTCTCTTCAGTTCTCTTTAATTCATTCTGTTCTTCATTTCCTCTTCATTTTTTTGACATACTTGAAAGTAGAACACTTGGCACACCCAACAAAGGGATCGATCTATGCTCACCATTGTTCTTCATCCTTATTCTGATGTGCATACTGCAGTGGGGGCCAATGACTATTGACAATCAATTGTAATATGTTGGTCGGAAAGTCTTGATAGGATTCTCGTTTTTCTTCCTTATTACTTTATTCAGCATACAATGCAAACCAGTCAGCAATACAATCACCACTGTTAGTCACCATAGTGATCCACCTAGGTCAGCGATCCCCTTTCCAAGAATTGGGGAGAGCGGGAATCGAGGAAGTCGGCGACCGCCTATCTTAAGCCTTCAAACTTTGTGAAGCTTTTCTTAGCCAAGACAGAGGCAGGCTCTAGGGAGCGGAGCAAGTGGTAATCTGAAGAGGCTATGCCAGGAGACTATAGCGGTATGGGGTGCGGTCGACTCCCATCCCAGCTCATCGACTTTGGGAGGGGGTCGCTTTAGGCGCCTTTTACAGCCTTCGCACACTTTCGCCGCCACGCGGCAGCCCTATCTTTAAGCATGGGGCAGAGACGGAGAATCGCCTCGCGAGGCAAATCGATATCTATGGCAATCGTGGTGCCGCGCCGCGTGGCGGCGAAAGTATGCGAAGGCCTTTATACTCCCGCCGCGGAGCGCCGCGTCAATTTGGGGAGCGGCGCGGCCAGCCGCGCCGCTGCGCGATTGCAGTTAGAAAGGGGGGCGTCAGCGACGCGCGGCCACGAGCATCTGCGCACTACGGCCCGTGCTCCGGAAACGGTCCACGAGTCATTGAGGGACCAAAACAGAAAGGATTTTCTGGCTGATCAGTGCATTGCTCTTGTCGGTGTTTGTCGAAGGATTCCTTGGGGAGCGACGAATCCCCTCTTAAGCTGCCTAATGCTGCCATTACGATGCTGCATTATTGCTGGGTTGTGTTTTTTTTCTCTTTTTTGTCGCATGGCCTATTTTGTTTGTTGTTCTTACATAGAGTGTGCGTCCTTGAGACGCAGTTAAATAAATAAATAAATAAATAAATAAATAAATAAAGCCTGGTGTCGAAGTCGTTCGCTCGACCTACGGTTGAAACTGGTGAGTGTGGTATTGAGTCGAATCCCCTGCAATGCAAACAGCAGTAAACCCTCCTTATTTTGCGACATGTGCGGGTCCAAAAGTAAAAGTGTTGGAACGTAACCTGCCAAGCCTGCCAAGCAGCGAGTCGGGTGAGGCCTGGTGACCTGTTACCGACCTTGGTTCGGCGAGATGTTCACGGCGAGAAGCACCTTTGGAGCTTTTGGGTCTGCGCCCATGGACCGGTATAGTGGAAGCTGTTTACCAAAAACACGGCGATGGACTCCAAGGTCATGGTGAACGAAATAGAAGAGATGGGCCGGCGACTCGCTCTTACTCATTCGCAGCGCTTCAAGAAGGTTCTCCTCTTCGACAACGCCGCACCCCATCGGGAACAACCACGGATAAGCTTGGCCAGCTGGGCTACGTTCACATGCCTCACCCACCGTATTCGCTGGACATCTCTCCATGCAACTACCACTACTACTTGAGCCTACAGGACTTCCTAGTCGGAAGGGACACAAGAACCTAAGTAGTCCTTGACAACCATATCGAGCAGTTGATCAACACCAGGCCCAAGCAGTTCTGGAAGGATGGGATCAGGAAGTTGGCTGAGCGATGGTAGCAAGGTCGTTGCCCTTAATGGCAAATACATTCCTCAGCATAGTTGAGTTGTAATAGAGTTATAAAGAGATAAAGATTTTTTCAATTTGTCCATTACTTTTGCCCCCCCCCTAATATTCTCTTCCTAGGTTACAAAAGGTGTGGGCTAAGGTAATGGTTACCGATTTCGCCCAAACTCCCTAATCAACCGAACCTACCGTAATCGCCCGTAACTTCAAAAACGATTTCAGATTCGTGACCAGCACCCTAACCCTCCCCCCCCTTCCCAATAGGACAAGTTTGGTCGAAGAGGTGAAATCTCCCACCTCACGCCGAGTCTGCCGCGGCTGATCGCGCCGCGCCGCGCCCTTCCCCTCAGCGGCGCGATTCGCCGAATACCGTAACCCAAAATTCCGTCAAGTGTGGTGTTTCGCGGCGGCGGAGTATAAAAGCGATGCGGCGCCGCCTCGCGGCGCGAAAAATCGATAGCCATGCCGACCATCACGCCGCGCCGCGCGGCGGCGCAAGTATAAAAGGCGCCTTAGCCAGGGGATCTGGCGCTATCATGAAGAAGGCGCACTGAATGTCGTCTCGGCGGCTTTTCCCCAGCTTCTCGCGATCGCCTGGAATTGGAATGCGTGGCGTACTCCTTCAAGATAGATTAAAGCAGTACTCTTTCCCCTATCAACGAAGATCTGGAACGGGCATGTGCGGGTGTGAAGGACTGCGTCGTCCTGAGCCGCGGTTACTCGACTAACTAGTTACTGTTTGCTCGACGCTCAGGACGAGTTTACTTTCCTATTTTTCCACCACACCTTTCATCGTGCGCTCCTCGGCTCGACTACGAGTGTGTTGAATTTTCTCGACTTCAGCCGCCGTTTCTTCTATCGTATTCAGCGCTATTCACAAAGGGCAACCGCTTCGTGGGCATTTCATTGAATTTTGAATTTTCCGCGATCGGGGAAAAACCACTGCTAAAAAATTCCCCGGAGATACAGAGTGACAATTAAAGCCTCCTTCTCCGTGAGCGTCGTTCGGCGACTTTGCAATTGTGGCGCAATTTTAATTAACAGACGGCCTGCCGGTGATTCTTTGGCTGGGGACCTAGGGTGGTTTCGTTGCCTGGAGCAAGGTTGGGAGAGTAGCAGAATTGGCTTAAACTCAGTCTGATTCACCGTATCCAATGGAGCTTGTTGCATGTTTGTGTTACGGTAGATTACTGTTTGTTGCAGTATCAGCGGAGCTCACGAGGAGGCCACATCCCATTTTAAGACGTCCATTTGTATCGAGCATTCTTCGTCATTCGACGCTGATCGTGCTCTTTGGCGTCGATTACGGAAAACTCCCAACTAGAGCTGGATATTGAGGGTGTTATTCTGCTGTCTATACTGCCTTACTAGTTTGACTTCTTGAAGTTGCTCTGAAGCACTTCATCGCAATGCCGTCTCAGCTTCCCGTACAGGAGCCTTCACCTCTGATGACGATACTAATGCTTGAAGTCCATTTTGGGCGCGTGGTGACACAGTCGGTGTCGTTGACAGGTGTCGGTTGACATGTGCACCTGATCCCAGGTTCTTGGCTCGAGTTTTCCGCTCAGGAAGACCACAAGCCTTGCATTCCTCCGGGGTTTGTGAACTTGTAGCGGACTTGTCTGGGAAGAATAAAAACTTGTCCATCGGCTGACGACTGCAACTCAGGCATAGGCGTATTCAAATTGCCTCCATGGCATCCTTTAGAAGTAGAAGACGTGTCGCTTCAAGCGTTATAATTGACTAACGTCCATCCATATTTCTTATTCTCAGTCTGCTGTTAGTTTAGCCTTCTCTGCCTATTTCCGTACCTTTCACGTTTTCTTCACATATCTTTTAAGACCTTCACATATCTATCCATTGACGTATGAATCACCAAGCATTCAAACATCTAGGTGGAATTATTAATTACCAATATTCTACAGTTTAATCGTACAAACGAATAGTGCATTCTGTTCGTTTAGAACATCCTATTCGTCACTTTCGGCTGCTGGGCTTAGTTTTTTCATTTTGTTCTGTGTTTCTATTGCCTTCCACTCTGCTTCTCTTCTAGACGTTTCCCATACTGGACCGTCGTGAATGCCGATGGTTTTAACTGCCTTTCCATGCATGCGAACCGTTATTCAGACGCATTAACGGTGCCACGTGATGAAACTGAAAAAGTTCGTAGAAATACGAAAAGACCGGTACATAGTGGGTGTTTGCTCAACCGAGTTGATGAAGTGTGGCAAGGCCTTAGCCAACCGAGCCACCGACAGCTACCGCTTCTCTTCTTCTTCCTCTTCTTCTTCAGCGTTTGTCCCGCTTCTGGCAGGGTCCGCTATTCTGGTGTCATGACGCCACCTTTCCCGATGCAACGCTAGATCAGGATGGACACCAGCTACTTTCAATTCCTTATGTCGTGTATCACCACAACGCTACTTCGGGCGCCCTCTAGGCCGCTTTCCTATTACCTTGAAGTTAAGGCCTATCCTGCGGACGCTGTCTTCCTTTCCACGCAGAACGTGGCCGTACCATCTCTAGCGAACTTAGAGCAACTTGTCGGCTATCGGCGCGACATTGAACTTCTGCCGAATAGCATCATTTCTGATGCGGTCCATGCGCATGACTCCGGCCGTCCAGCGCAGCATCTTCGTCTCCATGACGCTGAGGCGCATTTCAACTTCCTTAGTGGCAGGCCAACACTCAGCGCCGTACGTCGCTACTGGCCGGATGTCTGCTCTGTAGATCTTCGACTTAAAGCGCCCAGTTATCTTCTTGTAGCAGAGCGCGCCAGTCAACGAGCACCACTTGGACCAAGCTGCACTCACGCGTGAATTCACTTCGACCATCAGTTTGCCGTCAGACGCGACTGCTGATCCCAGGTACTTAAAGACCGCAGTGCGTGGGAGCTCGATGCCATTAACCTTGATGGAGCCGGACTCAGTAACGTCCTTCGTTAGATATTCGGTCTTCTTCACGTTCAGTTTGAGTCCAAACCGCACCAAGCGATGACACCAAACTTGCACCTCTCGCTCGAGTTCACCTTTATCTTCGCTATCGAGCATCACGTCATCGGCATAAAGCAACGTCCAGGGGATGGGCTTCTGAAGATCTCGTGTTCCAGCTACCAGCTACCGCTTCTCTATAACATTAATATCCGATTCCGCTCTTTCCTCCCGCTGAAACTCAAGGAGCTCTGTGAATCGCCAATGTGGGCAAACAGCCGCTATGTACCAACAAACCAACCGACAACACGAAACACGTGAGCCTGAAGAAAGCGTTCGTGAAATCTGAGACCTCACTGAAACTCTCCAGAAATACGAAGAGGGCAAGGGAAAGAGTCTGGACACTCCAAAAATGTGGAGGTCTGGAGGAAAACAAAAAAATTGTCGATGACGCCACCCTAACGACTTTCCTTTGCTGGAGGGGGGGGGGGCGGGGAAAGTTTCCATGAGAGACTGTAGTCCCGGCTGCCTCGGTCAAAGTTCTTCGTCGAAGACGTAAAAAATGGTTTCGTCCTTCGCCGCGTATTTTGGACGAGAAGGGTCTACAGAGCTGTTCTGGCACTCGATAGGGGCAAACGAAACCCGTGACAGACGTCGGATCAAGCGATTTAGTAGTGTCAGAGCGTCTCTATACGCCGTCTTGGGTGTTCTCTGTTAACGTTGCTGTTCCGATTCTTGAGCTATTCTCATCCATTCTCGAAAGCCGCATATCATACCGCCGATAGGCGGTGCCTGGTGTTCTAAGCATACAGTAGAATAGCTATTAGCTGTTCTCTCCTCATGCGGAAGTATTCAGAGGTGATAAGACACTGCACTCACTGGACGTGCAGTAGTACAGTCAGAGGAGGCGCCAGGTGTTGCGTCCATTTTGATTCAAAGCAATTAGTTCGGAGTTCCAGTCCACGCCAAACAACCCCTCCACCCCTCCAGGGTTGGTGAGTTGGTACCAGACCCATGTGGAAAGGATAAAGCGCTGACTTGTTCGTCGGCTGGCCACCGCAAGTCATTGTATGGCCATATACGCATTCAAATCGCCTTCACGAAGTGTTATAGAATTCATCCGTAGAAGTATTATAGAATTCATGACGCGTTCCGCAAAAAATTGACCAACGCCGACCTTCATTCTTTTATCCTTGAAGTACTAGCCTTCTGTGGGCCAATTTGACTTCTAATAACAAGCCTCGCTAGCACGTTTGTTGAGAAATCGCGAAAAAACAATAAATATAAATAATGGATAAATGACAGCGTTATTCAATCCCCTTTGGGATGCGCCACGCATTCTACTTCTGCGGGATGTCGTGAAGGCGAGTTGAATGCGTATTTGGCCAAACAATGACTTGTGGTGGCCAGCCGATGAACGCTTTATCCTTCCAAGACAAGTCTGGTACCAATTCACCGACCCCGGAGGGATGGAAGGCTGGGTTGGACTGGGCGGGAAATCCGAACCGAGAACCTGGTATCGGGTGCAGGCGACAGCGGGCCCCTTCTCCCACTGCGCTCCACGCGCCCTTATACAAATACAAAAAATAATATGATATAAATAAGGAAAAAATAAATATGTAATTAAAATACTCCATGTGATTGAGAAGCCATATATAGTTTCACCCAGTATCCAAAACTGTCTCTTGCTGCAATAATTACTAGAACTCTCGGATCTATCCTATCCGGGAGGGGGAGGTCAGGCAAGTAAAAGTTATGTAACAGATTGACTTGACATTCACGGAGCGGCTTCTACAGGACAAAATAGTGCCTAAGCAGACAAAATTCACAACAAATTACATTCGGTTTCGCCACGGTTGTAATCAGACAAAGCTACGTGCCCTCTCACTATGATGGATCCGGATTACAACATTTCAGGCGGCATTCAGCTACATATTTATGTTTGAATGTGCTTTGGGAACCAAGACGCCTTTACAGTCGCGGTGATTTTTCGTTTTTCGTTTCTTTTTTGTTAGTTTGTTCTTTTTTGTTCTCTGTTGCCCTCTTGAAGCGGATGCGTGATTCTGAAGTCAATTGGTTGCATTATTGTCAATTACGTGCCCCTCCCATCTAGGATAGATCCGAACTATTTACGGTGGAGGTCTAGGAAAGATGGGGTCCACCAAATTTTTTTCCAGTACCGGCAGTTTTACTGTGACTACAGCAAGATTAATTATCCTTCTACATGTAGAACTAGATCTATCCTAGTTCGGAGGGAGGGGGGGGGCACAGAATTAAAAATTATGTAACAAATTGACTTGACGCTCCCAGAGCGGATTGAAGAGAACAGAATAAAGGATAAAGGGCGGTGTTACTCAATCCCTGTTGGGATGCGCTACGTATTCTACTTCTACGGGATGTCGTGGAGTCGATATTAATGCGTACTTGGCCATACAATGACTTGCGGTGGCCAGCCGATGAACAACTCAGCGCTCTATCCTTCCCAGACAAGTCTGGTACCAATTCACTGACCCCGAGGGATGGAAGGCTTGGTTGGCCTGGTCGGGGAATCCGAACCAGGAACCTGGTATCGGGTTCACGCGACAGTCGGCGCCTCCTTCGACTGCGCCATACGCGCCCAAGAGAACCCAAGAGAACAAAATATGACCTAAAAAGCAAAGAGCGGAATGAACAAATAAGCAAAAACAAACAATTAACCGCGGATCTAAAGACGTCTTGGCGGCCAAAGCACATTCAAATATATATATATGTATATATATATATATATATATATATATATATATATATATATATATATATATATATATATATAAGCCCTTAAGCCCTATTCTGTTCTCTTCAATCCGCTTTGTAGGTGTCCAGTCAATTTGTTACATAATTTTTATTTCTGTGCTCCCTCCGGACTAGGATAAATCCGTAGAACCTATATAAATATCTGTATGTGTATACGTGAATATCACCTTTGTTTTAGAAGTTTTTTTTTTACAATCCTCTCGATGTTGTAAGGGAAGAATAGCGAGGACACCCATTGTAGCTGACTTGCACCCTCTCCGCTGCTGACCCTCGCCCTCAGCACTATTCATGAAGCCGCCTTTGTTCTCTTCTGTCGGCATTTTCCGGGCCACAGGCGTAGTCGTTGGTCTTCGCGGTTTCGGGCGCATGTGTGTTGTTCCTCATTAGCAGGCTGAGTCTAGTATGTCTCTGCGTGTGCATGCGTTTCTGGATGTGTGTTGGCGGTTATTCATCGTTTGGTTCTTTCGCTCGCTCGCCTCGTTTTTCCACCGGGCCAGAAATGTTCTTTGAGTCCAATTCGTGTCATGCCAGTTCTCAATCTGCTGTTCTGCGTTCCAGAACGCGCACCATTACCTTCACTTGACGAGACCATTTTGTCCGTAATTTTGGGCTTAAAAAAGGAAATTGGGAGAAATGGCCTCTGTCGGGCTGGGGAACCGAGAACGAGCTTCCTTGTTTTCTGCTGTAATGCGCCTAAGAAAACGACAGCGCAATGCGGACATGGCACCGCTGTCGCCATCACCCTAGCGATCGATTCTGAGTTCTATTCCGAGCCTTCCATCCCTACGGGATGGGTGAACTGATACCACACTTGTATAGGAAGGATAAAGCGCCTGTCCATTGAATGGTCACTACAAGTTATTCTGCAGGCCAAAAGCGCATTCAGGTTGTCTCCACAATATTTCGTTGGAGAAATGTTTTGCGATTCATTTTTTTAACACCGTTAATGCTAGACTTTGATCTACGCATAAATCACCTTTATCACCTGTCGTCCCGTTGATCATCGACTTGTTCGAGCGGGTGCCAGCAGCGTCTCCATTCGTCCCTGTCGCGTTCCAGAGTGGTACAATGGATCCTCTACGCTCGAGGGACACGAAGAGCGTCATATCGGTCGTTCAGGGTTTTCACGAAGAAGTCCGACCAACGCGTTGGTGGGCGTCCTGGTGTTCTCTTGACATCTCGCGGAATCCAGTCGGTGATGGATCTCCTGCAGCGGCTGTCTGCGAATCGCATTGCATGGGCGACCCACCTAATTTTTGACGACCTCGCCCAGCGTTTCTGATCTTCGAACGTCGGCGAAGCTCGGAACTCCGGAGGCCTTTTCTCACTTGCGTGAGTCCTGCCACTCCGAGCATCGTCCTCTAGATTCCACGCTGCGCGACGATGATCGCGTGTTCATCCTGCTTTCGTATGACCCAGGTCTCTGAGGCGTATGTTAGGGCAGGAAGAACAGTGGAGTCGAATAGGTGAGCACGGAGTCGGACGTTCTTCGTCTTCTTCAAGACTTCTTTGACGCTCTTGAAAGCTCCCCAAGCCGCTCGTTTCCATCTGCTCAGCTCTCGTTGGCCATGTTGACTTCACAACCCAGATACACATACATTCGGAGATGTTCGTTCCGCTGAGCGAGAATGGGGCATTAGAAACTTGTCCGTTCCTCATGAACATCGTCTTCGTAAGATTCAGCTGCAGTCCAACGTCATAAATAAATAAATAAATATATATATATATATATATATATATATATTGCATCCCAAAACCGTTGATTCACGCTTCTCGCCTGTCCTCCTTTATTTTTTCTCAGCTTCATCCCGAGCTCAATATCGGACGGTGGAAATCTTGTAAAAGTAATTTCTGGTCATTCATAATTTGCTTTATCTTGTATTTATCTTTAAATTCATATCTTACTCACATCTGCATAATAGTACCGCTGTCACTTCAAGGGCGGCGTCATCATGTCGAGATACTTACTCGCTTAATTTCGGCATGATTTTATTGCCCCTTCACGTTCGAGTTTCGAGAGAGATAAGGTTTCGAATGCTTCTCCTCGAGCCAGCCCACTAACCCGCTGACTGTGCCGATAACGCGGTTTCCAAGCTTCAGAATTTCGCCCACATTTTTCAGAATGGTGGTGGGCAGCTGTTTCATTTTTTAGCTGAACGTCCAATTTTTGATTTTTCCAGTTTTTCTACGGTGGTGAATACGGCTATTGCAGCTGTTTTCCCAGGTCCTACCGACCGCTCTGGCCGTTCGCTGTCACCTAGTATGGACTATGTCAAAATTTCACTTCACTGGCAATCAGGGGCTTCGATGCATTGCTAAGGCTGGTTCACCGATATTGCAGACCTCATTCCGTTCCAAAAGACGAGTGTGAGGATTTAGAGGCGTCGGATTACCGAGAGTCCGTCGGTGATTCCCACGGCACCATCATATTTCACGAGCCGTGAGAATCGAATTGCTTCATGAGGTCGATTCGGCGAGAGGATTTGGCCTCTGGAAGTAGCTAGATTCTCTTTTGTGCTACCAATTGAGGGTAGGAGGAGCAACACCCATAGCTGAATGGTTGGGTTTCTAGTGTCCCTCCAATTCTATTCTGTTCTACGGAATCGCTCTAATTGATCCATATATGGGTCAATGTTGCCATTGGAGAGTGCTTTATAAGCGATGGTTGAAGGATGCCATCATTTCTGGGCTAACTGCCGATGGCTGTTGCAGAATGTTCGTGTCCAATTCCCTGAGGACCACTCAGATGTTTGCCGCGCGGAATTAATGGCCGTTTTTATCGCGAGCATCAAAGGGTTTCACAGCTGATGTTTTATACCATCTATCGCATTTTCCAAGCGAGAAAACCAGCGAATCGACGTTATTTTTGCAGCAGCGGCTGTTGCGAAAGTAATGGCATGTTCCGTGTAAGGTGTCATCAGCCCGTCCACCGTTGTTTTCGACGGCCAACTGCTAGCTGCTAGTTCGGTTCATGCAATCTGCAGAGCGATCCGCGCCGTTTGTTATTTCCGCTATCCGACCACGGATGAGCAAGAGAGGGAGTCCGACCGCACTGACGTCATTCACGGGGACTCCAATTGCAATCCCGTCGTCGTTGTCGTCACTGACATTGATCCGCGATGGCCCCGGAGACGGGTTAAATGAATTCACCCTTGAAGAAGGCGCTCATGCAAATCTGACTCAACGAGAAAACGAAAAGCGGCCATTATTTTTTGAACAGCTAACCATACAAGTATGGGCGCCGTTTCGCCCTCACAAGAATAAAGGATAAGGATAAAGGACGGCGTTACACAATCCCTTTTCGGATGCGCCAGTGCATTCTACTTCTACGGGATGTCGTGGAGGTGATCTTAATGCGTATTTGGCCATACAGTGACTTGCGGTGGCCAGCCGATGAACAAGTCAGCGCTCTATCCTTCCCAGACAACTCTGGTACCAATTCAGTGACCCCAGAGGGTTGAAAGGCTTGGTTGGCCTGGGCGGGAAATCCGAACCAGGAACCTGGTATCGGGTGCACGCGACCGTCGGCGCCTCCTCCGACTGCGCTACACACCCCCTCACAGGAATAGAATATTTTAGAATAACACAAGATTATAATATTTTATAAGGAAGACACTGTTTTGAAGACATTGTTCGAAGGGACGCTATACCGCTGTTGCCGAAATAATTTCCGATTTTGAAGGGTGACTAGGAGGTCCAACCTATGTTAGATAGAGAGTATATCACTTCATCTTATATCCTTTCAGCTAACCACAAGTAGCTCTCAGCTTCTAGCGTCATACAGACCACAACAGGGGCGACTCTACGAGCAGTGGGCGGAGTTTCTTACCTAAGTTCCCAAATGTAGTGTTCTTAGCTTCCGGAAATTCAGCACGAAACCGTGGTAGTTAAGGACTCTACTAGAATAGCACTATACATTTGGAATATTAAATGTAATTGTAGCGAAAATTTAGAATTTTAAAGGAATCATCTTAATCTTCATGTGCGTAATCCTAGCAGCAGTGGGCAGGTTATGAGTTGGAAAGACACACCATTGATGAGAATTCTCGGTTACCATGTTGGTAACTCTAACTTTTTTCTACAGACGAGGTGATCTATGCATTCTGTAGAATTTTGAGCTGATGCAAGCCCACTGTAGTGCCCATTTTGTTTTTAAAAAGAGTATTCGAGTATAACGGGGACTTTGCCTATCTTCTCGAAAACGATAAAAAAGGGAAAGTGAAACTACTTTATAAGGGCGTCTAATACGCGATAGCCTACGTGAGAGCATGACCTTGTTTTTTTAAATTTATTTCCTAGCCTGGATTGGCAAAGCTGTTGGTTTTTGTTTCGCTTTCCTAATGGTACCCCCTCTGACTGGGATAGAATTATTCTATTTGGGTAGTTGCGTACCAACGACGAATAATGAGGAGTCTTTCAAAACTTTGCAGGCCTGATTGCAATTATGTAGGAAGACTTTAAGGAAACTCTAGATATCACTGCTTGAAATTCTTGTTGTTATCCCTATATTTTCCTTCGAAATATCTGCAGTTGTTTTCAGTGTTGGATTTTCTTGGAGGCAAAAAATCATTGTCCACATTAGGAAACTGGCGATGAAACTGTAACATGAGAGTTCCGGATGAACCTCCATCCAAACCGTTCCACTAGTGGCCTATAGAGCGTTATCTGTGTCTAGTTCCTCGCTTGGCTTTGTTACCTGGCCTAAATATTTGCGTAGCGAATACTTAAACAGATTTCATAAATTTAGTATGTAAGGATTGCTACAGTCAAGATTTTAACAGGCGATCAGTAGTGATCTAAGCCAGAAATAACCCCGATAAATACGGATACTGATAGCCTCGAAGGCAGCTGGCCTACTTCGAATGCCGTGACATTTTTCCGGTAAACAAACAGCGTCATAGGTTAGAGACTGACGTCGCTTTTACGTAAACGGCGTCGTGGAATATGTGGAATAATTAACGAAGCGCCTCAACGGTTGTGTACGAGTTTGTGAAGCAGAGCTTCAGGCCTGGGTAGAAGACGCAGAAATTTTTCGGATCTATCCTAGTGGGAAGACGCGCGCTGGCGCTGTTGTATGAGGCGCCGGCTGTCGCATGCACGTCCATGGTTCGGGTTTCCTGCCCAAGCCAACAAAACCTTCCATCCCTCCGGAATCGGTAAATTGGTTACCAGTCTTGGAGGATAAAAAACAGACTTTTCCATCGACGGGCTATCGCAAAGTGTTGCGTAGGCCAAATATGCCTTCAAATTGGGTCAACGACCGCGTAGAAGTGGAGTGCGTTGCGTGACACTTCTCACAAAGATATTGAATAACATCGAACTTCATTCTTTATAAGAGTGTTCGGCGTTCACAGCAATAATTAGTTTATTTATTTATTGTTTTTTCATCCTGTTGTTTTTTCATACGTATTCCCGCCTTCGCTAGGTTCTCTTGTTAGTTTGTTTGCATTGTTGCATGGATTTTCATGTATAAAATAAATAAATAAATAAATAAATAAGAGAAAGGCACTCATTTTTACTGTTGTTCCTTTTACATGGGAGGCAAGAACGAGCCAACCAATTACAACCAATCGGAGCACAGACCGAACACACGTCTGCCACTCAGGGAATTTCACTCAGGGTGTGCATGTTGCGTTCGATCAAACAGCTTGGTGGCGTAATGGCGTAGAACATTCCGTTCAGCAGGAGGTGCGAGCTCGAGTCCCGCCTGGCACTAGAGTTCAAACACAACAAACATGTTGCAACGGTTTTGTGAACTGTTTATACTTGATCACTCGGAAGTAGCAATGCTATTTACATACTCTCTGTGTGTGGCACACCCATTGGATACGTCCTGGTTCGTCCCCTGTCCACGTAGGCCACATTAACGACCACAAGGTTGCAAGAAAGCTTCCTGCCAAATACTTGAGATGATATCTCCATCAACATCTATCAGTTTCCTTGAAATACACTTATTTGTCAGGTGCGTGGCGATGGCAGCAACTCTCTTGGAGTGATCCCTCACGGCTTGATAAATATTGAATCAGCCAGTAATAGCGTACAAAAAAGGAATGATTTGACGAACATCGATTAGGCGCGTGTAGCACAGTCGGAGGAATGCCGCTTGTTGCGTGCACCCGATATCAGGATCCTGCACCCGATACCAAGATCCTTTCCCGCTCAGGCCAACCAAGACTTCCATCTCTCTGGGGTCGGTGAATTGGTACCCGACTTGTCTGGAAAGGGTAAAGCGCTGACTTGCTCATCGGCTGGCCACCGCAATTTATAGTTGTAGTTGTATGTCCAAATACGCATTGAAGTCGCCTTCATGGCAGCCCTTGAAAGTAAAAGGCGTGTCCCAGACGGGATTGAGTAACCCCATCCTTCCCGTCATTTATCCATATCCTTATCAAATAGGCGGGAAATCTTACTATTGGCTTCTCAGATAAGGGACCAGATTCATCAACCGCCTACCGCCCTGTAACGGTGAAAATACCGCCAAACCCCCTTATATGACATTTATCAGCATTGGTATTTGGCGGTATTTTCAGCGTTAGAGGGCGGTAAGCAGTTGATAAATCTTGTCCAAGGTCGGTTAAACTCGCTGGAGGAACTTCTTTACTATCCTGTAGTGTCAAGAAAGGCTGCAGTAACAATCGGCCCAAGTGCGGTGGTGCGTAAATGCCGGAAATTTCTTTAACTCTTGATGTTTCTAGAGATGTATATAATTTCGTCATCGAGCCTGGATAGACAGCCGCATTCGCTGACCTTTGACATCTCGCAGGGAATTCTAGATTCTCGTACGCTCAGCCAGAAACACTCGCCCGTCCAACGTCAGCGAGTCTGATGTCGGCAGAAGCGATTGCACTTCGGATGAAAGCGGCGGAAAGGCGCTCCGTTGTCGTTTCTTACCTAATTGAATGCTGGGGCCAATAGGACTATTGGTCGACGCCGACGAAGGTCGACGCCTCTCAGTCGTCGTTTAATTCCACCGCCAGCGTCTCGAACCGAATCCCCGAGCTGCAAGACCATCGACGGGCCTTTTGTTCACGTATTCTTTGTGGATCTTGTATCTGCAGACCAACTGCTAGCTTGTATTTCGAGGAACTGATACGTTTCTCTGTTTTCGCCACTCTTTGTCCGACATTATAATAATAAGCACTTTATGAAAGCGTTAAGGATAACGGTCGTCGTTAGTCATCTTTTTTCGGGGGTGCGCCACGTATTCTACTTTTACGGCAAGTCGGAGGCAATTTCAGCGCGTTTCTGGTCTATGCAATGGCTTGCGGCGAACAATCGAAGTAGTACTCACCATCAGTGTTACATCCTTCCCAGACACGTCTAGTACCAATTAACCGATCACGTAGGGATAAACAACTTGGTTGTTCAATAAAAGAACCTTAAATCGGAGTGCACGCGATAGCATGCGTCCCCTCCGATTGCGCGATTCAGAAAAGTTTCCTAAACTGTTTGTACTCAAGCACTCAGAACTAGTGTGATGCTTTGGCGATTTTTTGGTTAGCGGATTCTCAGTTGTTTCTTCCGTATTCTACTTTCACTTCTTGAATCAAACCATTACATGTTATAGCGCAGTTGGGTAAGGAGGTGACTCCCGCAAGCACCCCACATCGATTCAAGGTTCGGACACTGATCAAACCAACCAAGCCCTCCATCCCCCGGTGTGAGAAAATTGGTGCTAGTGTCCACGAGGGATAAAGCAATCAATGTTCTAACACATTTTTAAGCCTGGAGCGGCTGATGTAGAGGGTATCAGCAGCCAGATCATCCCGATATCACAGATGAGTGCTAATCCGCCTCGAGGATATCGCGGATGTTGAGATGTTCCTTGCGGTCAAACATCGCTTCCCGGAAAGCAGAAGGTGCGGGTTCGAGTCCTAGCTGGCGCAATAAATTTGATCGCAACAAAACATGTTAGAAGTAAGAACAAGAAGAAGTAAACTCCGTCTGCAGGTTCCCATTGCAAAAACCACGATTAGATCTTCATTTTTGACATATAGAAGGTTGCGGGAGCTCAACTTTCCGCTTGCTGAAAACGAGAATCTCCTTTCCCTATCCATGCAGGTTTTTAAGAAATTGTTGTTAGCTAAATTCTGTTCATAGCTGCTCTCAGAGTAACAATTGCCCTCATCTAGTCTGGTTACCGTTTTTGACTTTTTAGTCTTTTTAGTAGTTTTTTGTTCCTTTTTTCTTTTGATTTACGCGTGAGTATCATTCTTACGCTTTGAATCAATAAATAACATAAATAAATGTTTTATAACATAAAGCACTTACTTGTTTAACGGGAGACTACCGCAAACGTTGTTTGTGGGCCAAACACCATTCAAATAGCTCCACATTCCTGTAGAATTAGAATGTGTGGCGCATTCCAAGCACAGATTGATTAACGTCAACTTTTATCCCTAAAAAAAAGTTTGCGGTCGGCTGTCGCAGCCGCAGGTATGAGGTGCCATAGCCGAGAAATCTCCCGGTCGCAATATGTTCGAGTTTAGACCCACTGGCACTTCTATGAATAGGCCCGTGAAAATCTCTTAAATCTTGCTTGTAATTTTCACGTTTTTTTTATAGTTGCACTGCATGGTTCTCTAATTTCGAGTTTTTTTATCGAATGCCCTCGACGACAAAAGTCGGTACACCAAGACCGTTCTCACAGCCGATCACCGGCTGAACCCTACCTGTATTTTGTTATAGGATGTTTTGTTGCGATCAAAACTCTTGCGCCATATGGGACTCGAACCCGCATCTTCTGCTTTCCGGGCATGTAGCCTGGTGTAAGGCGAACACCGCTGCCGGAAAGCAGAAGATGCGGGTTCGAGTCCCGCCTGACGCAAGAATTTTGATCGCAACAACAAAACACCCAATGACAACATATAGCCTCTCTACCAGCCGCTCCAGGCTTAAGGAAAAGTGTTAAAACCTACCCGTACTGTTTCTTGTTTTCGTCAGAGGATCTGACATGAATGCGGCTCATTCTCTCTCTGTGGTTTGTTTTCCCGGCGGGTTTGTCCAGTTTGAGCTGCTTTGTGACTCGTGCGACGTATGCACTTCGGCGGCGGGCGCACGCACATTTTATCTGTTGCTGAGATTCACAAGGGATTCCAGTCTCCTTCCGAAAACACCCCCCCCCCCCTCCCGCTCTCGCCTGTCATCTCGCTACACGACGCTTGGCTTTCGGCTGGGTTGGGTTAAACGCAGAAGAATGGCAATTTTTGGCGCTGTGGTAGTGGGGAAGGACGGCCAACTTACGAGTCGCTGCCACATGGCACCGCACCGCTGAAGCTTTTCTAAAATGTTCTCGAACTTTTTACTAAGCCGCCTTCCATCCCTCCGGGGTCGGTGAATTGGTACCAGACTTGTCTGGGAAGGATAGAGCGCTGACTTGTTCATCGATTGGCCACCGCAAGTCATTGGATGGCCAAATACGCATTCAAGTCGCCTCCACGACACCCCATAGAAGTAGAATGCGTGGCGCATCCCTAAAGACATTGAGTAACGCCTCCTTTATCCTTTTTTCTTAAGTTCAGCTCTTTAGTTTCAGTTTAGGTTTCTATAAGCGGGGAAGTTGGACCTCATCTGCGATCTTAAAACAGGAAGATGAAGCCTAAGGTCCCCTTTCCTATTCGTGGTCAGAGATGCTCAAAAAGAAAAATGCCGTGGCATAATTCGAAACCCTGATTGTAAGAAGCTGATTCATCATGGAGATCTCGGCTATCTTTTCTTCGTCGGAGACAAGATAACTTGAGCTGCCTAGCCCTGTCTAGAAATCTAGTTGTGCTGTCAAAAATGGTTCCAAAGCACTTTAAAAATAATTTCAATGTGAAGCTATTTTGTACAATTTCCCGAGAAGCATGTCTTTTTTTTTGAAATTTTGTTATTCTGTTGTTTATAATCTGTTCGAAACCAAAGTAGCGTTTGGATGCTCGTTTTTGTGCGAACTATTTCCATGAACAGAAACCGTCTCCTTCCCCCAAACAAGGATGGATGCAGTTTTCCAATATTTATTTAGGTTGCCGTGTTTATTTTCTTCTTGGAATACGCCACGCAGTCTAACTTTACGGGATATCATGAGGTAATCGGAACCTGTATTGTCCTATACTTCGTTGCGCTAATACTTGCGCTAAGAACACGATAATCCAATGTTTGTCCTTCCCAAAGAAGACTGATACCGACTCACCAATGCATGAGTGATGAAGGGCTTCTTGGCCTCGATAGGATCCTAACATTGAATTGATTGTGTTTGCCCAATAATTACATACTTTTGTTTTTCATATTTATTTTCGCTGGTGTCATTGATGCTGGTTTATTGGAGTTCATATTTTTTTGTCCGGTTTTTGCAATTGATTTTATTTCAGACCAAGTCAGGAACTCATATGACCTCCGTGTAGATCTTGCGAACGGGAACTTCTATATAGCAGAGTCCTAAAAACCGCTCTTATGAAGCTTTATCACTCTCTACGTAGGCGAACTGTTCTCCGACGTATCCGTTCCCCACGTGGCGAGAAACAGATCGTGAGAGTCCCAATCCGAAGTGCTTTACCTTTAACTGTCCGACGTGGATAATACTCTTCCTATTCCTGTAGTCATTCCCCACCCCCAATACCTCTTCACACATGTGACGGCAGAGAAACGGAGTAAGATTCAGGCACGCACACACTCGTTGTACGAAGCTTCAAAAAAAGTCCTCTGATAATCCAACGCATGCTGCGCAAAGTCTGATCCGTGGCATCTCTTCTGGATCTGAGCGCACGTTCTATGTTGTTGCATAGACTTCAGTGACACATTTGCTGAGTCCTGATACACGTGCCATAACGCCTATGACCCGTCTTTTGCACCCCTACACAATGGCACGTCTTTTGAAACTCGAAACACATTGGTCGACAGTGAGTAAAACACTGGCCCCTTCCCCCTTCACTGACCCATCCTTTCTTGTTCTTCTGATAAATGTTTTCCACCTTGATCCTTCTAAATGATAGACCGAATTCTGTTTCATTTTTGTTCGTCTTACATAAGAACATAGCCTCACTTCCACATACCGTACGATGGTGAGCCGCCTTACCCTTTTGTTCTCCGCGTGCACATGCTCTTCTGACGTGGTGGGCTGTGTCCGTCGTCTAGGACAATGTAGCAGCTAGTATGCTGTCGCCTAAAGCTACTTTAATCCTATTTTGACAACTATGCACATCGAGTGAGCGGTCGCGGAGCAGCTGCCGCTGACGCACTCACGCACCGCTCCGACCGAAGCTGAAAATGTCCAGTTTTCACCGAAGCGGAACCATTCGTATCCCCTGGAAGACCTCATTTCTGCCGTCCAGAAGTCTTTCTCAATTCTCGAAGTTATCCAACGTGGAGGGTTTATGGTAGCTCTTTCCCATTTTCGGTTCAATCCTAATCGGGAGAGGGCAACCGTAAAGTGTCAGTCCATCGGACATCATCCAATGCAAAACAACCACATTCCATGAATTCAAAGGAAGATCCTCGCATCATAGGGCAACAGCTGAGACTCTCGTATAGACTTTAGCAAAGGATAGGAGATGCACAAATCACTATATGTCGCCTCCAACTAGGGTAGATTACTATTTTCTTCTCATTTTAATTTTTTTCGAATTTGTCCTGGTCAACTCTTGTAATCCATGCTGTTTCATTCTAAAAAAGCCGCCTCATGTACTAGCTCCTACTTCTCTCTTGATGACGTCTATTCACTGATGACCACTTTTCAGTTGCCTCGAACTCTAGGCTCAACCTTATCCAGTGACTCCCTGTTCTTCGCAGATAGGCCCAAACCTCAAGCGTTTCCTTCTTGACTTCAGCTTGCTTTATGCTGCGCTTCTCTCGCTTCCATTCCGCTACATATGCCACCAAGTGTGTAGGTACGTGGTAGTGCAGTTGGAGGAGGTGTTGATTGTCGTGTGCTCCCGGTTCCAGCTTCCCAATTGGGATCTCCTGCCCAGACCAACCAAGCCTTACGGGGACGGTGACCGGATGAATCGTCTAGGAACGATAAAACACAGACTTCTACATAGCTCAGCAACCACAAGCTATTGCATATGCCAAATGGGCATTCCAATTACCACCACAATATCCCGTAGAACTACCAGAATGCATGGCGGATCCCACGAAAGAGTTGACTAGCGTCGACCTGTATCCTTTCTCCTTTCTCTTTTCCGTGTTTTTGCCAAGATTCTCAAACGCGAGTAATTCCTGGAGGTTTGCAAGCGTTCTTCGTGTTCCTGCGAAATTCATTAACGCTCGGATTGTTCTTCTTTCCGTGTTAGCGCTAGCTTCGTGTAGAGCCTCTCCAGGAAGTCGTTACCTTGCCTCTTCTAAGAGCTCGTTGTCAATGTACAAAGTCAACACGGGCGGAGGAGCTTCCTCTGTGAAGCGAGGTCTTCTCTGCTGAAGGTGACTGGCTAATCCCAGGGAACGCTTGCTCCTCCGTTGTAGAATGTTTGCACAGAACCCCACCCGCCTGTGTACCCCGATTTACAGTCTCGCTATTGATTCCGTCGGTGGCTATTGGCTTCATGGTGTGAATTCTGGGACAAGCTCATGCCCTTCCCCCGCAGCAATAGGTATTCGAGTTGAACACTCTGGTCGGACATTCTCCTCCAGCTCTGTTTCTGATCCAATTTCACTAGACTTTCCTGGCCAAAAAAGCGAACCATTTCATCCCAAGGGCACGAAAATCTCAGGAAATGGGAAAGTGACGACGGGTGCTGTGCTGCGCCACAGCCAATTTGTGCCGAGAGATGTTTGGGACGCGGCGTAATCAGCTCGTCCAGCACCCGCTCTCCTGCCTACTCATCCCCTCGTCGTCGTCCTCCGCTCCTTCTCGTCCTCTTCTCCTTATCGTGGGTTCGCGCTCAGTGTTCGATTTTCCTGCCGTCGCATCGCTGCTCTCGGCTTGCTAAGTGGAAATGTCCGGCTTTTCGCGATGTCCTGCTGTCCCGAGGTTTGTGCCAGTTGTTCGGTATTGATCTGCTTTCGACTCGAGTTCCTTCATTGTTCAAACAAAGGGATTTTTTTTTTGTTTCCATGGGCTAGACAAGTGACGTTGTCTCAGGGTATTATGGGGCAGGGGTGTGGTAACCAATGATGAAGCTGCCTGTTTTCATGTATTCTCGGTTGGAGCCCCGCCTAGGGCAACCCAACCTTCCATTCGTTCGGGGTAGGCGAATTGGTACCAGACCTGTCTGAGAGGTTAAAGGAGCATGTACGGCGCATTTTAGAACGGATTGTTCAACGCCATCTCTTAGCCTTTATCGCTCATGCTCACTCATCTGCTGTTCCGGTGTCGTCCATGATTTAGTCGAAAGCGGTGTTAGTTACCGATTTTATAGAGATATTAGAGTATATGTAGGGGCGCGTAGCGCAGCCGGGGAAGGTGCCGGGTGTCGCGTGAAGGCGATATCAGGTTTCTGGTTCGGATTTCCCGCCCAGCACACCATGCCTTCCATCCCTCCGGGGCTCGGATATTGCTACCAGACCTTTCTGGGGCAGATAAAGTTCTTGGGCTGCCACCTCAAGTCATTGTATGGTCAAAATGCATTCAACTCGCCTCCACAACATCCCGGAGAATAGAATGCGTGGCGCATCCCAAAAGCGATTCAGCAACGCCATTCTTCATCCTTATCCTCTATAAGAAGAAATGTAGTATCAATTCAAATCAGTTTCTTTAAGCCTGAATTGGCTGGTATCGAGGTTGTAAGCTGTCACAACGATATTTTGTTGCGATCAAAACTTATAGCGCCAGGCGGGACTCGAACCCGCACCTCCCTCTGACCGGGCGGGAATGCTCTACGCCATTACACGCTCTACGCCATTACACGTAATGGCGTAGAGCATTCCCGCCCGGTCAGAGGGAGGTGCGGGTTCGAGTCCCGCCTGGCGCTAGAAGTTTTGATCGCAACAAAATATCGTTATGACAGCAAATGTAGTATCAAGTATAGATTGTGGGCAAAAGGACCGAACAGACGATTGAAGTACTGTAAAAATACATGTTTAAAAGAAACAAAAAACAAGAATGAAAGCACATAATGCAACGAGACAATTTTCCTCGTCGTCACACAGTTGTTTGTTGTTCGCCAGAGATAATGCGGTCTTTTGATTATGAAATTTTTTTGAAATATGATGAAAATTAATGAAGTGCAAAGGCTAAGTGGTTCATTTCGTCGCTCCCCTCAGGCAAAACCTTTTTTTTTGTAAAATCTTTCGAACGCCTTTATTTCTGCTTTTGAAGAATCTGATGCCCTCGCTTCCTTCGCAGTTTAGAAAACGCTCGTATAGAGCTCGATACCTGGTTCCGCGATCGGTTTCCGCGCTTTGATGGATCTGATTATTCGCCCATAAATCTGAAGACTACTGTAAGACAACTTTAGTTCTGAAGTTATTCTTCGTTTTGTTTAGCTCCACTAAAGTGTTCTTCAGAGCGTTGTAGCACAGTCGGAGGAGGCCGACTATCGCGTGCACTCCGAATCATGGTTCCAGGTTGGGGATTCATACAGACCAACCAAGCCTTCCATCCGTCTGTGGGCGGTGAGTTGGACCTAGTCTGGGAAGGATGAGCCGCTGACTTCTTCATTGGCTGGCCAGCACAAGTCCTTGCGTAGTTCGACTAGGCCTTCAAATAGCCTACACCATACTCGCAGAAGCAAGAAGTGTGACCCATTATTCGAAAGAATAACGTCCCTATCTGTATCATTAGCTGGATCTTTGAGCTGTGACATCCTCTTGCGGCAGTGACATTCTCAACCTCACTTCTTCCCCATCGTTATTGTCTACGTTTCCAGATTCTTGCTTCGGATTTCCCGTCCAGACCAACCATGCTTTCTATCCTTCCAGTATATGTCGATCTGAGCTCAAACTCATAGTGCGACTACCTTCTTTCTTGTCACTGTAATGAGCAAGTGCACCGACCGTGGAAACTTCTGGAGACTTTCATTACCGCTAGAACGGCCAAAATAGGGTCATGAGTAATCTGACACGGTGATGGATTACCGACATTGTACCGGCTGCTGAATTCTGCGAACCGGTTTGTTGTCAAACTCGTCAACACGCAAAACCATAAAAGTGCACGGATTGACGGCATTCGGGCCGGCCTCATTTTAGACGTCGACTGATGGTTCTTATTCGTTTCCGATGTTCCCCTGTCACCTCTCATAATTCCTTCGCTCGCTCGCTTCCTCGCTTAGGCTACGACGTCGTGCACTGTCAGAAGGAACCTCGCCCTGTGTCTGGTTTCTTTGCTTCCAGCCGCTGAATTTGTTTATGCATTTATTTGTTTGATTTGGCGTGTGCTGGCGCAGTCGGAGAGGCGCCGACCGGCGCGTGTGTTCGATGCCGATTTCTTGGTTCGGATTTCCTGCCAGGCCAACCGAGCCTTCCATCCCTCCGTCAGTGAATTGCTACCAGACTCGTCTGGGAAGGTCTGAACACCGACACGTACATCGGCTTGCCACCGCTAGTCAATGAATAGGCCAGATTCGTAATTTCCAGGAAGCTCTTTGTGGGGGACTCCTGCCGGGTGCTAATTCGTAGGGCCACGACTGCCAATTCATGGAGGTCGGCGACGTGGGTGATTAGGCGCCTCGTCAACACCCCAAATTACATTACCTCATCTTGCTGACGGATTAGTAGCAGCCTTCTACTTCCTTCCGCTGGCCACCAGGAAGAATCTGGGATTTTCTCGTTGTTTTTGGGAAATATCGGATAAAGCTTCTAATTTTCTGTGTCCTTGGAGCTGGCTCCTGGTCCACACAGCCATCAGCCAGCCTACGCACGTGTCACGGATGAATCGACTCCGCCGCCTCTCGTACGCGGCTGCTATCAGCTGTTCTTGGCAGAGCGATGTTTCTCGTTAGTGGGAACTCCCACCAGAAACAACTTCACTATTGATTTATTGATTTTTTGCCGACAGATGGCATTGGTGGGCTGCTGCACCTTGTCAATCATCTTATTCCCTTCCGCATCTCGCCTAATTGGCTTAGCCATTCATTATTCAAGACTGGCATCGTAGTTGGTAGTTCCTGGTTCGCGCTCTCACTTCCGTCCTCCATTGATTCCCCATCTCCATGGTGTCTCATCCGATTTGAGGAGAGTGGGTCCAGTCAACAAGGGCTTCGAGTCTTTGAATTCCGTACGCATTTTGGCTCCACGCACCTTCACTTTCGAGCTGGATTTCACTTCTTTTTTTGTTGAAAAATCTATTTCTATGACGTGTTATCGTCTAAAAGATGATGGATGAAGGAAGCTAATGTCGTATGCCCGCAAACGAAGGTTCCCGTCCTGGGATGTTAAATTCCTTTGTGGAGTGCGCCGCGCACCCTGTTTCTGCAGAATATCGTAGAAGCGATTTGAATGCCTTCAAGATCTATACAAAGACTTGTGGTGGCCAACCGATAAACAAGTCAGGGTTTTACTCCTCCAATATAAGTCTGGTACCAATTCACCAATCCCACAGAGATGGAAGGCTTGTTTGGTTTGGACGGGAACCGAACCAGGAACCTTCATTCGGGGTGTATACTTCATTCGGGGTGCATATGACAGCCGGCGCCTACACCGGCTGCGTTACCTCAAATGCAAGTAAAGAAAAAGGATCTTATGCTAAGGTGATTAATGCTTGTAGCTATATCCTTTCAAGAGCTTCTAAACCTCAAGAGAGTGAGAATCTTCATCATCCTATCTACATGTATGTATCTCTATGGTAGAACTTCTTTCCCTCTATAATTTTTGGTCATTATTTTAGTCAAATGGTGATTTGCCCGAGGCCTCCCTAGAGCCTATTCATCACAGTTGAGCTTCTACTACCTTCCTTTCTATGGGAATCAGTCATTCATGAGTGCGATGACAGAGCAGAACATGCTCCGTTGCTCTCCATTTGATTCGATCATCGTTAGCTTCTAGACCAGGCCAATACTCCCCTCTCGCCTACAGAGGATTATTTCGCGACTAACCTAGGTATCGACTAGGTGATCTGTTACCGTTAGATTTGATTTCATTTTTATATTTCCAATAAATGTGGGTACATGTCGTGAAGGCGTACAGCATTGGGAGGTGGAAACGCGCCAGCCAGTCAGGCTTCATCGGTTGGGCGTTCCATTCACAGAGGGCGTGCACATGCATTACATTCATGGCATAGGTAAGGTCGGTGCTGTGCGTGATTATGATTGGCTGGCTCGTTTCCACCTCCCAATGCTGTGCGCCTTCGCGACATGTATTATATTTATTTATTTAAGCACAAAAATACGTTGTAAAAAACTGAACCTAATAATAATAAAACCCAATAGATTAATGCAACCGAAAAAATCATTGATTAAAAGAAATGTGCGATAAAAAGCAGTTACTCATCAAGATCATATGATAGGGTGGATTTTCCAGGACCTATTTACATATGTACGTTCATGAGCGGGTGTAGCACAGTCGGAGGAGGCGCCGGCTGTCGCATGCAGCCGATACCACGTCCCTTGTTCGGATTTTCCGTCCAGGCAAACCAAGCCTTTCATCCCTCCGAGGTCGGTGAACTGGCATCATATTCGTCTGGGAAGGACAAAGCACTACTTTCTGTCACCAAACCGCCTCCACGACATCCCGTAGAAATAGGATGCGTCCCAAAAGGATTTGAATAGCACCGCCCTTTATCTTTATTATTCATCCTTATGTACAAATTCAAAAAATAGAGCAGAAGAAAAATTTCGCGCAGTCCCTTGGGTAAAAATTAGAGAAAGCTGAATAAGGATAAACGATGGGGTTGCTCAATCCTTTTAGGGATGCGCCACGTTTTCTACTTCTACGAGATGTCGTGGAGGCGGTTTGAAGTATTTGGTCTATATAATGAATTGCGGGGGCCAGCCGATGAACAAATCAGTGATTTATCCTTCCCAGACAATTCTGGTACCATTTCACTGATCCCGAAAGGATGGAAAGCTCGGCGTGGGCGGAACATCCGAACCAAGTATTGGGTGAACGCCACATCCTCCGACTGCGATTCATGCGCCTAAGAGAACTCATTGTCAGATGGCGACCTCAAACGACTAATTCCTGTCGAAGCAAGTATCTACCCCTGAGAAAAAGTTGATGAAAGAAAAACAAATCGAAGCGGTTGGACGGGAAGAAGGGAAAGCATAATACCTGCGGGTAGTATACATTGGATCCGAATGAATCATATTCGTGCATCCGATTCGGATAACCCGATCCGAATCATCCAAAAATTGAGGCTCACGAAATCAGCCTCATCTAAATCGTCCAAAAATCCGGGATCCGCGAAATTTGCGTTATCAGAATCGTCCAATTATCCGAAGAACTTCGATCGGATCTAATGAATAGTGGGCAGCAACAGCATACACAGGTAATCAAGAAGCTGCGTTTTCGGCTTTTGGGTATTCCCTGCCCCTAACAATTCGGCTTCCAGAGACGTAAAGGGCTTCCCTTTTACTGACATTCTGATACCCTCTCAAGTTGTTGTAGCTCCAACCTCTGCGCGCATTCAAGACTTCAACACATTCGCCGTTCTTCAGATATTTTTTAGTGGCCAGTTATTGCCAGTGATAATGAAGAGGCTACGTGAGCCGTGGCAGCTACTTACCGGGGCAGCCGCTATCCGTCTCCTTTCTGTTGTCATTGCGTTGTTTTTCCATGGCCAGAAACCTGTCCACTCAGTGTTTAGAGCGTAGTGCGCGACAATTGAATGGTTGCGTAGTCTGCGGCGCAGTGGCAGCGACGACGTCGTCAGTGTTGTCTCCTTAGCAGAGCACGTCTTCTTTCGAGAGGCAACAGCTTGACAAGCGTGCTTGCCTCCTCCTCTTGGGCCCTTTTCTTATTCTTTGTTGGACCCTTTCCTTCTTATGTCTCTGCGTTTCGCCAGAACATTGTGTATTCACAGTTTCACGAATTATGTATAGGCTTTCCGCTCTAGGAGTTTCAAGCACTAGGTACTATCCGTTGTACCTAGCGAGTTCGCAGTTCAGGTGCAGCCAGCAGAGCTGAGAAGAAGCCCGAGTCGACCCCGGGATCAGTGTTTTACTCAGATTGGCCAAACATTCTCTTGCTCGGAATTGGTTGGGAGGTAAAGCAAACACTTGACTTCCATTCTCCACCCACTTCAACAAATTGTACAAAGTTCAAGCCTTGAATTCTCGGAGCTCCACCTGATCCGCCTGCATTGTTAGTTGTCGATTTGCTCGACCGGGCTTTAACAACGTATGACTTTGTTTTGGGCGAATGTGGCACAGTCGGAGGGGTGACGGCTGTCTCGTGCACTCGATACTAGGTTCATGGTTCGGATTTCTCAAACAACTGTTCAATCCCGCCGGCGTCGGTGAATTGGTACCAGACTTGTCTGGGAAGGAAAAAACGCTGGTTCATTCATCGGCTGGCCTCCAGAAAGAATTGTATGGCCAAATATGCATTCAAATCACCTCCACGACATCCTGTAGAAGTGGAATGCGTGGCGCATCCCAAAAAGGATAAATGACGCCGTCCTTTATCTTTTGTTCTTCATGACTTTATTTTATTGCTTTATTCAGATTAGGCAAAAGGTCTCTGTTTACTTTTTGACTACATAGTGTCAATCCCGTCGCGGGTCTGCTTTCATCCTTACTATACCATCAAACGTTGATTTATTTCGCTGCCGGCATATAATAATTGCTTAACAAATAAACAATGAAGGTCTTTTTATTACCACACATACTATAATTGCTCGACAAATAAACATCGACTTTAAAGGTCTCGGTTTTTACTCCCTGTTTTGTGCCAAAATAGCACAGTGACGTAATGTTTCTAGACCACATTCACTGCTCTTTTTCAGCTTGTTTTGCGATAAAAGGTGAACGTGAAACTCAAATCAGTGTCCTTGTTGCAAACGCCATCCACTATACTTCTTCAGTATGCCGTGAATGTAATGTTACGTAGACAATGGGTGCGGTGGCGATCTGAAGAAGATATCTGTGTTGTGCATCTATGCTGAAGCCTAGGCGGGTGTTATAGAGGTTAGAAGTTGATAGATGGATCTTTAGCCGCTATCAGAACTCTAGACCCGAATCCGCACCCTGTGCTTTCCGGGCAGGATGCTAGCCCATTACACCAGCAGCGCAGCCCGGTCAAACAGTACACTAATGTCTTTTCCGTCATCTGAAGAAGGTGTTCATAACAATCTTGTCTCCTCAGCTTAAAGTGTTCGACAACCAGCATGAATTCTGATCACAGTCAATGGAAAGCGTCCGTCCAACAGCTTAGAAAGCTATAGGTCGCTGCGAACACGTAGGACGTTGTTTACAGTAAGGCCATCAGCGTAACCGATTCCAAGCGGCTTCCGCCGACCATCTCATACCGATACCATGGATGAATGCTGATAGGCCACAAGGATATCGTGGATTTTGCGTTCGGTCAAACAGCGCTGGCGGTACAGTGGGCTAGCATTCTGCTCGAAACGCGGACGATGCTGGTTCGAGTCCCTTCTGGCGTAAGAGATTCTTTAAGTTGCAATTAGACATCATTGTAATGAAGATATTAACGTTTTACACTCTCAAGAGGAATCTGACACCAATCCCCTGATCCCGCACGGAGGGTGTGCTTGGTTCTTGACAGCGGGACCAAACTTTCGACTTGTTCGGGAGTTGGCTACACGCGCCCATCTTTTCCACGATACGGACGAACATAAAGGAATCTAATTACCCTTTGTTTGGGATGCTCCAGGCATTCTACTCTAAAATTTAAAAAAAATAAAATCAAAAATTCTACTACCCGGCGTGGACAACATAATGATTGTGAGAAAAACTAAATTGCTGAACAACTCAACGCTTCACATTAACAAATGGTGAGGGCAAGTTTTAATCAAGAAAGAAGGACAAAGCAATAAACAAAGAGGGACACCAAAAGCCAAAAATAAAGAGCCATGGGTTCGTGGAGTGGGCAACTTGATGGAAACGAGCAGTGCCCCGCCACTACTGCAAGTCGCTGGAGAGAACGGCTCCGGATACCATCTTAGTAGATCTAGTATTCCGCCTGTTGAATTTCTTACATATCACGTGCGGTTTCGTCGTACCCTAGAGAATTACTGCTCATTTTTCAGTGTAATATGTAGACGCAGCAGAGGCTCGTATTTATGCGACCGGGCTATGTCCGAAGAACGATTCCCTAAATAGCTGCGGTGAAACCGCCCCAGAACATGTGAGAAGAAGTCGCCGACCCAGTCGTTATCGCCGGAGTGCACCAGTGATAGATGTGCCGAACTTGCGTGGTGTTTTCCGACGGGTGCAATCCGTAAGCATATATTACCACTGGAATTTCCTTTGGGTGCCACTACCCATGGAGTTGGTGGTTCTGCCTCGGTGCTATCAATCCCGCCGAAGCTTTATGCTAATCGCTAAGCACGCCCTTTCCCCGAAAAAAGTGCGTGAAAGAACAAAGGTCTACTAACAGAGAGAGATTTTTCGCGCATTAACGTTTGTCGGAACTCATTCACCCGCCATTCGTCCAGCTCGGGAGACTGTGGACTCTTCTGGACACATCTAACATTAAGATTGCTCTGTTTTTGACCTCATACGACGCCGTTTTCGATCCCTTATGGTTAGTCTTTAGGATGGTTTCCTGCAGAAGGAAATGGTGTTTGGGAAGGTAGTTTCTCAAACGACTTCGACTTTTCCTGGTTCTGAAGAATGCGGAAACGCCAAAAGCCGTAACAAAGACTTGTACCAGTCTTGGCTACGCTGAAAAACTACTCTTCTACCCCAGGTTGAATTCCGGACCTCCTCCGACTGCGCCACCCGCTCCTATAGACATTTTTCGTAATACTCGTCTCTATCAATTGTCGTCCCGCTGATCATCGAGTTGCTGGAGCGGGCGCCAGCAGCTTCTCCATTCGTCCCTGTCGCGTGCCACAGTGGTCCAATGGATCCTCCTCGCTCGACGGACACGAAGACCGTCGTATCGTTCGTTCAGGGCTTTCACGAAAAAGTTCGACCAACGCGTTGGTGGCGTCCTAGTGTTCTCTTGACATCCCGCGGAATGCAATCGGTCACGACTCCCATCCAGCATGTCTGCGAAGCGCATTATGTGGCTGACCCACCTAATTTGGGCCGACTTGGGACCTTGCGACAGCATTTCTGATCTTCGAACGTCGATGAAGCTCGGAACTCAGAGGCCTTCTCATATTAAAGGGTAAAGGACGCGTTACTCAATCCTTTTTGGGATGCGCCACGCATTCTATTTCTACGGGATATCGTGGAGGCGATCTGACTGCATATTTGGCCATACAATGACTTGCGGTGGCCAGCCGTGAACACGTCAGCGCTTTACCCTTCCCAGACCGTATTGTACCAATTCATTGACCCCGTAGGGATGATCGGAGAAGGTGCTCCTTGGCTTGGTTGGCCTGGGCGGGAAATCCGAACCAGGAACCTGGCATTGGGTGCATGCGACAGTCGGCGCCTCCTCCGACTGTGCTACACGCGCCCTTCTCATATTAATTAAACTCATTAATATGAGCTAGTGTGTCATAATTTTTAAATAATTTTATTCGTTTCAATAATTCGGGCGCCTGTAGCGCAGTCGGAGAAGGTGCTCCTTGTCGCATGCATCCGATACAGATTCCTGAATTCGGATTTTCAGCCTAGGTCAACCAAGCCTTCCATCCTTCCGGATTCGAGAGCTGCAAAAGTTGTCTGGGAAGGATAAAGCGCTGATTTGTTCACAGGGTGGCCACTGCAAGTCCTTGTATAGGCCAAACACGCACTGAAACGACCTCCCGTAGAAGTAGAATGCTTGGCGCATCCTAAGGAGGATGAATAGCACCGTCCTACATCCATCCAAATTATTATATTACTAAAATATCCTTATTTTAGTAATATAATAATTTTATATTCCTCATTTCAGTGTTTTTAATTTAGAAGTGCAGAAACACTAGGCGCTGTCTGTGGTTTCGAGCCTAATAGATTTGTGCAACATCAAATGGCTCCGCATTCTGCGCTACATTGCAAAACGCCTCATTGTGTCATTTTTCCACTTTTTGGCCGCTTCCGGAATGTCCCCTCCTCCTCCCCCTCCCCAGGACATGCCCTCCTCGGGAACGTAAGCGCACTAGTCTTTAAGTAACAAGGGAGGCCCCGTGGGGGATGCGGCCATTTATCAGAACTAATGCCCCACTCGCGTATTTGCGTCTCGTGGCCCAGCCGAAGTGCATGTTTTTGTCGCGGCGAGGGTGTGACCGACTTAATCAGATGGCTTCGTCGTGGTTGTCGTCACTTGTGAAGGATTCGGCTTCTCACTCACCACTGGCGGCTTTACCACAGAACACCCGACAACTCACTTCCTGCCTTCCTTCCGTTAACAGATATCCGGCTCGTTTTGCAGCGACTCTTCAGTAGGTGAATAGGAAAGCAGAAGGCTTATGGAATTCCGGTCGCCGGTGCAAAATAGACCATGGTTTTCCGGCTGACGAGCAGCGCTTCCGCTCATCGCGCCTTCGGGTCATTCTTCATCCGTTCATTCATTCATTCCATCGCCACTGTTCCTCTGTCGAGGTGTCAAGTGTTGTGTCTGGCAGCTGCTTTCCTTCCTGTTATCGACACCTGCGTTCGCGAAGCTCTTGAAACTGACACCGACCCCGGCGACAACGTGGTTTTCTTCACTATGCAGGAGCTGTGAGGGCCTGTCTTTGGGGGCTGCCTAGCTGCTCTCTTCCTTTCATTCCTTCACTCATTCATTGTGCCAATTACATTTGAAAGTGTAGGTGATGACGAAGACAGTTCTTGGCTTTTTATAGATGCCATAGCTAATAGATTTACGGAACGGAAGTAAAGCTTGAAACACCAATACAGGGTGTTACACGCTATTTTTTGCTCCTGTATGAACTTCATAGTAGGTGTTATTTTTGGGAGGAGCCCAGTCGGAGGAGGCGTCGGCTGCAGCACACATCCCGAATCGAGGCTCCTGGTTCGGGTTTCCTACCCAGGAGTACATGGCTCACCCCAGCGTGGTCCAATTTCGATGCGCATTGTCTCAGTTTGGTTCCTTGTTGAGACCATGAGGCAGCTTGTACTCTGTTGTTTACCGAGACATTCCGATAATAAGAGAGAGGGAAGTGGAGCCCATATCTCAATATTGGATGCGAGGCACGTGCATGGGTACGGCGCGTGAGCAGCGTTCATTGGCAAACAGTGAAATGGATCGAGCTCCCATCCAGAGGTGTGCGTTTAACGGCTAACGACTGACCGATGAATCGGGCATTTTTCGTTAAAGGTTTAACGAAAATTAACGACCAAAATTTCCGTTAACATGCATTAATGACATTTTGCGCTAATTTTTGAAATTTTACGTCTCTTCCTCTTCATGTAAATGCATTTTGGACGAATTTTTGAATGAGCCTTCGCAGTATCAATTCAAATCAGTTTCTTTAAGCCTCAGTTGGCTGGTATCGAGGTTGTAAGCTGTCACAACGATGTTTTGTTGCGATCAAAACTTCTAGCGCCAGGCGGGACTCGAACCCGCACCTGCCTCTGACCGGGCGGGAATGCTCTACGCCATTACACCACCGGCGCCGTTTGACGCTTTACACCACTGGCGCTAGAAGTTTTGATCGCAACGAGGTGTGGATGTTGCGTTCGGTCGAACGGCGCCGGTGGTGTAATGGCGTAGAGCACTCCCGCCCGGTCAGAGGGAGGTGCGGGTTCGAGTCCCGCCTGGCGCTAGAACTTTTGATCGCAACAAAACATCGTTGTGACAACTTCGCAGTATCGTTGCAATACCGAGGAAGCCCTCTACATACTTGCTTCGGTTGAAATAGGCAACCGATATCGCCCAGATATTTCGAGAATTGTTTCTTCTTCCTTTACCAATTTATTTGCATGGGTCCCACATCTCTCTCCCGTAGTTTCGCGTTTATGGCCTTCCTAGGCGGTTTCTCGTGATAGATTGCTACATATTCATTTCATAGTTACCAAAGTCAGTTCTCAATCGGTCTTTTAGTGATATTTGTTTCATACGTGTGGGGAGGGTTGGAAAGGCACGGAAAACGCGAAGAAATCGCTACGAAACAAATAGTGCAACAAAACAGAAAGATAGACTAAGAAACGAAACAACGGAGGAAAAAGGCTCCTTCACTCTTCTGTGCAGGTCTTTTTGGATAGTAGGACGGGTTGTTCGTGCAACATCAGCTGATGATTGTAGGACTACGTCAAGGCAATTTTCAGCCTGATACGTGGTGGCTTCTGGTATTTTTATCGCTTCGTTTTTATTGAATTTCGTGCCGTGCATGTCAACGATCTAATGTAGCGACCTATGTATTTACATGCAAGTAAAAAAAATGAAAAGAGAAGAAAGCGATGTCGCTCTTCGTCAACCATCATACTCTATAATAACGCGCTAGGCGATGAGTCATACTATCGATCGGCGCCGCCGCAGAAATTAGCCATAAAATATGGGGAAAATCGGGAAAATGGTGGGAAAATTACGACACGAAAATAGCGAAAAATACCCAGACGTCTTCTGCCTGCCTGGGAATTTCAGCCCTGGGGTAATCGGTCTCACTGAACACGAATCTGAAGTTTGGTTTTGAAGTATCGATCGCCATCAATCGATATTGATCAAACTATCGATTTTTTGTAGATGTCGTTCAGCTGGTCCGAAACTTTACCCCTGGGGTAGTCGAGGTCGCTCAACACGAATCTGAAGTCCGTTTTTGAACCATCGATTGCATTCAATCGACATTGATCAAATTGTCATCACACTATATAATAACGCGCTAAGCGATGAGTCATGCCATCGATCGGCGCCGCCGCAGAAATTAGCCCCATAAAATAGGGGGAAAATCGGGGGATGGGGAAGGGAGGGAAAATGGGGGGGGGGGGAGGAATTACTAAACGAAAATAGCGAAAAATACCCAGGCGTCTTCCACCTGCCTGGAAACTTTAGCCCTAGGGTAGTCGAGGTCGCTCAACACGAATCTGAAGTTCTTTTTTGCAGTATCGATCACCGTCGATCGATACTGATCAAATTACGTGGCTCGAAAATAGCGAAAACACCCAGACGTCTTCTACGTGCCAGGGGATTCGGAAGACGTGCGGAATACGTCGCATGACATTCATGGGAGTTAAAAGACGTGCCAAAGACTTCGCTCAACGTGTTCGGGGATTCAGGTAGACGTGCCAAAGACGTTGTCCGCTAAGGGTGGATCATTGAGGGGGACCAGTACCAGTAATGGGGGACCGTTTCACTAAGGGAACACCAGTAGTGAGGAACCAATAGATCGCCCCATCATACTATATACTGTACGTACTGCTAGCCTGTTGTACTCTTAGGTAGGGAAAAAAGCTGTAAAGTGGAGCAGCTAGCTTGATGTGATTGTCCCTAGCTTAGTGATACTGCAACATCGCGCGAAGCGCGCAAGTGCTCCGTCACGCCGATAGACGTTAGTTATAAAAACTGGCGCTTTACATGCAGTCTGTTGCATGTAGCTTTTCGTTAGTTCTACGAAAAAGGTTATCTTGGAAGATGCAGGTCTGGCTCTAACAATAGAGTTCCTTCATATCTCTTGATTTTTTCGTCGTTTTGCGAATTTGCTATAAGACCATTCATCAGTTCTAAATGTACTCTACAAAAATGGAAGGAAATTGAGAAACTCAAAACGCATTCGAACCTCAAGGAAGTGTGTTGTACAGCTCGGTACCAGGTTCCTCAATAAGAAAGCTTAAGTGGTTAAGTGCCGAAAAAAGTCATAAAGGAGTAACAGCGTGTGGCGAGGTCTATTTGGAAGAATTAGGGAGAAGAAAAACAAAATGGACCACTATTAATTAAGGAGCGAGAAATGTACTTTTAAATACGCGTGTTCTTTATGCATTTCCTTAGAATACGAAGGAGAAAGGGATTATAAAGGATAAAGGAAAAGGACGGCGTTACTCAATCCCTTTTGGGATGCGCCACGCATTCTACTTCTACGAGATTTCGCGGAGGAGATTCGAATGCGTATTTGGCCATACAATGACTTGCGGTGGCCAGCCTATGAACAAGTCAGCGCTCTATCCTTTCCAGATAAGTCTGGTACCAATTTAGAGACCCCGGAGGGATGGAAGGCTTGGTTGGCCTGGGCGCGAAATCCGAACCAGGAACCTGGTGTCGGGTGCACGCGACAGCCGGCGCCTCCTCCGACTGCGCTACACGCGCCCTGAAAGAGCTTAACAATTGAAATCTACATTACTTGCGGGGCAAAGACAACATTACTAAATGCAGAAAAAATGGATTCGATTAAAATTTGTTCAACCGTCCGTGGCTGTTTATTTGATTCTCTGCTGTCAGCTGCGGTATGAACAGGGCCTTTTGGGGCAAAAGGAACAACTTTGTAAAACAGGCAGATCTACCAATTATGTTAAAAAACGATCTGTACTAGAGGATTCGCTATGGTTACTGCCTGACCTGAATTTCTCGTTAAAACATTCTGTGGTCTTCCGAAACAATTATGGCAGTACAGAAGAATGTTGGGCCACAAGAGTCTAATTAGCGAGCGCAAATTCTGAAAAAAGTTGTCATGACATATGAAAATGCTCGAGAACGTTAAGCCGTGCTATGCTACACAGCACTTTGAATCTTCCCAGAACCTTGACGACTTCCCGAAAGCTGACAGAACTAAGCGTAGTAACAAATTTGTTATTTTAGAAATCTTGTTGTTATTGGCTGCTTTCAGAATTTTAATATCTCGCTTAGCAATTTTGTTGACAATAGATAGATTGTTGTTATTTGATGTGAAGGTGAAGGCATGGGCATATAATATCTATGTAGACGGAGTCGAAAAAATCAATGAAGGAAAAGATCTGGTTTTTTACCCACTAAATATAGTATAACCAAACTGACTGCAGCTAAGGAAACATTTATTTAACGAATTTACCGAGTTTACCGATTTTAACGCAAAAATTTTTCGTTAAAAATTTACCAAAAAATTTAACGCACTCTTATTTTTAGTAGTTTTGACCTCTTCGGTGTCCGGAAAAAGCGCGCCGCGCGTCCTACTTTGCCGTCCATGCTAAATCTCTACTTCTTCTTCGAGTCATTATCAGTCTTCAACTCGAGAAGACCCCTCGCTAGGCCATGAGACTAGCCACTGCACGCTGCGTGAGGAGGTGGCCTGTCAGATTCTTTCTATCTCTTTAGGTAAGCATATCTTGCGTTTGTGCCCCACCGCCCTTGTCAATGATTTGCCACATTTGCCTTGACTTGTAGCCTGAAAAGGCCGTTGGGATTGGTTGGATCACTTTGGTCTTTGGTTTTCAAGGCTCTGATGAAGGCGAAAAACCGAAAGTTGAACGAGAAAAGCACTACCGTCTTAGATTTCGCTGCAATCAAACCACCACAAGGAGTTCAACCCGCTGTGCCAGACTTATGGACAGTCGAACTTGTTAATACTTCTGTAATGGTTTTAGACTGTATGACCGTAAGGGAGGTTTAAGTAGTCCACTTCTCCTATTTCTCTGTGTGATCGTCAGTTCTAAGCAAGGCTTTCCGCTATTTTAAGGTTCTCTATCTTTATTTCAAAGTGTCTCATGTCAGTACTCCACTGCTTATTTTCTATTTTCTAGACATCCTTCGCTTCATAGCATAGCACCAAAACGTGGATTTCATTCTGACTCGCGTTTCTGAGATTCAAGCCGTAATGCTCTATGATACGAAAGTTCGGTTTTTCTGCTGTCACGGGAAATGGCCTATATTTTTCAATTTCTGACGCTCGTCTTATAAGTTTTATCTTCATTTAAAACCACATGCCTTTCTCTACGTAAGGGTATCAAAGGGTATCAAAAGCTGCTATGAAGTCGTGGAGTGAAAAACTGAAACGGGATATTCAAGGATCTAAAACGGCAAGAACTTGTCCTGTACTTCTACGAAACTCCTACTGGATGTCGTTGAATCCTTATTTAGAGCAGATATTGCTGGTTGAGGGGGCTACATAGATGAGGTGATAACAGGGTAGTCATGTTCTAGCCGGATGAGGGCGGTTATTTCCTCCAATGTGTACGCTTCTTGCGCGCTGCATCATCTCTGTACCTCCCTCTCGTGACCCGCATGTGGGTCACGTAGTTATAAGCGACATCAGTGTTGACCCTAACACCAGAAATCTTATCAGAATTGTGCCCCTGGCATGGATCTCGGCGACATGCCGTTGGTGAAGTTCGAGGGGATGACGACTGAAACCGCGACACGACTGTTGGACGATGGACGAATGACGTATCGGCCTTCCAACAGTCATGCCTGTTACCGGTCTGTGCTGAGAGAGAACGTCGTCGACCGCCGTCGATCGTCGGCTCGGCTGCACGTCTCGCTTCCGGCGGCGCTATTCTTGGCGCTTATCAGTCAGCCGTGGCGATAATTTGTTGTCGAGAGATGCGTGGAGCAGCAGCGTGTTTGTCGCGCGCCTCCTCCTGATAAAGTCGAACGCGCGTGTCGTGGTTGCATCGATCAGCTTTCTCGTTAACCACGATGTTTCGGTGCGAAAATAGTTGCCGTCATCCAGTTAAGTGGGACGTTAAATCTGTTTTCCCAGCATTTGTCGCACGTATGTCACCTGTGCTTCCACTGATCATCGAATCGCACAACCGGCCGCCACGATGCACGACGTTTCCATTTGTCTCTGTCAGGCTAGTCCTTCTCGCTCAAGGGGCAAGAAACCCACCACACTTTTCGTTCAGGGCTCTCACGAAGTTGTCTGACCAATAGGGTCCCTGTATTCCTTTTATACTCTGTGAAATTCAGCTGATTACGACTCTCGTTCATTGGGTGTCAGCGAAACGAATTACTGACCGGCCCACCTAGAATTCGGCGATTTGGGCCTGTAGCAGCGTTTTCAACCTTCTCCGACCCTCGAACATCGACGAAACTCGATTCTACGGAGGTTGTCTGTTGCAGTATTATTGCATTGTGTGTCACCCTTTTTAAAAGAAGATTTCATTTTTATTTCTGCTCTGCAATTTTTAAGCTGCCTGATTCACATTTTTCGTGTGAGATTCGTCTATTTCAAGGTGACAAGGTGTAGTGCTCAGTTGGAGGAGTTACCAACTCTCGCGTGTCCTCCCAGTAATGGTTTGAGAGTCTAAGCCAGTCCATCTTTATGCTGGAAGCATAGAGCACTGTCGTACCCCTTTCCTGGCTACTGGAATTATTGTATTTGACAAATACTCATTGAGATTGCCTCCACGACGTCCCATAGAAGTGGAATGCGTGGCGCATTCCACAAAGGGATTGGAGAAGGTCGATCTTTGTCATCTTTGTCGTTACCCTTGAAAATCGAAAAGCATTTGAGACCTGTACCGCATAGGAGTGGGCTGAAAAACCATCTAGCTAGCCAGCTGTCATAACGATGTTTTGTTGTGATCAAAACTTCTATCGCCAGGTGGGACTCGAACGCGCACCTCCCTCTGAGCGGGCGGGATTGCTCTACGCCTTTACACCACCGGCGCCGTTTGATCGAATGCAACATCCACACCTCGTGGGACCGATTAGCACTCACCCGTATATCGGGGTGAGCCGGCCGCTGATATCAGTATGGAGCATTCTCGCCCGATCAGAGGGAGGTGGGGGTTCGAGTCCCGCCTGGCGCTAGAAGTTTTGATCGCAATAAAACATCGTTATGACAGCTTAGAACCTCGATTCTGGCCAATTGAGGCTTATAGAAACTGCTTTGAATCGTTTCTAACTAACCAGTGTTTTCATGAGCACTAGCCGACCTCACTGCGGTGAGTCAGAGCTCTTCCCACGACCTGCGCTCATCAGAGCTTCTCAACATAATGGGATGTCAAGAATGTTAGAAGGAGGAAAGATATACTCCTAAAGACAACCTCAAGTAGCAGTACTATACAGCAATCCAATACAGCGTAGGAAGGGTGTGGCAAACCTAACAATAAGACGTAGTAGCACAGTCGGCAGGCGGAGGCGCCGGCTGTAGTGCTCATGCAAATTGAGTCTTTTGGCTTGGTTTCCTGTCTAGGCAAAAGCAAGTCTTTCATTTCACTAGGTCGGCGATTTGGTGTCAGACTTGTCTAGGAAGAGCAAAACACTAAGTTTCCTATCCGCTGACTACTGCGAGTCATCTAGGTCAAAGACGCAAAATTCAAGCTGCCTCAGCGATATACTGTAGAAGTAGAATGTGTGGCGCATTCTGCAAAGGAGCTCACTAACGCCGACATTTTCTATTTAGTTTTGAAAGTGGTGTCTACTTCATGGAGTTCAGCAATTTCAAGAGAGGGGTTGACGAAGCATAAAGGAGGGAAGCGAGTGTCTTAAGTGTGGGTGGTCCCCCTAGCATTTCAGTTGCTGTAATCTTTGCCATTTGCCGTATGAATACTTGTCATAAGTTCTCCATAAGGTGGAGGTATCGATTTATTTGTGCTTCTTTCGAAGTTCAAAACTTAAAAATACTACGTCTTGCGGAAAATGAAGAGCATTATGAAAAATATTCCACTACTATTCCACTACTGTTTAGTATAAAGGATGATGGAAAACGGCGTCAATCAGCCTTTTTGGGATGCGCCACGCATTCCACTTCTACGACATGTCGTTAAGGCAATTTGATTCTGGATCTCCCCTGTAAAATGGTTCACATGGCCAGCCGATGGACATGTCAGTGTGTTCCGGTCAAGTATGGCGCCAAATCACCAACACAGAGGGATGGTTGGCCTGGGTTGGAAATCCGAACCAGGAACCTGAAATCGGGTGCACGTGACAGCCAGCCCCTCCTTCCAATGCGCTAGCACGGCAAGCTAGCTACAAGCTGAATAATAATACCACCTTGGGCCTAGTTAGAAGATCCTGCACTTACCATTGCCGTATTACTCAATGTTCCTGGTACTGGCGTCGTGAGTCGTGGCGGTGTTATTTATTCGCGGAGATGGCGGCCGGCGCTATTTTTGTGCTATCGGATATGTAGTCACGGACGAATTCCTGCGTCGTTGTTCCCTATACAAATATTTTCGGCGACGATTCACTGACACCACACCCTCATCCGTCGATTTCACCGCACGTGCTGCTCTCACTGCCCGTCACTTTTGTCCTGGCTTGGATCTTAGTAGAAACGATCCGAAGAGGTTGCGAAGAAGTTTCTGTTCAGTCCGGTAGCTGTGGAGGGCACCTGGCCTTCTGGCTCGAACACAGATCGTGCTTGCGTCATCCTTTTGGATGGAAAGGTAGCAGGCTAGCTGCAGTGACCGATGTTCCTTGGCATTTCTGACAATGGGCGAGTTTCCCGTCGACAGCTTGAAATGTGAACTACACGACCAGGATGCTCATATGATTACTTCATGACGCGACGACCTCCCACTGTCCGGACTGGGTGCATTTCACGCACCGCTGCTCCGTATTCACTGAACCGTGGTCTCTGCGAACCGAACACGCGCTCACAGATGCGGATGAACTAGTCCGGGATAGATTCGTGTTCGATCTGCGGTGTAGAAGTGGAAGTAAATAGAATGCGTGGCGCATCCCAAAAGGGATTGATTAACGTTGCCCCTATTCTTATTCTTCTTATTATTATTGTATCCGGAGCTTTCTGTATCCGGAGCGTACCAGAGCTTACTTTTACTCAAATTGAAAATTTTTCGATAATAATAACTCTCCATTTACTTACTGCAATGTGATTTTTATAGTTTTTCATTTTGATATAATTTCAATCAGCTGCTCACCCGTTGGTTGCTTCTTTCAGACCATTTCAGGCATTATGGCTTTTATTCACTTTCAATTCTTTTACCAACTCTTCAATGCTGCTTTGTTTACGTCAAAATTTCGTTTTTATTTATTATTATTATTTTGCTTTTGCTGCGTCAAGGATGTCTTTGGCAGGGTTGTAGTTGACTCGGACGTCACGTTCATAGTTCCAGTGGCCATTGTCGAGCATTTGCGTAGCGACTTTTCCTTTTGGTGATAACTGTCTACCCTTCATAGATTCAGTGATATTTATTTATTACCCATTTTCGAGAACGAAATTTGGTACATGTCGCATAGGTGAGCAGCATTGGTAAATGTGAGCGCGCCAGCCAATGATAACCAAAGAGAGCACTGACCGAACACATGCCAGCCCATCAGTGTACCAACTGTACACGCCCTCTCTGAGTGGCATGCCATTCAATGCGGTCTGATCGGTTTAGGCGTTCCCACCTACCAATGCTGCTCACCTACGCGACATATACCCGAAATTTTACTTTTCAATTATGCATTCAAATTATTGTTCAATTATATTTTATGATGTTTATTACAACACTTATTATCTCAATTGTTTCATTTTTACATTAGATATTTTAGCTTTTTATTTGGCGTAGTTCTGTTGAGTTCTGTACTTGTTCAATTCCTATATTAATTCGCTGCTGTTCAATTCATAGAGACTTTTGTACATATTGATTTTTATCTCTCCCATCTATACTGCTTGCCTCATTTTGTAGCCCTCAATCAATATCACCGCTTTCAGAGTGATCTACTCTGGTATGTCGTCGTCACCATCCAACCGGCTATGGGTCGGACCGTTACTGCTCATACTCGTTATCGCCTTGATCTACATATTCAGTTTGATGCCAAATTCACCGCCACAAAGAGTGAGTATTTTCATTTATTTATTTATTTATTTATTTATTTATCTGGTATTGGTTTGTTTATTTATCTACTGTTTACATTCGCATTCTAAAAAAGGCAAATGTGAAAAAAAAATATCTGAACTTACATCAAAATCCATATCTTACTGATCCTGGCCCTAGACGTCGCCCATCATCAACCCTTTCACCAAGGTACCCTCTGAAGATTGTATTTATGAATGGTTGATTTTTTCGTGATTATTTTATTATGCAGATTGCGCACGATTGTACTTGTATTCGAAATAGATAAATAAATAAATAGACAAATAGACCCTCCACGTCCGACTCCCCACAAATCTTACCATTGTTGGCGTCAGAAGTGAGCGGGATTTCTTTTCTGTTTTTCGAGTTTCTGGCCATTTTGGGCAGATTTTTTCGATTTTATGGGACAGTGGTCAAAATTAATCAGCAAACAGAAAATAGCACGGCATAGAAATTTTGCCATAGGTACTCAACAGCCAAGAGTTAATCTGTATCACAACATCATAGCCTCTACAGTAAAAAAAATAGGTTATTCCAAATAAAATAAAACTGTTTGCTAAATGGCTTTCATTAGAAACTGCGCCGTGCACTCGTACGATTTTGATTGATGGTGTAAGTGCTGCTATCACGCAGTTTTCCCGTAGAGATTTTACGTCTTTTATAAATTGAATTTGTTGAATTTCCAGCTCAAGTAGCAGACTCTATAATAAGAAAAGCTTTATGATAGTTAGTGCTTTGAGACCAACGTCTCAATACAGATTGTCCCAAAAGAATGTTCTCAGTGTTTGAATTGTCATGAAACTCCTCGTTTTTTCAACAACCATTGTAGCTTGTTTTGAATGGTAGGAAAAAGAAGTGTAACTGTTAGTGCAAATTTGATGTTGAGATTCATTCACTGGTTCTATGAATCGCTATGTTCACAAAATTTGGTAGCTTTCGTGTCATTCACAGGAAGTTGTTCGTTGGAAGGAGGTACGATTTCTTAAATTTTTCTGCCAATTGTTTGTTCTGGGTTCTTATTTTTTTCTGCCAGCTGTTTGCTCTAGGCAACAATTTAACGTCAAGATTGTTTAAAACCTTGAATCAGAACAAGTGCAGTGCGCGAATATGAAAGTTGAGTAGCCACTTTTCGGTAGCGCCGTTGTTTTCGACCAAGATGATAGCTCCTAAACTGAAATTGCTTCCATATTCTAGGTGCTTTTGCCTGGATGCTACGGTAATTCGTTTGATTGCTAGGTGATTCCATGTTTTTTTATTACAAAGGAAATGGTGAGTGGTGAAGAGTGAGTCACTAAGGTTATGCAAGTTATATAGAGGAAGAGGTCACCAAAGTATCTCAGTCCTAAATAAAAAATAAAGGATAAAGGACGGCGTTATTCAATCCCCTTTGGGATGCCCCACTCATTCTACTTCTATGGGATGTCGTGGAGGCGAGTTGAATGCGTTTTTGCTCATACAATGACTTGCCGTGGCCAGTCGATGAACAAGTCAGCGTTTTATCCTTCCCGGAGAAGTCCGGTGCCAATTCACCGACCCAGGAGGGATGGAAGGCTTGGTTGACCTGGGCGGCTAATCCGAACCAGGAATCTAGTATCGGGTGCAGGAGAGAGCCGGCGCCTCCTCCGACTGCGCTCCACGCTCAGGCCTAAATGGACATGGAAATGGATTTAACATGGAATCACCTAGCAATCAAATCAGTTATTAAATTAATTCTAGCACTCAAAATCATCTAAGGATACGTTGTCAGTTGATTCTGCCTTGATTTTAGTGCCAATTTGCACAGTTTTTCCTTAATGTGCGATTTTTAGATCAAAGTGGACGGCTTTTAAATTAAATTGGACGCTCTTCCAAATAAGTTTCACGCTTTTGAAAACTAGTCGAACACCTTCCGAATCAAAACGAACGTCTTCCAGATGAGACTGGAGACTCCGAGAAAGTTATGATATTTCTTGTCCAACGAAGGTTTAATATGACTTTCAAGGATTTAAATTTCCCCAACCCAGTAAGTGATCACCCTGTGGATGTTCCGCTTGATCAAACGGCGCCAGTGGTCTAATAGCGAAGAACGTTCCTGCCGGTTAGCAGATGGTGCGGGTTCGAGTTCTTCCTGACGCAAGGGTTTTCATCGCAACAAAACATCGTTATAATAGTGTGAGCACACTGTTTGATGCTCTATAACATTCTATTTTTTTAAAGGAAAAAATGTCTTTCAAAGGTTGTTGTAGAGCACAGAAAGGCAGAAATTTCATAGCGTATCAAAGTAACAGATTGCGCCGTGCACTTGCCTAGCTCGTCGCAATCTTTATTTGATTGCTATTGCAAATACTGCTTTTTGCGATGTTTGAGTATGTGTGTTTTTATAATTAAGCTTATACATATTTGTAATTAATTTTTTATAATTATAATTGCAAATAGAAATTCGGCTTTCTATTGATCCTTTTTTTACTTCGCTAAAGAATTACTCCTTTCTGGCGGATGGAAATAAATTTTTACACAGAAAACAAGAATTTTATACAGTTTTAAGCAGAGTGTTCACTTAATGCGGCGGGTGAATTAAAAAGTTTTATGGAAAGTCATAGTGAATTTACTTCGAGCAAAAAATTATTCCAACCGCCTCGCAGAGTGCTCAGTTTAATCTGGAAGACGTTCGGTTGGATTTGGAAGATGTTCAGTGTGATTTTACAAGCGTCAAACTTGCCTAAATGAGTGTCAAATTTGGATCGCAAAGTGCTCAGTTCGACGTAAAAGTGGTACTATGCTATAACATGTCATATCATTTTCGCTGTTTTTTTAATTCTATTCCTTCAATTTGTATTCCCTGCTTAATGGTTGAAAATATCAGCAAATAAATGTTTTGGAACCTCAAAAATCGTAACACTGGCGTTTCAGGAGCTCACACCGCTTATCGACGACGCTCATCATGTGCGAACGTTCCGCCTAGGTGATCACGAGATCACGGAGTCAATAAATGAAATTAAGGTCGAAGTTCCACGTGAGTCAGCTCTTGCAGTCGGTTTTCCCTTTCAGTTTTCGTTGATGGTTTTTTGTGTTTCATGTCCTGTATATAAGAATTTGTTTTTCGTGCTGTTCGGTCGTTGCCCATTTTAATCTCCATGAGGGGAGTTGAGTCAGCCTAGGGGAGCTTTCCTAGGTGTCCCTGAGTGTTTCTTTTTGATTTTTCTATACTTTTTTACTTGATTACTAGGCTAGCCGGCTTCGCCGGCGTCGTGTGTGGTGCGCCATGTGGGGTCAGAAACCCATCCTAACGTCGAGCCCGCTAGGGTACCCACAACCCAGCGTCGGTTGCGGGCTTCGCCCGCACCCGACTCTGGCCGGGCGGGCCACGTTAGGCTAGCCGGCTTCGCCGGCGTCGTGTGTGGTGCGCCATGTGGGGTCAGAAACCCATCCTAACGTCGAGCCCGCTAGGGTCCCCACAACCCAGCGACGGCTGCCGGCTTCGCCGGCAACCGACGCTGAATAAGGTAGCATCCCTAGTGTTGATTGCGAAAAAGTGCAGACAAGAGTAACCGGCTGTCATTGTGCACATTGGGGAGAGATTCGATATTTGAGGACAGATTCGTCCACAGTTTACCTGCCGGTAACGGTGAAAATTACCGTCAAATCCCCTGATATGAGATTCATTAGCATCAGGTCTGGTGTGTTCTTCACCATTGCCGACCGGTAAGCGGTTGATGAACCCGGCCTTGGAGTCGTAGCTTCCCTGGCAGTGGGGTAGTGGTCACTGTAGGGCGATAGACATAGAGGACAATTGAATGCAGGTTGATGAATCTAGGCCGTATCTTCGCTGGTAGTGGGGTAACGGTCAAGGTAGGGCTGTAGACATAGAGGAAAACTGAACGCAAGAAATGCCACCTGCGATGCAAAGTAATTGTAAAAATGTGCAAAAAATAGCAGCCGGTTGTCATACTGCACAGTGGAAAAGGATTCAATTTATTATGGAGCTTTCCTGGTAGTGGGGTAGTGGTAAAAGTATGGCGGCAAACATAGAGATAAATTGAAACAAAAAACGGCTCATGTGCGGCAAAATAGCAAAAAAGATGCAGAACGGAGCAACCCGTTGCCATACTGAGCAGTGGAAGAGGATTCAATTTCTGTAGTAGCAGCAACCCTGGTAGTGCGGTAGTGGTAAAAGTATGGCGGTAAAAATAGTGTAGGGTTGCACCACACAGGAGAGCTGGGAAGGAACACTGAGGTATGACCACTAGACACGTATTGGGAAGAGACCTCTTTCAAAATCACCCTACATCAGGCAGTCGATGGTAGTCGATGGTAAACAACAGTGGGGTTGTGAAGAGACCTCTTTCGAAATCACCCTACGTCAGGCAGTCGATGGCAGTCGATGGCAGTCGATGGTAAACAGCAGTGGTGGACAACGGGCAACCGCACCGCAAACTTGGATGATTAAACCGCCTAGCTAGGCAGTATACGAATTGCGGGTGGCTAACATCGCACAAAAAACCCCTCCTCTTTTATATATGGGGGATGATTATGAAGGGATGGCAAATTATACAGGATCTTTAGTCCAGTGGATAAGATAAACAGGAAGAGATCACTGGACGAACTTCTGTTCTGAACACGGGCAGTGGCACGAGTTTCTGCTCCAAAAATACTTTCAGACGAAAAATAACAGTCGAAAGACGATAAATGAATTTGAGGCTCCTGTAGGCTTGAATACTTCTTCATCAGTGGTAAAGTCTAGAGCTAGCCCATTTAACGCAAACAGAGAGATAATGACAAACAGTAGGAAAGTTATCATGCTTCGGCACACAGAACTAGTACTAAGGAGGACCTGGAAACTCGTTACTTAAGCATTGCAAAAGTGGGTGAACAAAGCTATAGCATCGCATAATAAGAATAAAAATATGGTATTTTCAGCTGAACTTCTTTCATCGTCATGTTTAAACGGCGGTTTCCTCAACGAGACCGACGGCGCGTGCATTTGTGTTCATCTGTACACGGGTCCACATTGTGAAAGACCGGTGAGTGCGTCTAAATGTATTATTTTTCGCTTGAAAAAATGGGATTCAGTGAAGTATCCTTACAAGTGCAATAGCGGCCGTATCCTTTAGCCTTTGAGCGGAAATTCGCAGAAAAGGACATAAAAACCCAACATTTGGAATCAGCATCGAATGACCTATCCACTGAAGTGAAAAACATCCAGTAATTTTTTGAAATGTTGAAGAGCTATGTTCAGAACGTGACCTTAGTATGTAATTATCTCCCGCGAGGAAGGGGTCTTCCTCAGCGACTAGATTATAGGTCATAGAATAAATATTTTTGACATTTACTGGGCATTTTTCTTTACTCGGATAGATGACTTGATGCTGATCCCAAATATGGAGATTATTTTTCAAAGCAGGCAGTATGAGGAGCACTTTGCAAAGCAGCGGAAGAGGTGTTATTTCGCGCCTTTTCGACCCAAAGACCAAAAAATGCGGCCGTTAATGTAGCGGTAGAAATTGGACTGAGAACGTCTCTCTAATTGTAGCCAAATGGGTCTAATGAAAGTAGCGATACCATACTGCGTCATCGGAATTAAACGCTTATTCCCGTTGTTACAACGATGTTTTGTTGCGATTAAAACTCTAGCGACGGGTGGGACTTGCACCCGCACCTCCGCTGACCATACGCGAATGCTCTACGCCACTAAATTACTCCTATTGCTAAAAATGAGTTGTACAAAATGTCAGATAAGGCTTGAACGCATGGGCATGGTATAGACGCTGGTCGTTGGCATTCATTCACACGATGAAGGCGCAGTGCTATGAGGGGCTGGATAGATTTGCTTCCTAATTTATAAGCGATTCAGGACGGCGTTACTCAATTCCTTTTGGGATGAGCCAAGCATTCTACTTGTACGGGATGTCGTGGATGCGATTTGAATGCCTATTTGGTCATAGAGTGACTTGCTCTGTGCAGCCGATGAACAAATCAGCGTCTTATCCATCCCAGACAAGTCAGTCTGGCACCAAATCACCGACCCCTTGGGGATGGAAGGTTTGGTTAGAAATCCGAGCCATGAACCTGGTACTGGGTGCACGCGATAGCCGGCACCTCCTCCGACTGCGCTACACTCGCCCTCCTAATGTTACAACAGTGGACTTTTAGGCAAAATAACACGAGATGTACTATATACTTGTGGCCACTGACACGCTTTCGGTTCATGGAGTATCTTCAGATTTGCTCGAAATTCGGTCGATACTCAGAGGAAGAAGGTCGGTGCGTATGTGACGGTGATTACGTAGGCGATCATTGTGAGTCTCGATGTCATGGATGGGTCAATCAGACGACAGGTGAGCTCTCTTCCGTGTCCTCTCTTTTGTTCATTTTTTGCGAAAGGAGTGGGCTCTTCAACTGCGCAATTCCTTCCAGGAGAATGCCTGTGTTCTGGACGGTTGTTTGGCAAAGCCTGTGATCTGGTTTGCGTCGAAGGCCAAGTGATCGACGGCAGGTGTAGATGCAGAGAAGGTTGGTTGCTTTCTCTTCGAGGGCTATTTTTTGTTTGTGCATTCTCATTCTCATTCTTGTCCTAAAATGTTTTCCCTTATTCTCCTATAGGAACACCCTCTTTGAATTTTTATTTAATTAATTATTTATTTACTTTTCTATTTAATGCAGTCATAGATGCGCTCTCTATCGCACGGAACAAGCTTATAACAATACCAGAAAAGCAGTATAATTCTTCTCGATCCCATTCGTTGAATGAGTAAAATAAATTGTTCAATTGAACAGAAAAAATCGTACCAGATCAGGCTCATCATTATTATGGAGAGAGGCAGAGTGGGTGAAAGCAAGATGAATAGGACAATTATTTCGATGCATATATCGCTGATGTATACTTATGTGACGATGACCTGAATGACTGATATATTCTTCTGTTTACACCATCAGTCAAGTAAAATTCGAAGATCTTGTTGAGTGCATGGTGTGATCTCTTTTTTGGTACACATTAAATTATTGCAGCCTCCTTGCGCTTTAAAACGAATTTCAATTTATTATTTTTCCTTGAGAAGTTGAAAAGTTATAAAATTCAAAGCAATGTGTTCGTTTATTGGGGCAGCTAGATATGCAAAAAAATTTTAAAAGAAGACATTAAATACTCCTTGGACAAAAATAATATTCTAACGTTCTGACAAGGAGAGGCTCTAAACGTGCGGTGAACTTTTGCGACGCAATTTTTACGGAATGTAGGATCCAGTGTGGGGAGTCCAAAACCACAGTTATTTTTTTCGGAATGCTCTTCCGTGGTCGAAAAAAAGGCGTGTGAATATGTGAGTGCGAAGTTAATCACGCCGTTCTGCCAGCCAACGGGTTTTGTTTGTTGGCGCAGTGGGTAGCGGTGTTGCTTCACGCGGGCGAGGTCGCAGGTTCGGTTCTTCTGCGATTCGACATTTTTGCATTTCATATGACTGGTTCAAATTTGAGGGATCCTGACATCTATACCATTTCTGGCGCTTTTTGCGCATTTTCCAGCTGTATGCTGTGGAGAGTAGCTTTCTTGCGGTTTGTTTATTACTGATCAGTTTTTAACCTAAAGACAGTGAATACGCAGCAGGACGTAATGAACCTCGCGCTCTCGTTTTCACACGCCTTTTTTTCGATCACAGAAGAGCATTCCAAAAAAATTAACTACGTACTTGGACACGGGACCCTACATCCTGTAAAAATTGCGTTGCAAAGCTCACCGCTTTTTTGGAGGCTCTCCTTGTCAGATTGGTTTAATGTAGAAGGAGCTCGCCTTGATTTGGAAGATGTTCAGTGGTACTTCAAAAGCGTCAACCCTGCTTAGAAGAGTGTTCAATTTGATTTAAGAGTGTCCGCTTCGAATTGAAAATTGCTCAGCTCGGTTTGAAGAACGTCCATTTCGATTATAAAGGTATCCTGTTTGCTTTAAAAAGTGTCTAATTTGACATCGAAATGCTATATTTGTACATAGTTTCTTGTCCACTTCTAGCGGCTAGCTCTCCATTTTTTAGTTGAGAAAAATAGCTTCTAAATTATAAGTGAGTCTCTTGGCTCATAATCATCGTTCCAAGCAAATGAAGCCATGATTCCAGGCTATATGGGGATGTCGTGTGCCACCTGTGACCCATCTTCTGGTCGGGAATGCGAAATCCCGTCGAAACGCCGAGGTGCCGTCAATTCCCGTCTGACTCTAAGCGGCCTCTCCTTCTGCATGATCACGATAGGGCTGCTGTGCGTTACGGCCAGGTTTGTCTTCAGTGGCTGCTTTATCACTGAGGACTGCATTATTGTGGATCACTCTCCTTTGTAGGAGACGTCGTGCTGGTCCTTTGCCGCCGTCAGAAGACACCTGGTATCGAGTTTTTCAACCAGCTCAGACGCGAGCCGCAAGGTAGCTTTATCTCTTCAGCTCTACCGAGTTTTCTCTTATTGTCTACTGGCTTGTCAAGATGTCGACATGACCTCATGTGTGGTGGATCGTGGATTCCTCGCGACAGGGCGCTGCTTGTCACGCCAGGAAGAGCGGCTGTCGTGCATGGAAGTAGCCGAAGCTCTAGGTAGGTTCATCTCGTAGTGTCACTCGGAAGCTTTCGAGTAAAACGGCGACTTTCAGTCGAGGAAGACGCCTAGCCACACCACCGCCTAGCTACACGTCCGTGGACAATCTGAACGACGATCAGTCACCGCCCACGTACGAAGAAGCGACCCGAATCATGGAGAACTCGGCGAGTAGCGCGGCGCTGATCCAGGAGCTCATCGACGAGACCGTGCAGACCGTCGAGGCGAAGGAGGAGTCGCCCGTCGAAGTGGTCGACACCACGAACCACACTACCAGCGCCACCACTCAGACCTCTACCGAAGAGGACGACAACGCGAACACGACGGTGTCGAGCTCAATCTGAGAGAGAGAGCTCTGGGACTCGTGGCCGGCAGAAGACTGTCTGGAGGAGTTATCAGCTGTTGACTGGTTGTTGCACTCCTTCCTTGAGAAGAGGAAATTTTAGTCGTGCGATAGAAGGAAATCAGCTGATAATGTCTATAGATGGTCTTTCAGCGGTCATTGTTAGAAGATGTCTGCATTTCCCCTGGGGTCAAGGAGCCAAGACGTGTGCTCCAACTAGCAGTTTCTTCGTTTGGTCCTGACTTTCATTCTCAAGTGTTCCATAAAGTTGGATCCTTCCACTTCCGCAAAAGTGACCTGCTTGGTCAGGGAAGGGCGTTCCTACTGTCGCTACCCTCCCCATTTCCGAAATGTGGAAAAGGTGATCCACGAAACAGGCTGGGCGCTCACATTTCATCTCTTACTGCTTATCCCCTAAACTAGTAGTGTGATCTCTCTCCAGTGTAATTTTGGTTTTGGCCTTCCGACACGTATCCTGTTCGGCATAATAAGATCCAATTTCGTGACCTGCGAAGTTCCTTAAGTTCCCGACTTTCCTACTCTACTTTCGTCTCTTACCTAAAGTTACAATAAATAGGCTTAGTGTTTCGATCCACCTTTCGTACATGTCACCGGTACCCGACACTATGAATGCAGCTTTACAGGGCTTAGTGGTACTCAGATGAAACTTCACAAAGTTTCTAGGCTTCTCGACACGTCAACTGGTTCAGTTTTCCCCAGCGGGACATCGTTCCTTTCTAAGCACCACCCATTACAGGGCTATTTGCCAAAGCGCAAGATCGGGTCCGTTATTTTAGTCCCTTATAGGTAAAAAACATTTTGGGCCTCTGTTAGTGTGAAAAATTAGAAATTATAAGAACCAGGAAACTGGTTCTTTATTTGTCCAATTTCACAGCACCAATCTACTTCCGGTTTAAATCCGAAGTTAAGGCTGATCCCTTCGTGGATGGAGGAGCTGCTTCTGTTGTCCTGAATTTGGCTAGCTTAGTTGGTTTCAGTTGTCAGGTAGACCTTTAGTACCTAGAATGTGCGATTTTGTCGAAAAAAGGGAATCTGAGGAGTGCGACGGAAATGGCGGAAACCGTAAAAACGGAACGCTGTAAAGAAGACGCTCAAAAACCTTGAGTAACACTAACGAATTTATCGATTAGGTTCCTGAAACAGATCCCTTCTATTTCCCTCCCCTTAAGTTACAAAAATCCTCCCTGGTAATACCGAATGATAGGAGAGTTCCCCAAGATGCCATCTTTGTACAATGTCGGAAATTGCTGAAGATTGGTTGACAGGAAGGAAATTTGAAGCAGATGATGATGAGGCGTTTGGAGCGATTAAGCTTTCAATCGTCGGATACAAAAATTCTCGCACAAAATTTTCAGAAGTGATATCATTTGTGAAACGTTAGATTCTTATTAACTAATTGTTAATGTGACCTAAATGAGAAGCAGGAGCGGGCTAGTCAATGACAACCAATCAGAGCATAGACAGAAACGTCTGGCAGCCAATCAGGGCATCGACTCTCCACTCCAAGTCTACATGGCACATCCATTCGATTGGACTTGCCGTATTGGTTTGATGCGTTCCCCCCATGCAAGCAGTACCGCTCATTTACAGGCTCCAGGAATTCAGGTCCTGGAATATTCCCAAACTAGTCGAAACGGCCCCGGGTCATGCAGACATCTCTCATAGGCTTACGTACAATACTGGTGGTACAAACGGCCTGATATTCAGGGTGATATCCGGTGCATGGCAAGCCACTTGCCCACATTTGAATTTTATTCTGTTTTCCAGGGTGAGGCTCAGCGCCTCCCTCTGCCCTGTTCCTCCCAGTTCTTCTTTCCTCATCTGTCTCCGTCGCCATTGCCATTTCTTCGTGTTCACGAGAACCCGCCATCAGGGTCCTTCATGTACATACATACTCTTCGACCTAGCCGCCGCACTCGTGCGCGCAAGGTATCTTCGTTAGGCCGGTATGACTATAACGTCTAGATGTTGTGCGTTCACGTCGTAGTCAGCTATCCGAATGTCTGAGCTTATCACCCACTACTTCCCTTCCACGCGATCGCCTTCGTCTGTTCACAGTTTCCATGACTATGCCATATGCCTGCACTCGACGAGTGCACTGGGTTCCTCGTCGTTCGTATCCTTCGTTTCATACCCTTAGCATACATACATCTCTCTGAAACTCTTACGCATTTTGTGTCTATCCTATTATTGTTTCTGTCCGTCATGAGAAGAATCAATGTGTATTTTTTACGTTGCAAACGGGTTCTATAGATTGTTATTTTTCTGGAGATTTGTTCTCGAAAGAAGCATAAATATGTGAAACACTTGGCGCTTCCGCACCGTGTCATTGGTAGCTTCATCGCTTGTGTACTAGGTTAGCATCCTGCCCGGAAAGTACAGAGTACGACTTCGAGTCCAGCCTGGCGCAAGTTTAGGTTGTGACTAACAATGGAAGGATACTAGGTAACCATGGCACTTTGGGGCGAGATGCACATCACGGGATGCGACTTCGAATGAGCGGAGTTATGGACCATTTTCAGTTTAGCTCATTTGCCCTCTAGCTACAGGCAGAGCGGGCCAGTCACCAGAGAGTGAACTTAAGGCCCCCACAGAGTTCTGCGGTAGCGCCGCAGCCCTATGCTTAACCACAGGACAGAGACGCAGAGCTCGCCGCCGGCGGCGTTCCTGCCCTATCCTTAACCATAGCGGCGAGCGGCGTTGCCGCAGAACTCTGTGGGGGCCTTTAGGTAGGGTTAGCTACATAGCTCCCGGGCAATGATGGCGCAGTGAATAGAGGAGCGGCGTGATGAGACGTGATAAACTGAGGTTCGACCTCGCTGTGATGCAGGATTTTGCACTTCCTAAAAGGGATCTGCTACGATCAACGAAAACTCTCTATATGAAATCGCAACGGAAAAGAAAGGAAAAACACCAATTTCCTTGGTATGCACTGCTGCACTTTCACGACTTCGGAGGTGGGAAAGATTCTTCACTTAAATTGGCCTAGAGATGTTATTTATGGCGCTCATTTCCCATGTGAGATCCGTTTTTAAAGTTATGGGCGATTACGGTAGGTTACTGTAGGTACAGGTGAGCAAGAATTAGTGGCATGGGTGAGCGACCCTCATTCACCCATACCCACTGTAACCAATCGCAATTTCAAAAGCGAATCGTGTCTCGTGAAATACTCTCTTTGTCTAAAAGTTCCGCTTACAATGCTCCGCCCACGAGGCCCCGACCAATAGCACCACGCCTCGCACGACTGGTTGTATACTTCTCTCATAAAGTACGGAGACAGGAGAAAGAATGGTTAAATGGCGCAATCCAGTCTCTAGACCCGCGCTCTTTCACACAGGGAGAATTGCCGGTGCATATGAGATCTCGACAGAGCATATTTGGTGAATCGCTGACAGTTCGTTTCAACAAGAAAGAAGTGCATCGCGCAATCCGAGTGTGCTATCGAACGATCCTCCATCCGAGGATTCTCGTTGTCTAATCCAAGAGCGCCCTTGACTGACTGTGTTCTATCAGAGTGGACTTGGTGAAAGCTAAATGCCCTTTTTAAAATGGTGGGGAAAGAAGTGTACGGCGCAATCCCATAGCTTTGTTAGAACTCTATTTCCTAACGAGAATTGGGCGGTTGGGTTAATTTCAGTTTTCAATTTCAATTTCATGTGCTTTCATGCCATGAGCGCGTGAAAACTGACAGAGCTCTCCATGCAATTTAATGTGTGAATCCAACTGCCTTGCTTAGTGCTGTAAACCCTCTAAGCACAGAAGGAGGAGGTGATGGACGTCGTTGACGAGGGACGTGACAGTTCCGTCAAAATTGTAAAAATTCGTTGTTGCTGGTGAATCTATGCAAAGGAATTCTGAAGACAACATAGGTTTCTTCTTCATCTCAGAATGTCGTGACAGAAGCTAAAAGCTGGTTGTTCTCGCAATGAGTTCAAGGTATAAGAAGACAAGCTGTAATTCGTGTTCAGAATCTCCACAGTATCGTCCTTAAAACTTCTAAACAAAGACGAAATTAATTCAAACCTTGGGTAGCCCTCTTCAAACTGATTTGGATTCTGGGAAAGGATGAAAATGAAAAGAATCATGGCAAAAGGGCACAAACAACGCTGCTATCTGGCCTTCCGCGCCGTTTTCCAATCCTCTTGGTGGGTATTGCAGGTCTAATCACCGGGTAGCTAATCTGTTAATGTCATAACTATTTTAGCGCCTTGAATATCCTGTGATTTTAGTGTCTGATGTTTTGATGCCCTTACGTAGAGTAAAACGTGCAGTTTTAAATACATGCGATGTGCATGAGATGACTGCCAAACACTGAAGAATGTGTGCCACTTTCCGATTTTCGAATCATGGAGCTTTATGGCTTGAATCTTAGAATTGCGAAGTCAAAATTAAATTTGAACTTTAGGTGCTATGTAAGAAAGAATCTGTCTTAAAATTTCAGTTGTAAAATACTGACATGAGAGAAATAGAGACAGAGAAGCTTAAATTAACAAAACGATTTCCTGAAAATTGACGATCAGACAGAGGAATTGGAGGAAGCAAAGCTTAAGCGGTGTTCCCTTAATGTAGCTTAAGGTTTGATGTAACACAAGTATGCTGCTAGTTCACCAACTTGCAGAAAAAAAGAAAAAAGTTCAATTGTGGTTAGTCCGAACCCCTCGGTGTGGTGCCTCGACAAAAAGACGTACCAATGACAAGTTCCGAATCTCCTTTTTTTAGTGGGACGACAATGGAAATGCTTCTAAGTACATAGTAGTGGTCTACGATAAAAGGCGGATCATGAGCAATGGTGTTTAGAAGATGGCTCGCGAGGTATTAGGGTGTAGCATAAATTCTGTCCGCTTTTGGATTTTTCGGATTTTTTTATTTTTCTAAGAAACAACCTACAATCAGTGAACAATGTAATTACCACTACCACTGATCACTTGCCGCCACCTTTTTGGCAATTGTTCACTTCCAAGCCTGTAGAACTCTGGAGGTTTATACGAGTAGAATGCATTCAGGTCCTGTTCCAAGTCACTTCTTTTATCGTATGCTTTCCTATCCAAGAAATGCTGCAAATAACGGGAAAGGTGGAAGTCGGGTGGTGCTAGATCAGATGAATAGAGTGATGGGGTAGGTCTTCTTATTTCAGTTCCACCAAGTTTCCTGGAAAGCGACGTACGGGCGGGCGTTGTCGTGTAGAAAGCAAAGTCTTCTTTCGTTGCTTGGGTCTCCGATCCAGTGCAGGCTTGATGCGTTCCAGCTTGAGAGAGTAGATGTCAGCGGTCACTGTGACACTTGTCTTGCAGACGATCCCAGTATACAACTCCAGAGACCACCACCAAACCGGCAACATCACTTCCATCTCGTGAACTTTTAATTCTACGTCTGGTTCGGAATCCGCGTCCATCCACTTCGTATGTCTACTAACCAGGGAAGCCCATGAACTTCCCCAACGTTCTCAACGAGACCTCTATGATCTTGTAAGGCATCGGACGAGGCCCACAGAACTGTGCTTCTTTTGCTACGGGCCACTGGGTGGTCCAAAAATGGACAACTATTACAGCAATATATACATTAGGATATATCATGCTGAAGTGGTTTCAAAGTGACCTTTCCTGGAGCGGATGCAGAAAGCCAAACGTTTCGAGAAGTTTTGGGCGATGGGCCGCAGGTCATCAGGAGACGATCTTTCACACTCCTGGCGCAAGGATTCCTTTAGTGACTCAAGACTGGGGCGGCGTTCAACTCCGGCCCTATCCTCTAAAATGCCCACACACTGTAGTTCATCGGATCCAAATCCGGAGAATACGGTGGCCATTCCGAAGGGTGATGAAGTCGGGGAAATTGACCTTGCACCACGCTTGCGTACTCTTCGCCTTATGTGAGGGAGGAGAGTTTTGTTGGAAATGGGCATCACCGAAGTGCTGCTGGGCCTAAGGAAGAACTACAGAACTACCAACTTCACCCGCACATGCTTTCCGTGTGGATACGATTGAATCAAAAACGACTGAATGATATGCGCATCAATATTGGCAGCTTCTTTCGATTTCGATGTAAAAGTAGTATACCACATGGGTGTACTTTCGCCAGTCCTGTTTCTTGCTTACATTTCTGACTTACCCTCGACGCTAGCCATAAACCCACATGTTAAAGTTGAAGATGCGTGCTGACGATATAAAGATTTATGGAGTCTGTAACCATAACGACAAAGCTTCCATCCATCAAGCACTAACACAGGCCATCGACAGTATGATGGATTAAGCTGACGCTTAGCAAATTCCTGTCATTCTCTCTAAAAGAACAGTTTTCCACATTGTGATGCCACTGCAATGGATTATAATGTTAGCGATTGCGAGCTGCTTTCTATTTTGTAGAAACATGAACTGCAAAGACAGCTCTATACTGTTTTAGTTTATATAAATCATATGTCCCTCTCCAAAAAGGTTCGAAGTCAAGATTAAGGAGGTTCAGAAGTGTTTCATTAAAAAATTTTTTGCAGATGTGTATCAAGCTCTAGTGACATGGATACATTGGTAAAGGCTACGCGTTACTCAATCCCTTTTAGGACGCGCCACGCATTCTACTCCTATGGTATGTCGTTGTGATTTGAATGCGTATTTATTTATTTATTTATTTATTTATTTATTTATTTAGACGTGCAAATAGTTACAATTACACGCAGAGAAAAAACAAAACACTCAACAACAAGAAAAACAATACTACAACACAACGCATAGTAACTACTTAGCTACTCTAGGAGATATCTGTCCACGAGCCTCTTAAACTGAGCTAATGAATCAGGGAGCACATACATATTTTTTGAGAACGTTAAAAACTCAGAGCCGGCCCTTTGGGTAAAAACGGAAGCACGGATGGAGCTCTTCGCCTTGGAGAAATGGATTTTCCTTCTTCTGACTACCTCTTGTATTGGAATTTTGTAGCGTGTAGAACTCATCAAGCTTTAGTGCTACCAGTTCAGTAATCATTTTGAAAATCATGACCAAGCCATTTCGTTTCCTACGAGTCTCAAGACTGGAGATGTTGAAACTTTTGTTGCGATTAGAGGCTGGAGGTATGGTGGTGTAATCATACCCATATAAGCGTATCCAGAGCTTTCTAGTGAAGCTATTTTGAACTGCTACAAGCCTTTGTACACTACTCTTCAAGTGGGGGGTAAAGACTGTGGTACCGTATTCTCGTAAAGGGCGAACATATGATTTATATATGCTACCAAAAAGTGTGGTGCTGATTTTATAGACAAGGGTTTAAATATGCTGTAAACGATTCTCTCAGCCTTCTTCGCGATGCCTTCACAGTGGTCAGTGAAAGTGAGTTTTTTGTCCATAATAAACCCCAGATCTCGTATCGTATCTAGACTAATTTACGGGTTCCACCAAGCATGTAGTTGTATCTTGCTGTCTTCGATTTACCAAGATGAAGAAGTTTAGTGTTTGAAGCAGATAGAGCAGATCTCTTTAATGGCACCTTGCAAAGCCAAGCAGTCTTCTGGTTTGCTAATATTTTTGTATAGTTTTACGTCATCATCAAACAAACTACACTTCACGTTGAATTTGTCTATTTGATCTGGTAGGTCAGAAGTGTAGATAATAGAGAGAACTGGTGATAATACCCCACCCCATTGGTCACCCTATACGTATCCGAAAACGAATCTTTGATTTACACTTGGAATGTTCTGTCCGTGATAAAACTTTTTATCCACGCAATAATTCGATGACGCATTCCAACGGTTTGATGTTTTGAACCAATTTTTTAAACGGTACTTTGTCAAACGCCTTGCTAAAGTCGAGGTAGATGACATCAATATCATTGTTTGCATCGAGTGCTTTGGTCCAGTCATTTAAGGTAGACAACATTGATATCTCTGTTTACCGCTTGACTCTGAACCCATGTTGGTTCTCAGGTAAGATTCCGTTTTTCTCAATGTACTTCACTAACTCTGTCTTCAAAATTTTTTCGAATGTTCTATTTGGCCCAATGACTTGCGGTGGCCGGCCGATGAACAAGTCACTGCTCTATCCTTCCCAAACAAGTCTCGTGCCAATTTACCGACCATGGAGATGGAAGGCTTGGTTGGCCTGGGCGGAAATCCGAGCCAACAACCTGGTATCGAGGGCACGCGACAGCCGGCACCTCCTCCGACTGGCCTACGCGCGCCCTAGTGAGCTCACCGCCTTCAGAGAGAGTCACCACTCGGCAAATGACGGCAGCGGTAGCGAAGTTGCTCTACTTTAATGGTGGATCAACGAGCCTCAGAAGACGACGAATAGGTCGAAACGTTAAGCCGCTCTATAGAACTTATCCACCTTACAACCTTGTTCGGCACAGGAGCATTGACAATAAAGAAAATGCCGAGGGTTTATCAAGAGAGTACTTATTGATTGATATGCAATAAAAACGCATGTGGAAGTTCAAAACAAATCGTGCGAGATAAGGGAGAGCTTACTAAAATATTCTGACAGCTTTCCATCCCTCAAATTTTTGGCATACCATATTGCGGACAATCAGATTTTGAAAGACTGACAGAGAACCCTAGCATATCTTCATTTCCACTTAGTGTTTTGTTGAAGCTCCTGTAAGTGTCTATAACTGGAGAAATTGAACCTAATCTGATGCTTAACAACGGAAATGCAAAGTCTGAGCTTTCCCCTTAAACCTCTTCAGCTCTGCTCCAAAAGAATGCCTCTTGAAACTCTTTCCTTAACATCTTTTCCTGCCCGCACTTTTTGAACATATCCGCTCTTTCTTGTTCCCTTCCGATTGCATTTTCTTTCATTTGAGCATCATTTCGCTCTGAAGAGTTTGCAGACCGAGAACCCTGGATCTTGCATGACAATTTGGCATAGCATTACACTGTATTCGAAAGGAGGATCTCATATGGAACTTCCGTGTAAACAAATTAGCACATTTTGAAAGAGTTTCATACCTTTGTTCTTGAATTGATTTGATCCAAATATGCCGAGCACCACCATCGAAAGAACATAGGACTTAAAAGCTCGTAAAAGAAAGTTTGAGTCATTATTTCATCATACTCGTCGTGATAATGGATACCTGGAGGGCGAGCTAGGTTATTCACGTTTGCGGTACACTCTCAAACTGGCGAACTTCAACTTTGCGCGGGGTGTAAATCCTCAGTCAAGAGATAACTGAGATGTTTCAAGAGAATCATGATCATCACGAAAACCAGTGCATAATGCTCCATCCTAGTAGGTCCAAGGCGTGAGTGGAGTTCTACATTCAATAGTGGGAAGTACGAAGATCATAGTGACGCTGTGAAGCAGGGTTTTGGAGTTAGGTGCACCAACAGCACCAGTTGATGCGACATAAGAAGCGACGTATCAAACCTCCCGTAATGCACCAAAGAGAAGTACAGCGACCAGGCCTATCGTCTCCTCTTAATGCCCTCCTTGTGGACACCGAAGACACGACACGGAACAGTGCAACGTGCTTGAAGAAATTATGACAGAACAGCGTTTTGCGGAACAGTTGTCAGTCGTGTTCCCGCGAATCGTTCTGAAAGTTTACACAAACGTTTATTGAACTGCGAGACAAACAATGGGAGATGACGTTATGGAAAGCTGACCAATCCTACCCGTAATACGAAACAAACCAGGGAAGGGTATAGACCTCGGGCGCTCACAGACCTGATCGTTGAGCCGTTTAGACCTCCACCTGGTACTATACTCATACTCTCAAACGACATGCGATCCTCCTCCAGAAGCGCATCGTGTACATAGGAATACTTAGGCTCGTCACAACGGATACATCTCACTCATATCTCGATCGCATCTTGCTAGACAACCCGTACCCCTATGCCTTGAGAGCCGCTGTCTTGCCCTGTGGACCTTCTTTGCTGTCTCGAAACCACCACAAGCTCTCCTGAACTGCCCGACCTTAGCGCCAAACTCATTATGACCTTTACCACCCCTTCCTTAATACCTGTTTAGAACACTACTCATGTTCTGCTCTCCACTGCTTTGGTTCCAACATTGGCCGTTAGCAATTTGGACAGTCATGGAGACTCTCGTTTAGGAAAAAGTCGTACTCGAAGCGGAAGATCGCACCGCACGAATTGCACGCAAAGCCTTCTCAGGACAACGGGTGCTCTCACGGCGCGCACTTTCTCAAAAGTTGCAAATATATTCCTAGCATCTTTTACGCTATGTACCTGCAGAACGAATCGCCTCCGAGGGGTAGTGCCTGAGCCGAGTGACATCTATAAATTCATTCTGAGTCTTCTTCGAAGTTGCTGACGTTTGTCGGATTACACCGCCTTCCCTCTCCTCCATCTCCAGAGACATACAGGTAGCTACGCACTACAAACACAAGGAACGTCTGTGGGCTTACTCCAACGATCTCAGCAGGACCTATATGGCCTTGTAGGGCATCTAACGAGGAGCACAGTAGTTAGGTGTGCGCTTTGCTGCGAGCCTCTGGTTTCTCCAAAGGTGAAGAGAATTGTCGACTAGTAATTCGTCAATAGGAAGTCCAGGGTCCTCCCTCATGCAACCGTATAACCTGTATAACCTGTCGTCCCGTTGATCATCGACTTGCTCGAGCGGGCGCCAGCAGCGTCTCATTCGTCCCTGTCGAATGCCAGAGTGCTCCAATGGATCCTTCTCGCTCGAGGGACACGAGGAGCGTCATAGCGGTCGGTCAGGGCTTTCACGAAGAAGTCCGACCAACGCATTGGTGGGCGTCCTGGCGTTCTCTTGACATCCCGCGGAATCCAGTCGGTGATGGCTCTCGTCCAGCGGGTGTCTGCGAAGCGCATTACGTGGCCGGCCCACCTAATTTTCGACAACTTGGCCCACGCTACAGCGTCTCTGATCTTCGAACGTCGGCGAAGCTCGGAACTCCGGAGGCCTTCTCTCATTTGCGTGGGTTGTGTCACTCCGAGCATTGGCTACAATCAAAACAGCAACAACTCCGAGCATCGTCCTCTCGATTCCACGCTGCGCGACGCTGATCGTGTGTTCATCCTGTTTTCGCATAGTCCAGGTCTCTGAGGCGTATGTTAGGGAAGGAAGAAAAGCGCAATCGAATAGGTTCTTCGTCTTCTTCATGAATTCTTCAACGCTCTTAAAAGCTTTCCAAGCCGCTCGTTTCCTCCTGCTCTGCTCTGGTGCTAGGTCATTGGCCATGCTGACTTCGCCACCCAGATAGACGTAGCTGGAGCACTCGGAGATGTTCGTTCCGTTGAGCGAGAATGGGGCATCAGAAACTTGTCCGTTCCTCATGAACATCGTCTTCGTAAGATTCAGCTGCAGTCCAACGTTCCCACATACACGATCGAAGTCGGCCAGCATTCGCTCTGCCTGGCTGATGCTCGGTGTTATGAGCACGATGTCACCCCATGCAACTAAGGCTGATTATTCTGCCAAGCTCGCTTTAACCAAACTCGTGTGAGCTTTCCAATTTTAAGATAAATTTGGGTCAGAATTTCTTTTGCACACGGGTAACTCGGCGGTCTTAATAACTCTCGAGCTTACGTCAGGTCAAAACGGGTTTACTGCTTTGCTGTGCGACAATTTTTTGCAATTTTTGGACCTCCAAATGCTCTCCAACAAAATCACATCTAACTGCTGTGCTTCTTGTTAGAGGCTCTATAGGAGAATGTAGTTAAGAATCGTTGGATAAACTCACGGACGTCTCTTGTGAGTGTCGTCAACGTTGCCCAGAAATTGAAAGAAATTAGAAAAAATTAGAATCTCGGCATTTTCCCCAATTGCTTTAAACAGCTGCATTCGTCAAGATCCCTGTAGCACTTTCCATAACAAGGGACGCCATCGTGCGTTCTGTATGAGAAACCATTGGGTAAAGTTGTACGCCCGACAGCCAGGATAGCTGGTGATCATCAGGCTGGTCAGTAGTACATTATCTCATTTTTCCATAGACCATTCATCGTGAACATTTCAGAACTCGGCACTGCACATTTATTGTTCCGATACTTCCCTAAGAACGAAGTAGTTGGTATCCCAGACATAAAAGAAATCCGCATCAATAGTAATAAACACGGTAGGTTTGTAGGAAATCATTTTCGCCAGCTGTCTGAGAGAGGGCATGCAAGCTCTCGCCTCTCATTCCCTTGCCTAAATCTACCGTACAATAAAGAGGCACGTCGGCTACCGTACATAAGCTATGACATAAGAATTGACCTCTTAGGATTCATTAGGTAGGAAAAAATTAATGCCTAATTTGATACGCTTGCTGTGAGGATATGTACGTGTATAGGCATTATGGCACTCATTATACCGTTGAACACTTGGAGTTAGTAGAGCTGCATATTTATTAATCGCAGTTAAACTGACAAGATCTCTTATAACGAAGATCTCAACAATGACTTCATCATTGAATACCCGCAACTAAGCATCTTAACGGCGACTCTCGTGGCTACTGCACGTCTTGTATGGAGATCGGTGACTCGTATCGGATAAGCTCGTCCCGGAGAAGCCCTGAAAATGTAATAATAGGTACCGCTTTCGGTTTGTGGTGGAGATTTTGGAGCCTAATCGTAATGTCATTGTCTAGATCAGAGCTTTGACGCACTTTAGTTCAAGAGATAAAGAAATAAAGGGGTGAGAAGGGGTCATACTCTCGTAGGCTCTTTCAAGTCGTAACGCTAAAGATAATGTTGAAATGGCTGTGCCAAAACGGCTCACCTTGGACGTCACTGAGACTAAGTGAAGACAGATCTCGATGCTCGGCCTCGATGAGTGGAACAGTGCCGACGTTCTTTCGAAAGGTGAACAGATAAGGATGTCGCAAGAGATCAGCTAAGGAACAGCGAGCTCCCAGAAGTAGGTACAGGATATTCCGGGCGTGGAAGTCTGGAATGTTGCCTTTACACCATGGTCTTCTTCAGACAGTGGAATCTGCTACGCAACCTACCGACTAATCCCGACTCGGTGTTACCCTGGAGGATCTTCCGCCAGTCGAGGTCGTTGTCGCTCTTGATCTTCGACAGCTTCAGGAAGGAGTCCTCTTCGAGTAGTAGCCGAGCCAGGATCGAGCCGACCGATATAATGTCCTCTAAAAAAGTCCACTTGAAGGAGCAATTTTTTAGCGACAATCTCTATATCATGAACTTCTGCACTTATTAGAGGTTATATTTCCCAATAGCATATCCGAGTGAACTGAATGAAACTTTTTTCTTTTGCCTTAAAAATAGCGAAAATTTTTGTAAAAAAAAATATCTGTGGTGACGATCCGCCAATATGCAGAACCCACACGGTAAACGACTCCATTAACTAGATCGTTGACTAGACTCTTGTTTAATGCCAAAATACGAACATTGGCAGTAATCAGTCACCTGCAGGATACGCCACACACTCTACATACCGCTATGTTACATGGCTAGGGCAAAGGAAATTGTTCGCAGATCAATGTCATACTGAAGAACAAATTCGAAATCGGAAGATTTTGTTCAAAGTTGAGAGAGTTGACTTGAGTTCATGGCGCACACCAAATAAGATCGAACAGTGCAGACTAGTCCTGTGCTCTCAAACTTTTCACTACGGGTACATACTGTGCCTGGAGTAATCATAGGCAAGAAAGAATAGGGTCCAACTCTGTCTATGTCATCTGGTCTTCACTGCTAGAATACTTTCAATTATTGCTCTAATTAGATTTACTTACATACATTACATTTCGCTTTAAGGAACTGGTTTCACATTGTCATACTGTAACTGTATATTTTTTGCTGAATAGGAGCGCTCGAATACTAGAGCATTTTGATGCCCTCTAAGAAAGCCGTTCTCAGGGAAGATATTTTTTTTTATAAAAGAAGGAACAATAAAAATATGTCTTCTTTATTCATTTAAATTAATCGCGTAACTGTGAGCACGTCAGCCCCGGAAAGCAACTGGAGCGCAAGGTTCCAGTCCCATTTGAAGTCAAATTCTTGTGACCGTATTTTGTCATCCTTTTCATCGTAGCATTTGATTATGGCCAGAGTCTAAGGAATAGATATCGGCGTGGGTAAATCGTTTTGTTGGATACACCACGAATTCTACTTCCATGAGCTACGTTTTAGCCAATTTTAATACGTCTTAGGTCTACTCGCGGGCGTGTGCAGCGCAATCGGAGGACGTGCCGGCCGATGCTCGCACCCGATACCAAGCTCCCGGTTCGGATTTCCCACTCCGGCTTCTGTGAAATTGTGCCAGACTTGTCTGAAAAGGATAAAGCGCTGGCTTTTTCATCGACTGGCCACAGCAAGTCATTGTATGGATTATTACGCATTCAATTCGCCCCCACGACATCCCGTAAAAGTAGAGTGCATGGCGCATCCCACAAGGGATTGAGTAACGCCGTCCTTTGTCATTTTGTCCTTTATTAGGTCTACACGTGTGTTCAGAGAGTTGTGATAGTTAGCCGATAGACGCGTCAGTGTTTTATCCTCCACAGACAAGTCCTGCACCAAATCGCCAATCCCAAGAGGAAGAAAGGCTTCGTTAGCCTGAGCAGGATCCGAACTCTAGACCTTCATTCGTAAGGAGAAACCCAGACATCTGCGCCTCCTTCCAGTGCATGTGCACGAAAATCATAAGCTGTATTGAATTAAAAATGCGTTTGTTTATCTATTTGATAACCGCTAAAGGAATGCATTAGGTCATTCTGGCACAATTCCCTTTTTTTCTTAAAAATTTGTGCAAAACCAACCTTTGATCTTTTCATCCTTTGCGTGTTGCATCACGTCACCGTAGGAAGACAGTTTGAGTACGGCATCCGTGTTGATGAATACCGAGTTCAAAGTTATATTCTGAAGCAGATCACTGTTAGTTTTTTTGGAAAGAGAGGGCGAGTAAACTGTTATAGAATTAAATATGTAGGACTAATATTGATCTGTTCTCGAGTTTTCGAGAAAATTGCGATTACTCTTTAACAAATGTGTGTGCCCTGGTTAGTTTGCATCAAGTATGGAGCTCGCCGTTATCGTAAGCCCGTCAAAACCTTCGAACTATGAAATCCGAGACCTTCAACGACTACTCGTCTTCGTCACTTGCGAAAGAACAAAGGCCAATAGCCAGAGCGAAGGCCACATGGAAGTGAGGTTATTCATGTAGTATTCCGAGCCCTGTAACCCAACACCAGAACATACTTACCCCGTGGTAGAGACCGTTCGAATGAAGAGGTTCCAGAGCTGAGAGCAGCTGATAGACGATCTTCGCGATGACGAAGTGATTCAGATGCTCGTCGACGATGTCGGCCAGACGCCCGTCCATCATATCCGTCACGGTGTAGAGGCTGTCGCCGACTTCAAACGCGTCCAGCACGGACAGGATCTGAAAAATTGCCACGATTTACACACCGATCACTGGCTTCTAACGCAAAGAGCAAGTAGTTGAATCTCACGTTAGGATGCGGTAGGAGTCGTCCCCATTTCAGATTGTGGTAGACCCTGGCGGTTTGTTCCTGGTCTTTCAGAAGTGTCTTTCGGATGATCACATTCTCCTCGGTAAGCAGGTCGGCTCCAGAGCTGAAATTTATGTTTAGAAATTAAGCACAAAGAGCCTCCCGAACACGTTTTAAAAGCGAAAAATCGCTCTGATCCCTGGTAACATAACGGTAATCGAACAATGCAAAGTGATTTGTGGATTCTTTAAAAATGTTATTGGGATCACTTGTGTAGCCTAAGGAAGTGCGCACCAGACCAATCAGGCCTCGTCGAAAAAGCGCGCCAATCAGAGGAGATGTGAAGGTGTTTGATTGGTGCTCTGATTGACTGTGAATGGCTGACGCCTTCCACCCTCCTCATGTAGCACAGATTAGCGACAGTTTAGAGCACCCAGTATGTGCTCGACTGCTTGAGGAATTGGCAGCTATTGGAGGAGACTTTTAGTTGTTTTCGAACGTTTTCAAGTGTTTTTTTTATAAATTCCTGTATATATCAATATGCAAGCTGAGTGTAAAGCAAAACAAAACGTGTTCGCCGTAATGGTTCATGAAGTCACAGTAAACTATTGACTATATGAACACACCATACTGTACGGCTAGGACCGGCTTCGATAATCTCCAGATTCGCAAATCGTCGTGGCAGCATCAGTAAGTGGCCGGAGATGTTTACGGAATCGTAGCGAGACCATGACACCTTCTTGCAAACTTCCCGCTTTCGCATGGGGCTTCTGAAAACAGAGGACTTGTTACAAGGAAGAAAAGCTGAAGAATATGAAACACTGGGCTTCCATAGTTTCTTGCTTACAGTAGGCCATAGGCGTCATAGATAAAACAGTGTTATCACGAATTTAAGGAGTGAAGGCAGAAGCCCTCCCTCATCGGTGGATTTCTGCCTTGGGTTTTATTTCGAATGCAGTCGAGGACATACATATCAGCTAATGGCCTGTGAAATTAGCTCCAAAATTAGCTAAGCTGACGCAGATGGACAGTAGAAGCACTTTTCTTCACTGCTTGGCTAATATTCTAGAGGGGAATGAAGCACACTGAATAATTTTCAGGGTTCTGGTCCTGCCCAGACAACCTCCATCCCTCTGAGGTCTAAATCTGTGGGAACCTGTGTCCGAAATGTATAAACTACTAGCTTTTATTCGGCAGGGCAGTGCATGTAATTACATCATTTTCATGTCGAATTGGACAGCTTTCAAATCAAATAGCCTATGACTTTTGAAATCAAATCGAACTCTTCCATATTGAAATGACAGGCAGGTCAAACTACAGACTCAATAAGATGGTTAGAATAACATTTTGTTTGAGTAAAATGTGGTATTGAAAATTCTTTGAAACTTTTTAATTTACCTGCCACAAGAAGTGTAAAAGATTTCTGGAATTTTAATTTTTTGAGAAAAATAATCAAATGAATGTGTCTTAAAGCACAGCAAAGAAGTAAGTATACTGCATAAAAAGATGAGATCGCGTCATACGCGCAAAAAGTTTGTCACAACTTGAATCGATTGATAGTGTAAAGCCACTCACGTGAACCATCAAAGTGAGGATATGCGTGTTTCTTACAGTTGTTTTTGTTGTATCGTTAACAGGTGTCAAACTTCATGCAAACAGAAGTTCTGCTATCAATCGGAGAAAAGTCGCGACGTCTTGGAGAAAGGCATGGCGTTATCTTTTTTGATTTCAAAAAAATGGCCGCCTTCCTGCTACTTAAAACCACTCACATCGAGCTTCGTCGAGGAACATTGAAATTGGATTGCCAATTCTGAAGCTCAGGGAACCAACAATTCTGATGAAGTATCAAACCATTATGTTCCCTCAAAGAATTAGAATTTTATCTTTCAAGCAATTTTCACATATGTATGAGGTTGATGAATTAATACTTCAAAGAAAGTTATACGAAACATTTTCCTTGAAAAAAAATTATTCTAGCCTTTCTTTGGAGTCTCTAGATTATTTTAAAGAAGGCCATTTTGATTTGGAAGTGTTCGCTTTGATTTCAAACGCCTTAGGCTAGCCGAAAAGAGTGAATAGTTTCATTTACAAGATGTTCAATTCGACGTGAAAATGGTATACCTGGTGAAGCTACCGTCTTCTGATCCAGCTGAAGGCTCTAGCCCTGCAAAATCACCAGAAGAGTTATTCAGGACGGTTAGAATGTAGACTAAAACGCTAAATCCCAAAATTGCCCCCTAATGGGCGAAAACCTGCTGCGTCCGGTGTCTTCCAGATTGCCCTAGAAAGTCCTCGAAGCACAGTACTCACGGTTTGGCGGCGGTGGGTGAGATGCGCGGTGTGCTTGGAGTAGACGCCATGCTGTTCAGGTGATTGAAGATGAGATTGCCGCCGGATCGTAGACACGAATTCCAGACGGTGTTCCAGAGACTGCGAACGTGATCCTCTGAAAGACGAGCGATGACGGCAATGAATGAATGACCAGAAAACGGCTATGCAACTGGGAATGGCCACGCTCACGGCCACGGCGCTGCAGACAACATCACTGATCAAACGTGTCCCTTTGGGCTGACGATGAATAGCGTGAACTCACACACCAAAGAGGAGGGACAAGGAGGGGCACCCTGTTAACTCCTACGAATTAGGTTAGTTTTTCACGGAATAGATCGCCTGTCGTTAATGAAGAGAGCTCGTTTTGAAGAATTTCACACGACGGCTAACTACGTGGGAAGATTCCCAGAAAGAGCAGACTCGCAACCACGGCGATGTTTTGAAGATGAAACTTCCCGGAAGTAGAGAATAGGTGGGCGGACCGAAGCCATCCACGATGTGGATAATTTTAATAAGCGCTTCCGGTGTTGCACAGGAAGCTCTCCAATATTAGCGCTCCAATGCAAACAAATGAGGAAGGAATTCAGCAGACGGAACCGGGAATAGGATTCTCTCGGCTGATCCAGAGAAAAATCGTAAAGCAAATGTTGAAGGAGGTATGCTGTGATGCTCTAGCTAGCAAAAGAGGGAGGTATAAATCAGAGCTGGAAATTAGTTATAATTAGGGCGTGCCGTAGCGCAGTCGGAGGAGGCGCCGGCTGTGGCATGAGAAGGATGAAACACTGTGTTGTCCATTGGCTGGATAACGCAAGTCATTTACTAGATCATATCTATCATAACCAAGGGGCGTGGAGCGCAGTCGGAGGAGGCGCCGGCTGTCGCCTGCACCCGATACGAGGTTCCTGGTTCGGATTTTTCGCCCAACCAACCAAGCCTACCATCCCTCCGGGATCGGTGAATTGGTACCAGACTTGTCTGGGAAGGATAAAGCGCTGACTTGTTCATCGGCTGGCCACCGCAAGTCATTGTATGGCCAAATACGCATTCAACTCGCTTACACGACATCCCGTAGGAGTAGAATGCGTGGCGCATCCCAAAGGGGATTGAATAACGCCTTTATCCTTTATCCCTTATCTATAATAACCATCCAAATCGCCTCGTCGATACCGCGCAGAAGTGGAATGCGTAGAGCATCCCAAAAAGGATTGAATAACGCCGTCCTTTCTCCCTTTATTTTGACAGGGTTTTCTAGCTAATGGTCAATTTTGTCGACAAACTAGGTACCATAGAAAAAGGTACCAAATCTTTGAAATTCGTAGTGAAGAAGATGTACGAGCGTATACAACAACCACATGTATGTACAGCTTAGAATGGTGTGGTAAGTATGGCGTAGGCGCTAGCAATCCCTGACTCGTGCTGGCACTGAGTCTACTTGAAAGGTTCGACCTCACCAACACCGGTTTGATTCTGATACGGTACCACATCAATGGCCTCTTATCAAGGCCATTGATATACCACCATACTTATCAGAATCAAACCACTGCATCGCTTGCCCTTCATAATTTAGCTCTCGCTTCACAAAGGATAAAGCGCGACACTAATCAATGCTTGTCTGTAATGCGCCATGCATTCTACTTCTACGAGATATGGTCGAGGCAATTTGAAGCGTCCTAGTGAAAAGGAGACTCAATTTGGACTTTTCTTTTTTTCTTTTTTCTTTATTAGAGACATATTGGCTGGCTTTTCTTGATTGCTCGTTAGTTTCTTAGCGGTTCCGGTGGAGTTAATATACCTCTTTATGGCATCTTCTATGAAGAGAAAGCACTTTTTCAATTAAGCTGTTATGTGTCTGCAATCTTGCGCCCATTCTGCTAGTTCTATCCATCTTGTCGGTTCCACGTGGGTTCAATGTACTAGGAGTGCCTAAAAGAGGTGTTTCTATTCCTCGGAACCGTAACCTCATCTCGCTGTTCCTGACTGACTGTGCTTTCGTTTGAGTTCACTCTTTGTAGACTGCATTAAATAAATGAATTAATAAATAATTGCGATCAAAACTTTTGCGTTGGGCGGGACTTGAACCCGCACCCTATGCTTTTCGGGCACGATGCTAGTCCGTTACACCACCAGTGTTGATTGACCGGACGTGATATCCAGGATATCCTCGTGGCCTATAAGCACTCACTTGTAGGATCAATCTTAGTTGGGAGGGACAGCCGTAAAGTGACCATTGCATCTCATGCCACATAACCACATACTCTAAATTTAAGGGAAGCCCTCGTATCCTCGACAGATAGAAGAAGGCAGAGGTTGAATCTGTCGTAGAAAATTAAGCAAGAAATGGTCTCATATCACAAAACCACCCCTCTGATTACAACAAATCCCACTTGTGATGTTAGGTGAGCCGTCTGCTAATATCAATCACTTGAAGAGTATCCTTTACAGTATCACAGTGATACTGTTGCTCATGGACACTAGTCACAAAAAAGGCGTGGCTAGCAAAGAGATAGGCAATCGTCGACATTTGTTGTTCATTTGACAAGGCTTTAACCGCGTCTATCAGCAAATACAGAGAGGAACATTCATAGTGGCCGGATAAAGCCGAGTAGGAGGTCGCTATGGACGTTGGGTTAGCTATTCGACTACTATCTTGGTACGCACAAGGAGGAATCTCATGAATACCTAAGCAGTGGCCATCAGCCCACACCCTCGAATGAGTCGTTGTGCCTGTAGTGAAGAAACAAGGAAGCATCGCTGGCCACACGTTGCTATCGTACGCACGGATGGAGACACTAGGTGGATGCCCTTGTCTGTTGTTTGGACGGAAAGACGGTGTTGTCCACTGTAGTCGGCTGAGGAAAGTGGGAGAGGTGGAGCGGAATTGCGTTAATGAAGCCGTAAATCAGACCGTCCCAGCGCAAACACCACATCGCAGCTCCACGAATGAGGTGGAAAATTCGGTTCCTTACGGCTATTAGCGCCAACTCTGATGACCACTGGCGAAAAACAACGAAATTGGAGACAACATACTAAGAAAACGCTAACACAACAAACATGTGGGCGATTCGAGTGAACATCGAAGTTGCTTACACAAAAAGGTGCGTCGAACCTTTAACAGGATTCTTTGGAGACTTCTTTACGATCACATATTCTACCAAATTAGGGAGATGGTGAAGGGTGAGCGATGAGGAGGTGTAGATTGTCCAAACAAGGGTTTCTGGCTCGGATTTCTCGCCTAGGCCAATTAAGCTCTCCGTCCCTCCGAGGTCGGTAGATTGGTACCAGATTTGTCTGCGAAGGATTGAATGCTGAGCTGTTCATCGGCTGGTCACCGCAAGTCATTATATGGCTAAATACACATTCATATCGTCTCCGCATCCCGCAGAAGTAGAATGCGTGGCGCACTCCAAAAAGGATTTATAATTGGTCCAATTCTTAGGCCTTCAACAACGACAAAATTAGTGTAATTTCCACTAAAATAAAATTTTTGCGAACGACTTTGTCTATTGCTATACGAAATCCCTAGCAGTTGTGAATATCTGACGTAAAGATAATGGGTAAAGGACAACATAATTAGTCACTGTTTGGGATGCACCACGCATTCCACTCCTGCGGAAGGAGGAAATCTGAATTATGTTGGGCCTATACAGTGACTAGCTGTGGCCAGCTGGTCTCTATCCCCTGTTTACTCTATCGAAATAGAAAAACGTGCATGAAAGCACTTTGGTTACGGTTCTTAGAAGTCGAGTGCGTGGCGCATTCCTAAAAAGTCCAATGATCAGCGATAACCCTCTTTAGCATGACAAACGCCTGGTTAACTCAAACTTACAGGCTTAAATGTGTTTGAGTAAGAAGAATAAGCAAAAATAAACTTCAACGGTCCGTTTCGCCGCATTTCTGCAAACGAATCTTATTTATTAAAACATCACCCGATGGCTCATCAGCGATGTAAGAAGTCATTTAATTTTAACATAGCTTACTCATATAATATTTGTGTAATAAACGTGTTTGATTGTTACCTAACTTGAACGCTTGTTTATTAAGCAATTTTCTAAAAATATTCTAATCCACATTTTTAACGTTTCATGCAAATCGTTGTTCAAAATAATAGTTGAAGGTTAAACTTTAAAAATAATTTTTAATGGTCGAAACTGGAAGACAACCTCCTTAACCAATATGCTGTTGACATTCACGTCGACAGTCAACTGGCCAAGAAGCTTACCATGCAGTTCTCCTTTTTCTTGTACTACTATCTAACGAAATGCCTTGAAGTGGCACAATAAAAAGGGTCAGGGAAAAATGAAGGAAAAGAAAAGAGAGAGCGGATGACTGAGAATCAGAATCAGCTGATGAAATAACAGATGTAAGAAGAACAGCCCGCCGATGCGGAGAGAAGGCGGGCACGAGACTCAACGAGGCAGACTGACTGACTGATTGCCACCTAATCAAAGACGAAGAAGAAAGGCTGAGGTGGAGAGTGATTCAGAAGAAGTAAGAACCCAATTAGAAGAGGAGAACGGGGTTCTGGAAATAGCCGACGAGCAGGTAGAGAAGGCTAAGCAATGGAATTGACAAAAAGCAGCTTAAATAAAGATGAAGGAAAAGGGAGTGTTGGGAATTGGGAATGACGCAGGTTACTACGTCAAGAGCACACAGAGACGGTAGGTTGAAATGGAACAAAAGCACGAATATAGACAGATAGAGAGACAGACAGGTGGACAGAAATATGTATGGATCGGTAGACAGAAGTAGCCGGATAAAAGGGAGAGAGACGAAGAAAGGAGAGCGAATATAGACACGACATATGCCGGAAGAACTATGGGAGCAGAGTTTTGTTAGGGGACATGGAAAATGAGACCTGGAGAGACCTACATGAGGAGACTAGGATAGAGAAAGATAAGCAGTGAAGAAAACACACAGGTAGGAAGACAGACACTGAGAGAGACGGTAGATCGCAGCGAATTGGAAATAAGAATATAGACAAACGAACAGACACATGAATACACAGGAGGACAGAAATACGGATCGTCAGACAGACAGAGAAACAAACAAGCAGCCAGAGGAACGCTAGGCCACAGATGGACATAGGGAACAGAAGCACAGGGACAAACAGACAGACGTGAGACTGAGTGCCACCGCCTTAAGAAAGAGGGAGGCCGACACACAAATGGACTAAGGGACACTTAGACGGAGAAGGACAGTAGGTCGTAGAGGAGCAGTGGGAAACTACCATAGAGAGTAGTGGAAAGAGAAAACCATAGGCGGCTGGACTGACGAGCAGACAGAAGAAAAGTCCAAAGACGGAAAGAGAAGGAAGAAAGACCATTGCGAATAAGAGACAGACGCATAAAAAGTCAGAAAGAAACACGGATCGACGGATAGACAGTGGACCAATTGATGGTACATGTCGCGAAGGTGGGCAGTATAGAGAAGTGGGAGCATGCCAGAAAATCATAACCAAGCAAAGCACCGACACGCGCCAGTTAATGAGGAGGCCACAGGCCATCCACTCCCTCTCAGAATGTCACACCCATTCGATGAGACCTGATTGGCTGGCGCGTTGCCATTTCTCAGTGCTGCCCACCTTCGCGACAAATATCCAGTTGGTTAGAAAGAATAAGGCGGACAGACAGATAGAAGTGTGCTAGCACTGAGATAGGAGAGATGAATAGCGACGGAGAAAGATGCTGAAGAACAGGCGCGTTGACTGGTTGACAGAGTGATCAACGGATAGAGTGAGCTCAACTCAGTTTCATTAAGCCTCAAGTGATATGGACCGCGGACGTAAGTTGCTACAACGTTGTTTTGTTGCGATTAAAACTCTAGCGCCAAGCGGGACTCGAACCCGCACCTCGTTCTGACCCCGCGGGAATGCTCTACTCCAATACACCACCGGCGCCGATTGAACAGAGTGGCAGTAGGCCGGGGAGAGAGACAGAGGGACAGACGAAAGACAGGCAGACAGAAGGCATTAGGTCACTGAAGAACAGAGAGGCAGGCGCAGAGAAAGAAGGAGGATTGAAGAGCGATACAAAATAACACTAGCAGAAATAGAGACAAGTAGGAAAATAAGAACAGATAGCCAAACGGACAGAAGGACGGGAAGGCGGAGAGGCATGTGTAATGGGGGTGAGACAGAAAAAGCAAAACAAAGAAAGAACAGACAATGAGGAACGACATGCAAACAGGACAGGGAGGAAACGAAGACGGAGATGGACAAAGAGAAAATACCACAGAGAAGGGCGGGCTCCGACCGACAGGGGCAGATGAGGTGCGCATATACGTAAAGATGGAGAGGGAAAAGACAGAGAAAGAAAGAAAAGGAAAGACAAACAGAGAATGACAGACAATTAACGTCAGTAGGATGAAGACGGACAGTAAAATGGAGAAAAAGAGGGAGACTACCAGACAAAAGGGCAGGACAACAAACATAGACAGTATGAGAGAGAGGCACAAAAAAGGGCAAAGAGACAGACAGAGAGAGAGGGACAGTGGGAGGGAACGACAGCGGGAGGCAAATCTCAGCGAGAAAGACTTCTAGGAAGGGGTGGCGGAACGCTTCAAACTGCCAAAGTAGCTAGCTCTGGCGAGCGTTCACCGTAGTCAGAGCGTACTATGGAATACTGTAGCTTTCCCTAGAAAGTGAAAAATGGGAGTGGGACTAGGAGAAGAAAGTACAGAGGAAAGGCCTCAGGTTCCCAAGGGTGACGTGTACCTGTGCTCACCTGAACCCGGTGTTGCAGAAGCATTCGACAAGATTGAACTCCTGCCTATCGCCACGGGGTCATGAGGAAGTAGATGACGTGATTAAATGCTTCTCGATGAATATGAAATGCTTTTCACGTGTAGTGACGAAAAACAATAGCAACGAAGCGACGAAGCAATCGCCTCTCGAGCGAGCGTGTTATGCGACTTGAGACGACCCAGTCAGGTCTTTGATCCCGCCCGGCTCCACTTGTCCTGTCTTTCTTTCAAAAGTGATGACGAGAGCCACTTGCAATAAACAAAACACATCCATATACACACTTCACTTCCAGCAGCTATTGTTAGGCCTTCTGTGGCTGAGCATGTGGCAGCTATTTGTTTAGACACAGTCTGACGGAATGCACTGGAATGTCCTTTAGGAAACATCCAATAGGAGAGGCTTTTTTAAAGCAGACTCGTAGGAATCTAGACCCCACACGAGGCGAGGGATCTCTGTGAATGTGTAGACACGTCCATAAGCCATCACCGACCAACTGACGCCTAATGAATCCAAATGGCGCTGTGTTGTTCAACCGACGAGGGGTAGAAGGCCGTGGTGGCTGGGAAAGGATTGTGCTTTTAATAGCATACCAATGCCTTTATGAACACAAACTAATCATCGATAACGTGTCTCTGTCTACTTGGCATCGAAACATGATGGAAAATCCTTGGACAACAAGTCGCGGTGAGGGTGGGATAGATGGCTGACCAGAAATCTCGACGCGAGAAGTTTGTAACTGATGTTTTTCCTTCGATTCCTATAGCTTTGAACTAACCACACTGGATAAGGCCAGGTCCTATGGATCTTCTCACTGCATTAAATAAAGGATAAAGGATAAAGGACGGCTTTACTCAATCCCTTCTGGGATGCACCAGCGCATTCTACTCCAACGGGATGTCGTGGAGGCGAAATGAATGCGCATTTGGCCATAGAATGACTTGCGGTGGCCATCCGTTGAACAAATTGGCGCCCTATCCTTCCCGGACAAGTCTGGTACCAATTCATCGACCCCGGAGGGATGGAAGGCTTGGTCGGCCTGGGCGGGAAATTGAACCAGGAACCTGGTATCGGGTGCACGCAACAGTCCACCTCCTCCGACTGCGCTACTCGCGCCCACCTCTGGTATATATGATTGCAAATATGTAAGATCATCTCCGAATACAGGAGCAGGACTGCTTCCCAATAGTTATTCAAGGCCTTCCACGAACTCACTTTATGGTTACATGTTTCACTTCATAGAGAAAAGGCATTGGATTTTAGAGAAATCCATAGATAAAGAGCACAGAAGAGGCCAGCCTTGGTTAGGCCTTGACTGTACTTTGCTCTAGCCGAAAAAAAAACTTTTCCTTGATGGACGTATACCATTTTTACGTCGAACCTGACACTTTTCAAATCGAATTGGACACTTTTCACGTCAAAATGGACAGTCTTTTAAGACAATTCAAATGAAAGCGAACTCTTCAAATCAAAATGAGCTTCTTCTACATTGAACTAAATGCTCTTTAAAAAGGCTAGAATGATTTTTCGTTCAAGGAAAATTTTAGTATAATTTCTTTAAAGTTTCAATTCATATGCCACATAAATGAACACATTGTTTAAAATTTTATAAAATTCTCATTTTTGTGAAAAAATAATTGTTTATAGCTTGTTTTAAAGAGCAGGAGAGCGGAAAGTTTTTGTAAACAAATAGACTCCGCCACGCAATCGTCAAAGACATCGCGATTTTTATTCGATTGACAGCTAAATTGCTGTTTGCATTGAGATTCACACCTGTTAATGGTAAAACAAAAGCGATTGTAAGAAACATACATATTTACACTTTGATGCTTCATATAAGCAGCATTTACACTATCAATCAAATAAGAATCGCGACAAGCTTTTCGAATGCATGGCGCAATCCGATCTTTTAATGCGCTATATTCTGGAAAGTCTGTAATGTAGCATGTAAGAAACTCGTTTTAATTTGGAAGACGTTCAGTTTGGTTTCAGAATTTTAAGGCGAGCTTAGAAGAGTGCTAATTTGATTTGAAAACTGTTCAGTTCGACGTGAGAATATTTAGGGACAAAAAAGGACCAATACAACGACAATAAAATAAAAATAAAATAAAATAATAAAAATAAAAATAAATAAAATTATCAGTAAACGAGAACATCAACTGACATGACAGTGGGAGAAAAAACGGTGATTATCCGGGTCTGAATCCCCCTTTATACATTAGCTTTTGCGCGCTCTTGCGGCACGATCCTTGCAAAATCGTATACAATTCAAAATTCAGCGGATTTCCTCCCTTAATGTCTCGAAACCTCGCATAAAGGCTTACATACACTCAAAAATCGGCAACATTCCAAAGTAAGTACTTTAGAAAGAACTAGCAGCTAGGAAAACAAGAGTTCTAAAGAGCGCATAGGTAGGCGCAGGCGCAAAACAGAGTAAAAAGCGCAGGGATTTGCGAGTTTTTTAGCCCAGTCACGGCTACTAATGGCAGTGTGGATCAAGCTCCAGGCTATATCGGTCTAGATCACTGTCATATTCACGCCAAAAATAGCTCGCTAAGCAGCTGTTGCTGCAGCAAACGCGAATCCCTCCGGTAATTCGACGATGTTTTGCAGACAAATCCCAATGACGTACAACACGAAATTGCAGACATACCCGTGCAGTGGAAGACAAATAACACGTAATATTCTGCGATGCTGCTGCAGTCATTTTCAGCTGCGTCATCCGCCACGTGCAGATACATACACACGCATACATTGACCATTAATCCCCAGGTGATCGCCGGCGATTCTGCACGCATAAACACTATGCAAATAGCGGAGATTTGTAGCCATTTTTAGCGACGAGAATAGAGAGGCCAGCAATGTTGCTCCGAGTTTACGGCGAAGTGGTACAGTCATACAGTGGGTCTGGTCATGCTCAGCCACGCCCTGTGGGCGAGACTACAGCGACATCGTCGTGATTTCACGAGCAACTATCAAACCCCCCACATGTGGTTAGCAGCAATGGATTCAGGGGTGTCTGAAGCACTGGATACACAGCTCAGCTAAAAGCCTACAGCCTCCATATTTCGTTTTGAGAAATCGGAGAAGGCAATCGGCGTTATAACGAGGGTGACTGTACCAAATGCCTTTCCATCCAATGGCTTTGATTTCTGAACGTGGTTTTCGAGTTTTAAACGATTTCGCAAGAACCTCACACTCCCGTTAAAGCGTCTGAAAGTTAAGGTACAAAAGGGTGTTTTGATCCGGCGTAGTATGTTATATTCTCTTCCTTCCTTCGCCCGCCTTTTTTCTCTCGCTGTTATACTCAGTTGTTGTACTCGTCCTCTATGATAATTTCGCTTTTCGTGACGGCGGTGGCAAGCGCTTAAACAAAGGATTTGGCGACAATCGATTGGGCGGCGCAGTCGATCGATATTGATTGCCGCCATAACACCGTGTCGCTCGGCGACGGGAGTATAAATCTCTCCTAACCTTTTTTAGTGATTCTGTGTGATTCTTTTGGTACCTCCTTCAATCCCGACGACTATTACGCGTCTCCGCGGAAGCTTTGACTCGACAATGTAAGAAAGCAACCCTCTTCACTATTTCTATGAGAACCTCGTTTTCCAGAAGAAAAATCGATATATCGATTTAGTGACATTGCGGTAGGAAGTAAGAGACACTATGAGGTGAAGTGGACTTTTACAACTGGTGGTTATCGATGAATTGGACAGCAAGTACGCGCGTCGCCTACCTTGCACGTCGGTCTGTTCGGCGATAGTGCGCCACGCTGAGTCAACCTGCTGGCGATCGCCGAAGGACTCGTGGTCGTGGTCCCAGAGGCACGGATGGTGCTGTATCCGGGAGATGAGCGTCGAGATGTTCGCCGCCGAGAGCGGTCGCGGATCTGCAACGGAACGCCTTCAGAACATCATCGATGACAAGATCATACCGCAGCGACAAGGGATGGCAACAAGTTTTCGGATAGACAGAAAAGGGTCAAAGATTAAGCCGCTAACGAATGGGAATGGCCGTCGTCGACGACGTCGTGCCGTCTGCTCCACTAAATGACCGGGTCTTCGGGGAGGCTAGACACGTTCAACCCGGCAATTAGGGCTACAACTCGCTGCCGTCGTCGCCCTCGGCCTATCTCCAATTTTCTTCAAATCTTCGTAGAAGAACCTTGTCTCTTTCACACTTTCGAAATTTTCTTTGAAAAATCACGAACAGAAATACTTCAAAAATTGGGATATTAAAACGATTATTGTCCTACAAAAACGCAGTAACAATAAACCATCTGCATGAAATTTTGAAAGCGTCCCTGCTATCAGGGAAAGATACTGGATTGTTGGAGTTCAGCAGCTTAATACTACTGTGACAATCGCTTCAAGCTTAAATAAAATAAACAGAATCAATGTTTCACCCTTCACGGATATGCATTTTACGAAAGCTTCTACTCCGGAGGGATGGAAGGATTGGTTGACTTGGTTAGGCACCGGATCATGCATCAGTTAGGACGAGCTGGCGCCTCCGCAGGCTGTGCTTGTCATAACATTAACACAATCGGTTAATAGAACAACATGAACAGCCAAATATTAAAAAAAGGGCGGACTTGATGCTTGGTCCATATATAGGCTAGGATTATCTATGATTTAAAATCACTCCAACCATCTATAGATACACTGGCGGAGGAAAAATTACAGGTTGGTAGGCCTACATCATGAAGGAAAAAGGCGAATGTTAACCGGTTCCTGCATGGAATGTGCCATGCATTCTACTTGAATTAGATACCATGTGAGGAATTTGCATTTGAATGCTAGGATAACATGTCTTTTATTCCTTTTCACGTCAAACTGGACACTTTCAAATCAAAGTGGACTGCTTTCTAAGCCTACGCCTAATACTTTTGAATTCAAAGCGAACTCTTCCCAATTGAAGATCTGCTTCTTCCGACTTAAACTTGAACTCTCCAAAAAGGTTAGAATCAAAGAAAATTTTAGAATGATTTGTTTGAAGTTTTAATTCACCCACCCTATACGTAAACGGATTGCTGGGAATTTTATAAAATTTTTGTTTTTAAGAAAAATAATTGTATAAAGCTTTTTTAAAGCAGGAAAGTGGCCAGTTTAGTGCTAAAAGAAGCGATTGTGCCCTCGTTCAAGACGTAGCGATTTTTATTCGAATAATCGCAGAATTCCTGCTTGTATGGATTCCGACACCTGTTACCGATGCAGCAACGTCATCTGTAAAAGCACACATATCCTCACTTTGATTCTTCGTGTAAGCGGCTTTACACAATCAATCAAATAAAAGTTCCAAATTGAACTTTTTGAGTGTATGGCGCGATCTGATCTTTTAATTCTATACGCATGCTTCTTTGCTGTGCTTTGAGACAAATTCAATCGATTATTTTTCTCTGAAAATTAAAATTCTATAAATTTTTACACTTATTGTGGCAGGTAAGTTAAAAAATCAAAGAGTTTCATACCGAATGTTAATCGAACAAAAAGTTATTCTAGCCAACTTATCAATTCTATGGTTTAACCTACCTGAAGGTCATTTCGATTTGGAAGAGTTCGCTTTGATTTCAGAAGTCTTCGGCTATTTACTTTGAAAAGTGTCGAATTCGACATGAAAATGATGTAATTACTTGCACTGCACAGGCGACGAGTCAGCTAGTGGTTTATCTTTCATTTCATTTACACTATAAATCAAGCAAAAGTTGCGGAGAACTCTTTGAGTGCATGGCGCGATCTGATCTTTTGATGCGCTATATATGGTCACTTTGCGCTTTAAACAAACTTTAAATGATTATTTCTCATTAAAAATAAAAATTTTATGAAATTATTCCGGCAGCTGTACTAAAAAATTTCAAAGATTTTGGTTGATCGGAGCTTTAACCGAACACAACAATCGATTTAGAGTGCACGCGAGAGCCGGCGCCTTCTACCCACTGCGTCACCCGCGACCGTGCAAATAACAGCTATCAAATATTTTACAAAAGCTTTTGTGCAGAGAGGTAAAGAGAAGGCGAGCTGATTGACATCACCGACCAAACCTATAGTGTGCTGTCCAAGAAGCCTCACAGAAGCCTCTCAGCTTGACGCAGATATGGGTCAACGTGCTTAGCTGTAATCCACATACACTAGGCGAACCAAATTTGCTGGTATTTCATAATGACCCATACATGAGTCTGGCTGATTTATTCACAGCATCCTTCAGATGGCGCCCATTTTCCTGCTTCTCATTATTAATTCCACGCTCCTTGACGTAAATGCAGCGCTTTTCTCACGCGGAATGCGTAGGAACGGCTGTCGAGCGTTTGCAGATCGCCGGCAACCTGCGATTACAACGCTTCTTACCACGCTGAGGTGAAATTAGTTCGTCCCGAATAACAAAATGTTGTCCACAAGACTGAAACACAACGGGGACGACTAGGTGGAACAGGAGAGCTGGCTGTTTATGAAGTCGGGAAACCGAGAAGAATACCTACGCACGCATTTAGAATGTTCGACCTGTCGACTATGTACGGCAAATGGTCAAGCTTATGGGGAGTGCAGCGCATGGTAGCCCATTCGGAGGAGGTTCCGATACGAGGTTCTTGTTTCGGATTTCCCGAACAAGCCAACTAATCGCAAGCTTTCCATCCCTTCGGGGTCGGCGAATTGGTAGCAGGTTTGTCTAGCCCCGACTTGTTCATCGACCGGCCACCGCAAGTCATTGTATAGGCGAAATACGTATTCAAAATGCCTCCATGACATCCTGTAGGAGTAGAATGCGTGAAGGATCCCTAAAGGGACAAAGTGACGCCGTATTCTACCCTTTAAGAAATGAATACTCCTCGAGCAGGAGGGACCCAGCATGTTGTCACACCTGGGCTACTTTAGCACAAGATAATCATGATTATTACGTATTATTATAATCACGTGTGAATCATATTCACGCTATAAAAAAATGAATAAGTAAAATCTCCTTATATTAAATAAATAAATAAATAAATAGTAGCGGCGCCTCTAAAGACTGTTAAATCAAGTATAGACGAACGGGCAAATACATTGGATCCGAACTTAGAAAAGATTTTCGGATATCCCGATAGCCAAAAATCCCTTATCAGGTTCATCCAATTTTTCGAAGATTTTCGATCGGGTTCAATGTCTAACGGTCAGCTACGGGTGATACAGGTCCCAAGTGCTGTGGTCCAATTGTCGCACTGATAAGAAAGGCTGATAACGATCCTGAGAGTTCAGAGCCAGCAGCGATCCTTAGGCGGATGTCCAGGGTAGATTTTTTCGCTCAAGAGCGCTATTGAAGAGCTATGCTTAAGACAGAGTACGAGTGAGCTTACTAACCACGGAGAGATACCCTACACAGAGTAGGCGGGGTCAGGGGAGTGGCTAAATTCATAGCTACTTTCACGAAAGGCTTCTTCACAGGACCTACAGTCAGCATGAAGAAGACATAAATAAACGCAATAGTGAACAGGCCGTAGCAACAAGCCTATAGCATGGGAGTTAATCAGTTTTAGAATCAGAAATCGGTGGGTTGTTTTGGCCAAGTATTCCCGTCTATTTTGCGCTTGTTTACATTGGCGGTAAGTGCGTAAATAAATGTGCAACGCTCTTCATTTGCTAGATGTAACCGTCCCTTGTAAAGAAATTACAAAAAAAAAAAAAGAATGAAAAGGAAAAAAGAATACGGGGTAATGTTGTAGATTCAGGATGCGCCACGCATTTCACTTCTGATGGAAGCCAAGGCGGTCTGAAAGCGTAATGAGCAAAGGTGGTCAGTCGCCACATGTTTCAATTCCATAATTCGTAGTTCAGATTCGTACCAATTTTAGCACGCCGGAGCACTGGAATGCTTGGATGGCTTGGACGAGAAGCGAACACTGAACCGTCCCGAAGGTGAGTCAAAGACGTCGCTTCCTTCTTTTGCGCCACACAAGGCGATTAAAACATTGATTACCAATGCAGGATAAAGAACGACGTTGATCATTCTCCTCTGTGGGATGCGACACCTATCTTACTTCAGCAAGAGCTCGTGAAACCGGTCCTAGTTGGGAGTTGTAAGAAGCATTGGGTGATGGAAGCTCGCCAGCCAGTCAAGCCACATCGAATGCGTGTGCCACTTACAGCCCGTACGATCGGTACCGTAGATATGCTTTTGAGATCTTTTATCGAACGAATAAATTAACGAATTTATTCGATGTCGAACATTTTCAAGCGAATGAAAGAACAAACTTATTCGTTCATCAATTTTTCGAACGCTCGAAAAGGAACGAGCCCCATTTTTCCTTCATTTGAATATTCAAATAGTCGAATAATTTCTTCGAATCAGGTCCTATGCTTGAACGATATTTAAATAAAATTATTCGATTTTCGATTAAAGTTGGAATAATCAATTTTCAAATAATATTCAAATATGGCTTTCTTTCGATGTTAGATTTTGAACGAATATTCGAGTTGTTAAAACCACGATGTTCGAATTCAAACGAATATTCGAAAATCTAGAAACGTCGAATACTCGACTATCCGGACTATTATTCGCAAATATTCGTTCGAGCACAACTGTAATCGGTACTCTCCATGACTGACTGTTCTGACCTATTATGATTGGCTGGCGCGATACCAGCTTTCAATGCTGCTTAAATTCGCGACATGGCTCATGCGATGGAGTATTTAGTGTCTTATATTTTCTAGATCTTAGCCAAGACTGCTACCAATTCACCTACCCGGTTGATGGAAGATTTGGTTAGCCAGCAGGGAGCTTCATAAAGAATCTTATATCGGAGAGCTCACAACAGTGGACGCGTCCTCCGTCTGCGCTACAATGCTCCAGGTAACAAAGAAGAAATAGAAATTTAACGAGACCTTCTACTAACAACGCGAGAAATTTTTGTGCAATGAAGCCGTGAGAGTGTTCTGGGACGCAATGGCTTCCGGATTAGCGGAATTCAAAAATGAAACGGGAGTGAATGGCGAGCTGGGAATTCGACGCGGTGAACGGCGAGGCGAATTAGAGACACTCGCCGTGTGACGGAGAAATTACGGCTTGTTTATGAGCACGCGCCTCGGGCTGTGTGTGTAGCTATGTGGATACGGTTAGTCATGAGTCGCGTAATAATTGCTGTTGAATGGTGCGAAGAGCTGACGCCGTCGGGGCAGTGACGCGAGCTGAGGAAATTCGAGACGACGCTTTTCGAGGAATTCACGAAGCGACTAGTCATAATCGTCGCGGCTTTTCTGGGCTTAGAACGCGGAGCAGGAGCAGGGTAGGGAAATCCCCGCCCGTCACCCTTGGCTCAGCGGAGTAGCTCCTCCAGGAGGTTAGTTTAGTCCCCTCAGAAATAAGCACAACACATATCTGAAGCTCGGTGAGGGGGCTACCACTGGAGTTATGTACGTCGCCGGAAGGCTGAATCTGAAGATGCTTCAAGGAGTATCCTCCACTTTACCCTGGTGTTTTGTCAACAACTAGTGCACACCCAGCGGAACAACAGAGGAATAAAGAGAAGACAGCTAGTCAAGCTAAGAACAAGCAAATAACTCCATCAACGGCTATCTGAAGCACTACAAGAGCAACGGAGACGCAAAGTAACTCAGGGAGGAGCCATGACTACCCGCCCACAATTTCACGAAGCCCACCCTTGATTACAACCTATCCTTCACCTTAAAATCGCACACCATGAATTATTCCCACGCACAAACTAGAAAGCGTTCGGGGAAATGGTAGGTTGTCCACGCTAACAGCTGGGGTGCGTGTTCTCGTCAAAGAGTATGCCCCTAATTTGCCGTTGGATCGGACCATGTGAATCTTCCTTCTCCTCGATACTCGACTGAAAAATACGGTCCTTGACAAGCCATCGCAGAGATCCTATGGACATTCAAAACGCCCTACTGGATCACTTAGAGGGGAGATCGTAGAGAACTCAGACTCATCCCAGAAGCGGAGGGAAATCCATGGCGCATACCATGATCTTTGACTGAGGACGTTTACCACTGCGTTCATCAGCAGACCTTAAAAATTCGCTTAAAAATTTGTAAAAAAAATTATTCGATGACTCATAACTCATAATGATGACTAATGACTCATAACGATGCTTAGTTGCGATCAAAACTCTAGCTCCAAGCGGGACTCAAAGCGGCTATGGGGTAATGGCGTAGAGCATTCCCGCCCAGTCAGCAGGAGGTGCGGGTTCGAGTCCCGCCTGGCGCTAGAGTTTTGATAGCAACAAAACAACGTTATGAGAGCTTACAACCTTGATACCAGTCACTCCTGTCTTAAAAACAACTGAATTGAAGCATTAGCAAACACAAAAAGGTAGTGGCCGGTATTGGTAATCCTTTCGTTAGATACGCCATGCATTCCATTTCTACACGACATCGTGTAGGCCCGAGTAAAGGTGTTTTTCGATTAAACAGAAACATGTTAAGGTGACGGAATGACAGGTTAGTGCTTTATCCATACAAGGCCAATTTGGCTTTAACTCATTCGTTCCGGTTTAAAGGAAGGTTTGGTAAGCTTTGTCAAAAACGGAACCAAGAATCGATTCAAGATGGTCACTACATAGATCGGCGCCCCTTGCCGATTGCGCTAAATGCGTATTTTAGCACATATTTGAAAAAAGTTCCGGAAATTACTCAATAATGACTGGTCAGGATAGAGATCTAAAGAGGGAGACGCTCTTTGGACGCACCATGCATTCCACTTCTGTGTGATGGCAATGTATTTAGATGCTTGTTCGCTCTGTATAATATAACTCGGAGAAGCTTTGGTGTCAATGAGAATTCAGCGATTTTCTATTTCATTGGAGTCTGAAATCAATTCATTGACTCCTAACAGACTCCTGAATTGGTCGGAAAAGGTACGGAATTTAACCCACAACCCATTTGAGCGCACTTGGCCAGAGACTCTCCGGCTGAGCCCAGCGTACCAATGGTCAGCTTTATCGTGTTCTGCATTTCGGTTACCAATTCACCGACCCCAGAAGGATGGAAGGATTGGTTGGGCTCTGCAAAAAATCAGAAACAAGAATCGGCTGCACGCGACGGATCTCGCCTTCTCCGACAAGCGCCACAAACTATGGAATAAATGCAACTTCTATCTTCCGCCATGATGTACAGTTGCTTCAGGGCACGGTTTTCTTTTTGTCAGAAGAACTGAACAGAACATATTGCCCTTCTGACGGGTATTGCCACCACATTTCGTCAGCTGAGGCTCTCTGGGAAGTCATGCAGTCCTATTCGACAGATTTTTCTAATAATATAGGCGTCACGTACAAAGAGCCATTGCGCCGTCACATAACCTTTCCTCCATCTTTTTCTCCCCACTTTCCTAGCATATAATTACAGAAGACGTCAGATTACATGCTATGGCACGGACATGGTGGTCGTATTTCGAAGCCGAAGTGCCTACCGGCTTTTGAAAAATGCCACACTTCCTGAATAGCAATGAGCGATGGCTTCATTCGCGATTCTTCACGTCACGCCTGTTCCTCCGTGCCCTTTCCGTGTCCGTGACTGAGGAACGGAACGAGCCAACCTTATTAGCCACAGGTTTGCCAGTTCAGGGTGCTACAGCAGAAGCGATACGCTCTATACTTAGAGAACGGAACGGGGTACAAGCTTTGAAAAAAGCTCAAGGAGGTTGCTTACAGATAACCATGGAACATTAAAATAAGGATAAAGTACGGCATTGCTCAGTATCTTCTTGAGATACGCCACGTATTCTACTGCGTATTTGACCTAATCAATGGCTCACGGTGGCGAGCCGATGTACATTTCAGTCTGTTCTCCTTTCTAGACGAGTCTGGTGTCAGTTCATCGGCACGGAGGGATGGAAGGCTTCTTTGACCCTGGCGGGAAATCCGAAAGTGGAACTTGGAATCGTGTGGACGTGGCAGCTAGTGCTTCGTCCAGCAGCACCATCACGCGCCTTATGGTATGCCATACGGTTCGGAATCCGACTATTCAAGCTCATGAAGAATAATTAATACTCCTGTTGTGAGTCTGAAGACACCATGTTCTCTAGTAGATCGTGCCTGTCACGGGCACAATATTTTATTCCGATGAAGAAATTGTATTTCGTAGTTCTCACTCGGGACTAGCTCTGGATGAAGCCAGTGCTGCTATCTGCTCCCTCTGAATCATAGGATCATAGGCAATTCTTGTACTTATCGGTCTCTGTCCGACTTACTGTAATGGGCACCAGGCACGGGAGACGTAAAGCACTGCGGGCAGCAGCTACCAATAATCTTCACTAGCCGCCGACTCTTCAGGGCCCCGATTCATCAACGCGCATACCCATGGGTATGCTGGGTATGGGGTAGACATACCCATGATGTGGGATACGCACGATTCATGATAAACCTTGCCCGCCAAATCGTGGGTATATCAGTGGGTAGAAAAAACCCGCCGATCGTTGTGGGTACATTCGTATACCCGCGACTCATTCGCGCCCCATTGGCAAAATGGCGCTCCAGTGAGATCATCTGTCTTCGCGAAAGGCCTAGTTGTGCCTTACCCTTGATTCCTTTCATGAATAAGACTCGTAGCCACTGCCCATTGCTGGTAGTGGGTATGATTCCCTTACGGTATCTCTGCCTATACCCATTGCTTGATGAATCCGGGCCTAGCACTGACATATGTAACCGCTTAGGGTACCTGATGGAACTCCTGAGGCCGGATTCATCAGCAATTGAACCCGTTGGTATGATGGGTATTAGGGGTAGAGATAAGGTAAAGATAGAGACGAAGGCTTCGTCGTGGGTATCTCTACCCCTACACCCGCGGGTTTGTCGTTGATGAATCCGGCCCCTGGATGTGACCATTCCCAAAGAGGCAAAACCCCAACAAGTACAGTTAATCTCATTGCTTATTTGACGGGAAACAGTAGAGAACACACCAATTCCAAAACCACCAGGACGGCGAAGAAAGACGTTGGCGTAAGAAAAGTTGTGCAACGGTGGGTCGAAAGACTGACTATTGACAACTGACCCTTTCAGACTACCTTTCATGGAATAGCTCCGACCCCGTTTAAAATGAAACGTGATCAGGCTAAGAACCAACATGCATATTAGAAGTTCCCTTCTTTTTCCTAGGCTCAGCACATTGCAAATTAAACTTAACAAATAAAGTTTAAAATATTTAAAATTAATGAAATCACTGGAGCGGGAAAGTTTTGGGGTAAACGACACTACCCAACGAGTTCATCGTGCAGTAGACTTCAACGAGGTGTTTGATGAGCTTCTCTCTTTTGGCGAGTTTCCTACCTTTTCGACCGCTTGCTTACTCAGGGTAAACTCGTTGATGAGTTTGAGCTTGATCACCGCTGTGATCATCTGTGTAGCTAGCCACAACACTTCTCGAGCACAAATTAGCCCAGGTTGTTTCCCGCATCCTAACTAGCCAATAATTGCAGATTCATGGCTGGAGATTCAGATAAACGTGTCTACTATTACTGCTCCTCGAGGAGCTTCATAGGTTCCGGGTTGTGACGGCGACTAGCCTCCGCGTGGCAGTTAACCTGACTTTGATGACTGCGGCGACATTTAGTGACCGCCGAGTGAACCTGTCGTCAGCTGACGACTGCAATGACGTCCCGGCTTGTAGCCGTGAAATTGTTCGATTAACGAGAGAAAGGGAACGTTGAATTAGGTCTCAACTCCCAACCAGATTGCTGTGGTCAAGCGAAGTCATATCGGTCGAGAATTAAGGGGTAGTCAGCATGGAGTCTGCTTACGCATCCATTTCATAAACATTCTCGATCCTATTTAAGGAGCATTTTGAGTAAAGTACTTGGATTAGGACATGTCATTATTCAGAGCGCTCAGAAGTAGTTCGTATTAAAGCCTCTCCAAGATTTTATCTGGATACCAGCAGGCGATCTGTAGGGCACACACAGCGCAGTTGGGAGAAGCCGCTGAATCTACACGCACTCCACATGTTCTACTTCGATTCGCAACCCCAACCAATGAGTTTCGCCATCATAGATGCAGTTTCGTTCGGAATATCTTAACGTCTAACCTATTTACTGGACAGCTGCAAGCAACTCAACTGTATTTATAAGGGTCGAAAACACTGAAGCCGGCATTGTGATCCTATGTGGAAGGACAAAACACGGCGCTCTCTAAATAGGGGGAAATACCGACTAATGGGTTAAAAGGAAGATGTGTACCAAACTGTAGTTCAACCCGATCAACGAAATTCGTGGTACTTGTCGGTAATGTGGCCTACAAGAGGAGGCTGGAATGCTTTAGACTATCACACCGAGGAAGAGCCAGTTACAAACAGGGCACCTACTGTAGACGACCCTCCTGATAAGCCCGATGTGTCCTGATTGTTCTGATGCGTTCCTCTCCCATGTAGCTGTCGTCCCGTTGATCATCGACTTGCTCGAGCGGGCACCAGCAGCGTCTCTATTCGTCCCTATCGCGTACCAGTGCTCCAATGGATCCTCTTCGCTCGAGGGTCATGAAGAGTATCATATCGCTCTTTCCGAGCTTTTACAAAGAAGCCTTAACAACGCGTTGATAGGAGTCCTGGTTTCTCTTGAGACAACCCGCGGAATCCAGTTGGTGACGGCTCTCATTCAGCAATTGTTTGCGAAGCGCACTACGAGGTCGGTCCACCTAATTTTCAACGAATTGGCCAATGCAACAGCGTCTCTGATCTCCGAACATCGACGAAGCTCGGAACTCCCGAGGCCTTCTCTCCCTTGCGTGAATTGCGTCACTCCGAGCATCGTCCTCTCCCATGTAGGCCACATCAGCGACTAGTACAACACTTGTTCTGAGGAGATTCATGGTGCATCCATTATTTCTTCATTTTATATATTTCATTTTATACGGAATTCACGTCCTGCACGTTATAGGCTCTAGTTTTTCATATTGAAGCCCTAACACCTCTTGAGCTCTGGTACTATGCAGTAAAGTATTAAAGAAATCGGATCTATCCTAGTGGGGAGGGCATCGGAACGTGAACCGGACGCACCCTTGGTGGAGTATCCCGCTTGAAAAACATGGTCTACCATGAGGCCTAAATTCTGACGCCGCTGTCGGGCCAACAGAGTACAGTGCCTCCCCGACTAGGATAGACCTAAGAAATATAAAACCGCAAAACTTCAATTATACTACACGCGTTTCCCAAGAAGTTAGTCGCTTGTCGCGCAAGATCGGAGACTTCGTAGAGAAGAGAAACATACGTACTGTAGGCTAAGGGACGAACAGAACCTAAAGCTGGAGAGCTTGTGACCTGCACGAGACCGGACCGCCTCCGACGACTGCGCCACCTCCGTCCGAGGTCATCGACGTGATTGGGAGGACAGGCGTGCGTTGAGTACACGGCTTACTCCGGGAAATTGATTTCAAAAATGCGTTCGGTAACCCGCCACTTTGTTCAACCACAGGATATTTTTGCTGCCTATGATTTTTCTGAAGCCACGAACAAAGGTAGCTTTTGGGATAGGTACATAGGGTAGTACTCAAAATACTGGGTAGGCATTTCTGACAGCAACAAAGCAAAAAATAATTAAAATTTATTTATTTATTTATTTATTTTTGCACATGTTTGAGCGCTGTACAGAAAAGGAATGGTGAATGATTTGCGGCATCTTTTGGCAAAATAATCAAAATTTCTAGAAATTTTCTGTTTTCTGCTTGAGAGACAGAGAAAAATCTTCAGAATGAAGGATGTTCGTGTACAGATTACAGGAGAATTGAAGCACAGCGAAGAAGACCGCAAGCGATGTGCATGTCTAGAGCACGAGTCCTGCGAAACGGAAGCTGCTTCCGATCTAGCCCATATAGCTTACGATGAATCCGTCGTTTCCCGTTCCCCCGTGTCCCCTCCCAATAGTCGTTAGGACTTCGAGGAAGCGGTACACGGTGATTCCAGAGATAAAATTGTAGAAAAAGCCTGATGAGCAGCAACTAGCGGTGTGCGACATCGTTGACGATGGGGCACGAAATCCGCCCCAGCAACGGGTACAAGAGGCACTTCGGAGGCGAAATCGTCGACAACGATTTCGGTCGAGAACTCTCTTCGGGGCTGAATGACGCAGCCACATCGAGCAGCGGCGATTTCGGACGGTTTTTAAGGAACGTCTCTCTATGCGAGGAATCCTTAGTTCTGAATCAGACAGAGATTTGGAAGTCTTCCTAGAAATTCTAACGCCTTGTTTGTCGAAAGAAGCCACGAATAGCCAGTAAGGCATTTACATATGATCTTAATTGCCAGGTTGTGTCTGTTACTCTGGTGGCTAACCTTTTCCGAAAAATATCCCTGAATTGTTTTTAAACGGATCTAAAAATAGGTTCTCGATAAATTAAAATAAATAAAAACAGTGTAATATTACGGCACATAGTTCATTGTAGCCGTTTTCAAGTATCTGCGGAGAATCTGTGACACTTGAGGAATCTAACCATAGCGCAGCCAGAAATGCAGATCTCAATGCTTTTTCCTTTAGATTTAGAGCAAAAGATAAACCTCTTCAGATCGCAGTAGATTAGATTTACGCTACACTTTCAACGCAAACGAGGCGAAATATCACTAAATTCAACAGACCTTTTGGCAACTTTTGCTCGATTTTCAGGATCCCCGGAACTCTTTCAAGTGAAACTTTTTAATCAGGCTCTGCGCTGAAGAAGGCCCTGAGCTTTTGGGCCCGTTATAGCGAACAAGATGGTGGGTCTGTTGAACGCACGAGTTCGATTCCGAACTCGGACGAAGTGAAGTGTCCCCTTTAATGACTGGAACCAAAGATCTTTCAAGGAAAGGACGACTTGTTAATGGATGTAAGAACCAACTTATTTGTAACCACATGTACACACCTTTGAACCGCGTCCACAACACGAGAGACGAAGCATAATGCACGGCATTCAGCAATTCTCAATGAAAGCCGAGGAAAGAAAATCTGTTGCCATTTCCCAGCAGTGAACGACCTGCTGCTACTCGACTTCTAATTGACGCTAATGCCGGAGGGAAGGCACCGCAGCAGAAGCAGCGGAATCAGCAAAATCAGTAGCACGAACGCCGCCCATTACCGATTCCAAGTAATTCCGTTCTGCCTGCTAATTCGCTGAGAAGCCGACCCTTGGCTCCAACAAGGATATGCGCTAAGTGTCGACTTCCCCGACGGCTCCGTTTAGCCTTCAAGGATCCCTAATATGCGGAAGTTGGCACGGATCGCATCAAGGGAAAGCAGGAAGGTGACGACTTACATTAGGTTTGCAGGCTTCGTCACGGTTACGTGGAACGGGTGTGGCCTGATATACATAATTTTTCACGAGTTTCCGAAAATATGTAAACCCACGAAGTACAAGGCTCTCATGACATTTTCCCTAGGAACGTCTCGCCAAGCTTACTTCTAGTAATGGTTTTTCTTACCGTGAAGTTATCTCCCGACTTGCTCAAAAGTGATTCAGCCTGCAACTTTCTTCATCAGATCGATTTTAAATAAATCTTTATGCTAGAAATAAGGTGATTAAAAGGCCAGCCCAGAATAGGAACTGTTCAAAAAATGGACATCTTTTTTCCTTCGACAATTCTACGATGTGTAAGCCACCTGCATGAGCGGCATTCGACCACAAAATTTTAGCATTTCTCCACAGCTCATGCAACTAACCTCTCATGAAGCAAAAGAATCACATCGGGTACTCCACTTTTACGACGTCCTTTAGTGCTTATGACATTATGTTTATTGTCGTCGTCGTTGTCTAATGAGTCTCTTCATCACAGCCACATTAGGTCTCCAATGTGGCCTGAAACAGAGCAACAATTGTCTGAGCAGACTCAGAAAACTTTTGGGGACCTCTCTCTGCTGCGTTTGGAGCACACTCCTGGCCACATGGCGTGAATGAAATAGCAGGTATTCTTTCTCAACTTATTTACGCCATCAACCTATTCTACAACGTCTCCCTCTTCACGTATAGGCCATATTAACGACATGGTCTGTCAGCGCTACTGGCACTGAGCAATTTAAATCTAAAATCAATTTAAATCTGTCGCTTTGAGGTTGTCCCAAGAAACCACGATAGATCTTGCCATTTTCCGCAAGTAGCAGAACTTCGTCAGGTGCTGTAGAAGTAATACTAAATATCTGCCAAATGTGACGCGGCCGCAGCACGCGGTGAACCTCCTCCATACTCACCATTGAAGCGAAGAGGTTGAATTTCTTCGGCAATTAAAAATGACGATGAATTAGGCTGATCGGTCAGGCTGGTTGCGCCATGCGTTAAAATTCTACACGATGTCATAGCACTCTACACAGCGATGTAAGAGTAACACCAACGTCTTTACAAATCCAAAAATCTGAAGTGGCAAGTTTGTGGCTTACATCCTTGATAGAGAGGTGTGAATGACCGTAAATGACCACTCCAAAACAAAGTAATTTTTGTGACAGATGTCCGAAGAATTCGGTTAGGTTTGAGTTAGCTGTCCGGTGCCTGCTATGAGATGGAGTAGTCGAATCAAATCACCGTCGCCAAGAAAGCAGTGCTGAGCAGGAAATGTAATTTGCGACAGGTGACGCATGGTGACGGGGACTTTTATCTCCACAGCCAATAGGTCTACGTCATCATGAATGTTATGCATTGCCATATCACAACATCTAGAATTGAATATGGCGGGTCTTTCCCGTACGTGTGACCATTTCGGCTATCTGGACGAGGGAGCTGCTTTCGAAATGTCAGAACTGGTCGTTAATTTGGCCCACATATCTAGGATAGTGTTAAATCAATCAAGCCGAATTGAATGAGCGCGCCACCCAGAAAAAAAATATAGAAAAGCCGGTATCTTGAATGACTGGTGCATCTTCGGTCGATACTCCAGTTGGCTGCTATTGGTCCCTCATCTCTTTCCTAGCTAGGCCACGTAGTGTTTAAAAAATACTCGACAAAGTCCTGCAATAAAGTCAATAAAGTCCTGGGTGCAATAAAGCCGGCGGACTCCTCAACTGTCAAGCTCAACTATCCGCAGTTTAATTACCCAAGTTTGAGGTAACAACATCAGCCAATCTGCAGACGATTCGCAAGACCAATTGCTCCATTAGCCGACAGATGGGCATTGAGAAGCACTTCTCTTTTGGATCGTTTAATATTCGTAGGATAACAACAGGTGTTTCGATATCAATCGTCCATGAAGATAAGAATGGGCGAGTGTAGTGCGGTCGAAGGAGGTGCCGGCTGTCGCGGGCCAGGTTCGGATTTTCTCTCCTCAAGCCAACCACGCCTTCCATTCCTCCCGGATCGGTGAAATGGTGCCAGACTTATCTGGGAAGGATAAAGTGATGATTTTTATGCGTCGGCTGGCCACCCCAAGTCATTGTATGGCAAAATGCGCATTCAAATCCCCTCCACAACCCCATTGAAGTACAATGCATGGCGCATCACAAAAAGCGATTCAGTTCCACCGTCCTTTATCCCTTATCCTTTCCTTTTCTTGGGGTATACAAAACCCAGCAAAACCTTCTCTAACAGTCAGAAATATTTAAGCCAATTTGAAAATTGAAGGAGCAGCACACGTATATGATAGCAATAAAATTTGGTTGAGGAACTGAGAAGAGAGAAAGTAATCGGATTGAAGATCCCACTGTAAGGAAAAACGCCTCAGCGTCTGCTTCGCATGAAGATCCCATGAACGTTCGCCGCAGCTGAGATGCTCTCAGTCAGCGTCTTCAAAACAATTCTGTTGCCGAGCGAGCGCAGAAGAACCGTGTGCGTTCGGCGCGTTTTTCGTCGGCAGCAATGAGATGCGCAACTCAATTACAACATGCGCCTCTTTGTTTCGGCTCGTCGTTCCGAGCGCAGAAACAACAACAGGACAAACAGGCCAGGCCGGTGCTTGCTGGAGATGGAGGGCGTCGTGCCAGCCTCGTAATTTCTCCCAATGAAGTTGTTGTCCTCAATGAGCCGCTCAAGGCATCGTGCTGGGGCGCCCCTCGACTACGAGGCCTTGGGATCGGGATGTGTAGGGAATCCCAAGCTGCAACGCCTTTGCATACGGCCTAGCCGTGTGAATCGTTCCGAAGCTTGGAAGTGAGCTACACGACTGTCGGAGCATTCGAGGGCCACTTCTAAAGGGCTTCAACAATGTCCTTTCTGACGCAGAACAAACGGTATGAGCGTGCTAACTAACAGAGGGACCTCGCCGGGCAGTGAAATGTGATCAGATCGGCCAGACTACTCATTGTGGCTCGAGGCTAGACTGCCGCCGGCTGAAGACACGAGGTGTCGTCTCCAATTACAATCTTCAGCCTGTTTGCAGAGACGCTTCTGATGAACTCCTCGCGTGACTGACCACATCGTCAGTCTTAGTCTGTGTCATAACAGCTGAACCCAGAAGCACCGCAGCGGGGTAAGAAAGGTACTTCAACGGTACTAACTTGGAAACGTGCTTTCAGAAACCTACACTTTGTACAGTCTTGGAAGTGAATTTCAGTCTGAAAGCCAGTCAACGCTTCCAATCACGTTGGCATCAACTATAGCTGTGCTCGAATGACCTATATATTCTAATAGGCATTCGAATGATTTTTATTCGAATTTGAATGTACGAATTCGAGTATTCAAAGATCGCGTTTTTCGATTGTGCTCGAATTCTAGTATTCGAAAAAGCCCTTTCTTAATAGATTCGAATTCAGTTATTCTAAATTTGTGAGCATTCGAAACCATTCGAATATTCGAAAAAATTACGAGGGGACAATTATAGCATGACCACATTCACCTAGTGTATTGAAGTCTTCCTAGGATTATGAAGACGTCCTGCCAATTATCTGAGAGCAAATTAACCCACGTATGCAAAGGCATCTATGGAGGCTAGGACGGCGATAAGGTCTCTGCTCAGCAAGTGATGGAGAAGGCCGGACATGAACATTGAAATGACATTGAAATTGCCTGGATGCTATGACAAGCAGTAGAATGCGTGGCGCAACATGTAAAGTGCTCGACTACAAGACTATCGATGGCAATTATTCTGGTACTGATCGGTCGTAAATGTGGACTACATGGAGCCACGGAGAGAAGGATCGCGTTGGACGGACGTGCTAGGGGCTAGACTGCCGGGTTGTTGATACCCTAATTGGCTGGTGTATGTTCTGTCGGCCCTCCGAAATCAATCGGTTCTCCGCGATTGGCTGTGATTGACTGGCGCGTTCCCCCCGCTTCCATATAGGCCGCATTGACGACTAGCACCTTCATTCCTTATCGTTCCTCTACACTCTGCTTCCTAACGTGCAGCGTGCCCTACATAGCAGTGTATGCATCTCAGGATGAGGAAGAGCTCTGAAGTCCAATGGTATTTTTTTACTCATGGTTACAAGGGAACTATTCCAACGGTACGCCATGAAATAGAAATAGAAATAGAAATCAACAAGAAATGTGTAGTGAAAGCATCACACCGCTGCAAACTCTATAAAACGTTCAGATAGCGTGTCTCTGGAGAATCAGTAGTAGAATAAAGGATAAAGGATAAAGGACGGCGTTGCTCCATCCCTTCGCCACGCATTCTACTTGTACGGGATGTCGTGGAGGCGACTTGAATGCGTATTTGGCCACACAATGACATTGGCAGCTGATGAAAAGTCAGCGCCTTATCCTTCCCAGATATATCTGGAGCTAATTCATCGACCCCAGAAGGAAGGAAGTCTTGATTGGCCTAGGCGGGAAATCCGAACCGGGAAGCTGGTATCGGGTGCGTGCGACCAGTCGGCATCTCCTCCGACTGCGCTACATGCGCCCCAACAGTGGAGTAAAATGCAAAAATTAGGCATAGCTGGGGGCTCGAACCCTCGACGTCATAGCATAAAACAGAGTCCCCACCTTGCGCCACCGAGGCCACCCGTCAGCTCTAGCGCCTCCTTGGTGAACTCAACCCGCCCCTAAAACTATTACAAACTTCCGGTGTCTCCCACTCGCTTGTCTCAACGATTCGGCAGAAAGAAAACATATTTTATTACTATTTCATGGATTTATTTATTTATTTATTTTTTTATTTGAACAAAGACAACAGTCTTGTTTAAAGAATGAGGGAACACAAAAAATGAACATACACGACACTACAAAACACGAAAGAATAAGTGATATGCACATTGAAATCGATGACATAATAAGCGTCTACTGACTGCGCAATATTTTATAATGATTAAGCTGTGGAAAACCTTTTGCAGACCTGTACAGATAACCTTGTCATGTCTTCGTGTTTACCTAGCAGCAGATTAAAATCACCAAGTGCTCTGTATGTTAGAAAATCAGATCTGACAGAGTTTTGGCAACTGAAACTCGAAGCTTAAGCTTTCCTCTTACGGATCTCGTCAGAGCGCCATCAAAGAAATCGGTTGGGTTAACGGATAACTTGTTGCTAATGATCTTGAACATCATGACACGATCTGCTGCTTTTCTTCTATTCTTGAGCGACGGTAGGCCAAGTAAGACTGATCTTTGAGAAGCATGTGGAATCTGATCGTAGTTCATTGAAAAGCACCTCATCATAAGTTTTCTAGTGAACCTATTTTGAACACTTTCCAGAAGCTCGATATCTTTCTTCTTAGTTGGATTGAATACCGTGATTCCCGATTCAACAATTGGCCTCACATACGTTTTATAAGCTCGGATATAAATTTCTGGTTGATTTGACTTTAGAGCTCGAAAGAGGTTATATATACGGTAGCCAGCCTTTTTAACGAGAAGTCTGCAGTGCTGTGAAAAGCATAGATTGGACGTTATGATGAATCTCAGATCGCGGCTTCTTTTACATTGCTTAGAACCTGACCATTAATACTGTATGTTGGGAACTGTGACTGTCTTTTAGATCCAATCGTTAGAAAGCATGTTTTTTCATGTGCAAGTGGTAGACCCCACTTGTCTGCCCAGTTGGAGATGTAATTTATCGCAGACTGAAGGTATAGTTCATCAGAAGTGTCTACAATTTTTTTGTAAACCTTCACATCATCTGCGTACATTTTACAGGTGACACCCAGATTAGTAGGATAGTTCGGAAGTTCGTAGGTGTACTGTAAAAATAAGATTGGCGATAACACCGCTCCTTGAGGAACTCCGCTATACGTGGAAAACACTTTCGAAAGCTGACCCTTTATGCCAACTTGATATGTTATGCCAGATAAAAATTGCTTTACCCAACATATAATCATAGGGTAGATTCCTACCGCTTCCATCTTAACCAACAGATTGTTCACCAAGACCCTATCGAAAGCTTTTGCGAAATCAAAATATATAACGTCCGTACGCTTTCTTTCTTCTAGCGTCCTTGTCCAGTCATTAAGAGAGGTAAGGAGGGCAATTTCGACTGATCTTCCTTTGAGGAAGCCGTATTGATTTTCCGAAATTATATTGTGATCTTCAAGATGGTGTCGATTCTCTCTATGGCATTCGTTCTTGCCGTTCCGGTGTACCCTTGAGACAGTTCCCTTGTTACTCCATGAGAATCTCTAGCACGATCTAAACACATCTTAAAAGACAAGGGAGTTGGTAGTGAACACAGCTTACGATTCGCTAAAGAAGCCGTAGTGAAGCAGTAGCAGACTTTCCGCTGACAGCTCCATACATCATCAGCGATGAACTATGAGCCCTGAGGACTCGTTAGTATGTCGTTACCAATGCGTCTTCGCCAGTTGAAAATCTAATGAGTCATTAATCAGTGAGCGCTGAGCGCCTAAAAGCATCACTGGAGTCGTTGAATCGAAGATTATGTGTCGCGCCGCGTCATAAAAGCTTCGGATGCAAATAAAGTTCGGTTATTAGTTGATCGACGTCATCGGCGCTCGGGTTTCGTTTCGAAAATGCGATGTCATCAGCGCTGCTCGGCGGATGACAACCGACGAGGCGCATAATTGGAGATGCTGACAAATATGGACTGAAAACAGCCAGTGCTCATCGTGAGGAATGTGAGCTATTCCGGGACGACCACTCATAAGCAGAATGGCACAACAAAAGCTCTTGAATGATGTGGAGGCTGCACTCATCGTCAGAGAGTGGAACGAGGAGAGGACCGTATTCCACCACCGTTTGAAGCTGCAACCCGCAAGACTGCAGTGAAAGAAGGCAGTCAGAGGGACCAGTCGTATCAATCGAGAGGCTTCAAAAAAATTCTAGACGGCAGATCAGCGCAGTTGTGCACGCAACAGTGGTACAGCTTGGCCCATAAATACTGCAACAAAAACTTAGTCACGTAAAAATGAAAGAAACGGACAAAATTCGATACAGTTTAAGGCACCATTCACCTATGCGATGCACATCATCATGGAGCAGTATTATTCCTAAGGGCACATTCCTGACTTGGTAAGGGCCTTCAGATCGTGTGGGTAGCTTACCGGGACAGTTCACAGCACCTCTTACGGGATTTCACTTCTCATTTGCTATAAAGACTGTATCGGGCTGCCGTGTTTCGATGCTATGGAAAACAGGGTCTTCTCTTATAGGCTGAATAACGAAGAAATGTTAAAGATCTAGACATTTCAGGTTTTAGTTTTCTGCAGGTCCAAGGTTGAGCGGATGGACAGAAGATAAAGAATGTGACAGCTGAGCTACGCTGGGCTATCGTAGATCTATCCTAGACAGAGAAGGACATAGAAAAGCAAAACAAACGTAAATAGCGTTGTCTCGCACGGCTAGGAAATCGCGAAGAAAGGTTCACTCGTAAGCCAGTTCAGGCGTCGTCTTTATAAATTCGTTTGTTTTCACTTTCCTAGCTTTTTTGTACGCCTAGGTTTTGTTGCAGGACTTATGGTTCACCCTGTACAATATTAGGTTGAGTCATAAATTTTGCAACAAAATTTGTTTTCCAGCAAAAATAAAACTACATCGAAAGAAAAATGATTGATTTAAACGAAGTAATTGCCGTTATTCTCAATGAGTTTTTTTTTCGCTTTTCATGAACTGAGTGGGTTACATCTCTGTAGAATTTGGTCGGTTTCGACCTGAAGAAGTCGTGCACCACCGCCATGACCTCATCGACTTCGGCGAAGCGCCTATCATGGGGGAAGTGATTCATCAACCGAAGGAGATGGCAGTCAGACGGCGCGATGTCCGGGGTGTATGGTGGTTATTTGATTTTGGTCTAGCCCAATTCCTAGATTTTTGTCAGCGTCTGAAGTACCGTAAGCGGTCGACCGTTGCCCTTGTGGAAGAAACATTGGCTCGTATCGACTTCTTTCTCCACTAATTTTTGCTTGAACCAGACGATTTCTTGGCAGAAGCGAGCGTCGAAGATGATTTGGCTACGTGAAGCAGCTTCCGGTGCACTGGACCACTACACATCCACCATATGCACAGCAGGATGTTCCTTTGGTGGAGCTCTGGTTTTGACGTCAGATCCCCTAGTTTCAGCTATTGCTTTCCGGATTTACTGTTGTAGTGAAGCATCCCCTCTCCATCGCTGGCAAGGATTCGATCCAGGCCTCCTCGCTTGAACAGGTACCGGAGCTCTCGGCAGCCGGAAGCACAACGATATACTTGGGTTTCCGTCAAAGCATGAGGCACTGATGAAGGCGATTTTGGCGACCTTCCTACTTACTGGGAGGCGTGGACATCAGGGGTCAGTTCCACATTGGTTTGAGTAGAATTCGACTTGATGGATTGGCACAGGCGTCCTTTGTTGACAGTAGTTGATCTTCACGGGAGTGACTTGTTTTTGTTCCCTTCTGGGCGGAGAGGAACTTCTGATACCACCTCCAATAACTTACTCTGTTAGGAGTGTACCTTCTGGTGACTTCCTGAATGTGCTTGACCCCGTCGCTGGGTTACTGCCGAGCTTGAAGCTTGAAAATGAAATCACACACATTTTCACTTTAAGTGGTCATCGTTCTAGTGAATAAAACTTTTCAAAAACACAAGAAAAATTAACGACTCATAACTCAAAATAATCACTACGAAACAAGCTTTCGAACAGAGTATAACACTTCAGCGGGTTTACCTTGAATTCCAGAAAAAACAGAAATGTTGCAAAATTTATGACTCATCCTAATAGTTGTTGTAGGGTTCAAAACAAATGACCTGTGAACAAACAAGGTAGCCATATTTCTGCTGCAGTACAAGTCACTTTGTTCAACTTTTCATTCGAGGACCGCCTTCAAAGCTGGCTGTTCGATCTTTAGAAGACTGACGAGAGCTTTCTGATTTCCCACCCATGTTCAAGCCCACCACAACTGGAATTCTTTAATGGTTTCTTATACTTTCGAAAATCAAAATTCGAATCCCTTCGAATTTGGAACCACTTAGAGCACACCCCTGCCGGGAAAGACCCCAAGGGCGTAGCACGACATCATTTAGAGGTTCGTTTCTTGTGGGAGTGCTGATTACCTGGAATCGGCCACATAGCAAATATTTCGGGTGAGCAACCTCTGACTCTTTAGTGAATCACTTAGCTAAGCAGTTCAGAGGCCAAATTCCTCAACGACTTATAGCAATTCAACAGAGAAAATTACAGCCGAAACCCTTGATAGTCCTTGCATGATATGATCGCGCGATATCGCTCACCATAGCGCTATCAGGAATTTCGGAAGTAATTTCTCTGTTAAATTGCTGTAAGTTGTTGATGAGACCGGCGCCAGATTGCAAAGGAAAAGGTGAGTGCGAAATTAGCATTCGCGGACGACATGATTTTCTTTTTCAGGAGCGAAGAAATGTTCTGTGCTAAGAATCAGAAATAGAATTAGCTGAGAATTACATCTACTGCATGAAGCATATGGCCTGGATTACGTTTTTTCTATGACCTCGGAGACAGTTGAACCCTTCGTTTATCACCTTTCTGTCACAATTCATAACTAAAACCTTAACCTTAAATTATCACTAAGTCATTCCTCTCTCTCACCATACATATGTCCCACATGGCAAGACTCGGTGGTGGTAGAGGACCTACTAGGATGGTATTCGGAGTCTTCAGCGCTGGGCTCTGTAGTGTTGGCGGGCGACTGCCTCCTTCCGCCAAGTGTCGTATATAGTAAACAGTGAATAGAAGGCACCACGGAGAGCTTCTGATCTAGTTGTCCACCTAGGACATTCAAGAATTTGGTTACAAATAAAAAAGTGGCACTTAAAATATTGCTGGCTAAGAACGAGCGAAAAAGCGAATTGGAGTCAAAAAGCGTGAGCAAGTGCATACTGTAAATTCTGTAGTGAAACCAACCGTCATTCTCATTCCCATCAATGCATGGTGACTTCGTCGGTGGTTCCACGCAGTCTTGTTCATCGGAACTGGGTCGCTTTGTCATCTGAAACGAACGACCTAAGCTACGGTGTTGAAGAAGGCGTAGATCGAAAGAGTTGCCGAATACGAGTGGCGACGAGTACATCGAAGGAAACAATGGGGAAGAAGTGGTTCAAGCGGAAGAATATTTTCGGTTCAGCGGCGAGCACCGCCATACTCTGTCGCTTTTCCAGTGTTGACCATGTCATAACTGTATGGAGCGCTCGTTCACCTCACACGAGTCGCAACATTTTTATGCTTAAAATCTAAACACAACGCACAACTCTAATTTTTTCGAGAGACAAGGAAGGTTCACGAGGAGATTCAGGAAACTAAAATTAAGCTACACGCTAACGCTTGTGTAGATTAAGAACTACTGCTGACGGTTTCAAAATTTAAGGAGCCGAAATTTCACCCTTGAATTGCAGATTAAGCTTTCCTAAGAAGCTATAATAAAATTCAATAGGACTACATAATTCTTCTATGGATTGGTAGTGAGAGTCGCAGAGGTAGAATGTGGGAAAAGAGTATCGGTAAACAATAGAAAAAATTGCGTTCTCGTAAATCGACAATGAGGTCAACGTGTACTTGTGGATAAACAGCAATTCAAACTTCGCCAAAAATTTAAAATTTATCCTAGTCGGAGGGGGACACACAGTGTTTTTAGTCAGAATTCCTTTCCTTGAAGTTGTCCAAGAATTTCACCTTCACCGCCATGATATTGAAGGCTCTTTGGCAAATTGAAGTGAGGTGGCGGTGTAGCGTGATAGCGCAGGCACAACTGTCACTTCAGGGTGGGGGGGGGGGGTTGCCCCCTCCCGACTAGGATATCCAAAATTCCCTATGAAAACCCCAGCCTAAGTCGTACACGAGTCTCATGATGCTGGATTTTTGAAAAAAATTTGAACGCTACCGCATGATTCAATGACTACTCAACATTGAAAATTTCAAAAATCAACCACCAGAAGAACTGCACAAACAGTCGTTAGGGTAAGAAGATTCGAAAAACTAAATTGCCTAACCGACAGATGCGAAGACTGTGATCATACTGCATGAATAAAAACCTAAGCGTGAAAATCAGACCTTTGTACAAATTCACGTCCAAAAAGGAGAATAAGGAACGACTTTAAATTTATAATGGGCTTGAAGTGAAGTAGACTCAGAACTGTAAAGGATCGGATTAATAATAAACCATCACAAGGGCTGAATGCGCAAACTGCGAAGTCATGTGTAAACCGCTGTTGTTCTGCTATTGAAAACGTGAATAGAACAATACGAATACGAAAACGTGGATACGTGAATGGGTTACGGCAGAATGATATGGCCTTTGGAAGGGTAATTTTTCCAAATAATTTGACTTTTCCATGCTCTGATGAAGGCGACAACGCCGAAACTTAAGCCACAATAAAGGGTTGTGCCAATCTTAGTCACGCTGAAGAAAACACTCGATTACCCAAACACTTGATTACAGCGTCAAACATGCCAAGATTCATCAAGAGTCGGAAGTGGAGTGCATTGAACGGAACAGAAATAAGAAGGAAGAAGGAAAACGAAGCTATTTAAAAGAAGAAGGAACAAAGACAGCGCAGAAAAGACTCTTAAAACCCTTGTTAGACGAAAACAAAGTCAACTATGTAGACAGGTATTTTTTCTCGCTAGAATTAATTAATTAAAAATCATTATAAGGGACAGGTAAAGTTATCCTCATTGAAGAATAGAGACTCATATAAAATTTCAGAAAATCTTTTAAGTAAAAATGTATTCTTAAGCTAAAAACCATCCAAAGTAATACCTAATGTAATATAATTATCAATATCTATCTACCATAATACTTATCTAAAGCCTAGAGGTATTATAAACATCTAAATATCTAAAGTATTTAAGGTCCAAAGTATCTAAAGTCTAGAGCCATTATAAACATCTAAATATCTAAAGTAACTATAGTCCAGAGTATCTGAAGTTTAGAGATATTATAAAAAGTTAAATTTTAGATCTTCGGTTTCGTACCAACATTCTACTGGTCTAATTGTCCGACACGGACAATAGCGACAGCGACTTTCGCCTCGGAAGTTACAGTAACCCTTCCATAACGGCTACTAAATGATTTTGGTCATTTGTTGCGAAGCACTTTCAGTGATCATTGACATGCTCATCATTCCCATTTCAAACAACCGATCACTGCCAAACCCACTTTGTCAATCGATATCAATCGATAGACTTTGCTTTTTGGGTGTCCTCTCGAGTGGCTATGGTTTTCGTTTAATTCCTACGAAATCGATTAGACCGACTGACGAGGTGATTGTCCTCATGTATAACATTACGAAGACCGTCCAGCGGTCATTGATTTTGCATTGAAAGAGATACAGTCGTTTAGCTCCTATATGTCACCTCTGCTGTGTCTGCTAATCACTTTATTATTTCATTTTTGTTTTTTTGATTATTTTTTATTAGTCCCTTAACTGGTTTCAGTAAGTTCTACACAAGTTAAGTGTTTTACAGTACAGTTTTACAATGCCATCACAACAAGATGCCTGTGGTTAGAAGAGACCGTCGAACGGGTGTGTAGAAAAAACGGTCAGGTGGGGCAGCTGTTGAGTTCAGCGGTCAGATTCCATCAAGAAACGGTCCATTTCCAAGTTTCAGCTGATCCAAAGCTGATTCGTTCGAAAGAATCAATGACTTCATCAGCGGCAAACATTCGCAGATCGTCGTCTGACAAGGGCTGATATTGCTTTAGCGACATGGCGCAATCCCGTTGGTAGGGATTGCGCCATGTCGCTAAAACAGATAAAGCCGATAAAAGGGCAAATATGGCAGAAAGTAACGTCAGAAGGGAAAAAATCGGATCGTGTGACTTCGGCAGTTAGCGAACCTCCAGTGAAGATAACAGGCTTGGTACCTCCTTTCTGACAGACCTGATTAGAGAACAAACTCCATAATGAGCTGAACCGAACAACATGATCTTACGAAGCCTTTCTGCCAAAACATTCACCTTTTAATAAGCATTCTTAAGGAATGTTCTACGATTTCTGCCCTTTTAACTCACAACACTAAGGGCGGGTGCCACGCGCCAATGAACAAGAAGAAGTGTTTGTCGCTGTTGCCCGATCTACTTCCATTTAATTAACTGAGGACCCTCTTCAGCGATTTCGCAGACTCATGATGCTTAAGGAGATAGTAAGTCCAGAAGCCCAGACGGGGAAACAACTCCAACACGAATGCTGCACTTCCCTGTGTCGCCTCCCGCCACAGCGCTACGTATAAAGCATCAAGAATGAATGGCGCCGTTAATGAAACCCGTTTTCAATGTGTCACGAATTCTGCTTTCGAGGGATATCGTGAACGGAATAAGAATGCGTCAGCATTTTGAAAGCGTGTTTGGTCTATGCAAGAAATTACAGTTGCCAATCGATGATCAAGTCAGTGTTTTACCGTTCCCAGAATATTTGTGCTCTCGATTTTTTTAATATTTGTATATTTATATTATATTTTTATTTGGTTACGAATGTCCACAAACTTCGAATATTCGACAGAGACGGTTTTTCTGAATATTCGAATTCGAATGCATTCGAAGAACACGATTTGTTGAACATTCCAATTCGAGTTCATTCGAAAAACGCGATTTTTTGAACACTCGAATTCGAATACTCAAACTCGAAAGAAAATCATTCGAATACCTATTCGAATAGGTTATTCGAGCACAACTGTCCCAGTCAAGTATGGTACCAATTCACCGACCAGAGATGGAAGGTTTGGTTGGCGTGGGTGGGAAGCCCGAACCAGGAACCTGATATCGGATGCAGGCGACAGCCGGCAATTCCTCCGACTGCGCTCGACACATATCTAATATAAACATAAATATAATAATAAAAATACTATAATTTTTAACATGGAGTAAAAAAGGCTGCGAAGCATTTTTTATGATGAGCCTTGATGCATTCAGTGATTCAACGGAGCCAAAATCAGCGCAGCGCCAATCAGAAGAGTGACGAGACAGAGAATCTAGATGCTGAGGGTGAGGCACAGAAGGAAGGGGAGTCTATCATGAAGTACGCTTTACAGGAACATTTCGAGCATCAGCCGACCAGAATTTACTGCTCCCTCCTTCTGTTCCGCACACACTTCGTCAGACGTTAGCCTGGTCCGTGTCGCTGAACTCGTCCTCCAACTATTGTTCGGAAATCTACAAGGCATGATTGGTGTAAAACACCCAAGACAAGCGGGAATGGAAAGCACCGGCGACGTGTTCCAGACGGAGACGACCTTTTGCGAGGCAATTTCCTCACTGAATCAGTTAATGGCTTCAGCGAACGCCATTACACGGCATTGAGAATCGTAAAGTGCACAATTGACTCACGGTAAACAACTACGTGTAGACTCAGAAAAAATGACGGTCGAAATGAGGCTCATTCAAAAGTGAACGACGAAGTCTAGTCCATTGAACGTCTTTTGAGAACTGTCTGGAACACGAGCAGTTCTCCATCACTGAAGTGCAGAAATGATTCACTGCGATTTAGAATGTTGACGGCGATAAGCTATTGGTGACGTCTTCAGAGATGCAGTTTGGGCGTCACATCGCGTCACCGCTCCGATCGGACTGCCAGACCGAGCTAGACATCTGATGTTTGAGACTTTAATCCTAAAAAGGAGCCTGTGTATCACGGGTAGGATTCCTAAGGACGACTAGAGGAGTGGAGATGGAATACGCCACGCGTTCTACTCCTAAAGGATATCGAGCGGGCAATTTCAATGAGCGGTGGCCTATATACAATGACTTTCGGTGGTAAGGCGATACCTTCCAAACAAGTCGGCGGCGGTTCTCCGACCCCATAGTGAAGGAAGGCTTGGTTGGCTTGAACGGAACCGAACAATAGCTCATGATTCCGAGTGCACTCGAGAGTCAGCACCTCTTCGAAAACGAAAACGTTATAACGTTTCAGGATTTTTAATCAGGTCACCTGAATCAGGATCAAGTTTGAATTTCGGGAATCGAAGTGGGGGGGGGGTCGTACTGTGGCATCGTCTGGAGGTTAAGGGTCGTACTCTCTCGGTTTTAGCAAAGGATTCTCTGCAATTTCAGTTTTTAGATGATATTTGCATCTATTAATAAGTTATTTTTCCAGGTGTGGCTGCAAAAGTGACGAGACTATGACGTTCTTCGTGTCCGTCGAGCGAGGAGGATCCATTGGAGCACTCTGGCACGCGATAGGGACGACTGGAGACGCTGCTGGCGCCCGCTCGAGCAAGTCGATGATCAACGGGACGGCAGGTGATACAGGTGATACAGACATACTGCAAAAGCGCGGAGATATACAAGCACTTGTGTTTCCTGGAGTTAAAAAATAGGATTGAATATCAACAAAAAAAATAATGCCGATTATTGTGCCGTGGAAAATAAAGATTTCCTGTCCGCAGATTAGAGTCAATGAGAGGATTTCATTTTTCAGATTTTCCTTACACGTCATGAACACGGCCGTTTTTTGCCTGAAGGAGCGACATCTATGTACTTCCAAAATTGCACTCTATAAAATGTGAAGTGTTAACTACTAAGGACGACTTAAGTGCTTTCCCTACAAGATTTTTAAGATTACAAGATTTTTTAAGCGCTCAGGTTCTGAATGGATACTACAGAAGATTAATTAGAGGTGCCTTATCCTTCTCCTACATGCCAATATACGGACTTCAAATGGTGAGAAGCTTGGTTAATCTGGCCTAGAGCCCGTATGGAGGGACGAAACACCTGGCGCCACCTCCGGCTGCTCAACACGTGCTTCTAATAAATTAGTTGCTCATCAATAGTTTGACTTTACCTACTCCGTCAGCGAAATCGATTTAAAAGGAAAAATTGCGAGTATGACTGAAAAAGACTGCGAAAGGATGCGAAAACCACGACGAAGAAGTGGAAACAAAATAAATGGAAGAAAACAATAAGGGAAAGCGGGTCGCCTTTCTGGAGGCTTGCCCCTCCCAGGCAGGGATAGTATCAATTCATCGACCTTAGAAGGTGAATACTTAGATGGCATGGGAGGGAAAACCCAACCAAGAACCTTGAATCGGAGTGCAGCCGGCACCCTCTCTGACTGTGCTACCAAAGGATAAATGTTGGCGTTCGTAAATCGTTGGTCTAGTTGCGCCACGTATTCTACTCCTATAGAACGGAAAGCAAGGGGAACAACAAAGAAGTCGAGGTGTAACCAGCCAGACCAGTTGCCGACGGTTAGCCGTTACAGTAAGAAAGGGGAAGCGTATCTCAAAGTAAAGAACGATGAGTAAGGATCGAAAGCCGAAGAACGTCAATCCCGTGGTCTACGCCCATATCTCATGTGACAACTGTCTGTAGGCTTATAGGTTTTGCGTTGGCTGATGAATCTGTTGTGATGTCCACGTGAACCAGACTACCACTGATAAGGCACTCAGTTGCTAGGCATGATAATATGATGATTTGGGAGAATGGAGTTTTTGAGGGGGATAGAAGTAGAATGAAAGATGCCCACCTTCCCTTGCTTCCCCTTTCTTTACCTTCCCTTTTTTCCTTCTTTTCTTTCCTTTTTCATTTACCTACCCTCTAAAGCCAATTTGATCTGATCCACTTGCGAATTGCTCTCATCGGAGTGTTTGGTTGTTGAAGTGGCAATAAATAAATAAATAAATAAATAACTGCCGAATGGCAACCGAAATAGAGCCAGTTTAACAATCTGGCAAACAGCTTTAAGAACCACGTTCGAAAGTAGCTTTAATGTCTGGGGCTAAGAAAGTGCTAGCAATTTAAAACGTCTTCATTTCAAAATTACGTTTAAAATTCATGACGTCATGTAGCCAGATCAAAGTTTCGAACGGATATGAGCGCCAAGGTCAGACACATGAGAGTGTTGTGAAGGCGAATGATCAGCAACGTCACTAGTAGCAGCATCGTCATCAGTAGAAAGTGAGGAAGCAGTCTGCCTGAGCTATGCAGCCAAACCCTACATCAATAGGGCATTTAGAACATTTATTTTGTCCAAAAGAGCCAAAAAATAAGCTCAGCAAAAGTTGGCTATTTTTAAGACTGGAAAAAACAGAACACAGAAATTGTTCAGTCAAGAAATTGTCGCACAATCAGTTAGCACAAAAGATTACAGTTAACGCTGCCTTTTTTTAAAGATTGGTTAGAGTGAATTCTTCCTTGGTTTGCATAAAGTGGAAATCATTTTTTTCCAAAGCGAGTTTGTAGTTCGTTTGCTGAGAAGGAATCCTATGGATTAGGATGGATAAAATATTCAAGTGAATGGAAAGCCTTATTTTGGTGACAGTTGCGGTTACCAGCTTCTCAAAAAAAACGAAAGGAGAAAGCTGTTGAGTTAGTACTATTCTACCGACCGATGTGTAGATTGCTTGACGAAGAGTGGCTTAGTCACGTCGACATCGATAGCAAGTCCGGCGGCAATGAGTCACTGTCGTATCATCCAAATGCTTCGACGACGCTTCAAAGAGCAGCCACCATCGTGTCGAATCGATCGACAACTACAGATCGGTGTGAGGGAGCTACTTACCGGCGAGTACGAGCTGATCGTCCACCCCGCACCAGTGTTTGTGCTCGTCGCTGGTTGAAAATAGTCATTGGGATCTATTCTAATCGGAAGGGGCCCGAAGTGATTTCCAGTCCGTTCTTTGAGTTTCTACGAGGTCTTCAGAGACTGTTCCATTGCGCAGAGGTTTTCAATTGAGAGGATATGGTTGCATAACATGAGATGATGTGTAGAGCCGACACTTTACGGTTGCCCCCTCCCGACTAGGACTAGTTCACTGAGCAAAAACGTAACGGAATTGGCATATCAATCGATAATCGATTGATTTGTTGACAACGGTTGCATTCACTCCGTTGCAGATCCGTAAAATATGGAGTATAAAAAATCAAACCATAACAACTTGAGTATATCTGAATTTGGAGAAATCAAATAAGAAAAATTAAAAATAAAAATTGATTCTAAAAACAAAGTGCTTCATTTTGCCACCTATCTTCAAGGTGAAGTATTCATTGTAGAATATCCTGGAAGTCCGGTCGATGAAGAAAGCATCAATACACGAAACACTACTTGAAGGAAAGAAGAATCAAGAAGGGGTTAACCATCATTAGTGGAATATGCCACGCATTGTACTTTTACGCGGTGTCATGAAAGAAATTTGAATGCGTATTTGGCTTATACCATGACTTGCCATGACAAACCGATGGATAAGTCAACGCTGGCGTGAACAGGATTCGAACCAAGAATGGCTGGCGTGAACAGGATTCGAACCAAGAATCTCATTTCAGGGTGCTCGCGACAGCTGGCGCCTCATCCCTTATCAAACTGTGCTAGCACCTGTTCACATAACTGTATAACAAAATCTAAAATTTTCTTAAGGGGGTGGGGGCATATAGACTCGTGAACGTTCACCTGCCCAATATGTAAGGGAGCGAGCACACTTTCGAAGTTTTATAAAATTCTCACATTTTGAAGGAAATGTAAGCAGGATTTACACTATTGATCAAACAAAAATCGCGACTGCCTCTTCGAGTGCATGGCGTGATCTGGCATTTTAATGCACCATTTGACGCACCAAATGAATGCTAAGATGCTGCGCTTTCAAACACTATTTAACGTTTATTTTTTCTCAAAAAATAAATATTTATAAAATTAGAAAATTATTTCACTTATTGCGGCAGCTAAATAAAAAAATCTCAAAGGAATTTATACCACATTTCACTTAACAAAAAAATAGTCCAACCACCTTTGAAATCAGTAATTTAACATGTAAAAAGCTCGATTCGATTTCTAAGACGTTCACTCTCATTTCAGAAGCATCAGATTTGTTTAGAAAAGTGTCGAATTTGACGTGAGAAGTGTACGAATTGATTTTAAAAGTGTTTGCTTAGAAGACGTTCGCCTTAAGCAGCGTTGTAAACCCATGCTTTTCTATTAATTGTTTAGTTTTTCTTTCTGATGTGCTGAAAAATATAGGATGAGGGAAACAACGACGATGGGATGGCGACGAAAGACAAGCAAAGCAGTCACCGCAATGACCGGGTGACAGCGAGTTTCGGCCGCAAATTGCCGTCTCGGTCGACGAACGTTTCGAGTGTAAGAGCGACGACGTCCGTCCATCTATAATAGTAAGCTGAAGAACTGATGACCGGTTTCGCCCGCCACTGGAACGTGCTGTCGCCGCCACGACCGGTCTTCATCCCTTTCCAGAACTCGACATTACGTCCGAAATGGCACAGTGGTCTGTGACTCATAGCGAAAGGCGGTCAGAATCCTCTCAGGAGACGTAGTGCTACAATGTTCGGTTAAGGAGATTAAAGTGGACATCAGTCTAGATGAAGGGAAAGTGGTCTGCGGAGTTTGTCAAGTTTTGGCATCGGTGAAGAAGAACTTCAGAGGTTCCCTTCTCGCTTCTGCTTCTGTTGTGTCAACACAGTGGATTAGCCTCCAAACTTATCATGAACTAGAGGATGATGATAAAATGGAGAGACAGCAATTTCCGACCACAATTCAGGCTCGAGTGCTGGTTTCCGTAGATTGAATGCCTTGAATGCCATGCACAGCCATGGAAGGTAATGAGTATCCCTAACAGCGAAACATCAGCCAGGAAGGTGGAGTCGCGATCAAAGGCAAGAAAAGATGTGCGTGGGCCGGAACTTGTTCCGGGCAAAGGGCATTTCTTGCTCTACACACACCGCGTGTCGCTTAGGCCTTCCTTCAGAAGAAACTTATCCAGACGGATGGGGCAACAAGGAACATGTCCCGTGTTCAGATGCGAGGAGTGAGCCGCTTTCTAGCCATGTTAGGAAACTACAGACCATGCGATGGATCAGTACCACACAGTACATTCAGCCGCCAGCTTCACCGTACTAATTCTGCAGAAGTACGACGGACAAACCAGTGAAGACAAAACATCGCAGATGATCCCATGCATCGCGGAAGCGCGTTCTCACGGCAAAAAGTTCATCTCGACGAGATCTATCTTGCGATAGGAAAAGAATTTCATGTTAAAAGAAGATGTGCACTTCACGACGATAATTGAGAGCCTGGGAACGTCGCGCCGCCCTCACTCAAGAGCAAGAAAATTTTACTGCTCTTTTTTGCTCTTCGTTTCTTCCCATTCGCTCAGAACGATGTAAGCTGTACTATTTATGGTGAATTCTCCCTTCTCTTCTCTAATTGATTACACGTCAATATTCATGCTTAATTACTTGAAGCTTGAGGTCGATCTGATAAAGGATAGGATAAAGGACGGCGTTACTCAATCCCTTCTGGGATGCGCCAGCGCATTCTACTTCTACGGGATGTCGTGGAGGCGAAATCAATGCGTGTTTGGCCATACAATGACTTGCGGTGGTCAGCCGATGAACAAGTCAGCGCTTTATCCTTCCCAGACGAGTCTGGTACCTATTCACCGACCCCGGAGGGATGGAAGGCTTGGTTGGCCTAGGCGGGAAATCCGAACCAGGAACCTGGTATCGGGTGCTCGCGACAGTCGCGCCTCCTCCGACTGCACCACACGCGCCCTGGTCGATCTGATACTTGATGGATCTCATAATGTTGGCGCACCGCCTATCAAAGTTGAACATTTTTCTTAGCGTTGATGAAAGTAAGCTTCCACCAATAGCGCCATCATGGTCGGCTGTGAGCAGGTATAGTCAAGATCACGGTAAGCGCTTACGAACGTCAACGACATTTTGGACGTTAAGGGGAAAAGAATAAGGACCAGAGCGAATCAATTTTTATGTGGGATGCGCCACGCTTTCGAGTTCCACTAGATATCGTAGACAAGTCAATGTCTTATCCTTCCAAGATAAGCCTGGTGCCAATTTACCTTCCCCGGAAAGGCCGAAAGCTTAGTTGCCTTGGGCGAGATCAGAACCGAAAAACTCGACTCGGGACCATGCGACAGCCAGTGCCTCCTCCGGCTGCGTTACCATTTGCATTCGTTTTCGATTACTGTCGAGACGTACGAGACCGATAACAGGGGCTCATTGAGCTTAGGCCAACTTAGAACAGAATAAGAATAATGATAAGGGATGGCGTTACTAATTCCCTTTTGGATGCGCCATGCACTCTACTTTTTTCCACTTTTCTGGGATATGGTGGAGGCAGTTTGGAGGCATATTTGGCCTACACAGTGTCCTCCGGTGGCTAGGTGAAGAACAAGGCAGCGTATGACCATTTCCAGACAAATCTGCCACCAGTTCACCAACTTCAGAGATATGGTTGGTTGCTCTGGGCGGGAAAACCGAACTAAGGGCCTGAAACCGGCCCTTCCTGCGACTGCGCTACGACGTGCCCAGCGAGTGAATATCTGTCCGTAATAAGTGAAGAACGGCCACTATCAACTATCCTTTCGCGAACACTGCCTTCTGCAAATATATGCCCTATGTCTGACTAGAGCAGGATGTCGAAACTGGCCAGGACTAGTGGAGTTGAACAAGACAAATCTAGCAAAGGTATGGATTGAGACTGAAATGCAAATATGGCACAAGAGTACGGAGGATTATTGTTGGAATACCTAGAACATTCCCGAAGACGAGCTCTAAATGGCGCTATTCCCATATGTCTCGGAGGGCCTGTGCTCGACATTTAAGCACAATACGAGTGCAAAAACATAAGATAGGTCAAAACTGCTTCGTAAGAGAAACCGACAAAGTGCACGGAACGGAAATAGTGCAAGGTATGTACTTGCTCAAACTTGCACGATTCACGTCTTAAAGAGAAGTATTACAAATAGAATCATTTTTGAGTATATATGATCAAGAATAGCATTAATTAGCGTTAATTTTTAATTTTTTCAATAGGTTTCGTGTGTTTAAGTAGAAGTAAATGTGCAAAGCACACTGCAGAAATGTACGGAACAATAGCGAGCTAAATAATGGTGGCAAAGGAGCTATTTTAGTGAGGGAAGGGAGGGGGGGGGGGGTGGGAGCACCGCTAAAAAAGCAAGTCGAACACAAAGAGATTCGCGTCTCCAGGTAGAGAACTGCAAAACATTGTCCTCTTATAGCGTAGATTTCTATGTTTGGAGGGGGAGGGAGGGGAGGGGGGGAGTGCAGGGTCGTACTTTGGTGTGCCATCATTCTGAGGGAGGTGAGTCGCTCCGTGTTGCCTTTAAAAAAATATCCGCCCAGTCTCCTCCTTTCCCATCTGTCTCCAAGATAGTTTTGAAATATAAATAGAAGCTCTACATATTTCACCTCCCACCATGCAGCCAGATTTGTCGCGTAATTTTTCAGCTTTTTGTAATTAATTTTTACATTCCTCAAAAATTTGCTCTTTGAAGCGTCTTTGTATAACAGTTTTCCTTCACTAACTATGTTTACTTTAACCTACTGGGGGAGGGCACATATGTCTACCACTTGAAAATGGACGCAAAATTGAATATGAACTGTGTTTCAAAAGTGAGACACTGAACTAGCCTACCTGTGGATCTTTAATTGCAATTTCTAGGCCTTGAGAGGTAATATGTTTCTGTTCGTTTCGCTTTTCCAGCGGTACCGCCTCCGAGTAGGACAGACCTTCCCTCACATTCCCCTTCATAGAACCGCAGCTCCTCTTTAGTTCTTGTTGAGCAACCTAAATCTTCGACTTATTCGTCGTCTTCAGAAGCCCGGTGATCCATCGCTTGAGCGGAGGGACGTATCCATCGCTGCTTGTCGATAAACAACGTAACAATTTCAAGCTTTCGATCAGCAGTCTCCAAAGACAACGGTCGAAACGTTAGGTTGCTGAATAAACACCGATCTTCACTGCAACCTCGCTCGGGAGAGAAGCACATGGAAGATCCAAGTTTGCTCTAAATTCTGCCGCCGTTGTCGAATACAGCGGAGTGCTCCTCCCACTAAGATAGTAGGTGGTGGTGTATTTCATAATGATTTAGAATGTCTAATAACGCTTGTTTGGTATTAGTTGTAAATGTGGTTTGCATGGCGGGAGGGGACGGATCGCGGGGCCAATCGGAGCACCGACCGAACACGCACCAGCCAATCAGACCACTGCACGAACATGCCCACTCTAGATGGTGCGCCCATTGACGAAGTGCCGTTTTACCTCCTTTTTGCGCCGAAGAGCTTGCAAAAACTTGAACATTTACAAGATTTTGTAAGGCAGCCACAAGATCTTGGACGAGCCCAGTGGTTGACGGATTGGTATGTTAGAGGAGCGACAGTTAGAAAGGACGCGCTCCCTGGCCTGACTGGGGTCGTATATCCCCCTGCCGCCATATAGGCTACACTAACGATAAGTACGACCTGATTTTATCGAATGTCTCTTACCTTTTAACTTCGCTTTGCCCTTTACTGCTCACTGTATAACACTGCTGATTTAGTTGTTATTTTGTTTCTTTTTATTCTTCATTTCTCTCTACTTTTCCATTTTACGTTTCTTCGATCTCCCTGTATTTTTAACATTTCCCATTTTAATGTTCTTCCCTTTTTCCTTCTAGTTTCTTCTATTTTCGATAAGCTCTAAAGGAATGCATAACTAAAGATGTCTTTGATGGCCTAGGTGCGAAGCTGATCCAGCAGCCAACGAAATGGCGCCGATTAGCACTGCACCAAACTGTACTGAGAAGTGAAGAACAAAACAGAACAAAACTGTAAGAGGCAACGGTAAGAGGGAAGGCATGAATAACCATGAGGAAACACTTTCCTAGGAGTGTTGGGAGCTGTCGGATGAAGATTGGGGGATTAACACTCTTTGGGATGAGTTACGAGGCCGATAACATCAGCAGCCTCTGTAGCAGAAGCATCTATCAGGCAGCAGGAGAAGAAAGAAGAGGACGAGATGAGGACGCTCGAGATGAGTAGTACGAAAAACGCAGAGGTTCTTCATGAACCAAACGAGCTGCATGCGAGGCGAGAAGTCTAGGAAAAGACGAGTAGAACGTCCAGGATGTACTTCTAGAAATGAAAGGACAGAGGATGCCTAGATGCATTCCCTGGCCCCCTCAGTCACGCATCTAAAATGACGTTACGCAGCGGAATCAATAGAAGCCGTAATGAAATGCGAGTGCAAGTCTTTCACACAAATTTCGTCGTTCGAAATCTCTGAAAACAAGGCGTGACGAACGACGACTGAGCAGTTGCAAGGTGGAAGTGACTCTCGCCGCAGTGACGCGCAAATTCATAAAAAATCGTTCCAATAGAGCGAAAATCGATTTTGAAGGAAAATTGAGTCGGCTTGACGAGTAGGGCTCTATCGAGTCATTCGAGCCCTAGGCTAGTCCGCTCACTCCTACCGTCGAACGAGGAGATTGAGCCGGTTACGATCGTTAGACACAACGTCAGTTGGACATAAGTGGAAAGCGACGGCGATGATGACGACCATGAAAAAAGGCCTCAAAACGAGGGGCGAGTTTTTCCCAGTGCGACACTTGCCGGGCAGACGATCGCTGATGAGACGGCCAGGATGTGGCACCAATAAATCGTCGCCAAAAAACTCCACCGCCATTCTACTTTATCTATGAAGCACGTTGCGGATCAGGCGCTAGAACCGGTGGCACACATGGCCGTTTCTTTTGTCACAGCGAAAATCAGAAGGTAGGGCAATGGTGTCATTACACGGAGACCTACTGACAGAAATAGGCGGGGGACTCTGAATGCTGGCGTGCGTGGAAGAGCTCTTTCCTCCGATTGGTGGAGTTGCCTTGTCGCACACTTTTGCGACAAAGCAGCGGACGGCGAGTGGCAAAACTCGCGCCGCGTGCCGCTCACGCACACTCGAGTTTTGCGGCAAGCGGCAAGGCTGAATCTAATTGGACACCTTTGGGAACATCTTGTCTGGAACCACAGCAGACCTTACAGCAAGCAATAAGGCCGGAAATTTTGAACAATTGAGGAAGAGACGGGAAGAGACCGGATCTTTACCAGCAAACTTATAGAGCCCATGCTGAGACGATGTGATGCCGTGATCAAGGCAAAAAGCTTTGCAACCCGCTACCAGTCAAGCACTGTACATAAAGTGTAGTTTCAGTGAGCTATTTGGTAGACTTTGTTAATAAAGAAGGTTGCTGAAGTGTTGCAGACTATGTGCTAGATCTCACGCTTTTTTCGTTTTCGTGCTTTAGTTGTGGAACGGGTTCATATATTAGGGTGGCCGACACGGAATGTCGCGTACATTGTGGCCTTCTTTTCACAGTTATTCGGTTGTGAACTCACTTAAGGTTAGTTCTCGCGGCGTTTCATCTTTTACATTTCCTGGTTTTAGTACATTATTCCCTCATCGGTTTCAGAAATTACAGTCTTCAGACAACAATTGGCCAGAAAATGATATTCGCGCGTGTCTGCTCTACGAGTTTAAATTGAAGCAATCCGCTGCGGAATCTCTTCGTTCGTTGGAGCTGCATTTGGCGGAGTTGTCGTTTCCAAAAGACAATGTGAGCGGTGGTTTCAACGTCTTGCCGCCGGCGACGAAAGTCTTGAAGACAACGAGCACGGAAGACAGGCGCCTATCCTGGATAACGACCTTTCACGGACTGTCGTTGAAGCTGATCCGACAAGATCGACTCGGTAGCCTGCAGTAGAGTATATCTGCTCCCAATCCTACTTCAAATTCTGCCCCAAATGTAAATCCAAATTGAGTTCTCACGTCCTCTACCATCTTGCTGCATGATAATGCGAGGCCTCATGTCGCAAAAGTCGTTCAGCAGAAAATTGAGGAACTTGGTTTTACAGTTTTGCCTGATCCGCTGTACAGCCTCTTACATTACCCCGTCCGACTACCACATTCGCTTGATGCAGCATGCCTTGGATGAGAAAATGTTCCTGACTACGACAAAATCCGGATTTAGGTGACCAACTTCCGGCCGGCTCATTTCTTTAAAGACGGGATTCATTCTTGCGTGTACGTTGGCGAAAGGTTGTTGATAATTGTGGAGAATATATTACCGAATTATGTTTGGTTTTAATTCCTTTGCATGAAGTTAACTTTTCGGTCTGAAGCGACATTCCGTGTGGGCCACCCTAATAGAACAGCGGGAATGATGCGGTGTACGAAGGACCATAAAATGTGACAACTCTCTCGCTCCGCGTGACCTCTGTTGTATATTTCGGTTGATAGAGATAGAAAGCATATTCCAGTATCATTCGCCCAGCACCAAAGAAAGGCTAGCGATTGGAAGTGGCTTTCATATCATTCACTCTGCTTAAATAGCAGGGTAGCGAATGATAGTCAGCAGAGCCAAAGCTCTAACTCAGGTGTATGTTTAATATCTGCCGCCTTAATAAATATTGAAAGGAAGTGTAGTACATCACCATGGCGATAACCAAGCCCAGCGAGCTGAACCCCACCATAGCTTCAAAAGCGGATCCAAATTTAATTATTCGACAGGTGATCTGAAGCGAATTGTGGCTAAAAATGGATGCGCTCACTAACTTTTGAACGCCACAGTAGATGTATAGTACGATACTTCATACGCAATGTCATCATTCGCTTTTTCGTTCCCAATCACACAATTCATAAATACGCGCCGCCGTCAATTATGTTCTATCGTCGCGCATTAGTGCCCCCTCTAAACCTCATCCGAAGCGTCCAATGTTCCTCTGCTCCCTCCATCTAATTCTGACACCAAAAAAGGAAGGGTCCCAAGTGTATGTCTGAACGGGGGGAGCGGGTCATTGATGTGGCTCGGGCCAGTGGATAGTGGCGTTGCTTGGTGCAAGGAAGGTCGGAGGTTCGGTTCTCCTGCGATGCGGTCTTTTCTCAAGCCTCAACATATTGGTCGGGACCTGATGGTTCCTGACGTCGACGTAATCTCCAGGCGTTTTCTGAGCATTTTCCCAGCTGTATGCTGTGGAGAGTTACTTTCTTGCGACTTGTTTATTACTGACCGGTTTTTAACCAAAAGGCAATCAGGAGCCAGATTCATCAACCACCTACCGCTCTCTAACGGTGAAAATACCGCCAAACCTTATGCTCGATGAATGTCGTATCAAAGGTTTGGTGGTACTTTTACTGTTAGAGGGCGGTAAGCGGTTGATGAATCTGGCTCCAGAAAGCTACATATTCAACACTACGATGTATGCATGTTCATCAACAGTGACACGAAAGCACCAGTGATCAACAGTGGTCCGTTTATCAGCAATAAAGCATACGGCTTCTCGAATTCAAGCTACTATACTCCGAGGGAAGACCTTGAGTATTTGGACTATACTTTCGGGTGCCATCGACAAGACGCAGCCGACCTAGGCTTCTTCAGTTACATGAAATCGGTTATGGAGCGATTTCACTCCGACATCATCGTACGCGACCCCCCCCCCCTTCGATCTGCAAAAAATGACATGATTCTGAAGGCAAGTCGAAGATGCTTTCTTGGAATGCATCGCAGTGAGAGAAGAGCATCCTTAGAAAAGTGACACAGGCGTAAGTGGTGCGGTCTCTCCCTCCTAGCCAATTTCAAAGAAGGCCGTCCCCTAGGCTAGTTGGGATGTGGTCTCGGTAACACAGTTTCTTTCAATTTCGTCACCATCGCAATGGGCTAGATCCGAAACATTTCGTAATTCCCACAACGATTCCTATTCCCTACAGAGGATAAGACATTAAACATCCGATTATTGTAATCCTTATGAGGATGCGCCAGGCATTCTATTTCCACGAGATATTGCAGGAGTGATTTGAACGCGTATTTGGCATATGCAATGATGTGCGGTGACCGGTAGGTGTGAACATTTCAGGGCGATCTACCAGACATATCTGGTAGCGATTCATTGACTTCAGAATTTTAGACGATTGGGATCAGGAGGTTGCGATGTTCTTGGCTGTTCAGGGCTAAGCGCTAAACGGGCAACACCGGGACTAACTAGGGAAGTTCCCTATTCAAGGTGAGCTTTTGCGATGCTATTTTGATAGAATGAAGGTCCGTGTGAGCGGAGTCTAGAATAACAGTTAGTTTTTGCAAAACGCCTCTTCAAACATCTGAAAAAGAGGTGTGAAAACAAGTGCGCAACACTCAGCAACCCCTATGACACCCCAGATGTGCCTCGGTGGCGCAGTCGGTAGAAGTGCCGCCTTATAGAAGGACACTGGTGGACTTTTAAGTTCGAACCCGTGTACTGCCAGTGTTTTTGCACATATTAGTTTGTTATTACGCCTTCTCAATTTTAGACAATTAATGCTTACAACAAGCCAAAGTTGTCTATTTGCGCCTTCATATGTGCTAGTTTTGCAATGACTCGTCTCTGCACCATAGGATTTCACCGGAAATAAAAGGTCTTATTTCTCGTCCCTTTTAGTCAACAGCTATGGTGTAAAACAATGAAACATGTAAAACACAAGCTCTTGCCATACCAGAAGCATTTTACAAAACCCTCTCCCTGGCAAGGAATGATTACTTCTTCTTCGTTGAACGCTCAATCCCTGGGTGTAGAGAAGAGTCCTGGGTAAACATAGACGTAACCAACTGCCACCTTCGGAAAAACTAGCACATATGAAGGAGCAAATAGACGGCCTTGGTCTGTTGTAGACCTTGATGATGTAAAATTACTCCTGTGATCATGAAAAAGTGTAATAAGCAACTAATAAGTGAAAAAAGCTGGCAGTACTCAAGAGTCCGTCACTGCGCTTCTATGAGACGGCACTCCTACCGACTGCGTCACCGAGGCACATCTCGTGGGATGTCATAGAGGTTGATGGGTGTTGACCACACGTTTTCACGTCTCTTTTTCAGGTCTTTAAAAAAGTCTTGACTCCTCACACACGGCTGTACATCCAGTCAAAATAGCATCGCAAAAGCTCACTTGAGTTGGACACCTTTCCTTGCAAGCTCATTCACCCACGTCTACTTCCATCTGGGGGTAAGCGGTGCTCCTCTTTGGCACCCTCTGAACAGTTAGTCACTCATTTGTAACTATGTCTCGGTTCTTTTTCCTTTTTTCCTCACGGCTAGTGTTCTTCATGGTGAAATGATGTTGGGCAGATAGTACTGTAAAATTTTCCCACTTTTCATGCTCTGAAGAAGGCGAAGAAAAAAAAGTCATCCAAATAAAAGCCGTTAATAATCCTGGTTAATAGGTCGAAGAAAACGTTGAATTCATCTAAGATCCTAAACTAATGGTAAGTATAACCTAAGTCAGAGTTGAAACCAACGAACAGTGAGGCAAGAAACAAGAACGCGCTGTGACTAGGAGGCGTGACACTGCAGCTGATCGACTAAGCTGTCTAAGAAGGTTCCTGACGAGCTACTTACTGTCTGGACTATTATACCGGATCCCAGTCATCGGTGGCGATTTGCTTGGGCTTATTCACTACGGTTAGCAGGTCTCCGGAAACGGGGAGATTGCCCAGGACGAGTTCGCTGTGTGGAACCACTCGGCGACCGAATTACCGCACGACTGTTAAACTCAACGACATCTGAAAAAGCCGGCGCGGTGCGTAGAGTTCGTTCGCACAGCCTCATGTCTCCTATAGAAAACTAGTCCGCACCCCTCAGTTCGAATAGAGGAGAGAAGTGGACGGGTCTTTCTTTTTTCTCGACCGCTCTCCATCATTTACGAACGAGATTTCCCCCGACATTTGACAGGGTGACGCATTTCTCTAACGGAGGGACTCTTATCGTAGGAAGAAAGTGCACAAATTTACTCACAACCACTACCTGTACACTAGAAAATGCTTCAAAAAGCTGATTCAAAGCTCTATCAATCGAGCTGCTCAAACGTTGAGGAAAGCCGCTGCAAGGTCGAGATGAACCTCCTCTCCGACTGCCGAAGGATCCGTCACTTACGAAGTGTCCAGAGGTTCAATGTAAAGGGTCATACATGGCCTCTTCTCTCAATCCTCTATTCGAGCTGAGCTCCTTGATAGCCACGTCCACCTTCCACCATGCCACCTTCCGCAGGATGGGCATGTAGTGTCATTTGTCCTTCCGATGAACTACCGTACAAAACCCGGTGCCGTCAACGTTGATTTGGTCTGCACACCAATGAATTTCGAGAGCTGTACATACAGCGGATTCACTGCCAAAGTCCCACTATTAGAAGAGCGTTTGCTACTCTGTTTCTGATCTTCCGCAACGTTCCTCGTTCACTTAATCCTCGTTCACTTACTCGAAACAAAATACGTTCTACCTCATCCTGAGTATTGCTCTCATTTATGGAACCCCAGCAGAAGGAAAGAGAATTCGCAAATCGAAAGAGTCCAAAAAATCGAAAGACTACACAAAGCTGGTTTTTTATCATACCAACAATTCTAATCCTTCTAATTCTATTCTGTAAATGTTGCTGCTGGTTTATCTAATTAATCTAAACCATTGAAATTTGTGGGGGTCGAAAAGTTAACAGTGCACACTTGCGGTAGCAGATCTTGTGTTTGCTTCCGAATTATACGTAGGGAAATTAGACTGACGCCTAGTAAGTATTGGGTATTCAGGCCAGAGTAGTTTCAATTTTATCAGCGCATTCAAAAGAGAGCAAATTGTTCAAATTTGTGTTTTATAGAGAAAAATGAACGCGAATAGGAGCTTTACCCGCAGAAATTCTGCAATCCGAGAACAGCTCAAGCTTCAAGAAAAAAATGGAAGTTGCTGAATTGTTGCAGCCTCTAGAAAGAGATGGCAACTGTTAATGCTTTCTGTCTCTAGCCTTCTTTAGTCTTCCACTGCAACATTCGCACTCGCATTTCGATTCCAAAACGGGAGCGTGTAGCGCAGTGAGAGGAAGTGCTGACTGTCGCCTGCACTTGATACCAGGTTCTTGGTTCGGGTTTCCCGCCAAGACCAATCAAGCCTTCCATCCCTCCGGGGTCCGTGAACTGGTACCAGACTTGTCTGGGAGGTAGAGCGCTGACTTCTTCATCTCCTGATCACCGCAGTTGTATGGCCAAATACGCATTCAAATTGCCTCCACGACATCCCGTAGAAGTAGAATGCGTGGTGTATCCCAAAAGGGACTGAGTAACGCCTTCCTTTATCTTTTCTTCTTTCCGTATTGCTGCGCAGTATTCATTTCGCGTCTCTCCATACACAGACTACGTGCTTGCTACTTTCTAAACTCCACAACATTTAGGATAAAAGGATTGAAAGCCCTCAGACTGTAATGTGTTTTTGCTTCTGGCTTACTATTCTATTATTGATTTAAAACACCGCATTTGCCTCGTTCGTTGTTTAAGGCGCATTTTCTGCAATGAATGTAATGAAATGAAATATTCGTTGAAATATTTTACAATGTGATCGTCGTCAACCTAATGAGGGCGATGTCATCGAAAACTTCCTGTGGAACTTGCAGTAGGAAAACATGGAAATGAAGATCAATGACCGGACAATATAGTACATTGTTGTGCCGAAAGTCCTATTCAAACGATTTTCAATTGAATTTGAATATCCGAATTCGAACAGTCAAACGTTTTGTTTTTCGAATGTATTCTTCGATTATTCGAAACGTTCAGGCATTCGAAACTGTTTGAGTATTCGAAAAAATTTCGAGAGCCCAACTATACCGGACAGCAGCACCCACTGTCTACGCTTGGCGGACAACATCGGCTCGCAACAATGGGCATCGGTCAAGCGAAGCTAATGCCGGTCGGTCGACTTCCATCACAAATATGGGAGGTCTGACTAAAGCTGATTCTAAGGAAGACGCAGCGAGGGTCTTCTGATGCCCCACTCAATATCTATGCAGTGAATGTTGCCGAAGGCAACAGTTATTCTTACTGGTATAGTCTAGACCCAGATCTAGTAGAAGGAAACCAGCGAATTAGGAGGTTCGAATGGTTTCAGTGAAGCAATGCTGAAGATGGAGGGAGCACGGCTCTGCGATCACCTTCGCCTTTACTGTGCACTAGCGTTAGCTTCAAAATCGTGGATACTAAATAAGCGCGATGAACACACCGCAGCGCATCTGTCGAAAAACGAGTAATCCAGGGAATATGATACACTTAAGCGAGATAAGGGATGCTGAGCTTCAAGATTTGCCTAACTCTGACAGAGAGCCATATTATACGCTTCGAACAATAAGCACTTCTAGGCTACTCTGGCACGCGACAGGGGCACCAACCTACAGGGGAAATCGGTTACAAGTGGAGGGGAGCGGCAGGAAGGAAAATGCTCGATAATCCATGTGTGCGGCAGACCATAGAGATACATACTAAACAGGAACTCAAACAGTTCTCTTCTAATAGTCTTTTTGTAAAAGAGTTTAGCGGCTTCATCTAACAGTAAAAGGATAAAAGAATAATGAGCGGCGTTGCCCAATCCCTTCTGGGAAGCGCCACGAATTCTACTTCTACGGATGTCGTGGAGGCGATTTAAATGCGTATTTGGCCATACAATGGCTTACGGTGAACAAGTCATCGTTTTATCCCTCTCAGAAAAATCTGGTACCAATTCACTGAATACGCTGCCAGGTTCGACCCTCGATGAATCTCGGCATTGATCGTTGTCCAATTGTTTGATGTGGTGTAGTGTTGAACTCGAAACCGAGATAGTACACGGTTTATTGACGACTAACGTTTCGGCGATGTCGCCTTCTTCAGAGTCTGAGTCAGAGTTCAAGGTTGAATCGGCGGGGGGAATGCGTCTATATAACGCGCGAGCTTACCCCTTACCTCAGTCTCGCCTTTTAGACAGTTTCACTTTGTGGGGTCTCTCGGGTGTTCTAAATGTTGGGCTGCTGTCATCTCTCTCTGCCGGAAGGGTTGCTGTTCGGGGGTCTTTGAATTTTCGCAAGGTTCGTGGCGATGTTTGGCCTGGTAGCTTCAGCATAAGTTTGGACTTTTCAGACTCTGAAGAAGGCGACATCGCCGAAACGTTAATCGTCAATAAAGCGTGTACTATCTCGGTTTCGAGTTCAACACTACACCACATCACTGAATACGGACGAAAAGAAGGCTTGTTTGGTCTGAGCGCGAAATCCGAACCAGAAACGTGATACCGGGTGTGCGCTGGCAACCGGCACCTCCCCAGACTGCGCTACAGGCGCCCTATCATATCAGTGCACTTCAGTAGAAAAAAAATAGCTTATTGAATCAAGACAAATTGAACTAAAGAACATTCCGACGTTTGACTAACAAGGTGCTGTAGAAAGCATTATTCGTCTGACCTACATACGAGCCAGTCGACTCGACCGGTATTCCTATTGCGTTACACCACGGAACTCTGTAAAGTGGAGCAGCCCATAGAAGCTTTTACTTCTATGAGCCGGACGGTAAACAGAACACTTCTACGATGAGCTAACCTAGAGGTCCGCCAAGGTCTAGAATCAGCTGTACAAGCAAGCAGGTTCGCTGAACAGCGCTATAATCAATTCCGAGTTTCAGTAAAAGTGAGAGCATGGCGCAATCCAACGTAATCGATGGTTACTGCGCCCGTTTTGAACTGCAGAAGGTATCACACCAAGTGATTGGGAGAAACGTATTCTAATGGCGGGAGAACACTAGAATCGATTGCACCAGGAGTGGAACGGAGGCCACCATCGACAAGGCGGCCCGCTCGGCGTGAGCGCGTAAAAACGACGGCGACATTCTCCGCTTGAGAACACTGGCGGAGTTTTTTGTGTGGATTCAGCTTGAACGAGTGCACTCTGAGACATCGCGAGCACGTCGTCGCTCGCTTCAGTTGACCTATCCCCCATCGCGAGGAAGATGGCTGTCGAGGAGAAGAGTCCTTGGGGATGGGAAGCGCTTGTGGTGGAGTGCACTGTACACGAGCAGAACAGATTCTTTTGCACCGGAGAAGGAGTATCTCAGTTAGGTGTGCAAAAGAAGACCGTCAGGCAGCAGATGATGCGGTGGCGAGAAGGAAGACCAGGCGAATTTCATCCTTGTTCCCATCAAGAACTCCTCACTTCATGTAGTAACTCCAACGTCTTGATGTATTGGGTTCATCGATGATTATCGTCGCTTTTCCATCTTTCCAAAGTGAACTCGAATTTGATTGACTTGATTTCGAGTGATCATTTTGTTGAATGACATTGGAGCCATCTTTGGCTAAGTTTAAAACGCTCGAAGAAGACTTGATTTTTGGAAGCGAGGATCTGATGTAACTCATTCTTACCAGCTTTATCGTATTCAAAAGTTTTACCATTCAAATGGCATTGAAGGGAGCGAAGCAGATGGAACTCTGATGTTGCTAAGGCCTATGTCATACCTTCGCTCACCCCGAGCGAAGGCGACGAACAGAGCGATGAGCGAAGTCTCTTCGCTAGCGTGCAGCTAGCGAATAGGCGCGCAGTTAATAGCGTTGTGTGCAGCTGCGTCGTAGCATCGCTACCGATGCTGCCCGACGCTCTGCTCAGCTCAGCGACGCGGTCGCATCGGTAGCGATGCCGTATCGCTCGAAAGTACGACACCCCGCTAGCGAGGCTTCGCTAGCGGTGGATCGGACAACTGCTACAGGCGTTTGCCCCTCCACAACGTCTGATACCGTCCCTTCCCCAATTATGTTAGTTGTCCATCGCCTTCGCTAGCGAAGAGCGATGGTATGACATAGGCCTAAGTCAGGGTATAGGAAGGATGTGGCACCAGTTCCTAATTGAGCTCCGTTAATTTTTGACGGGTTATCAAAGAGGTATGCGGTCTAGCGTTATCAAACTCGATAAACTGAACTGATGCCACATCCACCATGCAGCTCTGGCTTATTACCATCAGGGGCCGGATTCACCAACGACTTGCAGCAATTTAACAAAGAAAATTGCGAAAACAAATCCCTGTAGCGCGACTTATCAAGCGATACGGTGAGCGATAAGCCGCGTTATCTGAGGTTTCCGCTGTGAATTCCCTGTTAAAGTTATGTAAGTCGTTGTTGAATCCGAACCCAGATTGTCATTTGTCTTGCTCTCTCCAAAACCATTTGAATGGTAAAAGTTCTGAATCTGATCAAGCTGTTAAAAATGAGTTGCATGAGTTCCTCGCTTCTAAATACCAAGGCTTCTTCAAACGTGGAATTTTTTAGCTTACCGAAAGTTGGCTCGAAGGTCATCAAACGAAATGTACACTATATCATTGATTAATGTTTGGTGTTAATTACTTAATCTAAAACTTTGATGGTCCATCAGCAGGTGTTGTCCTAGCGGGGATCGCCACCATTCCATTACGCTTGATTTCAGGCATTTTGCATGCAGTGTAGCAGACCTCGTTCTCGAGAATGAGCCTGCCCATCTTGCGGTCTCCCCTGCGACTCTTATTGTTTCTTGGAGGCCATTCGGTAACTCGTACACTCCACCTGTCGTCTTTTCGTCGAAGTAAGTGACCAGCCCAACGACGTTTCGACTTCTTCATTTGCTGCAACGGGTCCATCAAATGGGACCTATCCCCTACAATTGTTAGATGTCAATTTCGTAAACCGAACAGCCATTATTAACGTAGGTTCGTCTCCAGAAGACATCTTTCCAAAGTGCGGTGGGTCATCTGCATCGAAGGGAACGTTATCTTCTTGTCAGGCCAGATCACTGTTGCGTAACATATGGCTGGCAGTACAGACGCGGTCATGTTGTTCAAGGTCTCCTATCTGGTCGATCACTTCTTGAACCGAATTGGAAGCTGCCCATGCTGCGCCCTTCCTGCGAGATATTTCGAAACTAGGCCTTCATCATGTTCAGCTCTCTTCCCAGGTAAACGTAGAAATCTACTTGCTGTAGAGTGGTTCCTATTAGCTTCATTGTTCCTCTTGCACACCACTGGTTAACCATGACTTCCAGTTTGTTCATGTTCATGTTCAGCACGATCTTCCTTCCAACCATGTTCAGCTCATTCTTATCACTACCCCTATCTCGGTGATGTTGTTTGATATCAGAACGATATCATCGGTGAACTGGAGCTTGCTGATTCTCTCTCTCTCGATGAGATAGCCTTTATCCTTCCACTCTAAGCTATCCATGAAATGTTTTGTAGCGCAGCTATTTACTGTTAATATAATTAAATTCACTTTGAAAAATATGAAAAACAACATTAGTTATGGAACAACAGAGTATGTCATATCATGATACATAGTTAGTGAATCCCAGCTCTGGCCTTCAGGACGTTACTGGCATTCACAGGAGGATTCAAGTAGCACAAGGAGAACGCAGTGGAATTGATGCAAGAAGTGAGATGCATATCCGATGGCCACACCCTATGTCGAGCAAACCTGAGATATGAACCGATAGCAGATCATCACAAGCTAAACCGGTTAGAAGCGGTTATTGTCGTCTGTGTGACCCTGATCGCCAGGTCAGCGCATGAAGCTTCGAAAACGGGCAGGTCTCTGCCGGCAGAATAGTCTCCAGAATAGCCGGTTTCGGGAAGCGTGGAAAGAAACTGGTGGATCGTTTTTTAACAACACAGCCTTTTAAGGCCCTTGTACGGGTAATGTCCGCCACTCTCGAATCTTCCAGGCTCTGAGGAGGGCGGTTACGCTGGAACAAAACCCGAATAATGCTTCGATAACAATCTTGGGGGCGCGTGCAGCGCAGTCGGAGGAGGCGCGACTGTCGCGTGCACCCGACACCACGTACCTGGTTCGGATTTACCTCCCAGGCCAACCAAGCCTTCCACCCCTCCGGGTCGGTGAATTGGCACCAGACTTGTCTGGGAAGGATGAAGCGCTAACTTGTTCATCGGCTGGCCACCGCAAGTCATTGTACGGCCAAATACACATTTATGTCTTCTCTACGACATCCCGTAGAAGTAGAATGCGCTGGCGCATCCCAGAAGGGATTGAGTAACGCCGTCCTTTATCCTTAACACTCTTGGCACGAGAGCATTACGACTATCCCCTCTGCCTTCAAAGACATGTCAAGACTCGGAGGACATCGAACCAGAATACTCTTTTGGAGTTCCTCAATAAGTTCAAAAAGCAGAGTAGATGACCCAAATGAAGGTTATGTGCTCTGTTCATCTGAAATGAAATTTGAAGGCAATAGAGGACTCGAACAGAAAGTGACCATTTCAGTCACTTTAGCAGTGGACCACTCACTTCAATTACGGATGGAATAGTCTTTGGAGCAACCGAGAGTCTCTTAACCGCTTTTATGCACGGCTGCCAGCTTAGGATATCCGTCTATCCTATCCATCTGAGCTACAGCCATCTTTAGCCAGCGACTATACAGGCCAATACCGCAATCACCCGTTTCCCATGCATGTAGCGCAGTCGGTGGAGGTGCCGGCTATTGCGTGCACCCCACACCAGGTTTCTGGCTCGGATTTCCCCTCGCAGACCATCCAAGTCTTCCAACCCTCCTGGATAGGTGAGCTGGTACTAGACTTGACTGGGAAGGATAAAGCGCTGACTTGTTCATCGGCTGGCCACCGCAATTCATTGTATGGCCAAATGCCATTCAAATTGCCTCCACGATATCCCGTAGAAGTAGAATGCGTGGCGCAACCTATGAGGGATTCAGCAACGCAGTTATTCATTGTTTATCCCTATCACTCACCGCTGACTCCGCTCTATTAGAAAAACATTGGAGAAATTGATGGGCCACATATTGTCTCCTTAATCCCAGAAATCAAAGGTAGAGGTTCAACTCCTGCCCAGAACTACTGTTTCATTTATCGCGCGCTGATCCTATGTAAATACGAGGATTTCGGCAAATCAGTGCAGAATAACTGTAACGAACTGTTAGGATTCAGCAGAAGAAATGGCGACGGAAAAGGCGAACGTGCAGAGCTATTCCAGGGATGTGCCCCCAGAAAATGACACGCGTCTCAACGCCTCGATGCCGTGGCCGATAAATTTCGCATCCAGAACAAAAACGAAATGCGACGAGGACGGGAACGAGATGAGCTGGGTGCTGGGTGCCGCCGGCGTGACTGTGGCGGAGGAAAAACAGACTTGAACTGGTTCCAACAATGCGACAAGACAGCGACGACTAGGACGACGATGAGCACCGTCCGCTCGTTCGTACGTTTTTGGCCGACGAAATCGTCGCTCCATGGATGGATGGCGGTGTAAAGTGATGATGTGACGGCGACAGGCACGATGATCGCTGACAGAATAGGTGAGTAGCGCCGAAGGGGACCACACAGGTAGCGGACGTTATATGGTTGGCAATCGTTCCTAAAAACGATGAAGGACAAAACGGTACTTACGAAGCATAGGGCTCGTGCACGACAAAAGAAGCCTATTGTTGGGTTCTGTGCTCCTCCCCGCGGACGCCAAGGAGAGCACAGACTGGGCAAGGAAAGGAACAGCAGGATGGGGCCAAATGAAGCAGAGGTGTGGTAGGTGGATCACATGCAAGGGCACTTTATATGGGCACAGGCCCTATGCTTCATAAGCACAATTTATATAAATAAATAAATTAATAAATAAGTACCGATAAAACATAATGGTCATCCTTTTGTCATTCCCTCTCAGGGATCCGCCGCGCATTCTACTTCCACGGGATATCGTGAAGGAAATTTGGATGCGAATCCCGTCTGTACAATGGCTTGCGGTGACTAGCCAATGTACAAGTCAGTGTTTTATCCTTCCCGGACAAGTCTGGTAGCAATTCACTGTAGGTATGGAATGCTTGTCTCTCCTAGGAGGGAAACGCTAAGCAAGAAGTAGGAATCGAGAGCACGCTACAGCGGACCTTCTCCGTCTGCGTTTCCACGAGCACCGTATGTTATTATTTTGGTTTTATTCCCCAAGTTTGAGGTCAAGTGAATATTGGGCGGAGCTCATTGCCTATGACATTATAAACAATTTAACGAGACAAAAATAATTCATCACAAATCGACATAAAAGAAAAACAACATAACAAAAATCTTACAGTCTTCTCTCCTTTGGACGAATGGAAAAAAATGCATGGAATAGAATAAGAATGAAAAAAGAAAAGATAGAATAAAGATGGCGTTTGCCTGCATTTGAGGCAACTAACCATAAGAGCTCTATCAATAGCAGCTGATAGCATGCGGTCAACTTTGACTCACTATCTCTCCTGTACCAATGAGGTTAGAGAAAAATGGAAATAAATCAAAAATACAAAAAGCGTTAGACGTGAAATAAATAAATAAATAAAAATTTACTTGGGGCCACTAGGACTGTGTTATCACTGCTGGTCATTTACCTCGCGGAGCGGTGCAAATAGGAGCAGATTGTTTGTGGTAGACAGGAGCTCGTTGCTGTTGCTCATACTTGGATTTCTAGTAGAAATCTAAAGCGCTTTGAGCGCTTTGTGCGAAGAAAACCTTTTTCCACCAACTATATGTAGTTGATGGCGATAGTTGCCAATGTCGTGCACGTCTCCCTTCTTGTACAGCAAGACGGTCTTGCTGGTCTTCCACTGAGATGGAACCTTGCAACTCCGACAGGTAGCGCGAGAAGAGCCGCGCCACGGTGTTAACGAGTGCTGGCGGGAGGTTCTTCAGGTGTTCGGGTCTGATCCTGTCAGGGTCGATCTGCCTGCTGTCCGTAGTCTACAAGCTGTTCACTCGAGTCATCCTGAATAAGATCAGCAGAACGCTGCACGAAGGACAACAAGCAGGATTTCGGAGAGGATTCAGCACGATCGACCACATACACACCATTACTAAGCTCATCGAAGTGTCGCGAGAGTATAAGCTGCCGCTGTGCCTTACCTTCATCGACCTGAAGAAGGCCTTCGACTCTGTCGAAACTGAAGCGGTCATCGAAGCCCTGCTCACTCAGGGTGTTCTTACTCAGTACATCAGAGTCCTTCGAGAGCTGCACAGTGGATTCTCGACCAAGATCTCTCCATTCTACAACGACGTCGTCATCGACGTGAAGAGAGGGGTTCGGCAAGGCCCTTCAGCGCCACCCTCGAAAACGTCATACGTGAACTAGAACGGAAAGACATGGGAGTGAAGGTCGACGGCCGGCAACTACATCATCTTCGCTTCGCTGACGACATCGTGCTCATAACACCGAGCATCAGCCAGGCGGAGCGAATGCTGGCCGACTTCGATCGTGTATGTGGGAACGTTGGACTGCAGCTGAGTCTTACGAAGATGATGTTCATGAGGAACGGACAAGTTTCTGATGCCACATTCTCGCTCAACGGAACGAACATCTCCGAATGCTCCAGCTATGTGTATCTGGGTCGCGAAGTCAATATGGCCAACGACCTAGCACTGGAGCTGAGCAGGAGGAAATGAGCGGCTTGGAGAGCTTTCAAGAGCGTCGAGGAAGTCGCGAAGAAGACGAAGAACGTCTGACTCCGTGTCCACCTATTCGACTCCACTGTTCTTCCTGCCCTAACATACGCCTCAGAGACCTAGGCTATACGAAAGCAGGATGAACACCGATCAGCGTCGCGCAGCGTGGAATCGAGAGGACGATGCTCGGAGTGACACGACTCACACAAGTGAGAGAAGGCCTCCGGAGTTCCGAACTTCGCCGACGTTCGAAGATCAGAGACGCTGTCGCGTGGGCTAAGTTGTCGAAAATTAGGTGGGCCGGCCACGTAATGCGCTTCGCAGACACCCGCTGGACGAGAGCTATCACCGACTGGATTCCGCGGGATGTCAAGAGAACACCGGGACGCCCACCAACGCGTTGGTCGTACTTCTTAGTGAAAGCCCTGAACGACCGATATGACGCTCTTCGTGTCCCTCGAGCGAGGAGGATCCATTGGACCACTCTGGCACGCGAGAGGGACGAATGGAGACGCTGCTCGCGCCCGCTCGAGCAAGTCGATGATCAACGGGACGACAGGTGATACAGGTGATAGTTGATGGAAAAGGGACAGCTTACAACTATAGTTGTGCTCGAACGAATATATTCGAATAATGATTTGGATAATTATTTAATTAATTTAAATTAAAATTAATTATCTACATCTAGATTTTCGAACATTAGTTCGAGTTCGAAGATAGAAGGGGAACCGTACTGGAATATTATTCGGCAATAGAATATTTTTTAATATTTTATTTAAACATCGAACAAACTTCAAATCTTAAAGCACAGAAATTTATTCGAGGAAATTATTCCACTGCTCGAATATTCGAATAAGCGAAAATGGGGCTGGCTCGATTTTCGATCGTTTGGAAAAATTGACTGCGAATAAATTTGTTCGTTCATTCGTCCAACATTTTTCGACAGCGAATTCATTCCGTTATTCGTTCACTCATTTCTTCGATAAAGCTCTCAAATGCACAACTACATCACCTACCAACCTCGTTGGCACAAAAAATGGAAGTGAACATCGATGGCGAGGTTTCAAGATGAGAGGGCGTGAAGACAGGCAACTTTGACTGCACCAAAGCAATGGAAGGAAAACATACGAACAGTTGCCGCTCATGATTCTCACATTTTCGAAACAGGTTTGGGATCAAGCAGCTCTTTTTCGTTGCTGGTTGTGCTGCCCCAATAGTGCTAAAAGGAAGAGAGGTGTCTGGGGAACCCGAAATTTGGACTCCATTATGGCTCATCCACCCTCAACCTGCGTACTATGCACAGATTCCTTCCAATAGATCTGTCGGAAGCAGACTCAAGGTCGCTTCCACAAACCAGGTGACTGACATTGGCTGTACGACATTCGAAACTGCAAAGGCTCCTTGGGACATCCAACACCTCGTATGTCGAATTTATTGGATTAAGCTTTGAACGAACATCTTCAGTGCGAAACCTACGTGTCTACGTCGAGAAGTCAGCAGCGACTTCATTCCCGAAGTGAGAAGGACGAAACAAGTGGCCTAGGAGATTTAAGATTCCAGGAGTGTCGAAGAAGTCATGAAGAAGATGAAAAACGTCCAGCTACATGGCTCATCTATTCGACTCCACTGTTCCTCCTGCCCTAACATACGCCTCAGGGACTTAGGCCATACAAATGCAGGATGAGCACGAGATCAGCGTGGCGCAGTGGGAATCGAGAAGAGCGACACGACTCACGGAAGTGAGAGGATGCGTCCATGCGTCCAGAACTCCTAGTCTGGTTCGAAGATATAATAGGCTGTCGCATGGGCCACGTTGTCGAAATTTAGACGTCATAACGATGTTTTGTTGCGATCAAAACTTCTAGCACCAGGCGGGACTCGAACCCGCACCTCCCTCGAAATTTAGATGGGCCGGCCACTCAATGCGCTTCGCAGACACCCGCTGGACGGAGCCGTCACCGACTGGATTTCGCTAGGTGTCCAAACATCATCCGAATCCCCACCAATGCGTCGGTCCGTCTTTTTCGTGAAGGCCCCGAACGAGCGATATGGCGCTGTTCGTGTCCCTCCAGCTGGAGGAGGATCTGCTGGAGCACTCTGGCAGGCGGCAGGGACGAATGAAGACGCTCGAGCAACTCGATGATCAATGTAGAACAGGTGAGGTGAGGCCTGGAACAAGAAGTTTGACATCCATCACCTCCTTTGGGACAGGAGACCAGCGAGATAGTCTAGCACGCGCACGAGCCAAATAGAGACAATGTGGCGCCAACGAGGGCAACTAACCGAAAAGTGACGCGATCTCGGTAAAGGGCAAGATCGGTTCATGAAGTACTTTATATACAGACAGATGATGGTGGTGGGTAAAGGTCACGGTTCAATTAGGCGAATTGGTGAAAGTCCACTTTAGCGATGCCGCGTGATTCTAGGAAAAACACCTTTGCGACCAGCCTGTGACCAGTTCAATCTCCAAAGACACGCCCTGTAAATGCTAATCTATGAGGAATGACGGAAATAAACGAATGAGGAAAAGGGAAGAGATCATTGGAATAGGCTGAAATATGAATCGCGAAGAAATAAATCAGTCATTGGCTAAAACGACTGATGTGTGACACACGACAAAGTGGATTGCCTCTGTTTTAGCTTTTTAAAACCTATTCAGTTATTTAGTAACACTTTGCTGCGTTATTTACATATTTATTTATTCATTTGCTTATTTATTCATTCGGTTATCTATACGTTTGTTACTTGTATGGAGAGGTGATGAAAGAATGGATTGGTTTTGACATTGAATTGACAGTCTTCGGGAGTAAAACGAAGAAAAGTAGAGATGACTTCAGGAAACAATCAGGCCGAACAGTTCAAGAATCAGAACCTAGCAATCGGTAAGTGCTGCGTGAAGGAGACAAATGAACTGGCGCCAATCAACAAAAGACGAGGAAATAACCGCAGAAAAAAACCGCGACAAGACCAGAACGTCGTCATCGCCGTCGTGCTCAAACAGAGATCGTCGTCGACGACTGACGATGACGTCGGCGACGACCATTCAACCGTACGCAAACAGACGCCCGCCACAGCTATTGAGAAGCGATGACACTGTTCCGCTGTTTCTAAAGAGACGATTTCGGTTGCGCTTGAAGAATATACCATTTTCACGTTGAATTTCACAGTTTTAAAATCAAGTTGCTCATTTTTCAAGTCTAATTGGACCTCTGCTTTAGTAACTTCAAGACTTTCGAAAACAAAGCAAACTCTTCCACATCGAAATAGCTTTCAGCCAGTTAAACTACAGACTAAATAAGATGGTTATAATTTACTTATTTATTTTTATTCATGGCGTGTGTACATGGGACATACGCGTCAAACAGTAAGAAGAATAGTTAAAGCTAAAAGGTACTAAACGGAAAACGGTGCAACACAGAACAAATACTAGAAGGCAAAGTGGCAGGTCTATGTGCCTGTGAAAACTACTAATACAATAACTATTTAAAAGAAATACCTATTAGTTTTTGTTCGAGGAAACCTATACCACCAATAAGTGCATTATTTTTAACATTTTAGAGAAAATATAAAAATCAACCTTTGCCTCAAAACACAGCAGAGAAGCGAACATATAGCGCATTAGGAGGTGCCCCGCATTAAAAAGTTCTCCACAACTTTTATTTGATTGATAGTGCAAATGCCACTTACATGAACCAGCAAAGTGAGTATATTCGTGTTCTCTTACAATTCTTTTTGTGTATCGTTAACCGTTCTCAAATTCCATGCAATTAGAAATTTTGTTAACAATCGAATAAAAATCGTAGAGTATTGGACGAGTGCATGGCACAACCTTTATGTCATTAAAAGCCTTTCTGCTCTTTTAAACGAGCTATAAGCCATTATTTTTCCTTAAAAAAGTAAAAATTTTACAAAGCTTCAAACAATATGTTCACTTATTGGGTGGTTGAACTAAATCTTCTAAGAAAGCTATACTAAAATTTTCCGTGAACAAAAAAAAAAATTCTAACCTCTTTGGAGAGTCTCCAGTTTAGTGTAGAAAAGGATGGTTTCAATTTGGGAAAGTTCTTTTTGATATCGAAAGTCATAGGCTAGCTTAAAAAGCGTCAAATTTGACGTGAAAATGGTATAAACATCACTGCTATTTTCTTGGAGAAATCATCAGAACTAAAGGACAGATAGTCTCAAGCTTAAGCTACAGATGGGAAAGACCTCAGACCTATACGCCTGTTAGCCTAGGCTTAAGCTTAAGATGAGGAAGACTTGAGACCTTAAGGACAGATAGCGTAGGCTTAACCTTAAGATGAGGTACAATACCGCTCGCGCCGCACGATCAAAAGTGGGCGAAAAAACGCAAAAATAGCGACGCAAAGCGTCGCATGATGATAACTCCTTCAGTTTTCGATTTCTTGAATAAAGGTTGGTACCATTCGATTCGCCTTTTCGAGATCTACACAAATATATGTAAAGCTTTACCGGAACACCCGTATTTTCGCCGTGGGTGGTCCAAAATTGGCTGGACGGGCGATTAGAGCAGCTTATTTCCCAGGATATGCGTGCTTTCGGAGTATCTCAAAGATGGCGTACGTCGCCAGTGCTCTGTCATACCAGGAATGCTCCGAGAGTGCGCCGTGCACAATGCACACAGAACCTAACCTATCAATCGAGTGGGCGAGCGCATGTCCCCTGCGCTTCTATCTTCTCTTACTGGGAAATGCGAAATTCTCAAGATTATTTCGAACCGTTTGGAGAAGGTTCTCAGAAATTTCTGGTCACCACACTCAGGATTAGCTCCAGTGTGCCCCAGCGAAATTTTGGTGTGCGCCGTGTACAATGCGGACAAAGAAGAACCTTTCAATCGAAGGATCGAGGGGGGGGTGGGCAGCTTGTAAATTGAGCGTTTGGAGAGTTTTTCAGAAATTTGCAGCCGCCCTAGTCAGGAGTTGCTCTAAGGCTGTCCAGCGAGCCTTTGGAGTGCGCCGTGAACAATGCATACAGATTCGCACTTTTTAATCGAGGGGAGCGAGCGCTCGCAAATTGCACGCGCGGGCGTGTTCGGAGCGCAATAGCTCTGTCAAGTTGGAACCTTTCAGGTTGCAGCTAGTAGGTTGTGTAGGCAGCGGAACGGTCTACTAGTACATTAAGGTAGAATGGCTTAGCTTAGGAGGGGGCAATGTTAAAGCGGTGCGAAAATGCAGGTGAGGCTTGCGTGACGCTTTTTTTTTTGATTTCGGTGGACCACTGCGAGAAGACGCGGGGAGCTAACGGCATCAGAATCCGTATGCGAACAGAGCACTTAAGGTGCTTTACGGCGCCGGGACCAGAACTTCTCAGCTGCCTAAACTGCCTTAGCCCCATCTGCCGTTTTAGGGCGGCGGACTTAGCGGTTGAAGTTTCCTGCCCTCCTACTCGCCCATATTTGGGTTTCCGACACTCCCAATAACACCTTTCTGTTCTGCTTGAACATCTCTATCGAATGCTATCGATTTCGATCGATTTTGGCAATATCGATTTTTTGACAATATCCCATCGAGGACGTGGGCGCGCTATGCCGTGCTGCGCAGATGATGACGTCATTGAAAACCGACATTTTCGAAATTGGCCAAATTTCCTCGTGCAAACTTCGTCCAAAATCATCTAGTGGTTAATTGGGGCGCTGATCACGAATCCGACGTCCGTTTTTGAAAATTCCGTCGACTTCGGTAGGTTTTGAATTTTTTCTGGATAACTGATGGTGGTCGGGTCAGGATCATCGATTTTGCTCGAAATTCGCATAGGGTCGGGAACTTATTCGGGGTGCCGAACACGATGACGATGTACATTTGGACGATTACGGGAGGGGACCGCTCATACCGATAACCTAGGGTGATCGGTGATCCTGACCTGACCACACTCAAACGGGAAGTAACCTGCTCAAGTGCGCGGAATTTTCCAAAACGAACGTCGGATTCGTAATCAGCGCCCCAAATAACCCCTAGATTTTGGACGAAGTTTGCACGAGGAAATTTGGCCAGTTTCGAAAATACCTGTTTTCGATGACGTCATCGTCCGCGCAGCTCGGCCTAAAGCACCCACGTTATCGATATTGACGAAAAATCGATTTTTTGAAATTTGTCGAGAGTGACACCATTCGATAGAGCTTTTCGCTGTGAATAAAACGTTGTTACCGGGAGTGTCGGAAATCCAAATATGGGCGAGTAAGAGGGCAGGAAACTTCAACTGCTAAGTCCGCCGCCCTAAAACGGCAGATGGGGCTAAGGCAGTTTAGGCAGCTGAGAACTTCTGGTCCCGGCGCCGTAAAGCACCTTAAGTGCTCTGTTCGCATACGGATTCTGATGCCGTTAGCTCCCCGCGTCTTCTCACAGTGGTCCACCGAAATCGGAAAAAAATGCGTCACGCAAGCCTCACCTGCATTTTCGCACCGCTTTAACATTACCCCCTCCTAAGCTAAGCCATTCTACCTTAATGTAATAGTAGAGCGTTCTGCTGCCTACAAAACCTACTAGCTGCAACCTGAAAGGTTCCAACATGACAGAGCTATTGCGCTCCGAACACGCCCGCGCGTGCAATTTGCGAGCGGTCGCTCCCCTCGATTAAAAAGTGCGAATCTGTATGCATTGTTCACGGCGCACTCCAAAGGCTCGCTGGACAGCCTTAGAGCAACTCTTGACTAGGGCGGCTGCAAATTTCTGACAAAACTCTCCAAACGCTCAATTTACAAGCTGCCCCCCCCCCCTCGATTGAAAGGTTCTTCTTTGTCCGCATTGTACACTGCGCACACCAAAATTTCGCTGGGGCACACTGGAGCTAATCCTGACTGGGGTGGCGGGGAATTTCTGATAACATTCTCAACGGCTCGAAATAGTCTTGAAAACGTCGCAGTTCCCAGTGAGAGAAGATAGAAGCGCAGGGGAGATGCGCTCGCCCACTCGATTGATAGGTTAGGTTCTGTGTGCAATGTGCACGGCGCACTCTCGGGGCATTCCTGGCTTGACAGAGCACTGGCGACGTACGCCATGATTGAGATACTCCGAAAGCACGCATATCCTGGGAAATAAACTGCTCTAATCGCCCGTCCAGTCAATTTTGGATCACCCACGGCGAAAATACGGGTGGTCCGGTAAAGTTTTACATATGATTGTGTAAATCTCGAAGAGGCGAATCGAATGGCGCAAACCTTTTTTCAATAAACCTAAAACTGAAGGAGTTATCATCATGCGACGCTTTGCGACGCTATTTTTGCGTTTTTTTCGCCCACTTTTGACCGTGCGGCGGCGCGAGCGATATTGTAGATAATGCGGTACCTGAACTCGTAGAAGAGATGGACTGAAGCGCGACAAGAAAGCCGACCACCATGAGCGTAAATGACGCATAGCCATGCACTCTAAATCCCTAATCTCCTTAAGTGTCAGCACTCGGCCGGCACGTAAAGTGCACATACACTTGAAGCCCTTAACCAGCTTTTTACTTTCAGTCGCTCTCGGCGAAGCAAAAACTGTGCTGAAAAACGTCTCGTTGACTGTAGTCAAAAAGAGAAAGCACTCGTGCCCTTGAGAAACTACTATACTTACTTTTTCCCTTGAGCTTTTTATCAGTATGAAAAATGAAATCGCAAACAATGTAGTTGAGAAGTAGCACGGATAAAAAGAAAATGGAAAACTCTTGAGATCACTCGTTTTGCCTAGAAGTTGCATGTGTTCCTTTGGGTGAGCTGTAGATGAAATTCTGCACAAAGAATGAGATATTTATTTCCGAAATCTGGCTCAGCTGCTAGTATTCCTGTCAAGTGTGTACCCTCGTTGCCAGATTCTATCGTGGATCGTCTCGAGAAAAAGAAAATCTGCAGCGTGGTACCGGGTACACTCGACGGTCTCTCAACGCATACAAACAAACATATATGTAGGTTACTGACAAGGAAATCTAACCTAAAATAAACATGCTTAATGAGAATCAAGATGATCACCGGATAAAACTGTTCTCAGCTTCGCTTCAGCTAAACAAGCAGCACAGGCAGGATCTCCGAGAGCCGATTGGAGTGGATAAGGGTAAAAGGTACAGAACTGCATTAATCAGTTGCTGTTAGGAATGCACCGCATCTATTCCCTACTTCTACGGAATATCATGGAGGCAATTTGAATGCGTATTGGAACTATTCAACAGCTTGAGGTACCGATGAACGACTCAGTAATTTACTCTACCCGTACAGCCTGGAGCCATGTCAGGAAGAGGGCATGGCAGTTTCTCTTTTTTTGACACTAAAAAATGGCCGCGTTCCTGCTCTTTAAAGCAAAGTTAAAACCGTTGCTTTTCCCCAATTAAAATCTCATAAGGTTTCAGACAATGTGTTCACTGTTTGGGCAGATTGTTAAAACTCCATAAACTAAAATTTTCCTTTAACAGAAAATTATTATATCCTTCTTGAGAGTTTCTCAATGGTTTATTGTAGAAGAAGCTCATTTCAATTTGGGAAAGTTCTCTTTGATTTCAGAAGTCTTATTGTTAGGCTAGCTTGAAAGAGTGTCCTTTAATTTGAAAAATGTCGAATGTGATTTGAACAGTGTCGAGTTCGACGTAAAAATGGTGTAAATATGTTGGAAGTTAAGTGTGTCAGAGGAATAAGCTCTTTCGCGGACACCTGCTGGACGAGGTTCGTAGATGACTGCGCGCTCTGGCGATTTCACAATACAATACAATATTTATTAAGCCAAAAGTATTACAAAATCTGCTTATCACAAAAGAACAGCAAAAATTGGCTCTCAAAAGACCAGCAAAAGTGGATGAAAATTATTGTTTCAAAAGTGATGCGAAAACAGTTGAGATGGCAAAACAAATGCAAGGAAAGGTTGCTTTTTTAGGGATCTGCGAAAAATGGTTTCCTCGATGAATTGCGTGATGCGAAAATTGCCTGAAATAATAGTGTAGTTTTTTAGTGAGCCAAAAGATGTTAGAATCAAAAAACACCCCTTTGTTTTAAAAAGCCTTCATGTTGTCGACCGAAGCTAGCAGGAGATGGCGACATAAGTAGCGACGCTGGGAGTTGGTTCCATGTACCTATCACTCAGCACCAGAAGGACTCTGCATGAAGTTGCGTTCGGGCTCTTCCAGGAAGTAGTCGAAAATGGTGACCTCTTGTTCTAATGACGGACTGCGACATTATTGGCGGGGACTCACAGCTAAAGTCCCATGAGCAGCTTAAATAGAAACCCTTGGTCATATAACTTTCTTCTCAGTTTTAGTGAACTACCACCGAGTCGAGTTAGACGCTCACGATAACTGAGGAGAAATTAGCCGTTTCTTGCGAATATCTCTTTTGTGAATCTTTTTTGAACGTCTTCAATTTTGCTAATGTACTGCACTCGAGAAGGAGACCACAGCGCCGTACAATACTCCAGGATTGGCTTTGCATAAGTCTCGAAGAGTTTAAAAAGCGTTTCCTTATTTCGTGTTTAAAAAGCTCGCAGGATAAAGTTTGACTTTGTATATGACTTTGATTTGAGGAGAATATGAAAACGTCCTCTTTGGCATTCGTCATACATGCCTGTAATCGTGAAGGAAAGATCCTATGTTCATGCCACTCGAGAAAAAAGAATACATTGGGTTACTTTGGCACCTTAGAAGGCTATGCAGACGCGTTGCTGATCATCCGCGCATGTATGGAAGCAACTCTACGCAGAAAAGTAAAAGATTGCCAGTGTGTGACATGAGGTGACTAGTCGGTGTGTCATGATGCGTAGTTGAGTGACTGCGCAAATGTCGTCAATTGGAATTGAACCATTAGTGTGAAAATGAATAAAAATACAATCAGCTCCCCACCATTCGGCTTCTACATGACATATGTAGATATTGATAAGGTGGACTGGACGAGTACTCAAACTCTTCCAAAGACACACAGCAGATGATTACTGCTCTACACATCTAAACTCAAAACAGCTAGACATAAGAGAATGGCGATTCTATGACTACTCAAACGTTGTAGTTTTATTTTAAATAATTTTTTCATTTTATTGTTTTATTGTTTTATGCCTTATTTTTTATAAAAAAATATTTACTTATTTATTATTTTTTATTATATATTTGAACTTATTTTTTATATTTCACTTTTAAACGTTCAAAGGTATAAACGTAAAAAAATATTTTATGAATTTGAAAAATTGCATCCTGCTTCGGGCAGTTAAAACACCAAGGTGAACTGAAAGCTCAGCATTATCAAAGAAAAAAGACTAAGCAAATCGTTATTTTAAAGAAAACCCCATTTAAATGACGTTTGCACCATCAATCAAATAATCACTGTAAAACTTCAGACGCAATAGTGCAACGCCAACATTCAACAACCGCGGTTGTTTTTTCTTTAAGGTTCTGAAAGACAAGAAGGTGAAACACTTTCCGAATTAAAACTACGTGATCACTTCGGATGACGCTCACTTTTCGAGATAGCACTACACTTCATTTATTTACGGTAATTCAGCTTAGGTATAAAATGGCCGATGGAGAAAAACGCTAAAAGTTATTTTTACTTTTTCACTCATTTAAGTTTATTTTGTCGAGCAGCGCTGTCGGCGGAGATGCCGGCTGTCGCGTGCACCCGATACAAGGCCCTTGGTTCTGATTCCTTGTCCATGCTAACTCCGGATTTGATGAATTGGCACCAGACATATCTGGGAAGAATAAAGCCCAGATTTTTTCATCACCTAGCCACCGCAAGTCATTGTGTAGGCCAACTACGCCATCATAGCCTCCAAATACGCATTTCATAGCCTCCACGACATCGCGTAGAAGTGGAGTGCGTGGCGCATCATAAAAGAGATTGAGCAATTTCGTTCTTTCTTTCTTTACCCATTGAGTTTATTTATAATGACACTACTTTGTTGGCAGTGGAAGTACTACCCAAATTACGGTCCCCTCTCGTTATAACGCGTTTGAAGGGACCGGAGAAAATCCGCTTTATAACGGGAGTCGCATCCTAACCTGAACTGACCTTTTTACACGTAGATTTAAATAAAATCGCATGACTATAGTAATGAAATATGTGGCCATGAAGAAAGTGTGGAGGCAAAGAACATCCATAGAATATTAATGAGGTCCTCATTCATAAGTATAAGGATATGGGGAGGAATAATGCGCACCAGAGGTGAGTTAGAAGTGATCAACAACAAAACTGTGTAACCTGTGCAGGCGGTGCATGAACCCGCACTCTCTTTCTTCCAGACAGGATGCCAACCACTACGCTATCAGCGCTGTTAAATGGCACGCCACATCTGCGATCCTCGTTGAAGTTGCCTCTCAGCACTTTCCCACCTTCCGCGATATCCGCACGAGTTGTTGCTGCACGCGACCAAAGATAGCTGTTCTACAATCTTGTTTGGAAGGCAGAGGGTGCATGTACAGGTCCTGCATGGCGCAAGAGTTCTGGTCTCAACAAAACATCATGTGGCAGCGCTTAGTCGCTGCTCTAGGATTAAAACGAATGTATAGTATATTGTTTTGAATAATCTAATAATTTGAGGTTTAATCCACATCTTTGGTCGTTTCTGATAGAGGAAACTTTCAATTTACGGCCATCTCTAACGAATACCGGGAGTCTTGCACTGTGCGAAACATATTGCTGACCATGAACGCTTTTATTATGTTGGTGCATAAGTTCTCGGACATTTGGGACATGAGATATTTATTATCACAACATACGAGCAACAATGTCAAATCATTTGAAGTAACCACCCTTTACATCAATTCTCTTTCGCCAACGTGCTGGTAAGTCATGGATGCCTTTTCTCCAAAACGTGGCCGGTTGGGATTCGAAAAATGTTAGCAGTGCCTTCTTGACATCCTCTCGGTTCCTAAATTGCTGGCCGTCCAAATAGCGTTGAAGGCTTGAAAACAAATGGTAATCAGAAGGAGCGAGATCTGGTGATTAGGGTGGATGTGGAAGAACGGTCCACCCGTAGTCCGCCAACTCAGCCGCCGTCCTCTAGCAATATGCGGTCTAGCGCTGTCGTGTTGAAAATACACCTTCACTTGCTCTCCTCGTGTGGTTTGAAGGTGGGCCCTCAACTTCCTCAGTTGGTTGACGTAAACCTATGCCGTTACCGTTATCCCTTCGTCCAGCAGCTCCCAGTATTCTACGCCAAGAACGCTCCACCAAATGCATAGCATCACCTTTTCACGTGAAGGTCGGGTTTCGGAACGTCCTCTTCCTCTCCAGTTGCGTCAACCCACTGTGCACGCCGGTGATAATTAGAGTAGAGTATCCACTTCTCATCCCCGGTGACAAGGTTTTCCAGCCATCCGTGGGTACTTCTGAGGGTAAGGAGAGACAGAGCGACATCGGCTCTGCGATCCATGTCATGTTGTGTCAAGTCGTGAGGTACCCAGCGACCCAATTTTTGCACCTTGCCAATCGACTTCAATCCTCGAACGACCGTTGAGTGACCAACACCAAGAGTGCTTGATAGTTCGCGAGTGGTTTGGTATGGGTCCGCTTCCACTCTACTTCGGAGGCCATCCAAATCCAGTGTCATCGGGCGCCCTTCTCGTTCATTACCTTCAACGGAGAATTCACCAACTGCAAACTTCGACAACCACTGGTACACAGTACTTCGAGCAGGAGCACTCTCGTTGTTAACGTCCTTCAGGCGACGATACGATTCGTTGGCATTGAGGCCAGATTGATGCAGGAATAACATGACGTGCCGAATATGCGTCTCAGTTGGGTGAATTGCTTACCATTGGCCACAATAGCTGACGTTAACAACGCAGAAGTAAATGTTAGGAACAGTTTTGTAGCCCTTTCCTTTCTCTATCGATCGATCATTTACGCGTCGATACATGTGAGAAATTTGGCGGGAAAATGCGCTTTCAATTCAGGAGGGATCAAATGTCCGAGAACTTATGCACCAACCTAATATGAGCCTCATGGAAAACATCTACATGCATCTGTTCATTGTCGCACTGGTGCTGGTCGCGACTACAAACGAGGCAATATAAGTGCAGGTCTGATCACAGATGCGGTCACCATCTTGCTACAATTCACTTTCCGAACGAGACCGAAATTTCGCGCTGGCCGCGTTATAACGGGAGTCATTTTGAAAGCAGAGTTCCTCCCGAAACCGCGCTATAACGGGAGTAGCGTTGTATCCGAGGCGTCTTAAGCAGAGTCCGTTTCCGCTTGCGTACAGGTAAGGGGCTGGGAACGGAGAGAATCGACGTTTTATCGAGAGTCGCGTCTTATCTGGAGGGGTCATAACGGGAGGGAACTGTATTTTGAAGTTGTGTTGCAACTAGAAGATGCTTTCCACGACGAGCCGTAGAGTCAGAGTGCCTGAGACAGGCGAGCACCACAGAGCGAACTGCCGAATTGACGCGGAATCCCTGCAAGTAGAGAGAGTGGTGGGAGTGGAAGCAGAAAAGTGCAACACAGTCGAAGTCCGGAGTAGAGAAGGAGCAGTTCCGTCGTCTATTCAGATGAGGTTTTTTCGTGGAAAGCGCCGAGAGCGCCCACGAAGAATTGTCGCCCATTCAGCAGACGGCAGGAACGTTTCCGTCCACAAATTGACTGACTGGCTATCTCGCCACGTCAGTCTTGCTGCTGTAAATTGCATTGACGCGAGGTGAGACAGCTATAGCTCTTCTGACAGGGAGCTCTATAGACACTCTGAACACCTCATTAGGAGATGAGGAGGAACTAATGGGAAGTAAAGAGATTGCGGATCTATCCTAATCGGAGATAGCATGTGGTGGTTCGCATCTCCCATCCCTTGCCTGAGTTTCTACGAGAGATTCAGATGAGGGGTTTTATCCAAGTTCAGAAAATGTGGTGGCGGGGCATAGGAGGATGTACGCAGATGACACTTTACGGTTGTTCCATCCCGACTGGAATATAGGGTGTTCAAAAAACACTGTTTTAAAGGTGATAACTTTGCTCACAGTAAGGTACTAAATCCGAGATCGCTGCTCCGAAGACAAACGAACAACATCAAGACTTGTCGATGAAAATATATTCACCGCGAAGTGCAGCGTTTCATGCCTATGAGATTTATTGAGTGTGACAGCGAGACTGAATCACTTCGCTGTCGCTTCCATTCATCGCAAAAGCATGGAACGCATACATCTAGGAGCCCAGTTTAAAAAATTTCAATTTATTTTCTTAAATTTTTTATCAATTTTAGGATCGGCTCTGTCTTCGAAATAATCGCCGTCAAATAGTCCTACAGCTGACGTAAAGAGTGTATCATATGTACATTCCGGGATATGACTTCTCCAACATGAGTCGATTACGTTTCCCAAATTTGAAATCTGAAACAAAATAGTAAGCTACAGTGCCATGTGTCTCATGTTAGCGAGTGCCGTCGAAACGTGTTCCGCGACTGGCCCACCTAATTTTCGACAACATGACTAAAGCAATAGTGCTCCTGCTCCGAAGCTTAGAACTCGGAAATCGTTTATCATTTTCAATCGTTCCCTTCCGATCATCGCCATTTATATTTCTCGCTGTACTGCGCTAATCGCTTGTTTGTCATGCCTTCGTAGGGTCCAGGTTTCTGAGCCGCAATTTAGAGCAGGAAAGAACCGCGGGGTCAAATAGAAGACCATGGACATCCTTCATCTTCCTTACGGCTTCTTCGACCAAGCCAGCCGTGCGCACTTGCCGAACAAGTTTGGCACCCATCAACGGAATTCTTGGTTCGCCACGACTCGAAAATGATCTCAAGACCAACTTGAAGAGAAGAACCCTTTGTCTCCAAATGGCAGCAGAGACTTTAAAAGTGAAACCACTCCTCTTGAGCTTCAGTGAACTGCTGTGTGACAGCGGTATAATGAAGCACGTAAGGCCATAGCCGGACGCTTGGGATCAGCCAAGAATTTTGCTCGAGCGTGGTTGTAACCAAAGAGCCACACTATAGCTGGGGTGACTAAAACTATGCCGATTCTTTCTGTCTTCTGCTTGCACTATCTTGAGGCATCACTTCTGTAGTTATAAGGAGAACCATGTTTAGTCTGCATAGGCATCAACAGCGCACATGTACAGCTGGCACAAGCAGAACTATCTGATCTTATTGTTAGACGTGGCTTATTTATTCCACGCCTTGCTGATATTATGATCATGTTCATCATGGAACAAACACAACCGACTATCTTCACACTGCTCCCTTTAAATTTGGAACCCTTTGCCCTTTGCAAATTCTGTTTTTGATCTAGAAAAAGAGAAAGTGGACGACTAGACCACAATTCCTTGCGTCACAATGTATGATCGCTTTCCGGTTCTCAATTTTTCCCTCTGTTTCTTGATCTTCTTGTTTATCTTTATGCTGCTTCTTCTTCACCTGAGTCAGTACTTTGGTTACCCAGTTTGTTATTACTGACCCTTATTATAAATTTTCACGGTATGCACGTCTTATTTTAAAGAGTACGTCTTAGAGCGTGCTGTAAATAAATTAAATAAATAAATACAGATGACGTTAGATGATAAGAGGTGGTGATAAAAAGAGCAACAATAAGTTAAAGGATAAAATGAAAGGATAAAGGGCAGTGCTACTGAACTTCTTTTGGATCGACGCTCAGCCTAGTTTTGCGGGATGTCGTGGAGGTGATTTGAATGCGTATTTGGACATACAATGACATGCGTCGACCGGCCAACGAACAAGTTTGAGCTTTATCCTTCCCAAACAGCTCTGGTACCAATTCAACAACCCTAAGGCCCTGTTATACTCCCGCGGGAGCATCCGCGGAAGGGCGGGAATCGCGCCGAGACTCCTCACCTGGCCAATCGCCGCGCCTCGCCACGCCTGCCGTCCGCCGTGCACCCTTGGTCCGCGGACGTTCCGCGGATGCTCCCGCGGGAGTATAACAGGGGCCTAAGGGCTCGTGCATACTTCCTGTTGCTGCAATGGAATCGCGGCTATGAGTTTTGCAGAGCAACGCGAAAGAATTTGAACTTCTCAGAGCTCGTCGCATCGCTCATCGCTCTACAAGGGAGCGCGACGGCGATCCGTCCAGGACCAACGCTAAACCGCGCGCGGCGCGAAAAACTATGCCATGCCAGCGATGGACGCGGGAAGCCATCGCGCATGACGACCGCCACTGTTGCAGGCCGCGGCGAGGTTTCCTTTGACTACTCGACCGCGTGCGGCGGAATGGCCATGAACTGAGCGTCGCGATGGCATCGCGGCGATGGAAGTATGCCCCCGGCCTAAGAGGAGGATGACGTAGGTGTAGGACGGGTCTCCTTCAACTTCTAAATACTAGGCCTTCGACCTCGCAACCTCTGTGGTGCGTTTTGATGTGGTACTACACACCTGATACACCTTGTTCCCGAGGACGGAATCATGAACTAACGTCAACGAGAACTAACAGTCAAAACATCAGAGCTTCCACTTTAGTAAACCTATACCTTTGTGCAATATACCAACAATTTTTTAAACAGTCATGTTCCAGTCATGATCGTGGTACTGGCTAAAAGTTTCGCGAAGATATCTGCTGGAGCCAAATTCATCAACGACTTGTCCCGGGACGGGAATCGTCAATCTCGTGGGTAAAACAAAAGAAATCGTGTTTCTCCACCTACCAGTATACCGGTATCCGGTTGAACGGGTAAAGTATATGTATGACGAAAGCCGTCACATTGTGGATATGCGCCTCAATTCTATCCGCATCCGGTGGAAGATACTTGACTGCCTTCGTGAGTGTCTCTGTCGACTCATGAGGACTTCCTTACCTTTACCCGAGGCTGATGAATTCGACACCTGGGGCCAGATTCATCAACAATTAAACCCGTGGGTATGCGGGGTATAAGGAGTAGAGATAAGATAACAGTCAAGCAGAGTTAAGGTAAGAGTAGGAGACGCAGGCTTGTGGGTATCTCTACCCTTATACCCACGGGTAAGTCGTTGATGAATCCGGCCCCTGGGGGCACGGATTTATCAAACCGAAGGCGTGGATAGAAGTTCTGGGCCCAGATTCATCATGCAATGGGTATAGGTAGAAATACCGTGAGGGAATCATACCCACTATCAGCAATGGGTAGTGGCTACGAATCGTATTCATGAAAGGAATCAAGGGTAAGGTACAACTAGGCCTTTTGCGAAAACAGACGATCTCACTGGAGCGCCATTTTGTCAATGCTGCGCGAAAGAGTATACGGATGTACCCACAACGATCGGCGGGTTTTCTCTACCCACGGATATACCTACGATTTGGCGGGTAACGCTTATCATGAATCGTGGGTATGTCCGCATCGTGGGTATGTCCACCTCTTATACCCAGGAGACTCGTGGGTATGCGCGTTGATGAATCCGGGCTCTGGTCTCGTACTGGGGCCGGATTCATCAACGACTAACCCGCGGGTAGAAGGGGTAGAGATACCCACAATGAAGCCTGCGTCTCTGACTCTTGCCTTATCTCTACCTGACTCTTATCTTATCTCTACCCCTTATCACCCGCATACCCACGGGTTAATTGTTGATGAATCCGGCCTCAGATGGTGAATAAGAAATTTAGTATGTGATTACTCTATGAGCACGGTAACCTCTAAGGTTTTCTAGAATGTCAAGACTTTCATTTACAACAACGAACGGATATGCGAGATGTCAAAGAATAAACGCTCGTCGCTCGACGAACACCAAATGAACACTGACGCATACGAAAAGAAGTGCACTTGGCGCTCAGAAAGGACAGCGCTCGCGACGTGGTCGTTCTCAGTTACAGGGCAATTGCCCGAGGCCTAACAAGGCCACCCGATGCTGTCTCGGCTTCGCGTGAGGTCCGTTTTTGTTCACCAGGCGATGGATGAGTGCTTCATGAGACAGCATGTAGGGCTAATACTTCGCATCGATCAGCACGTACTCACACAAAGTGCACGTGTTCTGTGCCATTCTACGACGACGTCGTCATCGACGTGAAGAGAAGGGCTCGGCAGGGGAACACCATATCCCCGAAGATCTTCACCGCCACCCTCGAAAACGTCATGCGCGAACTGGAGTGGGAGCAAAGGTCGCTGCAGCTGCACCATCCTTGCTTCGCTGACGACCTCGTACTCTTAACACCGAGCCTCACTCCGACGGAGCGACTGCTGGCCGACTTCGATCGTGTATGTGGGAACGTTGGACTGCAGCTGAATCTTACGAAGACGATGTTCCTCACGAACCGACAAGTTTCTGGTGCCCCATTCTCGCTCAACGGAACGAACATCTCCGAATGCTCCAGCAACGTGTATCTGGGTCACCAAGCCGACATGGCGAACGACCTAGTGTCGGAGCAGGACAAAAGAAAGCAGTTTCAGTTTTTTTAAAGAAGAGGTCCAGCCATGCACTCGTCTCGCTCGTCGCGATCTTCATTTGACTGATAGGGTAAATATGTTTAGTTAAGACAACCAAGTGAAAATATTATATTATAAAAAATATATGAACACAATTGTTATTACTGTACATAGTGTTGACAAATGTATAACTACACGCAGTTGGGGTTTCTACCATCAATCAAAGAAAAATAGCGACGTCATGGACAGGTACATGGGCAATTGTAATTTTTAACAAAAGAAAAATGCAGTCTTTATGCATTGTGCACGCAAGATGAGCTGTAAACTTTTTTTCCTGAAAATGCAAATTTTATAAAATTTCAAGTTGCACTTTCGCTTATTGCGCAGATGAATCAAAAAATTTGAAATAAAATCGGGTGCTTAAAAGGTAATAGAGTTTACGAATTCTATAGTTCACGATTAAAATGTCTTTAAAGCTAGATTTTCATTTAGCCGATGGGCTTCGTAAAGCCTTTTGCTTAGTGGACTTTTTCAGACTCTGTTACATGGCCAATCATTGATATCCTACTTGTTGATGTCATTGGTTAATTGGTTATTGGCCAACATAAATATAGACATGAACTTTCCCAACATGAATGAAAAACCTCTTACGGAGCAACTTCTTGCTGGATTTAAAACAATCACGTTGCAATCTTTGCTTCTTTTGCTTTCATTTTGGCTCTTTGTTAGTATTTTTCGGAGTTTGTTCCTGAGCATTCAGATTGCTTAATAACCTACAGTTTCTTGTCTATCGTTCTAACGATTATTTCTAAGGCGCACTTCACTTTATTATCATGCTTTCTAACGTTTGTTTCTAATGTTTGGAATTAGGCAAACTATCATGTGGTTTGAATAAATAAACAAATAAACAAATAAAGTCAAAAAAGCTTCTAGGACAAAAAGTTGTCTCAACTCTTGAAAAATCTTTATTTGCATGCAGAATAACCTTTTATTTTCGAAAGACGTTCACATTGGTTTCAAGGGTGGCCTTTTTGCTTAAACTGGAGTCCAATTTTATTCATTTTTTAAAGGCTAGGTGAAACGAAAACGGGAGTTTGACAAACTACTAACCATAAGTGATAACGAGGATTATCCTAGAAATGTCTGTTGAAGCCATTCAAAATTTGATTGCTCCCAATATCTCACCTTAAATTTGAAGAATGCACGCTAGAATATGTTACTAAATTCTTTTTTGTCCTACAGGGTTCTTCATAGTCGATGGCTCTCGTTTATTTCTTTATTTTCTTTCGTTTATTTTTTCTATTATTTTATTTTATTTTGTTGATGTTGACTTGTCTTGAACCTTCATATTGCACGTCAATAATTGCATAAATAAAGAGCCCTGAAAGACGCTAGCTATGTTTTGGAAAATGTTCCGCTTGATTTCAAAATCGTCAGACTTGCTTGGAGAAGTGCCCAATTTGACGTGAAAATGGCCATATACCACTTAATGCCCCCGCAGACTTCTGCGGCGAGCGGCGGACGAAATCGCTGAGCGGCTTGACTCATCATCAGTGGGAGCGGTGACGGCGAGGTACTGTACTGTTTCTAGTGGGGACCGACTGGTGCTTAACAATAACGCGCCCCGATGACGATCGCGCGCCCGCATCGACCGTCTCCGCTCTGGATCCCGCCGCGAAAGGGCAGAGCGCAGAGCGCAGACAGACAGACGCTGGAGCGGCGCCGCCGGGTGGAATGATTCAAGTCATTTCCGCCAGCGACGTCGCTGGCGGCGAGCTCTGCGTCTCTGCCCTATGGTTAAGCATAGGGCAGCGGCGACGCCGCAAAAGTCTGCGGGGGCCTTTAGAATTGGGCACTCTTCAAAAGCAGCCTAAGACTTTTGAAATCAAAGCGGACTCTACCAAATTAAAACGAGCTTCTTCTACATTAAGCCAGAGGCTCTCAAAAAAAGCTCATCTAATAATAATTTCTTGTTCAAGGAAAATTAGCTTTAAAGCAAACTTTAATTTATTATTATTTATTATTAGGTTGTCCCATAAGCCTTCGCCTTTTTTTTTTCAACGATTCACTGCAGATTTCGCCGGCGGTCCCTTGCATAGCGCTGCATAGCTTTCGAAAGAGAATGATTCGCTCTATCAGATGTATTGCATTTCTTTCTTCATCATGAATTTTGTCAATTTTTAGGTCGTTGAAGTGAAAAGTGAAAAAATAGCCATTTGCGCACTTGTTCTCTCCGCTTAGGTTTGTGATTTTTTGCACAATTTTTTATAGCGTTTGGAAGACAATGTTCTGTACTACAAGAACATATGTTGATGCTATTTGCTCATTTGTCCTTTATTGATTTTTAGGTCATCAAATTGGGACGTCCGAATGAGGATGGTTATTTTTGCCGACAGCTCCTGCTCTGCGGTTGGACTTTTTGGGTAGGTGTTATATGTCATTCGAAAGAGAATGTCTTGCTCTATAAGAATATGTGTCGCGTTTATTGAATTCTTTTGAATATCAACAAAATGCCAAAAAGAGGAAAATCGTCTTCACCAACTCCTTCTCCTTCTTCAGTTGTTGATACTCGACAGAAATCAGCGTGAGCCAATGAGCGCAACACAAATTCTTACTGAGCAAGACATCCTCTTCCAAACGACGTATAACACCAAGCAAAAAAGTCCAACCACAGAACCGGAATTTGGTTAAAATTTGGACGGGAAAGTCGGAACTCCCAATTTGATGGCCTAAAAATCAATAAAGGGCAAGTGAGAAATCAGGACGTTCTGATAGAGCAAATCATTCTCTTTCGAAAGCTATGCAGCGCTATGCAAGAGACTGCCGGCGAAATCTGCAGTGGGTCGTTGAAAAAACGGCGGGGACTTATGGGACAACCTAATATTTATTATTTTTCCAAAAATAAAAGTTTACACTAAACAAATTTACGCCAGCATTACACTTACTAGAGCAAGTAAACTAGAAATTTTTAAAGAAAGCTGCCCCAAATTTTCTTTGAATAAAATTTTTTTTAACCATTTTATTGAGTTTGTAGTTTAGCGTGCTTGAGGGTAGTTTCGAATTGGAAGAGTTCGCTTTGATTTAAAAAGTCCGAAAGCTAGCAAAGAAGACTGTTCAATTTGGTTTGAGACGTGTCCAATTTGACTCGAAAATATTAGGTTGTCCGGAGAGTTCTCGGCGTTTCGTGTTACTATTTTTCCTTCACCTATTATTAAGTAAAAATTCAGTTGCATTCAGCATGAATGCTACTTTCTGTACAGAATTTTCGCTTTATCTGAATGAATAATTTGTGTTTCAACGTTGTTTTATATTTATGCTCCTGAAGGGCTTATTGAAGTATGTCGAACGAGCAATTGCGAACGATATTTTATTTCAACTTCAAATTGGGACAATCCGCCGCCGAGACACCTCGACAAATCAGTCAAGTGTGGGGGCCTAATAATGTTGGAAAAAGCACTGTGCGCCAGTGGTTCAGTAAATTCCGGACCCGAGATTTCAGCCTCGAAGGTGACCACCTACAGCAATCCTGGACGACGAGTTGAAGGAACTGCTGGAAGCTGAACCATCCCAAACAATTCACCGAACCGCGGAAGAGCCAGATATCAGTAAACTGCTGTTGCGAATGCTTTGAAACGCCTTGTGAACGTGAAAAAGCTCGAAAAGTGGGTTCCCCCGCGAGTTAAGTTAGCGGCGAAAATCGCTGACGTTTCGAGATTTGTTCTTCTCTACTTTTACGCAACAAAAATGACCCGTTTTTGGATCGAGTCATCACTTAGGATGAAAAACATGGATTCTGTCTGATAACAGGAGACGTTTCCGACAGTTGTTGGACGCCGACGAACCCCCTAGGCATTTTCCAAACTCGAACCTCCACCCTGAAAACGTAGTGGCCACTGTGTGGTGGTGGGCAGCTGGTGTGATGCATTACAAGTTTTTGGCACCAGGCCAAACGATCACAGCAGAGTCCTAGTGAATTGACGGAATGCACCGAAATTTGCGGCAACTTCAGCCAGCATCGGTCAACAGAAGAAGCCCGATTCTTTTGCACGCTAACGCCCGCCCCCACGCTTCACAAATCACTGCTCTAAAATTGAACGAATTAACGGTTGAAGTTCTGTCTCACTCGCCATATTCTCCAGACCTCTCTCCAACCGAATACCATCTTCTTAAGCGCTTTCAGAATTTTCTACCTGGTTAAACCTTCATCAGTCCACCTATCGACCAAGCCAAAACAGCTTTCGTGGATTTTGTCGAATCTCGACCACCCCATTTTTTGCTGATGGACTAAGTCGACTGGTGTCCCGTTGGCAAAGGTGTTCTAATTCGAACGGTGCTTATTTCGACTAAATCTGTTAGGATTTGAGAAAGTTATGGTAGTTCGAACTGAAGCACTCAAAACGCCGTTTCGAACCCACATGTGACTGCGAGCCGCTCTTCACGTCCTGCATCTGCATAGTTTTTGCTGGTGTAACGGCCGACGGAAAGACAGTTGTGGTTCGTCCAAGGAGTGAAAGTGAACACTCAGAACTATCTGGACCTTCTGAATTGTTGCCCTGGGCTAGTGCTCACTTTGGAAGCCGCTACTGGACCTTCCAACAGGATGGAGCTGAAGCTCACAGGGCAAGAATGGTGCAGGACAGGTGCAAGGACTACCTCTCTCACTTCATCAGCTTCCACGACTGGCCAGCCAACTCTCCGGATTTGAACCCGATGGATTACACCGTCTGGTCAGTTCTGGAAGCCAAATCCTGCAGGAAACCGCACCGCTCTGTGGATTCTTTGAAGGAGGCTCTTCAGAAAGCGTGGGATAAGGTCGACTCACATACTTGCGTGCCGCCGTCTCCCGAAGCGCCTCAAAGCCTGTATCGAAGCGGATGGAGATATTTTTGAATCTCAATGTAGTGTATAATTCACAATGGACTAATAAACATTATCGCATCGTTGGTTTCCCGAAAGTGCTGCATTTTCACTTTCGGCGATTTGAATACGTTGTCGCCATAATTTTGGCGCACCCTGTATATATCACTCAAGTTTTTCAGACGAGGGATCTGTTCGTCCACCATGCCATTCAATAGCGACGAGCGGTCCGTTCAACGACGAAAAACTGACAGATGAAGCAGATGATGTCTAGAACCCACATTCTGTCTGATTTCTTTCAACGCTCTCCACGTTTTTTGATGAGCCCCACATACTCTCACACCGCACGTACATGTCACACTCCCACAAATCACATGTAGTGGGCACTAAAAAGAACAGTGATTTACGCCCGACTCTAGAATTACTGACAAGGTGAATTCTGAGAAGGGAAGTAAAGTGTCACACGACGATGGGGCGGTGCTTCCCATCGTTTTTCTTCCATCAGCGACAGCGACTAACACGTGAAAGCTGCTGTCTCGATTGAGTTAATCGGCACAATTATTCCCATCACTTTTCCTAAGCGCACTATGGGTGTGTAAATGATGAGCACAAGGGACATAAACATCCATGTTCTCCTATATTGCTTTCAGAATCCTTACCTGAGAATGGTTTTGACCTCCCCACCCCCCGCTGTGGAACTTCAAGTGGAAACTAGGGTCATTAGTAGGAGCTCGGAATGCTGAATATGAATACGGTGATCAAATTTGTAAAATAAAACTCTGGGATGCTGACGAATTTCACCGGTTGACTGTGAGCTGGCGGTGCGATTGAGCTGTAGTGAGGGCGGTGAGTGATGAGGGGTGATAAGATTAGGCAAACGGCAGCGATGGCCTAGAGGCACTGGCTCGTTTGGCGTTGACAGGGCCTAATTTCACTTCATTTCATTTCATTTATTGCACAAGTTGTGCGTCTTAAATAAATAAACAACAGTAGACAGAAACAAAAGCAGTGCTGCATGCTCATGCTGCAGTCTCAGTGTTTTTCAAACCTTTGATCATTAATACATATGTATTTAGAAATCGTTTGTACGACTTGGGATCGTAGCAAACTCACAGTCAGTAATGGAGAGAGAGGAAATGAATATAGCGGCAGCAGCACGACTAGAAAAGTAGACAGAAAAAGAGTATTGCGTGCTAATGCTTTTGTGCCGTTGCCATCACCATTACACCAACAATAAGCTGAAACGATGTGAGAGAGCGAAGAGAATGTATGAAATGTTGAGAATAAGAAGATAAAACAATGAGTAACGCTACGATCTGAGAAATTTAATGACGATTCGAAAAGCCCTCATATAATTGACAGCAACAATACATAATACTGCTCTTAAACATCTTTAATGCAAGTTATCTTGATCTGCCATGTCTTCTTGGCATTTACGAATGTGAATGTTGCAGACTAAAAAAACAGGAAGCAAGTTACTATATCAGAGCAGAATTTGCCGATGGGGAGTCCATGAGAGAAAGATCCACCGGTTCACTAGAAACATTATCTTAAAGGGCAAATCTTATTGAAATTGAGATCGCCTCGAAAGGCAAGATTCACAAACCTGCATCTGAAAACTGAGCCCGATTGAGCTTGGAGGACTTCAACGGATAATAGAAGGAACCATCTAGAGCACCGATGAAACACAATATTGAACAGTTTATCTCTGCCAGCACGTTGAATTCTACGGTAAGAGATGCAGAGCCTATTTCGCCTAGAACTAACGTTCCGAAAAACCCAGTACTTGCTCGCTGAGAGACTCATCTCGTTCCTGATAATGCGGAAGCAAAAGACCAGGTCAAATATTATCCTACGGACTTGAAGTGACAGCAGTTTGAAATGCTTAATACGATCATAGCTAAGGAGGAGAGGGCGACCCGTAGAATTCGAACAACGGTGCCATAAAAGACCTCTTCATTTCGTGACACTTTCTGACCTTTTTATTCCTAGTCAAAATCCCGATCTCCCCTTAAAGCTCCTGATCTCCGCATGAAGTTCCGTGGGAGGTCGAAATCCTCCCTGGTTAGTGGCATCGGCAGGAGGTTACGCGGATGGTTGCGCTTCGTTAGACTTCAGAACCGTGCCTAGGCGAGCTGAGTCACTGGAGTTCTGGACGACATCGTCAAAGCTTCATGAAAAGTTAAGACATTAGCATGGCTGCATGGAACGATACAATCTAACTATAGACATCGACTAGTATTAATTTTGCTCGAGAAGACGCACGCCATTTAAATCGCACAGTTGTTATTACACAGTCCCGTCTCGTTATATATATTATATTATATTATATTATATTATATTATATTATATTATATTATATTATATTATATTATATTATATTATATTATATTATATTATATTATATTATATTATATTATATTATATTATATTATATTATATTATATTATATTATATTATATTATATTATATTATATTATATTATATTATATTATATTATATTATATTATATTATATTATATTATATTATATTATATTATATTATATTATATTATATTTATCGCGTTTGAAGAGACCGGAGAAAATTCGCGTTATAACGGGAGTCGTGTCCTAAGCGGAACTGGCCTTTTTTACACCCCCTTGCGCGCAGAATTTTCTAAAATTGCATTAGTTGACTAAATATGATGTATAGCATTGAAATATGACCTTAAAGGGAGTGAGAAAACATAAACTACTTTAGGGTATTAACGAAGCACTGTCCCTAGAGTATAGTACTCTCTGTTATATGCATAAATATGACAAATGTATGAAAGGAATAATGAGTATCAGGCGTGGATTAGACGTGGTCATCAACAAAAATGCGTAACCTGCTGTTGTAAGATCTTTGATGTAATCTATCGCTCCAAGCGGAACTCGTACATAAATTCACTGCCTTCTGGGAAGGATGCTTGCCCACTATACTATCAGCACTGGTAAACCGCGCGTCATCCGAAATATCCTCATTGCAAATGGCTTAAATGACACTCTTCTCCATGACTTGGGAACGTCGAGTATGATTAAGCATCATTGTTGCTGTAATTTTGTCCGCAAAGCAGAGGGTACAGCCACAAGAAGTCCCGCATGGCGCGAGAGTTCAGATCGCAACAAAACATCATATAGCAGTAAATAGCACCTATACCAGCTGCTTTCGGTTTAAAACATTAAGTGTGAAGCACCGTTTTGAATAACCTGAGGTCACCCCTCGTCTCTTCTCGTTCCTGATAGAAGAAGTCTCCCAACATGCTGCAGCTTCTAACGACTATTGGAAGTCTCTGCTCCACATATTGCTGACTATGAACACTTGTGGGCCGCGCCCTCATGAAAACGTCTATATGCATCCAATTCTTTGTCGCACATATGCTGGTGGCGACCACGAACGAGACAATAGAGTGTTGTTCTGATCTCAGAGGTGGTTAGCATCTCGCTCGTCTTCATTTTCCATGTCGGACCAGTGCTGAGCTCGGGTCGCGTTATATCGGGAGTCATTTTGAACGCAGAATTCTTCTCGGAACCGCGCTATAACGGGAGAGCGTTGTATCCGACGCGTCTTAAGCGGGCTTACCTTTACTGGCGTAAAGGTAAGCTAACCGGGGCCACAGAAAATCTACGTTATATCGGGAGTCGCGTCTTATCCGGAGCCGTTATAATCGGAGGGCACTGTACGTATGTAGTTTCACGTTCAGCAGCCTTCGTATTATTCAGAGAGCGAAAGGCAAAGGTCGGTAGGTATCGATCTACAGAGTGCCTAAAAAAATGCATACACCGTTTGAAAGGAAATAACTTTGCTCATAGTAAAGGTACTGAAAAGTTAAAAGCTCGTTCGAAAGCTTAAAAAATAGAAATTTTCTGACGGTCATGGAATGCGCCATGCACTCGTCTGAAATTTTGCATTTTGCATTTGACTGATTGCGTTTCGCTTGAATACCTGTTATAAATTCTATACAAAGTAGCCGTTTCGATTAATTTGTGCTTATTTTAAGGTAGGGATTTCAAAAACGCACTGACGCTTACGAAAAATGCAGGATATCCTGAAAAATGCAGGTAATGTTTGAAAAGTTCTAACATTTCTGGTATTGAAGTTTTCAAAGGTGTTAGAGATTCTTATGAGAGCACAGAGTAATGAAGATTTTGCGTGTAAATAGGCAAGATTACGTCATGCTCCCGCCTGAAACCTTGCACTTCAGACTCGATTAATTGTGCGTGGGTGAATGCCTGTCACAATCGTCTTACTACTAGGCCACACTAACCTGTGTTGTGCTTCTTTTAACCTTTTCTGTTGCCCAGTAACTGCGATTATTTATTTATTTATTTATTTACTGACGTGTAATATAAACACACGTAAAAAAATCTAAAAAGATACGTGTCGAAAACAAACATCAGACAAACAGTAACACTTAAAAAACCAACAGGAGACGGAGAGAAAAAAAAAGAAAATTTAGTTAGCCTTGTTGGGATAGTATAAGCTATTGACAAAACAGAACTGAACAGAGCAGCAACCATCAAATTTAACTAAACATTTTGCGAGTAATAAGATTTTGAAAAGCTTGAACAGATAGTCCTAGGATATCTTCCTCTTCACTAAGTAATTTCTTGAACTCCCGTAGGTTTCTATACGTAAAGAAATTTGACCTAATCTGGGATTTTGCCACAGGAATATAAAGTCTGAGCCTTCCCCTTCTTGATGTCGTCAGTGGTGCACCAAAAAAAGTTACTGGATCAATTGAAACGCTTTTTGTCAGGATCTTAAACATCATAATCAGATCTACTTTCCTACGTCTGTTCTGAAGGGTTTGAAGGCCAAGGTGCCTGGCCCTCCTTATGCCGTTAGGAACGGCGTTGTAATCTCTTTCAAAACATCTCATATATAGCTTCCGAGTGAAACTATTTTGGACACTTTCGAACGGCTCTATGTCTTTCTAAATGGGTTACATACTGTTATTCCAAACTCCACTATCGGACGAACGTAGGATTTGTATGCTTGTAAAAATAATTTTGGGTCATCCGTACGCAGAATCTTAAACAACAAGTAGGTCTTGTAATTTGCTTTCTTTCTTTTTTTTTTGATTATGCCGAATAAGCTCTCCATTCAGCATGAATGTTGCTTCATCACTCCAGAGAATTCCTCTGGTAAAATGTTGCTCCTGCTCACATTTAAATCGTGCCATCAATAAACTCGAATGTCACGTGTCCTTCACGTAACTGCCAAGTTCTAAATGTTAAAAGAAGCACAGCACAAGTTCAAGTAGGAACAAGTTTGTAACAACCCACAATCAATCGGGTCTGAAGACCAAGGTTTCATGAGGGAGCAGGCACAATCTTGCATATTTACACGTCACAAAAATTTCGTTACACTGTGCTTTCGCATGAGTTTCAAACATCTTCAAAAGCTTTACTACCGGCAGTGTTAGAACCTTTCAAACAGTACCTGCATTTTTTAGGACAGCCTGCCCTTTTCGCAAACCATAGTGTGTTCTTGAGTTTTCTACCTTAAAGTAAGCAGAAATGAATTGCAAGGGTGACTTTGTGATGAAATTATAACATGCGAGTGCAAAAGTGTAAACTGCGAGAGTAAACTTTCAGACAGGTGCATGGCGCATTCCATGACGATCATATGTCGCGAAATTTCTATTTTCCTAAGCTTTTATAAATTTTTCATATATTTGTATTTTTCAGTATCCTTACTGTGGGCGAAGTTGTCCCCTTTCAAACAGTGTATAGATTTTGTTTGAGACACCCTGTATATTGGATTCACCGTCCATGGTTTTGTCAAGGGCACAACAATGTGATGGTTCCTGTCTGCGCCGAGATCAATCTTCACCAAATGGAGGATAAAGCTCTTTGTTACTCAATCCCGTCTGGGATGCGCCACGCATTCTATGGAATATTGTGGAGGCAATTCGACTGCGTATTTAGCCTATGGGCGCGTGAAGCGCAGTCGGAGGAGGCGCCGGCTGGCCTGAACCCGATACCAGGTTCCTGGTTCGGAGTTCCAGCAATCTATACCCTCATAAATCCTGCTTATGTAGAATGACTCAATTCCTTCTCGGGTGCTGCATACAGTACACGGTTCGATTCTGTGCCGAGATCAATCTTTACCAAATGAAGGATAAAGCTCTAGTTACGCAATCCATTCTGGAATGCGCTATGCATTCTACTTCTACGGGATGTTGTGGAGGATTTGAATGCGTATTTAGCCTATACAATGGCATGAGGTGGCCAGCCAATGGACAAGTCCGTGCGTTATCCTTCCCATACGAGCTTTGTAACCTTTTACCGACTCCGGTGGGATGGAAAAGCTATAATAGATGGCGTATGCGAGAAATCCAAACCAGAAATAAGAAACAAGGAGCATGCGACAGCAATCTAAACCCTCACTTTCGCTTTTGTGGAATGCCTCCATGCCTACCAGGGACACTGCACACAGCACATGCTGGCTGACTGCCTCATCGGCTAACATTTCACGGGAACGCATGATGGTGCAATCGGGGGAGGCGCTGCTACTCGACCCCACTTCTAAACTAACAATAATTTGTCTTCAACCAATGTTCAAGTGTGGAAAATATTGTTGTTCTCAAAGCGCTTCCATCAGGTCGTTATGAAGTTAATAAAGTTGCAAAGTGTGTGGCTTATCATTTAGGGATGGAAGTCACACAGTCACAAGAGAAGTCGGCTCTCGCTTAAACGGTTGCCGTCTAGTTGAACCGCTTTTGTTCTGCAGAACACCTCTTAAAAAGTCCGAGCTGCTGCGATACATGATCGGAATGGAAAAAACGCTAATTCGCTCCACTGACGATCTGTAGGCAAAAGGCCCATTAAAGCAGGCTCCAGGATATCTCACAAAAGTAGAATGCGTGGTGCACTCCGACAGAGAATCCACTAGCGTCGGCCTTTATCCTGTTTTTATCTATAGGACGACGAAAATCACATTTTCTATACTTTATTCTTATCCTGTTACAAGTTTGTTATGGAAGTCTATTGAACGAATGGAAAGAAATCTAAGTTATGAAAGTGAATTCTTCTAAAATTTACTATTTTTTAAGGGAAAATGTGGTTTAGAATTTATTTTAAAAACGCACATAAAACAGCAGATCGAAGGTATATGTGCTTTTCTAAAATTGCTTTTGAAGTACTCTGTAATCCACACCTACAGAACCACTGCTAAAAATTAATTAGAGATTGCCTCGTTTAGACAAGTGCGTGGCGCAATCATTTAGCATTGAAAATGCTGTTTTCGTGTGCTATAAAGCAAGCCTTAAATCCACATTTTCTTCCGCGTTCGACTTTCGATGAACCTTCACATCTTTGACGTTGTAAGGGACGATCAGATTCTTCGGCTTCCTCGCAATTCTTGCAAGTCAATATTTTGTTTAAAAAACAAAATTTCCATTAAATTTCACAAAGTCTGATTACCCAATGAAGCAGGCGTGTTGAAAATTTTCGAAGGAAATCAGGATCCGTAATAGTCGGAGGGGCATCCATAAAGTGTCAGTTGCAGACGTCATCCCACGCCACACAACCCTATCCCCTAAATTTATACAAACGCTATCACCACATCATTTTCCTTGAGCCCAAGAATTATCTCATTCATCCTGAAGAGTCTACTAGTCTCATTTGGATGCCGCTCCGACCGTTTAGGTTTCGAGGATATGCAGCTTGATTTAAAAAGCGTCAAGCTTGGTTAGAGAAAGAGATGCATGAGCAGAGGAAAGGGGACGATGTCAGAGATCCGTTCCGCCGGTGTTTTCGCCTATTGTTACGAGCTGTCGATAACAACAAATTGTAACAGCTTGGCTTCCACACATTCACACATACACACACGATTAGTTAGTCAGTGAGACTTCATTTCCGTGTTTTGCTCCACGTTACGAAGCTGCGGGGGTTCCTGGTCCGGACGAGGAAGCAATGTCATCACCTGAAATGTGCGGCGGCCCACATGAGGAGTCTGTGATCACATAACGATGGAAGTGAATGGAAGATTTCAGCCTGCAGATATAGAATCGTCTAATTTCTGGGATAAAACGCACCACATAAAGCGACCGCACAGTGATTGTTCAGCACATTTTCGTGGTTGATGTTGAAAGAATTAGAAGGAAAATATTGGGTTGGTTGACAAATAATGACGAATTTTACTTCCATATTCAAAATAAAATATTACAAAAAATACACTACGGACGAGTTTTTAAGCCCACCCACAAGAATCTTACTAAATTCTTCGGTTGAAAGAAATAGGTTGAATACTATATAATATAAAAAAGCCACTTTTTTATCCCTCCCCGACAAATCTGGCACAAAGTCATTGACTCCGAAAGATGGAAGGCTTGGTATGGATTGCTGGCAAATATTAGGTTGGAAAAAAGTCTCTTCACACATCGAAATTTTTTTACCGTTCTCCTTGTAAACGCACTAGCCAGTATTGACAGCTGATTTCGTAATCCTACCACACTTGTCTACCGTTCGCACGCGGACATAGGTCAAGACCCTTCTTGCACTTCGTTATCTATAGAATCTTCCGGACTCAACGGCAGATCTACCTCAGGGCCATTTTCGGCACGTCATTCTTCATGAATTCCTTAAATCTACGGGACGTCAGGCAGTCGACCAAATTAACCTGCCTTATGTCACGTATAGTTGTGATCTCGAAAAATTTTCGAATGTTCGAATGGTTTCGAACACCTGAAAATTTCGAGTATTCGAAATCGAATATGTTCGAAAAAAATGGTTTTATGGATATTCGAATTCGAAAACATTCGAAAAAACGCGATTTTTTAAATATTCGAATTCGAATACCTATTCAAATAGGCAATTCGAGCACAACTAGAATGTTGGGAGCTGAACATCCACTTTTCTCAGAGCGTTCTGAGCTCTTCGAAAACTCTTAACATTTTGCACAATCTTCTATTAGGTTGGAAAAAAAGTCTCTTCAACGTTGAGAAGTTTTTCACCGTTCTCCCTATAAACCTACTAGCCAACATTGATTACTGATTTCGTAATCCTGTCACACTTTTCTACCCTTCGCACGCGGACGCAGGTCGATACCCTTCTTGTACTTCGTTATCTATCCAATCTTCCGGACTCAATGCCAGATCAAGCTCATAGCCATTTTCGGCACGGCATGTTCATTAAAGGACCTACAGCACGTCAGGCAGCCGACCAAACTAACGATATATGTGGCTTGGGATCTACTACTCATCGCACCTGTTATGAGTGGTTTGGAAAGTTTTTAAAGGGAGATTATTGACTTGAAGACAAAGCAGGGTCAGGAAGGCCAACTGAATTGGACGACGCTGAACTACTCTATCTCTTTCGTACCGACAGTAGGCAGACGACATGTCAACTGGCAGAGAAGCTCGAACTGTCATAGGATAGTGGGAATCCATCTGAAGAATTTTGGTTTCGCATGGAAATTTGGAGCTGGGTTTCCACATGTATTGTCAGACACTCAGAAAGGTGACCGGCTCTCCATCGCTGCTTCTCTTCTGTCCAGATACGAAAGAAAATCGTTTCTGCCGCTCATTGTGATAGGCGATGAGTCCTGAGTTCTGCATGCCAACTTCTGAAGAAAAAGACAATGGGTACAAAAAGGAGAGAACCCTAAGCCTGATCTCAAGCCCAATGTTCATGAAAGGGAGATTCTCTTGGGTGTTTGGTGGACATCAGAGGAGTGATTTACTGGGGAACTATCAGAAGTGGAGAGACACTTACGGCTGCCACATACAGTGGCCAACTCCACAAAGTCGCCGCAGCTCTCCAAGAAAAGAGACCTGAGAAGTCAAAGCTGATGATCCTGCATGACAATGCAAAAGCACATGTTGCAAGACTCACAAAGAAACAACAGAGCTGGGCTGGGAGGTAATGCCACATCCACCGTATAGCCCTGACCTCGCTCCTATCGACTCCCATCTCTTCCATGCTCTCAAGCAAGAAATTGGAGAGAAATGTTTTGAAACGGACGAAGACCTCAAAAACTGGATTCAGCGATAGTTCGACTCCAGAACTAATCTTTTATGCGAGATGAATTAGAAAATTACCCAGTCTTTGGGAAAGTGTAGCAGAACAAAATGGAGATTACTCAATTGATGTGACTTTGTAGTTGTGAAGTAATAAATCTTTGAAAAAATAAAAAGACTTTTTTCCAACCTAATATTTTTAAGGGGTAGCTTGAGCTAGCTTAATCTGTGGTAGACCGTGAAAATGCTGAACGAGGTACAACGGCGTCCATTTTTAATTGTAGATTGGCACGTACAAATTCCCAATGAACTGGCACACTTCGGATGCTCAAAAGGAGTCCAGCGTTTCTCGCATACAAGTACACATAGCGTATTCAGCTGAAGGTTTATATCACAATCAGAAGGCTCCCCTGAAGACTATAGACAACACTAAGCATAGCACTCGTCGAAACTCTCCAGCCAACCTCATCTTTTAATTGTTTCGGGACAAGTGACGTAGAATAAAGTAAAAGGTGGAAAAGAATACCTAAGATGGTTTGTTTCGCCACTTAAAAGTTTATACGAACCTTTTTTGTTCTAGCATCTCCCAGTGGCTTGTCGATGAAGAGGGGAGATGCTAGGTACCTTGTGTGCTTGACTTACGTGCGGCTTAAGACTAGCTCATGACTGATTTCTAAAGAAAATTAACAACCTTCTACGCCGAGACAATTCCTATTCATTACGCTTCCGGATGAAGCATCGCCTCGGGTGCCTTTGAAATACGAGGCGCACCTGGAATCTCAGCCAGTTCCGTGCTTATAAACTCGTGGGGCAATTGTTTTATAGGCTTCTATGTTTCCGTTGATTTCTTCACTCAGATCAAATAAAAAGCGACGGATTGCTTTTTGGCTACAAAGCTCCATTCCATAGTTTAACTGCATTCTCACTATACAGCCATTCGTTGACTTGTTCTGTTATTATTATAGTTCTATCATCGTAAGCACATACGCCCTCTTCATCTGCCACCTCATCGCGGTGAAGGGGTGAATATCACTTTAGTGATGGATAACGACGACGGTTCGTCAGTAGATGGCCGTTCTCATCGTTGATGCCCAAGAATTTATCGATGTCCTCGGTCTGACGATGGTGTGCCCTGACAAGTCGATAAATATGTCGTTCACCATCGCGCGTCTCCAGTTTATCGCTGAGCTCATCATAATGAGAGGCTTTTGTAACGGCTACGGCCTTCTTGGCCGCTTTCTTGGCCTCCTAGTACATACGCCAATTGTCCGCAGTCTTGTTGCGCAGGAACGCGTGATATAATCTTTTCTTCTCTCGGACTTTTTCTCTTACGTCGGTAGTCCACAGCCATGCCTGCTTCCCGATCTTTCAGCGTCCAGGCTTGGTCACGCCTAATTCAGAACGTGCAGCTTGTAACATCGTATCGGTGGCATCTTTCCATGTTTCGTGGTAATCGAATACGAGAAGGAAAAGCTGCAGCGTTTTCCTTCAACCGCCACCACTTGATTTCGATGGAATGCATCGCTCGACATGCCTCAGCCTCGGAGGGACGAACTTAAGTGTACATATCAGCGGAGGGTTCTGTATGGCGACAGTCTTGTGCGGCATCACCTTCGCATCTGTAACCCGATTTCGGTCGCGGTGCTTCACAAGGATGAAGTCGATCTATGTCTTGGTGCTCCCGTTATAGAAAGACACCAGAAGGGAGTCACGCTTTCGAAATACAGTGTTCGCGATGATGAGGTTGTGCTAGTCCGCATACTCAAGGATTCGCTCACCATCAGCGATGCATGCTCCATATCCAAAACCGTGGTAACAGCTGTGACCATCTTTCGCAGTCCCCGCATGACCGTTCAGGTCACCTGCAATAACGACAGCGTCTTCTGGCGGTACCTCTGCTGCCTTTTCATCAAGCAGGGTCCAAAACATCCTCAGAGCAGCCTTCCTGCGCAGCGCGCAGCGTACGCAAAGAAGAATTGATACATACGGTGTTCAGCAGCGACTGGAGCCTTTGCATGCTTTATAAATACTTTTTTTCAATATTCCGGCAACGTGACCCTCCGTTTTCACGAGAGGACATCAGGTAAGCACTTTTATGTCAGTTCATATGTTGTGTGAGTTTACCTTCAAGTACTGTTTACAAGTGACTATGGAGTGACCTCCCGCCTTGGTATTATACACTCCATTGTTTTCCAACTATTACGTAACAGCAGCAGCAACAGGTCCCGGAGCTTTTGTCTCTCTACTTATGAGCCATCCTGTAATTGTTGGCTTACAAATAAGCTTAAGCATTAAACAAACAGCTTCCTTACATCCGCTTATCATTCGCTTATCAAATTGAAATGGAGATTCATAGATATGCATTCACGACATCTGTTTGTGTCGAGTGGTCAGTTATGCTTGAAAAGTGTAAAGGATTTGCACGTGAGTCAATACCTTGTCACGAACGCTTCTTTCCCATAGCTGGATGACTCCATGTTGCAGATTGGACCGGAGAGAAAATGAAAGAAGGGTGCCAGGATACCAAAGAAGCAGCGAGTAAGATCTGATCACTCGTGTTCCAGGATAGCAGAGTCGTGATTTTCGCTACGATTCTTAATGGCCAGGACAGGGTCTCCGTGCTTTTGTGAAACATCGTTCGCTCACGTCAATGTTAATTACACAGTCGGCTCGTTCTGATAAACTCCAACTGGACGCGTGCGGGGCGTCAGGTTGTCAGCGGTTCTTTCGGCGGAACGTTTCCTTATGTCTACGGGTTGTTGCTAACGACAGCTGTAGTAACACAGGGTTGAGGGTTGATGAGTCGACGGCTCTGGCTTCGGTGACAAGTCCAGCTCAATATGCAACCTAGTTGGTGGCGGCCACTCTCAAGCAATTTCGTAAGGACTAAATGTGTTCAGGGTGCAATCCTAGTTGGTGATGGCCACTCTTAAACGACCTCATGAGAACTGAATGTGTTCAGCATTGGAATATATTGAACTTGCGCATTCATTAGAAAACAACTGCACCAACGAAGTCAAAATAAAAACTCAAAAATCATTAGAATAAATAACATTTGTGAGCTAGGTCGGGACGATCGGAATTAACTAGGACGTGATGTACAATGTCTTACCTGTGTCCAAAGCGATCACTGATGGTACCTTGATCTATTTTTATTTTATTTTACTGATGTTATCTGTTTTAGTTGCTTGAAGGTTATCCGTTCTCTGTGGAAATATAGTAAAGGGGACCACCGTTGCAAGACTTGAACCGAGAATGATTCTTTTTAGGGCGCAAAGCGTCTCGGAGGGATCACCATGTGAGGTAGCTTTATGTACTAAGAATTTTGTGTTGCACTAAATCAGAAAATTTGCACAGCACTGATGTGGTCTACCATTGTGGTGAACTGAGCTAGGCTACTTCCGTTGTAAGTGAGCATGTGCCTCCGCACGAAGGCGGACGACCACTGAATGCAGGGTGACCCCCTCCCAGCTGCTTTGCTCCCTTTTTAGGTCCCCTCTCCCGACTAGGAAATCGGAAATTGAGTCTATCTGTGCAACCAGGTTGGTATAGTTTATTTATCTCCACAGTTTATTGCCCATATATTGTGCTGCATTATGTCGGGAAGAGCGGTCACCACCAATTAGGATTGCACCGTGTTCAGTATTGAAATATATTGAATCTACTCATTCTTTATAAAACAGCTGCACTAACGAAATTAAGATAAATAACAAAGGAAACATGGGAATATATTATACAACATTGATGAGTTAGATGTGCATTGTCTCGCCTCTGTCCAAAACGTTGGTTGATGGTGTCGTACACAATTTCTTTCTATTTTACAGATGTTATTTTTTTAAACTTGAACTGCTTGACGATGAATAGTTTTTGGTGCAAATCTAACAAAATCCTCTTTGCTAGATTTGCACCGAGAACGGTCTTTTTCAGGTTCCCCTCTCCCGACTCGGAACTCAGAAAATGAGTCTATCTGGGGAATAGTTGACATGTTGACGACTAGAGCGATTTTCATGTATCTGTGTCGTGGAACGAAGCGCACTACGCAAGTGTGTGGCGAGATCCTGTGGCTTAAACTACTTCTAAAGGATAATTTGGATGATGAACACGATGGTGGTGTCTGTTTGCACGGTTACGCAAACTTATCTCCCAAATCGATAACTAGGGTGGTCGTGTCAGACTCACCGTTGCACTGAACTTCGTTTAAGGCTTGGTTTACACTTGCAACTATACACCAGGGCTAAGGGGTTATTGGAGGTGCTGATCAACTCTCTTTTCAAATATCAGCCAACTACGATAGGTAGCGGTATGTAAGCTACGTAGGATACGTGAACTACATGATGTGGTTGGGAGACGATATGACGGGGACAGGGTCACCGATCCAGTCAGAACTTCGTCTAGGAGATTATTTTTGGTGCTTTGATGTGCGATTTTTAGAATTTAGACGCTAAACGCTAAAGAAAGTAGATTGACACGACTGTCTGTGTCAATCTACTTTCTTTAGCGTCTGCAAGCAGCTTTAGTGCGCTCAGAATCATGATTTGGACATACGCGTGCGTCAGTGTTAAGCGCTCGCGCGAGAGAAACCATGCTCCAATCCAGGTTTCGCTCTCAAAATCTATTCCGATCTGGTTTTAGTAGCCATAGATCTACTCGTCTATCTGGGCAAGCAAAAGCCTGATTCATCAACGACTTACTTCAACTTAACAGAGAAATTACAGCGGAAATTTCTGATAGCGCGGCTCAGCGCTCAGCATATCGCTTGATAAGCCGCGCTATCACATGAATCCGGCCGTCCCCAGAAAGTGGCGGGTAAGTGGCCGTCGAGGTAAATCGGGGTAGGATTTACCTTCGGCACGTTCATGAATCCGGGCTCTGGTGGACGCGAACCGACCCTTAAGTAAGAATATCCACCTTGCACTTGGGGCCAGATTCATGAATTCATTCGCTTACTGGCCAGTATCGGTGAAAATTACCGCCAAGCCCCTGGGTCCGGATTCATGAACGCGGCTCGAGGTAAATCCTACCTTGATTTACCTCGATGAGCACTTGCTCGCCACTTTTCGGAAGCTTACCTCTGTTTCTGATTCATGACAGACGAAGCAAGGGCTTTGCTCCGCTGCCTGGGAAAGATTGCATTGGGTCACAAATTAACAGCGGAGCACACCACTTTCTATTTGAGGTAATTGTTCCTCGACGCGCTGACGAGGTAGCATTTACTTCTGGCTTTTCCCACCGCGCGATCATGAATCGTGCGTAAGAGAAGTAGCGGTAGGTTTTACACTTACCTGCCGGTAAGCGGTTTATGAAGTTGGCCACTGGTCGCTAGTAGAAGATTTATTTTCTCTTTCTTATTATTCAGTTTTGTTCTACGCTTTTATATTAGCTTTCAGTTGATGCCAAAGATGCAATAAAGGATTTAAAGGCTGAACATCAAACAAGTAAGTGTTTTTAGCTGCACTTATTCGAATCACCAGAATTTTTATTCTCCAGAATAATTGAAGAGGATTGCGAGCACTTTGTCCATAGTGATTATATATATATATATATTCTCCTACTGTAAGGTGTAAATGCAGCAGATGAAAACCCAGGCCATCAAGCCTTTTTTGTTGTTGATGATTCGGTAACAGATTTATCTCAAAATATAAAAAATGGCCAAAGGGAAAATATAAAAAATGGCCACCTACGAAGTTCTGTAGGCGCGATTAGACCCTATGTAGGCACCTTCTGTCATGGAACTGATTCTACCATAGGGGCACATTTCCTACACTGTAATCGTTTTAGACTGGCAACTAAATCCGTGGACTGATTCGTAGTTACTTTTCTAGCAGAGATTATCGGGCTATTTGTGCATCAAATCTGTTGCTCTTTCCACTGTTTGAAACCATTTCGTCTGCACTTCCCCAAGCTACTTTTGTTGTCCTGCATATCGATATAGAGGGAAGTTTTCCCTCTGAAATGAAATGACACAGAGTCACTATTTACGAACGCCTTCTTCATTAGTAACAGCTCCGCTATTCTGCGACTGAAGCCCAACAGAGCATATGTGCAGCTCTAGGAGATGAAGTTGTCCAACGATTGACAGTGTTTAAGTGGTTTAAGAGGATTCATGAGGGCTACGTTGAAACCGAAGTCAAGCGACGCGACAGCGATTGGCCTTGATCGTCGAGCTGTAATTAGCGCCATAGGAGGAAATCAGAGCTTGACAACGCGTGTGTTGGCCCTCGACTTTAGGCGCTCACATACCTCTATTTAGAAGAATCTGCACAGCGTTAGCCTTTCCACTGGTAACATATTACGAAAAGTTGATTCCACTAGATAATTTTCAGTGTTCTAACCTCTGGCCTAGAGCAAAAGCTGCCAACGCCCAAGCCTGACCCTCACCAGAAGAAGGTGATGCTCTCCGATTGGTGGTGTCGGGAAGGTGTTATCTTCTGGGAACTCATCGAGAGCGGTTACAGCATTGATGACGAAGTCTGCTCTACTCAGCTTGACCGAGTGCAGGCTAGACTCTACCAGAATACGTTCCGACAGCTCTTCAGGAGTGACACTATCCTTCAGCAGGACAAGTCCAGACCGCACATCGGCAACCGGACTCTTCAAAAAATCGGAGCTGGAAGGCTGGGAAAAGGCTGGAAGCGTCTACTGCAATAACAATTGATTGCAAAACGTTTATTACAACCTAAAAGATAAATTCCGCGTTCCGCCAAAGTGAGGGACGGGAAACTGTTTGTCGACGTTGTTTTAAAAGTATTCTGGAACCCTTTGCCAATAACGCACAAATAGGCTGACCTATAACCTTCATTTACCACTGTTGTCGTCATACTCCGTTACGACTATTGCAGAGAAGTTTGTTCTCGACTGCAAGCAAGTTCGACTGCTTCTGCTTTACGAGTTCAAAAAGCAAAGCAGTGCGAGAGTCGTGACGGATAACATGTGTGGAACGATGGATCCTACCACTTCTGTTACGACACAACGAAAGTAAGGTTCTGGAAGTTCAAGAACGGCGACTTTTGCTTGGCAGACCAACAACGGTCAGGAAGGCCACGTGCAGTGGACGAGGAGCACCTTCTGGAGCCAGTACAGGCTACTGGTGCTGTACCCGTGGTCTGACAGAGGAACTCGAGTGCAGTCACACCACCATAGCTCAACACCTGCTCGGCCTTGGTAAGACATGGAGATATGGTGTATGGATACCGCAAGAACTTTGCGGCCACCAGCTACATGTGCACCAGGATGCGTGCATGGAGTTCTTGAGTTTACGACGGAATTCTTGCCGCGAGGACTGGTCACTTGCTATGAAAAGTGGGTAATCTACGTTAACCACACGCGAAAGAGTCAGTGGTGCAGTCTCTGAGAAGCAAGCGGAGATTTCCACGCCAAGACCGGACCGGAGGCTTCACCAAAAAAAGATAATGCTCTGTGTTTGGTAAAATTGCAAAGGAGTCATTCGCTAGGAGCTCCTACTGCAGGCAGCTGGATCGCGTTGGAGCAGCTTTTCATGGGAAACAAGGCAAGGCTTCCTCCTTCACGACAATGCGCTCCACATGTTGCAAGGGAGCAGAATAAACCAGTGTTTCGGATGTCATTTTCTGGCCGATCCACCACATTCGCCGGACCTTCTCCAACGGAGTACCGTCCGTTTCTTTCGTTGTCGAACCATTTGCAGGAGAAACAATTTGACGACATGGGGTCCCTTGGAAAGTGCCCCGATGAGTTTTTTTTTTCGTCGCAACCCCAGAAATTCTATAGAAGCTGGATCTACAAATCACCTGACAAATGGCAATAGATAACAATGGTGCATATGTTCGTTAGTTGTTGTATGTATGGAACGAGAGAAGTAAATTTGAAAAAATTTCGCAAGTGTCGGGATAGTTTCGGTACAATCTAAATAAAATGTAGTTCTTGGACGAGTAACCTTTCAAACCTCGCTTGACTTTTCCAAGCTCTGAAGAAGGCGGTTGCGCCGAACCGACAGACGAATAAAGTGTGGATAACAATCTTGGCTTCACGACTCAGCATACAACATGTGATGTGACATGGGTCTTCGTAGGCCGGCCTGTCACAAGGGCCTGTCGCCTGCATTCGAGTGTCCGTGCTTAGCTTAGCTCACAAAGCGAGCAGTTTCCAGTGGCACCACGTGGAGGAGCGGACATCGCCACCGATTTCACGAATTTCACGATGGACAAATTCGTGAAATCGTCAGGCTCTCCGACAACCAGTGCGGCTTTGTGTCTGGTTTTGGGACCATTGATGCTATACACGCTGCCCGCCTCCTGGTGGAGAAACATCGCGAGAAACAGAAGCCGGTGCATGTAGCCTTTCTCAACTTGGAGGCCTTCGACCGCGTACCGCGTGAGCTTATATGGTACGCCTTGCGACAACACAACGTGCCTGAGGAACTCATAGAGTGGGTGCGGATGCTCTACTCTTGCCCAGATAGTAGAATGCAAGCAACAGCTGGAACCTCAATGGAATTTCCCATCTCTGTTAGGGTGCACCAGAGTTCTGTGCTTTCTCCATTCCTCCTTGTTGTCGTCATGGATGCCATCACACGAGATCTTCAGAAGCCCGTCCCATGGACGCTGCTCTATGCTGATGACGTGATGCTCGCTTGCGAAGATAAAGATGATCTCGAGCGGCAGGTACAAGCTTGGTGCGACCGCCTGGCGATGTTCGGACTCAAATTGAACGTCAAGAAGACCGGGTCCCAAACGAATGACGTAAATGAGTCCGGCCCCATTAAGATTAACGGTATTAACGGTGAACTTGCACGCACTTCGGTGTTCAAATACGTGGGATCAGCAGTCACGTCTAACGGCAAACTGATGATTGAAGTGAATTCACGCGTGAGTGCAGCTTGGTCCAAGTGGCGTTCGCTGACTGGCGTGCTCTGCGATAGAAAGATGCCAGAGCACCTGAAATCGAAGATCTACAGAGCAGTCGTCCGGGTAGTAGCGATGTACGGCACTAAGTGTTGGCCTGCGACTAAGGAAGTTGAAACGCGCCTCAGCGTGATGAAGACGAAGATGCTGCGCTGGACGGCTGGAGTCACCCGCATGGACCGCATTCGAGATGAATGCTATTCGGCAGAAGTACGGTGTCGCGCCGATAGCGGACAAGATGCGCGAAGCTCGCTTGCGATGGTACGGCCACGTTCTGTTCGGGAAAGAAGACAGCGTCCGCAAGATAGGCCTTGAGTTGGAAAGCGGCCTAGAGGACGCCCGAAGCAGCGTTGGTCGGATACGTTGCACATGGACATGAAAGTACCTGGCGTCCACCCTGATCAAGCGTAGGACCGGGAAAGGTAGCGTCACGACACCAGAAGAGCCGACCCCGCGACGAAGCGGGACAAACGCTGAAGAAGAAGTAGAAGAACAATCTTGGCTTCACAGCTCGAAGAGTCCTACACATATCAACGTCATGGCAAGATTTAACGACAGTCGATCGCGGAATTTACTGCGAATTTTTTTACTTTTCGCACTAGGATGTGGCTATCACTAGAAAGCTGACTTATCCTTTCTGTTTAAGTTAGCATTTTTTGTCATACGCTTTCAATGTGCCTGTTCTGTACTACCTCCTTTGCTCTTTGCAATGCAGTACAATACCGCTCCTGTCTTTTGGTTTTTGGACGGAGTAGACACGAAAAACCGCCGTTTTCGCCGCTTTTCCATAATTGACTTCAAGCTAAGCTGTTCAAAAAATAATTGTAACCATAAGAATCCACTCCGGATGGTCTATCCAACCGCTCCCCGTGATAGCTTCCTCTAAGCTGGGGTGACGATCTTTGTTAGCGCAATTGTAGGCAGAACTTTGAGTGCTCATGGACGAAGCCAAGACCAAGGATGGGCTTACTGGGAATGGAGGATTTGCAAAATTTCATGGCCTAAGCGAGGAGAATTTTTCAACAAGCAGGTTGGGGTGATCACAGTTTTTTGCTCGCAATGAAAAAAAATTCACCACTTAAACCATTCTACATAAGAGGGAGATTTGCTTAAAAAGTTGCCTTTTTTGAACAATTACGAAGATGTGCCATGTGGGTGCAATTACAGTACCGCGCATGTCTTTTGGTCAATTCCCGAAAAAGCCGCTTTGGAGCGTTCCAAAGCGGCTTTTTCGGGAATTGACCAAAAGACACGCGCGGTACTGTACCTCGAGCGAGGAAGGGGTTGCCGCCATTGAGATTGTGTGGGTCACCGAATCACATTTTTCTAAAATTACTAGTTGTAGCCTACATGATTGGATAGACCCATCCGGAGTGGATCCGTATGGTTGCAGTTATATTTTCAACAGCTTAGTTCGAAATCATTTATGGAAGAGCGGCGAAAACAGCGGGTTTTCCGCCCCAAAAACCAAGAAGCAGGAGACGGTATTGTAGACCAGGTCTGCACATTTAACGGTTAGCGATTTAACCAATTTAACGAATTAACGGCAATTTCGTCAAAAACTGGTTTAACGACTCGTAACGGAAATTTTTAGAAATTTAACGGAATTTTAAACGGACTTTTTCCCAGTGAGCTTATCACATTTACCCTTAGCCTTCACTAATGTTGCAGGTCTCATCCTCCCTATTAGGACTGTTCCTAAAATACTAATGAAATAAGCAAGAATATTTTAATGTTTCCATGAGTTTGTTTTGCAATTCTGGAAAAAATGCATTTTGGGGGCGCGTATAGCGCAATTGGAGGAGGTGCCGGCTGTCGCATGCACCTGATTCCAGATTCCTGGTTCGGATTTCCCGCCCAGGCCAACCAAGCCTTCCATCCCTCCGGAGTCGGTGAATTGGTACCAGATTTGTCTCTTGCTCATCAGCTGGCCATTCAAGTCATTGTATGACCAACTACGCATTCAAATCGTCTCCGCGACATCGCGTGAAGTAGAATGCGTGGCGGGGATAGTGAATGAGTAATGTCGCCCTTTATCCTTCTATCCTTTGATGCATTTTGGACCTAGAAATTTTTTCGCCCAGCCCCAAGCACGTCAACGAATACACAAAGATACTGGTCTAACCTCCTCGTAAGATATGCTTATCTTCACCTGGCAATGCTCATTTCAAAACACTATTGTTCGCCACCTTGAGCGTTCCTGACGGAGAGAATGTTTTCGGACGTATTTTAAACGATTTAAGAAAACGCTAACAACAAAATTTAGGAAAACCAATTTTTCTGAACTTTAAGACGTTGACGACGTATCACACCTTTGCGGCAGTGCGGGACCGTGTGACACGATGTCATGTCACGGTCTCGACGTTGCAAAAAATGGTTTGGTTCCACACACCAGTCACTCGAAAACCGTGCGTTCGTCAACGTCTTAGCATTTCACTGAAAGGCTTTTAATTGTATTTTTTATTAAATCTTTCTGTGCTTAATGGGCTGGTGCCCGCATCGAGATTGCATATGCTTGTAGAATAGTCACTCAAAACGGTTTCGCAAATAACTAGGAAGAGCGGGAGGGGACTCCGGGTTCTGCTAGATCGCACACTTTGAGATGCCTTGTTGGTGATCATTCAAGACGATCATTCCATATCTGTTCTTATTCCATACCCTGTAGATAATTGGTTGCTGAAGGCTTGTTTATTTTTCTGTGTTTGTTGATGTTGAATTGTTTATTTTACACTTCAATGTTGCACTCCACTTCTTGAACTTTAGCTGTTGTCCTCTTGAAGTTGAAACGTATAAGGTTTTCTTTGATTTTTTCACTTGAAATAATGGTTTGCAGTTAACTGTACTTTTTAACAAAATTAAACGATTTACCGGAAATCGCTTCGTTTAGACAATTTAACGCACAGAATTTTGAGCGCATTCCTGTCGCAGATGAAGGGTATAGCTATTCAACAGTTTTCACAGAATTCTAAGTGTTTCCGCATTTTAGTGCAAAACTGCAACATAACCACATTTCAAAATAAATATCGTAGAAGGCTCCCTTGATTCTCCTTACGTACACTTTGTGAAATTCAGTTTTGCCTGCTTCCGCTCGATATCAGAACTTCATACGAAATTTCAGAAAAGACGGAGCCTAAGGGCAAGGACGGCGAGAAATGAAAGCATCACAGATTCAGCAATAGACGCAGGATTCTAAGCAGTACTGAAGAATATTTCAATAAAGAAGCTATTAGGAGAAAGTCGGTTTTTTTGAAAAAGAAATCTGCTCCGGTTTTTCAAAAATGTTGGTTTCCTCTGTTGCTTTTAACGGTTCCACAGAATGTGGAACAGGTGGAGGACGTAAACGATCATCATGTGCAGATGAAGCACAACCTGGTTTGTGTTGTTGCCGATTTGGAACCGAGATCGGCGTCTAGAGATTTTGTTAAATGTGCCAAACTACGTGATACCCGACGCATGGCATAGCCCCAGATTAGAGGCCCTGCTCCCTTTCTGCCTTAAAGCAAACATAGGTATGTACAGAGAAAGAACCCCTACTCAGCGAGTTCCCTTTCAGAGCGGCAAACTCACCAAGAAGATCTCACCAATCTATTAAGTTGAAGTATCATCTCTGTTCTTTCGGTTTATTCTGGTTTTCTTGAGGACGCTTCGGGGAATTCTTGGCATGATTGCAATGTTGTGTAGTAGGTTCTATTAAGTTGTCGCAAAATTAATTGCCGAAACGGACCGCTTACTTCAAACTGCAACAACTCAACTTAATCACAACTTTATTAATCCAAGTAAAAACCACCAGAATCTACATATACGTTTTGCCAACCAACAGGTAATGAATCTAACCTTTATAATAAAAACTGCGATCACAGGATTTAACGAAATCAAGGAAGGCGTATCCAACGTCGGCCAAATTAGTGAATTAGTGAATTGCTTCTGACGCAAATGAGATTCATGTGCACGAAAAGGGATAGTCAGTGGGGAAAGATCGGGAGAATATCGTGGGTGAGGAAAAGAATATAGGAAAAGATCGGGAGAATATCGTGGGTGAGTGTGTGTGTGTGTGTGTGTGTGTGTGTGCGTGTTTGTGTCTGTGTGTACGTATATTGTGTGTCCTCATTCACCACTGTCGGCCACAATTTTTGCAACTCCTCACATTTGGTGTATTAAATCACAGCAGTAACACTCTGCTGTGATTCTCTGACCAGGGGCTGGATTCATCAACGACTTACGTAACTTTAACGGAGAACTGTAACCTTATCAAGCGATATGGTGAGCGATAAGCCTCGTTAAAAGCTCAGATAACGCAGCTTATCTTTCACCATTTTGCTTGATAAACTTACAATTCTCCGTTAAAGTTACATAAGTCGTTGATGAATTCGGCCCTAGGTTTCAAGGAGCTGTAATGGATTACGCCTTTACAACAATACCACAACAAAGCATTACTTTTTTAGGGTGAAGGACAGGTATGGGAAAGGATGTTGGAGGAGCATCGTTATCTACCCAGACAAATGCCTGCCTCTTGTTATCGTAAAGGACAGCTATCGACAGCAGTTATAATACGGCTCAAAAAAACCTATTTCTGAAGCGAACTCGCAGGTTGGAGCAAGTGTCGAAACGTGTCAGACGCTGCTCATCGGCCCTTTATAGGCTCCCATTTCGGCCTCTTCTTCACCTTGCCGATCTTCTCCAAATGTCTTGCTACCGTACTATGATGTACGCTATTGTTTCCTGCTAACGTGCGTGTATTCGTCTTCGGATTTGCTCGACGGCTTTCCCCAAAACTTCATCATCAAGCGACGAGCTGCGTCCGCGACCCGGTCATTCTTCGAGATCAAAATCGCCAGAAGCGAATTTTTCGAAGCAGAACCTCACCGTTTGTTCGCAAGAGCAGTCCGTCAGAAAAGCTCTGCTAAGGCCACACCTATGCCGCAGAATGTCCCAATTTAAGTTCGTAGAGTAGGACGACTCGATAGTCGTGACGTCGGTACATGATTTTACGGAGCCCTGGAAATCGTCGGCTAGAAAATTTAGAACGAGATCGATATATGTTTTTGAAAGAGCAGAAAATAACCTATCGAGCGGTATGTGTGGATTTCTCTGAGAAGGTTAAAAAAACTTGTTTATTGTTGTTGTTAAAAACTTGTTTTACTATGTACCTCGAAACTGAAATTAATTTTGCGACAGCCTAATACCTTTCAAGGGATAGGCACATAATCAGACAAGAGTGAGACTGTGGGCAAATTTCGAATAAAATGTGCCAGTGTCACCTGCGAGCCATTTAGCTCCACGAGCGCAAACTTGGCACCAGTTCAAAGGACGCAGCTGATCCGATCCACACTGCATTCGGGCCTGGCAAGACAACCGAATGTACCGTCCGTCGTTGGTTCAACCTATTTTTGATGATGGAGATATAATTCTCGAAGATCATCCACACACTGATCGACTACCTAATCTCGACGAAAACGTGCTAATCAAGGGGACTGATGGACTACAATCGCACCGAGAATGTTGACGACTACACAAAACAGCTTCAGAAACTGGTTGGCGCTTTAAAGGAAGAAGGACTGAAAAATCCTAAAGTCGCTCTTCTCCACGACAACGCGAGATCGTACACGACGAAGTTAACTCTCAAATTCCTTGAGAAGATGGATACAGTACTGGCATGGTACTGCCTGACTACTACTCCTTCAGAGTCCTCGAACAGCATCAACTCGAGAAAAGATACTTCGATAACTATGAATACAAAAATGAGATTTTCCTATTTGACTCTAAGCCTCGATCTTTCTGGAGCAAGGGCGATTAAACCTTGATTATACTGTTGGTGGATGATTTTTTTTTGCTAAACAAAAATAATGCCGGCGCCATTGCAAAGAATTCGAGCGTATTAGCATTAGGATCAGAAGAAGACGGCGAGGGCGAAGCTAGTCACCGCTAGGCTTCATATAAGGGCGCCCCGAGCCGTCAGAGTCGGTCGCCTCCGGAGCGCGTGCAACGCGCAGCAGTCGTCCAGGGAGCCACCAAGCGCCAACGTCATCGCCTCAGGATTTCGCCCTCGATCTGCCGGCTGCCGGATTTCACCGCCGTCGTTATTTGCTGTCCGATTGTTGCTTATTCTGAAGGACCTGCTGTTATTGTTGCAATAAATTATTCCTACTTGGCGTGTGCTTAGTTTCGGCGCCTAATCGTTGGTGTATTGGAGTGCACTAAAGCCCCGTTTATACTTCGACGCCAAGCGACGCGACGCCAGGTATTGTATTAACATTGATTGAGCGACGCGATCAATTTGGCCACTTTACATGCGGTTGCGTCGCAAATAAAAAGCAAGGGAAGGTTCTGAAGCGTATGTCTGAACGGGGAGAGTGAGTCATATAGGAAGAATCCCCACCCTTCAATTGGTATAAAAATGTGTTTCTTTTTGCAAAAAGCGGATTATCGTATTTACAACTTGTTCAAACTGCTCAAAACCAATGATTCTCTTGCACTGCTTCGTGCATATAAGACGTATGTTAGGCCTGTTTTAGAGAGCGGTACTTCAGTGTTCAATCCATTCAAAAAGAAAGACATTGCTCTTCCGGAAAGCGTCCAGAACAACTTCACCGGAAATTATTTTTAAGATGTTTTGAAATTAACTATGACAACATACCTAGAAGTCCAGACAGCGCCAAGCAGCTGAAGTTACGTTGCCTCCGTAGTCGAAGGGAGATGGTCGACATGACCATGATGTGTAAGATTCTCACAAATAGAATTTCAATAGATCCCACGATATTTTTTGGTGCACCTCTGACTACGAATAGGAGAGGGAACCTAAGCCTTTACTTTCCTGTCCCAAAATCGCAGGTGGATTAAACTTCCTCACTCACAGAAATCATGAGGACTTCAACTTATTCTTAGGTGAAGATGACAATATCATAAACATGTCTGTGAGTTTGTTCAAGTCCTTAATGGTGTAAAAAGTTATGTTAATTGTGCTGAGTATAATTTTATTTTTGTTGTAAGTTTGTCTGACCTAGTATTTGTTTATGTGTCATTACTTATGTAATGCATGACTATGTTCATATCTGGTAAATAAATAAATAAATAAATTGTCAAGTCGTATCGTAAAGTCCAAGGAGTAGGGGGTCCTTGAAGTCACAATGGAGTAGACGCTTCACGAGTTCAGAGCTCTTGTAGGTCGCGATGCCTCTGCCGGCAAGCGGCTAGGAGCGCAGGGAAGAATGAATTTGCTTCATGCGAGGGAGGTCGGGGGTTCGATTTCTTTGCATTGGGGCATTAATGCATTTTAACTGACTGGTTGAGATTTGAGGGACGTGCCATATACCATTTACCATTACACTATTTTCAGACTTTCTGCGCATTTTTCCAGCTGTATGCTGTAGAGAGTAACTTTCTTACGACTTCTTTATTACTAGCCGGTTTTTTAGACTGTAGAGGACTGAGCATGAAGAGGGCAGGCGAGGAATAAGCGGGGGGGGGGAGTGGTAGATAGTGAGAGACGAACTGAGTGTATATAAGCTCCCCTCACTAGTAAATCTGTTAGAATCCTCTTTGTGTGAGAACATCGAAAATTATGCATCAACATAAAACAACGGACTTATCATCGCTGTGAAAAATTATTCTGTATGAGGTTACTATACCTTCAAAACTCTACAGAGCCATCACTAAAAGCATCGTGTGCCATCTAGATCGGGAAATGAAGATGGAACACTGTCACCTTCACCACCTATACTTTTGGATGAATCTCACTCACAACACAGATAAGCCAACTGGTGCTAATGTTGGTTGTACCCCGTTGTGTATGCAGAACGTTGGACGTTTTCTAATTCTTAAGAAGACGGTGTCGATTAGAAACGGACCAGTTTCTGATGGCGCTGCGCGTTCTCGTCCAACGGAACGAGCACCTGTAAATGTGCTTGCTTCGTGTATGTATGTATCTGGGCAGCGAAAACAATGAAGCCAACGCTCTAGTGATGGAGGAGGCAGGAGGAAATGAGCGGTTTCGATAGCTATCAATGACCGTCGAAAAAGTTGTGCGGAAGGTGAAAAACATCTGGCTCCGTTCCCAAACTTTGTGCTTTTAGAAATACGCATAAAAATCCTGGGCTTGAATACACTAGAACAGAACATAGGCTACTTACTGCAAATATGAAAAGCTACCAATATAAAAACGATACGGGGTGTTCCCTTTGCTCTAGACTTGCACCAAATAAACATCTGTGCCTGGCCACTACTGTATAATCTCCAGTCATCCAATTAGTATGGATTAATAAGCCTCGTGGGTGCGTGGAATGCAGTCGGAGGCGGTGTCGGCTGTCGTCTATCCGATATCAGGCTCTTGGTTCGAATCGCTCACCCGGGCTAACACAAACCTCTACTTAAGGGTCAGTGAATTGCTACCAGACTAACCTTAGAAGGATAAACCACTGACTTGTCCATTGGCTGGTCACCGCAGCTCATTCTATAAGCCGAATACGCATTCAACTTGACTCTACGACGTTCCGTAGGAACGGGGTTGCTTATGTACATATGAACGGGGTTCCGTAGGAACGGGGTTACTCAATCCCTTTTGGGATGCGTGGCGTATCCCATAAGGGATTGAGTAACCCCGTCCTTTGCCCTTTATCCGTATCTTACTAAGTCTCGTAGAAAGCGTTCCGATAAAAGCTAATTCCCACATGATTATGTTGGTATGCTGCCATGCAAAATTTGAAAGAAGCACATTATTTTTTTCATCCAGGATTCAAAGGAGATCGAGCAGATCCTGCATGACTTGAGTGGGCGGAGGAGTTTCAAACATGCCCAAACTCCCGAGACTGATGCTCAAAACTTTACCAGTTCCCTACCCGTGTGGCTTTCACAGGTGGAAGCGGGGCTCTCCTGAAAGGAAAAATCGCAAAATTTAATGTCCTGGATCTTGCACCGCCAGGTAGACGAAACGGTTCCCTTCACGCTGTCTGAGTAGGCATGCACCATTCACCTTGTGTGAATGAAGTTAAATCTTCGTTGAGCTTTTCAAGTCTCTCCTATTAAAGCTGTCTGAGCCCTCGTTGAGAGCACGAGAGTGCCCAAGACTTGTTGTTTACCTCCTTTAATTAGTATGATCGCCCACCTCCGCTGCAACACGGAAGGTGGTATCCGGTTGCAATCGTCACCCGATCAGCGCGTGTCGTTCGTCGCCTGACCTAACCCATGTATTCATTTTCGCATCACTGTGGAAAGTCTTGGTAAGCCGGCTTTGAAGTCGTACAGTGGCATCGATTCATTTTTGTAATGTCATAAGGGCTACTGGTAGCGCAGCCGGAGGAGGCAGTGATTGTCATGCGCACCTGATTCCATATTACTGTTTCACATGTCCTACCCAGAGAAGGCCATCCATCCCTCTAGGTTCGATGAATTCGTGTGTGACTTGGAACTGGGGACATCAAACACTGATTCCTCCAGTTCAACTATTTAAACCCTCTGTGGTTTTCAAAATATCGAAATCAAAAACGTACTTCGGCATTTTTAAAACGAACCTTGTTTTAAGCATAAAATAGCATCAATTACGCACATTACAAGGTGTTTTGGTAAATGGAGACAAAAGAGCGGTATCAAATATTGATAAAGCTAACCTGCTAGCAGACCACTTTTCTCAGATGTTCATAGTTGATGATGGTAATATGCCAGTATATGAACCGGTCGTAAGCAACTTCATGCATGCCGTGCCTTGGTTTCAGGAAAAGGAAATTTATGACATAATAATAAAGTGGAAGAAATCGTATAGTTTGACACCAGATTTCATACCGTTGTTCTTTGTTCAAAAAGTCGCACACGTTATTGCTAAACCATTAGCTTATCTCTATAATCAGTCTCTCATGTTTTCGGAGATTCCAAAAAGATGGAAGCGATCATTTGTAACACCACTTTTGAAAAAGGAACCTGCTAAAGAACCAGCAAATTATAGGCCAGTCAGCGTGTTATCCTTTTTTGGGAGGGTTTTCGAAAAGATTATCAAAAATTGTATTGTGGAGCACGTCGAAAAAAATTTCTTAATTCCTGAATCCCAACATGGGTTTGTTGGAGGAAGGTCCGTGGAAACAAATTTACTAGAGAGTTTCAACGATTGGACCAGCTCAATCGACGAGGAGAAGTGTTGCGACGTGGTCTTCTTCGATTTCTCCAAAGCTTTTGATAGAGTAAGTCATTCTAAATTAATGTTCAAGCTAATCAAGATTGGATTACATCCTCTTTTATTTAAATGGCTAGGTGAATACCTCACTGGCAGAACTTTGCAGGTAAAAGTTAAAAACGCGTTCTCTACCATTAGAAATGTAACTAGCGGAGTTCCGCAGGGGGGAGTTCTATCGCCCATTCTATTTTCTATATACACCGCTGACCTCCCAAACGTACTGTGTGACTCTAGAGTGGTGTGCAAGCAGTTTGCGGACGATTTAAAAATATTCTGCGAATTTGTTGAAGATGATTCTCAATGTCTTCAACAAGCTATCGACATCGTCGAAAAGTGGTCTAAGTCATGGCAGCTACCGTTAGCAGCAGAGAAAACGAAAGTTATCAGAATTGGAAAATCCAATTCTATCCCCAATTATGAGATAGGTGGACTACCTATAGCTGTGGCAGATAAGGTTGTGGATCTGGGTTTTCATTATAACAACAAACTAGAATTTTCAGAGCACTATAGACTAATTTGCAGAAAAGCGCTAAATAGGACTTACCAGATATTTAAAGGACTCTCTACTACGAATAAATCAGTTTTGCTGCAGGCGTATAAATCGTTTGTGAGGCCTATTGTCGAAAGCGGGACAGTTTTGTTTTCGCCACATAAGAAGAAGGATATTCAAGAGATTGAACGTTTCCAAAACAACTATACTAGGAAACTAGTGATAAGGTACAGTACCGGACGCGTCTTTTGAATAGAGGCCGAAAAAACCGCACTTTTGCGGTTTTTGCGTCTTTTTGCTATAACTCCCCCAAATGTCATCCATTTGAAAAACCAAGGGTAGATCTGAGCTCAGGAGATCGAGCTCTATCGTTTGGTATATACACTTCATATGAAAGATCAAAAGTGGCCAAAATTGAAAACTTGCGCTCCATTGAGAAGGCCGGCCGCGGACGAGTTGTCGGCCGCAAGGCGTCGAAAACCGTTACGTGCCCACAATTCCTCTAATTTGAGGTGTTTTGAGAAACGGATGGCACCGTTCGATTCGCCTCTTCGAGATCTACACAATCATGTATACAACTTCGCCAAACCACCGCATTTTCGCAGTGGGTGGTCAAAAATGGCTGGAGCAGACTGTTTGCTATTGGGGAAGCTTATATTCCAGGACTTGCATGTTCTCGGAGCATCTGAAGCATGGCGTAATGTGTTTTGTCATTCCAGGAGTCCTCTGAGAGTGCGCCGTGCACAATGTATATAGGATCGAACCTATCAATCGACTGGGCGCGACAGCTCGTAGAGTGGGCGTTTGGAGAGTTTTTATCAGAAATTCGCAGCCGCCCTACTCAGGATTTGCTGTACTCTGTCCGGCGAGATTAAGGAGTGCGCCGGGAGCAATGCATATAGGATGGAACCTATCAATCGAGTGGGGCAACCACTCGCAGATTGCACGCGCGGGCGTTTTCAGAGCGCAGTAACTCTGTCAAATTCGAATCGTTTCGGTTGCAAATCCTGGGTCTTGTAGTCAGTAAAGCGACCTAGTAGTACGCTAAAGTAGAGCGGGGTAGCTTAAGAAGCGGCAATGTTACAGGGGTGCAAATATGAAGGTGAGGGTTGTGTGACGTATTTTTTCCGATTTCGGTGGACCACTGCGGGAAGACGCGGCAAGCTAACAGCATCAAAACGCGTAGGCGAACAGGATGTTAAGGGTACCTTGCGATTACATGCTCAGAACTCCTCAGCTGCGTAAACTGCCTTATCCCCATCTGCCATTTTAGAGCGGTGGACGGCAGCAGTGAAGCTTCTTCCGCCCTTACTCGCCCACGTTCGAGCTTTCAAGCCCCAGCAATGGTACCACTCTGTTCACCATGAAAAGCGCTATCGAATGGTATCAGCTTTGACCGACTTCGGGAACATCGATTTTTGACGGTTTCCCATTGAGGATGAGGCCGCTCGAGACCGCGACCCGCGCCAGACGGACGGTGACGTCGTCGAAAGTCGATATCTTCAAATTGTGTCATGCTTGATAGCATTCGATAGAGTTTCTCATGCTGAATTGAACGGTGTTATTAGGAGTGGACAGAACTGTAATCTGGGCGAGTAAGAGCGAGGAGAACATCGACCGTTATTGTGCTAAATTGCACGCGCGGGCGTGTTCGGAGCGCGATAACTCTGTCAGCCTTAAATCTTTCTGGGTGTTACGTGCGGATTCCGTAGGCAGTAATATGGCCTAGTAAAGCGCAAAAGCACAGCAAATTATCTTACGAATTGGCAAGGTTACCGCGGTGCAAAAATGCAGGTTGGGCATGTGTGACACGACTTTTTCAGATTTCGGTCGACCGCTGCG